>OY992798.1:22467857-23687484 GCA_963921375.1 Tiliacea citrago
ACGGGATTAACCTTTCGCCAACAGCCACATTTTAGTTGTCAAAAAAAAATCTGTGTAGTGACATTTGTAATGCGCTGACACATTAATTAATGCGAAATTCGACCTGATTCAAAGCTAAAGTATTCTTATTTCGATCGCTTTTTAATGGAATAGTTGCAAAGAGTTGCAATGATTATGAAGCCCTATACCTAACGGCTGTTGCCTTTGTTGGCTTAGTGTGACGTCAAATGCCACCGCGACGGGATAGAATTCCAACAATAGACAATGTTTGTGTTAAGGGACCCCAGACGTGCTCACTGCTCAGTTATGTAAATACAATGCTAACCCGTGACTAAAAGAGATGATTGGCTGGAAATGACACGTTGTTTTGAGATAATAACTTCGGCTCCTGTATTTTATCCATATACCAGGTAAAGTCTGTAAACCCAGGGCCCAATCTATCAGCAAATAGCTAAACGAAATACATTATTTTTATTTGATCAAATGACAAAACCGTCCGGGCTTGAGTAAACAGAAACACGGAGAAAGTTAGACATTATAATAATAGTTACACAAGCTCCCGAAGGACAAAATTATAACGAACAGAGGGCAAACAACCACCAGCTGCTTGGACAAACAAAATTACGATCTCAAGTAGTTCGGCTGTTGTATGCTGTCATACGTCAATTAGAGTCGGCTAAACGGTTTTTTCTACAGGTTTATAGAAAACCAAAACAAACAATATTATTATTACGTTGATACTGGCCAAGGTTATGCATAGGTGCAACTCGAAGAGTCGAGTTTATAGACACGTGCATGCGAAGTAAATATGTTTTCAATAAATATTCAAATCTTGAGACAATTCTCACCCACAGCGTGTTACGCGCCTCGTGCATCTGTAAATGCTTCGAGATTATTACAAAAGCGCTTTGTTGTATTTTTAACATTAGCTCAAGATCAGTCAAGCTTAATCTTTTGATTTTGAACGTGAAAACAAAACAAAAAATTGCAGAAAACAAAAACAAAATCAACTCAAGCCAATAAGTTCTTTGCGAGCTGAACCTGGAGCAATTCTTGTACCACATTTTATTAGTCGCATTTCAGCGACAGTCAATGTCAAAACCGGTCAAGTGCGAGTCGGACTCGCGCACGAAGGGTTCCGTACCATTATCTATAATAAGGGCAAAAAAAACACGTTTTTTGTATGGGAGCCCCCCTTAAATATTTTATTTTATTTTAATTTAATTATTTATTTTTAAGTGTATATAAACTAATTATTCTGTGAATATTTCAAACGTCTACCTGTTGCCGTTATCAATATCGAGCAAAAAAGAGCCAAAAAATCACGTTTGTTGTATGGGAGCCCCCTTAAATATTTATTTTATTCTGGTTTTTAGTATTTGTTGTTATAGCGGCAACATAAATACATCATCTGTGAAAGTTTCAACTGTCTAGCTATCACGGTTCATGAGATACAGCCTGGTGACAGACGGACAGACGGCGCACAGTGGGCCCATACTGAAAATTTGTGGACTTAGGCAACAAAGTTCCAATATCGATGCGATTTTTTTTTATATGATGTGTTATAATATTCCTGACAACTTTTATTCTTATAAAATTTCTTCTAAAGTTGATAGTTTGTCTTGAAAAAAATTATTTAGATTTTTTTGTATGGAGCAAATCACGTTTAATTTTTTTTCTTCAATTGTACTAATATGTTGGGTGTGTGGCGTGAGTATATGATAGCTAGGGTTATTCTCTATCCACGAAAAATAAAAGCAACGCCGGCCATCCGCGTCAGCGCGAGTAATCATTCGGTAAAAAAAAATGTTTTGTAAGATTTTTTTTGCCATTTCAAATAAATTCAAAGTATATATTATGTGTGATTAGGCTGATTGACCTTCTCTTTATTAAATATATAGTTTTAATAGCGCATAGGTACTTATAACTCATTTTTAAAATCTTATATAGATTATTCTGGTAGAAATTTAGTTAATATTGCTATGTTATCGGTAGCACCTGCATTGTGATTTATGACTCATTTGTTTGTGCGCTAATTAATGAGTCATCGTAAAATGCTCGTCTCTGATTGGCTGTGTAATTTTTTTAACTACACGTTATCTATTGTTGAAAAAATATCGTAACAAGTTTCAGGTTATACTCGTACTAATTTTGTTAATGATAGGGCATAGGATTAGGGATAGTCTTTTATAATTATCTACATAATCAAGCGTATGTATTATATATTATAGTATAAGTTATCGTACGTATGATTAATATGAAACGGTGAAGTAATTGTAGCCCTGAAAAGGGCTGTTTGTCATATTCCTAGCCCTGATGGGCTTTTGTAGGAATAATCTAGAGCTGGATCACATTATTTCTTGCTCCAGAAGTGCTAATGGGTCCGGCAAATTTTTTTTTGCTTATTACTTAACTCTTCGAACGGTTTTCTGTGCTCCTTTTCTGTAGATGTTCCCGCTTCCACAGTACATACTGCAAGAGTAAGACCATGGGAATCTATATCCACAGGCTCAAATAAGGCTGCGTCCGAAAACCCCATCTCACTTCTCAGGTCAACACTGTCACAAAAAATCAAGTGGTCTGCCACTTGATTTTTGCCACTTGCGATTACTTACACGATTCATAAAAGTTTTTTGATTTCTACTTGATTCTATCCACTTTTTATTTAGATTTACACAAAAAAGTCGACAGAACTCCTTGATTCGGTTCTTGTCTTCTTCAGAAACTTCGGTAGTCAAGACAGAAATTATACTTTCATATAGAAACATATAATTTTTCAGATCACCGCCACTTCTTAATTTCACAAAAAGATCTAGGTTGGTATTTGTACCAACCTAGATCTTTTTGTGAAATTAAGATCTAGCCGTAGTTCTAATGTAAATATAAAAATAAAAGTATTTCACTGTGTTCACAAATAAGCGACAAGAGCGAAACTAGATGGACATAATGAATGTCTTTATATTTATAGTCAGTGTTAATTACTCAAGTAGTGGTCATAACAGTGAGTGAAAATTATTCAGCCAATCAGAGACGAGCATTTTACGATGACTCATTAGTTATGCGCTTAGCCGAGCGCACAAACAAATGAGTCATCAATCACAATGCAGGTGCTACCGATAACATAGCAATAATAACTAAATCTCTACCAGAATTACTAGTTATAAGTACCTATGCGCTATGAAAACTATATATTTAACTAAAAAGAAGGTCAAAACAGCTAAATGAAACAAAAATATACTTTGAATTTATTTTAAATGGCAAAAAAAATCTTACAAAACATTTTTTTTTTATCGAATGATTACTTTCGCTGCCGCGGATGGCCGGCGCTGATTTTATTTTTCGTGGATAGAGAATGACCCTAGCTATCATATACTCACGCCACACACCCAACATATTAGTACAATTGAAGAAAAAAAATTAAACGTGATTCGCTCCATACAAAAAAATCTAAATAATTTTTTTCAAGACAAACTATCAACTTTAGAAGAATAAAAGTTGTCAGGAATATCATAACACGTCATATAAAAAAAAATCGCATCGATATTGGAACTTTGTTGCCTAAGTCCACCAATTTTCAGTATGGGCCCACTGTGCGGCGGAGCCTTTGTAATAGGGTTCCCGTTTTACCCTTTGGGTACGGAACCCTAAAAATGAGTCTTTTTTGGCAGATTCAGGCTGAGATTAGAATGCGAACGTTCTTGTCTAACTACCGGTACTGCCTTAGGGACCTAAGGACCAAAATTATCAAAAAGGACCAAGAATAAAATACCTAAATAAATAAAATACGTGTAAAAAATCTATCTATTTAGTCTAGGTACATTTTAGTGTTTGATTCAATTAAATTTAAATTCAATCAATTAAATAATAACCATTTAAATTCAAAACCTGGGGAAAGGCCTACTACCTACCTACGACCGCGCGTCGGCGGCGTCGCGTCGCTACGTTACGTTAAAGGCTCGTGCAGACTGGCGCAATATCGCAGGCGCGAGGACAGCAGGGCCTCAAGTCTGCTATTACAATAGTGTCAGAATGGTCGGTCATTGATTTCATATTTGTTGATTTTGACAAGTTTGGTAATCTACTATTACAATGGCGTCTTTATGACTTTCCAATGGTCGGCCACTGACACTACATTGAAAGAAATTGCATATATTGGTAATCTCGTACATAATGACAAATGAATGACATTTCTACTAATGGGTTTTATAATAATGGCAATACGACAATGCCATTATAATAACACAATTATATTACGAGAACATTGACCGACCAATGATCGACCATTATGAATTTACCAGATTACGAACTTTTAGCAAAATGACAATGGCATGACAATGGGATCGTGTTGGAATGACTGAATTTATAAAAATAGCAGACTTGGGCCCCAGGCAGCGCGACCCGTGTATGTCGTCGCGACCACGATATCGCGCCAGTCTGCACAAGCCTTAATTATCACAGTAGTGATGTCCAAATGTTTTTTTATGTACATTATTTCATAACCTATTATGTAAGTAGGTCAAATCAGTTTCCGCAAAATATTTTCCTCTCGTTCGAAGTCGGTTATGTTATGAAGCGTCTACCTACTTACCTTTTATTTATATTGCGTTACTGATAAATTAAAATGGTTAGGTAGCTTACCGAACAGAAAACACAAAAATTCATAATTTAGTATTTCTAGATATTTTATTACTTTATTTTATTTTCATTGTAATCCGGTTTTTATTTTAATGTGTATATTTACAGTGTAACACTGGTTTCTCCGAGGGCCGATCCTTCAATGTTTTTTTTTTATTTGGTAGTAGAAGCCCGCAAACTGGTATAACAAAAGTTTAATCACTTTTGGTTAAGCACCACTTCATTTATCTCGATGTTGTTCTTGTAGCTTGACATCGAAATACCTACTTACTAAAAACAAATATAAACTTCAGATCCATTCCGTAAATTAGTATTATTCCTCACGCGATGTGATTATGTCTCACGAAGTCACGAGGCCGATACCCCTAAGCCCCTAACCAATGTGCTATATTCGCGACGTTATCGTCCACATAAAATTATCGAACTAATTTATCGTAATTTTTACGCAATATCGATCTTATGTAAGTACTAGGCAATCACTTGGCAACAATGTTATAATAAAAATCTTTGCTTTTTATTTGTTTATTCATGTTTATTTTCGTTTAAAAGATGCGTAACTACCAGTTATTAGATAGAAGATTGTTCTGAGGTTTTGTGTTTCTTAGCTACTTTTAAATCGCACTAACTTGTTATTGTTGATAAGTTTTATTAAAAATAGATAAACACTTGAGTAGGTAGTATTTGTGTACTTTCCTACCTATACACAGTCTGCCCTGTGATACCACGAATCGTGCGTGACTGGAGCATTAAAGTAGGTAATCATTCTATAAATAAATTGTACTTAAGTAAATAAAATGTGTGTGTAAATAAAAGTATAAAACAAAGTCTCCTCGTCTCTATACAAATAACTATATCCATCCCTTTTGTGCATTTAAAAATTAAAATACCTCGCACAATAATAAATAATTAACAGGCACGTCATTTATCTTCTTACTTATCCAGAGATGGCATCATGTAATAAATTCATATCCGAAAAATAATCAACTCGCGAGCTTCGTGTTTCAAATTCGAAGAATCGCAGTGCGCAGTGGGTGTCGGTAAATCAGGAAATTGCAACAAAAATTACATGGAAGTAACGAAATTAAATTCTGAGAAACTTTGCTTTCCGCCTGCTTACATACTGCGAGTGTCAGGTTGGGTATGTGGTATAACCCGTTTCGAATTTTGTGGTGCGATGCGGTACACCGTGCGATATAATTATAACGCTGCGTATATCTCGATTCAGTCCGTCGCACACAAAAAGCACGCTAAACAAAGAAAATCCTCGTTTAAAAATAAAACAACATGTCGCATAATGACGTATTATTTGACGCTGAATGCAGGTTGCAAGCGAGTTATCAACAGAAATAAGCTACTAAACGCTATTCATGGATCGTAAAAGCGTTAAAATGTGCGGTGTCGTTGCACTTTGGCACGAGGGCAATAAATGTTTCAATTTCGTGAAATGACTCGCGTTTTCAAGGATAAGTACCGCGATCTTCTGCTTCACTATAGTAGATTGTGTCATAAGGGACCAAAATATTGTATTGAGGGAGAGCATTTTTTTTTTTTTTAATCCAGAGCGAGCGCGTTGAATGCTAGAGTAGAATCCCGACGAGCGTTGCGAGGGATTCTAGAGTATCCTAAGCGTACTCGTAGCGAGGGATTCAAAGTACGTCGTTCGAGGTTAAAAAATTGTTTGGTACCGTGTGGCACACTGCTTTTCATCCGACGAATATTTATTTTTCTCTCGTTTTACTCTCGAAAATAGAGAATAAAATAAATATTTCATTTCTCATACAACAAACGTGATTTTTTTACCATTTTTAGGGTTCTGTACCCAAAGGGTAAAACGGGAACCCTATTACTAAGGCTCCGCCGTCTGTCTGTCTGTCTGTCTGTCCATCTGTCACCAGGCTGTACCTATCTCATGAACCGTGATAGTTACACAATCGAAATTTTCTCAGATGATGTATTTCTGTTGCCGCTATAACAACAAATACTAAAAAAAAGAATAAAATAAATATTTAAGGGCGCTCCCATACAACAAACGTGATTTTTTTGCTCCTTTTTGCTCTATATTGATAACGGCAACAGGTAGACGCTTGAAATATTCACAGAATATTTAGTTATATATTCGCTTTAAAAATAAATAATTAAATTAAAATAAAACAAATATTTAAGGGGGGCTCCCATACAAAAAACGTGATTTTTTTGCCATTTTTATAGATAATGCTACGGAACCCTTCGTGCGCGAGTCCGACTCGCACTTGTTTTATTACCGGACAGGACTTTATCGAAGGAAATTGCGTTCAAACTTTTTAATTAAATAGTGTTCCAAATTCAAAAGTCATTTCGTCACCGTTATTAAGTGCGCCGGAATGACCCATTTTGCTCGCACTTATCGAGGAACCCTTCGGCTCTTTTCGAATAGATGAGATGAAAAAATATTATTTGTTTATTATTAACAGTAGGTACTTACCTAACAATTCATGGGCATTGTTTAACATTTGTTCGACACTACGTATAGATGTAGAAATAGGAAAGGTTGGCATAGAGGCACTTGAAGGTTATTTCGCTGGACGTCCCACGCAAATTGTCAAACCTAATTGAGGGAAACGACTAATGGATTAATGGGACGAAATGTTGGTGAGAAACAATTTGGCACTAAACGCCACACTAGGTAGGTAGCCTGTACCTTGTTCTAAAAGTATCCAAAAATATTCCTAAATCACGATGCTTTTCGTTTTTAACCGACTTCCAAAAAGGAGGAGGTTATACATATTATCGTCGTTGCTAAAATCTCCCTCCTATGTGACATTTTTGTCGAAAATGAGTAAGTACCTATTTGAAAAGCGATTTTAAAGCGCATAGCTACATAACGAAACTTCCATGTGAATATCTAGACTGGTGCATATCGCGGACGCGACAAGCGTCGCGCCCGTGCTATATTGTACCAGTCTGTATGAGCCTTAAATATCGATGAAGCACGAACCTACCATTAAAAAACAAATCACAAGTTTATCAGCCTACATTTAATTGTAAATAAAATGTCATAAGTTTCTGATGAACATACACATAAGAGTTTTTAGTAGGTACCTAACAGTTTTATTTGACTATATTAAAATATCAGATGAATTTGGCGCCTATTTTGTGCTGGAGCTATACAAGTAAGAGATTTTTTTACAACGACGATGTTCGTGTGTATGTTTGTTTTTAGGGTTCCTTACCAAAATGGTAAAAGGAACCCTTATGGTGAGACTAAGTCTGTCTGTCTGTCTGTCTGTCACAGCTGGATATCTCAAGAACTACTAATGCTATCAACTTGAAATTTGGAATAGTTTTAGACGACGTTTACCCAACTATTTTGCAAACAAGAAAGAAATTTAAAAATATATATATTTTTGCAACAGGGCCTGAAAAAAAAACCGGCCAAGTGCGAGTCGGACTCGCGCACGAAGGGTTCGAAGGGTTCCGTACCATTATCTATAAAAACGGCAAAAAAATCACGTTTGTTATATGGGAGCCCCCCCCCCCAAATATTTGTTTTATTTTAATTTAATTATTGATTTTTACAGTGAATATATAACTAAATATTCTGTGAATATTTCAAGTGTCTACCTGTTACCGTTATCAATATCGAGCAAAAACGACCAAAGAATCACGTTTGTTGTATGGGAGCCCCCTTAAATATTTATGTTATTCTGGTTTTTAGTATTTGTTGCTATAGCGGCAACAGAAATACATCATCTGTGAAAATTTCAACTGTCTAGCTATCACGGATCATGAGATACAGCCTGGTGACAGACGGACAGACAGACAGACGGCGCGCGGCGGACCCTTAGTAATAGGGTTCCCGTTTTATCCTTTGGGTACGGAACCCTAAAAAGGTCTTAAAAATTCAAATGGAGTCTACTAGGCCATGTGGGGTATCAGTATCACATCAAAGAGCGCTGTTTGCACATTCTCAAACATTTTTTTTAGGCATCATAGTTTTCGACTTTTGATGAAAAATGTAAAAAAAAAATACAGTTCCCCCCTTATCTCCGAAGTTAGCATAGAGAAAAATCTGAAATTATCCTATGTGATAGAAGTTTATGCAAAGTTTACAGGAAAAATAAAACGATGTCTCTAAATAGCACAGTTTTTCAGAAATCATCAACATCATATACATATACGTACGGAACCCTCGGTGCGCGAGTCCGACTCGCCCTTGACCGGTGTTTTAACTTGTATGTAATAAAAATATAATTATGTATAACAATGGTACTAGCGTTATTCTAAGGTACTAGCATTTGTTGGCCGATTGTTTCAACAGGTTTACGCTTACCAACAGACATGGTTTTCTTAGTTATTAATGTTTAACTTGTTTCGATATAAGACAATGTAACATAATGTCATAAGTAATGTTTCTTAACAATATCATAAATCAATCAATCCAATCGATGTCAATCCTAATACCTAGGTAATGTCAGTAATTTTACCATCTCAAACAGTAGGTACTCACGATAAAAACTGTAATGAATAACTCATTTAAGGCTCGTGCAGACTGGCGCCGCGACGCCGCAGCCCGTCGCGCCCGCGATATCGCGCAAATATGCACGAGCCTTTAATTCAAACAATAAAATAAGTATTTTTTTTTATCCGCATTAATTTATTTAACTCATAACGCCCTTGAAATCACTCTTTTCTCTTGGTTTACTTTAACATCTGCACGGGATGAGATATACCTAGAGAATACAATCCCGGGATACCGAATCTCGGGATCCCGGGATCCCGACCGTTTTCTGGCCCCGAAAATCCCGGGACTGTACTTGGCTAATCTCGGGATTTTCGGGATTGCCACAAACAAGTCTAGTTTGTATTCTGTAGTCCGTTGCGCCTTGAAAATACCCTTGCCTAGATTATTTTAATACGTTACGACAAAAAGCAACTCGTGGATATCATTGTACATATATAATATAATTACCTACAGTACACAGTATATTACTTTGTATTATATATAATGCAATGGCCTGTTGGTCCCAGTCAAGACTCCAGACAATAAGTAAGTCCAGTAAGTCTTCAATAAGTTATTATCTAAAGTTGCCTAGTGACCTTCTAATGTCACAGTTACCTTACCTTACCTTATTACCTTTGTACGGGTGATTGGGACATCAATGCTTCACAAGCATTATCTCAAGATACTAGGCATAAAATAATAAATGGTATCTTGAGTTAAGTATCTCAAGACGGTGTCTTGAGCTAAGTATCTCAAGACGGTGTCTTGAGCTAAGTATCTCAAGACGGTGTCTTGAGATAAGACGTCCCAACCCCAATTAACATTAAAGGAAAAGTTAGAGCTGGAAATTAACAAGAGTATGAAATCCCCAGATCCTGAAGTACAAGTACAAAATGAATTGGGGTTGGCAAATAGTATTAGACGTGAAATGAGCCTGTTCGAAAATGGAGGAGTTCGTAGATATCATTGTACATATATAATATAATTACCTACAGTACACAGTATATTACTTTTGAATTATATAATGCAATGGCCTGTTGGTCCCAGTCAAGACAATAAGAGAGCCCAGTAAGTCTTCAATAAGTTATTATCTAATCTCTCTAAGTTGCCTAGTGACCTTCTGTCACAGTTTTACCCATTACCTTTGTACGGGTGATTGGGACATCAATGCTTCACAAGCATTATCTCAAGATACTAGGCATAAAATAATAAATGGTATCTTGAGCTAAGTATCTCAAGACGGTGTCTTGAGCTAAGTATCTCAAGACGGTGTCTTGAGCTAAGTATCTCAAGACGGTGTCTTGAGCTAAGTATCTCAAGACGGTGTCTTGAGCTAAGTATCTCAAGACGGTGTCTTGAGCTAAGTATCTCAAGATGGTATCTTGAGCTAAGTATCTCAAGACGGTGTCTTGAGCTAAGTATCTCAAGACGGTGTCTTGAGCTAAGTATCTCAAGACGGTGTCTTGAGCTAAGTATCTCAAGATGGTATCTTGAGCTAAGTATCTCAAGACGGTGTCTTGAGCTAAGTATCTCAAGACCCATAAATATGGGGATCCTGCCGTTTTGCCGAAAAGATTTTGCCAAATTTTCATTACCCAAAAAAATTTTAGCAACCTTTTTTTATACCATTGCAATATTTCGAATATTTTAGTACACATATTTTCATTTGGTCAAATTTTTACTTGGCAAAATATTACCAAGTATAATGTCATTATGGCATTTGGTCTTTAATCAAATGATTTATTACAGCAAACAATCTTCAGACAATAAACGTTTTTGAGCGAGCGAAGCGAGCGGTGCCGCGGTAGCGGCCGGCGAGTGCCAGACACGACTTGTATTAATAGAAAAAAAGATATTGTTTTTAGTAGGTTACCCGGAACATAACTATTTAGATTAGGTTAATTTCTTTAAAAAAAAAAATGGGTAGGTTAGGTTAGGTTAAAACTGTGACCTCCTACGTACGAGCCGAGCGAGCGTAGCGAGCGGTGCCGCGGCAGCGGCCGGCGAGTGCCAGAAACGACTTGCATTAATAGAAAAAAGAGATTGTTTTTAGCAGGTTACTCGGATCTGAACTATTTAGATTAGGTTAATTACTTATTTATATTATTATTTGATTTTGCGTAAAAACTGTTATTCCAACTGAAATATTTGACTAAATAAAAAATGTTAAAAGTACTAGTTAGTAAACAAGTTATAGTTTAAACGTTCATTTATCGTTTGCGTTACAATTTTTTGTGAATAGATTTTTTGCTAAGTAATAATTTGTCAAATGAAATTATGCGAGAAATTTTTTGGGAAGTGAAAATTTGTCAAATTCCTTTCGGTCAAACAAGGGAGACCCATAAATATGGGTAATTGATTGACAGCAAATAGTTAATATCGGCACCTACTCCATATATTTTACATGATTATGGTCTGGAGCTTTACAGCATTTATGATCAGTGATGTTTATAATGCAATGACCTGTTGGTCCCAGTTAAGACCCCAGACAATAAGTAAGTCCAGTAAGTCTTCAATAAGTTATTATCTAATCTCTCTAAGTTGCCTAATGACCTTCTAATGTCACAGTTTTACCCATTACGGGTACGGGTGATTGGGACATCAATGCTTCACAAGCATTATCTCAAGATACTAGGCATAAAATAATAAATGGTATCTTGAGCTAAGTATCTCAAGATGGTGTCTTGAGCTAAGTATCTCAAGATGGTATCTTGAGCTAAGTATCTCAAGACGGTGTCTTGAGCTAAGTATCTCAAAATGGTGTCTTGAGCTAAGTATCTCAAGATGGTGTCTTGAGCTAAGTATCTCAAGATGGTGTCTTGAGCTAAGTATCTCAAGACCCATAAATATGGGGATCCTGCCGTTTTGCCGAAAAGATTTTGCCAAATTTTCATTACCCAAACAAATTTTAGCAACCTTTTTTTATACCATTGCAATATTTCGAATATTTTAGTATACATATTTTCATTTGGTCAAATTTTTACTTGGCAAAATATTACCAAGTATAATGTCATTATGGCATTTGGTCTTTAATCAAATGATTTATTACAGCAAACAATCTTCAGACAATAAACGTTTTTGAGCGAGCGAAGCGAGCGGTGCCGCGGTAGCGGCCGGCGAGTGCCAGACACGACTTGTATTAATAATAAAAAAGATATTGTTTTTAGTAGGTTACCCGGAACATAACTATTTAGATTAGGTTAATTTCTTTTAAAAAAAAAATGGGTAGGTTAGGTTAGGTTAAAACTGTGACCTCCTACGCACGAGCCGAGCGAGCGAAGCGAGCGGTGCCGCGGTAGCGGCCGGCGAGTGCCAGAAACGACTTGCATTAATAGAAAAAAGAGATTGTTTTTAGCAGGTTACCCGGATCTGAACTATTTAGATTAGGTTAATTACTTATTTATATTATTATTTGATTTTGCGTAAAAACTGTTATTCCAACTGAAATATTTGACTAAATAAAAAATGTTAAAAGTACTAGTTAGTAAACAAGTTATAGTTTAAACGTTCATTTATCGTTTGCGTTACAATTTTTTGTGAATAGATTTTTTGCTAAGTAATAATTTGTCAAATGAAATTATGCGAGAAATTTTTTGGGAAGTGAAAATTTGTCAAATTCCTTTCGGTCAAACAAGGGAGACCCATAAATATGGGTAATTGATTGACAGCAAATAGTTAATATCGGCACCTACTCCATATGTTTTACATGATTATGGTCTGGAGCTCTACAGCATTTATGATCAGTGATGTTTATAATGCAATGACCTGTTGGTCCCAGTTAAGACTCCAGACAATAAGTAAGTCCAGTAAGTCTTCAATAAGTTATTATCTAATCTCTCTATGTTGCCTAATGACCTTCTAATGTCACAGTTTTACCCATTACCTTTGTACGGGTGATTGGGACATCAATGCTTCACAAGTATTATCTCAAGATACTAGGCATAAAATAATAAATGGTATCTTGAGTTAAGTATCTCAAGACGGTGTCTTGAGCTAAGTATCTCAAGATGGTGTCTTGAGCTAAGTGTCTCAAGATGGTGTCTTGAGCTAAGTATCTCAAGATGGTGTCTTGAGCTAAGTATCTCAAGATGGTGTCTTGGTATATCAAGACCCATAAATATGGGTAATTGATTGACAGCAAATAGTTAATATCGGCACCTACTCCATACATTCTTACATGATTATGGTCTGGAGCTCTACAGCATTTATGATCAGTGATGTTTATAATGCAATGGCCTGTTGGTCTTAACTCCAGACAATAAGTAAGTCCAGTAAGTCTTCAATAAGTTATTATCTAATCTCTCTAAGTTGCCTAGTGACCTTCTAATGTCACAGTTTTACCCATTACCTTTGTACGGGTGATTGGGACATCAATGCTTCACAAGCATTATCTCAAGATACTAGGCATAAAATAATAAAGAGCATCTATATATGGGTATCTTGAGCTAAGTATCTCAAGATGGTATCTTGAGCTAAGTATCTCAAGATGGTGTCTTGAGCTAAGTATCTCAAGATGGTATCTTGAGCTAAGTATCTCAAGATGGTGTCTTGAGCTAAGTGTCTCAAGATGGTGTCTTAATCGTAATAATAATTATGTTTGTCGTAGAACTTAGAAGGGACTTCCCCACTCGGAATACTTTAATACAATACTCTTAAGGTAATTCCCCAACGAACCAACAGGGGAATCACCCGATCATCTCATATCATAATATTGTTGCGGGTATTTCCCGTCGGTCGGGGATTCCCTGTACGAAAGTATAAATATGCAAATCAGGTTTTATTTTTTTTCATTTATTGTTCTGTCAGTGACGGGTTACGTAGGCTAAGTCAGTGACGACGGGTTACGTAGGCTACGTCATTAAAATTTAAAAGTCCATTATCTGAAATGGCGGGAGACTTTGTTAGACCTACTTTGACCCTATCTTTGTCATCGCCACCTGATATTGCAAAATCTTATACATGTATAAAAAACTGCTTATTCATATCTCCACATTGCTTATTAGGTTAGTACTAAAAGAAACTTAACCAACCATTCCTGGTTCCATAGGCTTAGCATGAGAACCGTAGAGAAGTGTTTTAAAGTAGATAAAAATTACGCTTCTGTGTAGACAGCTGACAGTTTTCTACGAAGAAAGATAGACAAGCGATTTCTATTCTACAATAGAGTAGAAATAGAAAGCATCATGCTAAGCCTGCTTTTAGAGTTTTAATTTTGTGTAATAAATAAAAAACACCAATCTTTCAAAGAGCATGGGAGATGGGCTTCAAGTTAATCTTTGAGGATAATTGATGAAATTATTGTTGCTCTGCTATTATTACTAATATTCAGTTTGAAAAGCCTTATCAAATCCCCCTTAAAGTTTAAACTTTAAGTTAGCAATTACCCATATTTATGGGTCTTGAGATACTTAGCTCAAGATACCATCTTGAGATACTTAGCTCAAGACACCATCTTGAGATACTTAGCTCAAGACACCATCTTGAGATACTTAGCTCAAGATGCCATCTTGAGATACTTAGCTCAAGATGCAATTTATTATTTTATGGCTAGTATCTTGAGATAATGCTTGTGAAGCATTGATGTCCCAATCACCCGTAAAAAGGTAATGGGTAAAACTGTGACATTAGAAGGTCACTAGGCAACTTAGAGAGATTAGATAATAACTTATTGAAGACTTACTGGACTTACTTATTGTCTGGAGTCTTGACTGGGACCAACAGGCCATTGCATTATAAACATCACTGATCATAAATGCTGTAGAGCTCCAGACCGTAATCATGTAAAATATATGGAGTAGGTGCCGATATTAACTATTTGCACACACAGTAAATTAATAGTAGAGAATACAATCCCGGGATCCCGAATCTCGTATTTTGTGCTGTTTTTTAATTTCTTGCAAAAGGTATAGTATTTTTTGGTTTGTGTTTTTTCTTTTCTTATTATTATTCTGATTTGTGTTGTGCAAAGACATTAAAGACATTTTTTTTTAATTACTCGTGTTTTTTTTATTTTAGCCCAATTAGAAACCACATAGTCTAATCCCGGGATGAGCCCGGGACCCCGGGAAAAGGCTTCAAAAATCCCGTTAGCCCGGGATTGAAAAACATGCTCGGGATTGTATACCTACCTATCTACTTGATAAGTTTAAAGTGGTCGAAATGCCATATTTTTTTTATTTACAGTCATATTTAATTGTTTGCCGAGACAACATACGATTAGAAATAAAAAATGTAACGCGCAAAAAGATTATTGTATTTACATACTCAAGGATTTCGCCCAAATTTCATGACACGCCATGAAGCCTTGTTGACAAATCTTAAGAAAAATTAAACAATGACTTACATGACATACCCGGCATAGATTTAATTAAAGCACGTCATGAACACGAGTTTACACTTGTTACCGTGACAGATAAAAGTACATTTTATGTAGCAATCATCTAACAGTAAATGCCAATTCACTGATCGAATGAGGATAACAATGTACTAGGTACCTATCATCGGCTTATCTTCAGTGCAAATTGTAAGAGTCACTTAGGACGATATTGGATATCTTAACGCCTTTTACCTTATCTCCAATAAAGTTCTAAACAGCAATCTGCACCCTAATTGCGTAACACAGTTTGAATCAGAATCGGAATGTTTTTGAAGTACATTGCTAATCCATTGCTTTATAAGTTAGAAAAATTTGTCTGCTCAACAACGTAAATAACGCAATGAATGTTGTTGAACGGTCAAATTGAAACCGATTTCTACTGATAGTGTGTTACGCAATTACCCCGCAGAGGTTAGTTTATGCCATGCATTTTTTTTTTTTTTTTTTTTTTGGGTGGGAAATCATCAAATAACTTCTCCCGCTCTGGGTGGAGCGGGAGGGAGTGTCAGACTTTTACTGACTAAAACCCACCGTGTTCCTTCAGATGCCTGTGTGCCAGGGCCACGATATCCCTTTCGGACAGGCTCGTAACCCTGGCAGGCATTGGCCCTTTCGGACCCCGTCAATTGGTGCTGACGTCTCTTTGAGGCGCGCGTGGAACACAACGCGCCGTCGACCCGGGCTTGGTCCTTATCGGACGGTGAGCTACCCATCGCTCACCGTCCGCAAGCCCGCGCCTACGGTGGCCGGGAATCGGCCTGCGATTCCCGACGCCCGGGGCGTCTCCTGCGGCGACTAAGGGCGCGAGGGCGTTGACTTTGCCTTACCCTCACGCGTTCCGCCTCCTCCTTCGCAAGCATCACTGTTTCGCAGAAGGAGGTGACGGCCTCCCATGCACTCTCGCTCCGAACCATGGCCTGAACCAGGGCCGGACGCGAGAGATCGCCGCCGCCGATCGCTGCCGTGAGGACACGGCGGTGCTCCGCCCAAGCAGGGCAGACCTCCACCGTATGCTCCACCGTGTCCTCCGGGCGATCCACACAGTGGTGACACCCGGGCGTTTCCTCCCGCTTAATCCTATACAGGAACCTCCCGAAACATCCATGTCCGGTGAGGACCTGCGTCAGGCGGAAGGTGAGGACGCCGTGGCGCCTCTCTAGCCACTCCTCAAAGAGGGGACTTATCGCCACAATTGTGGCGTGCCCAATGCCATGCATGCGACAATAATCGCTAATGTGGTGAGTTTAAATGACTTTGTAAGTCCATCGTGATCGTAAACTGCGATAAACCGCTTCCTACAGCTGACACTGCGCTGTACAATGTCACAACAAATGTAACACTCCATTCGTAATTTGTATAAGTACCTAATTACAAAGCGTTCATCAATACATCATCAATCTGGCGCATAAATTCCTATGACCTCAGTCTATCCCTGCACAGTTAGTACCTACAGTTAGATACAACAAAAACTGCTAGTGAGTAATAAATCGTGGTTACCTCAGATTAAATGAGTGAGTCAAGCCGAAAAAGGCAATATGGATCTATCTATCTAATCCACACAGCTTTGATTAATACCTAAAGATATTAATGGTAATGAACTAGCGATAATCCAACTCAATTCTAATTATCATGAACCTTTTAGTAAGATTGACTTGCTTGCATGTCGAGATTCAATGCAATTCAATTCATTTATTCATTAAAAAAAATTACATCGTGTCTGAATTTCTTTAGCTAAATATATCAGGAACATCATGCATGGTATGAGAAGAGGGGCTCCAACTTTTTCAGGAATTATCTCACAATGATCTAATTGACCACGATTCAAGATTGCCAGGCTGATGTAGGTATATTTGACATTGACTTATTTACTTGAAGATGATGAGGATTAATTTTATGTTGGGTCTTTCTCAATTTCCTAGATTACACAATAAGTTTTCAACATTTTCAGTAACGGAAAATAATGTTCTCAGTTTTTATAAGTAAGTATTTCGGATACGAGGTGATGTCAATATACTCTGGTTTATCGTATCTCAAGTCGTACTACGTGGGGTCAAAAAAAAAAACATGTTCCGTGTACCTACCTATATTTACTTCACACTCAAAAACTGATAAAGCTGATTTAGTCTTTCGTAGGTAGCAATAATGTAATGCACTAACGAGGCATATCACTATGTAGATAAATAGTTCTTTTAATTATTATTTTATCGTGACAGACAGTCAAGGTCGTATTTTTATATTTTATCGACACAATTTTACGCATGACCGTAAAAAATGTAAATAGAAAAGTAAACTGGCAGGTAGATAGGTACTTATAACTACATTATTTTTATTGTTTCACCACAAGACCCTACTTATTTGTTTTTTTGGGAATAACATCTGGATTAGGCTTCTTCAGTTGGGATTTTCAATAGGTATTTACCCCTTTTATTTATTATTTAATATTGTTTAAAGTTAAGAGACGTTTAAACAACATTCATACTTAATATTACACCATAATATTATTGCCCTTAAGAGCACTCAACAAGCACATGACAGCGTTTCCAGAGACGCGTTTCGTGTTTAGCATATCAAAATGTTATTTCAACTATTAGTCAAAAATAGTTAAAAGAATCCGTTAGGTAAATAAAACAGAAACATGAAAAACGTGATAACGTGACATCTCATTTAGACCATCCTTTGTTACCTCGGTTGTTTAGCAAGGAATGACATATCATTCCGATGTACACACATCGAAGCAGTGACCGTAGGTTGGAATCGCCTATAACATCGCCAAAACTGTCTCACTCGTACCTCCCAAAGACCGGTAAAACGAGTAATTAGCTTCAATAACAAATAATAACCACGTTCTAGCGTTTCGGTAACTAACCTTCATTTGCCACATTTTCTATATTTAGGCAAAACAAAGGCTAAGTTGTAACTTAGATCAAATGTCGCTATCTCCAGTTCTCCACTTATCGAGCCAGACGAATGCGTCATGGCTCTCGACCTTTACTCGCTCCGGCCTTAATTTATCACTCAATAAAGGGGTGTTGCTGTTGTCCCATGCGCTCCATGGTCAGCGTTAATCATTCCCATCCCCAACACAAAGGACAGTATTGAGCAAAAAATGGGTAAAGAATATCGAGAAGAAAATTAAAAGAAATTAGCTAAAAAATAAAGAAACATCAAAGGTTGTCAGCAAAAATCAACATTATACTCGTAACTGAAGTGCTGATCACATTGTTCATTATTCAGTCTAAATTCGTTCGTTCTTTGTTTAAAAACATAAATGTTAGGTGTACAGGGATATCATAATAAAATTGAGTCATACTCTTACGCCCATACATAAATGTTATACGCAATATGCATCTTATCGGTCAAATATAAATAATTAACTGTACGCTAACAATGAAGTGCTATTACCTATTACATAGGTATTTAATGAAAAAATAAAGAAACAAAAATTATTTATTTTTTATTTACAACTTGCACACAAAATTGTGCAGAGGAAAAACTCACTAAGCGCCATTGAGTTATATAACCTTAACTCAATGCTAACTTGCTAAGCGCAACTTGCAATTTGTTGTTAAGGAAAAGTCACTAAGCGCCACTTTTGTTGATATTTTTAGTTATTTAAAAACAATGATAAGTGCCTTCCGACCAAATTAACATCAACCACCAGGGTAATTGCGTAACACACTTACAGTAGCAATGGCGTTAATTTTGACAGTTCAACAACATTAATTGCGTTATTTGTTTGCGTTCCCATTGAGGGACCACATTTGAATTTTGAGCTTTTGAATGCGTCAGCCTTTAGTAAAAGTTCTCAAACAATTGTAAATTCAGCCTCTAATTTGTAAAAGTAGGCATTCAAAAGTTAAATTCGGTTAAAGGTGGTCCCTCAACCGATCACCATAAGTTCACATTGAGTGGAGACCACAATGGAATTTGAAAGTCACATAAGGTGGTCACCTCTATCTTAGTATTTCTTCCCAGAAATTCGATTATTATTTTAAATAAAACGGTAAATTGTTTGATACTCGTACTGTTTAGTAAAGTAATCGTTAGTAAAAAAAATTACTAAAGGATAGATAGACTGTAGCATTCGTCTATTTATTAACTTCCGAATGCTACGTAAATTGATTTTTGTTATGATAAACGTTTCAATTGAGGGAAATGGAATTTGGCTTGTAAAAAACCTGCAAATCGAGCTTAGTTCAGTATTTTTTTCTATTGAGAAAATTTTATTGTATCGTAAATTGATCGGGTACAACCTATGGAGAAAGAATGTATCTGAAATATATATTTTTTTCAGATTCTAAATGTAATAATTTACCTATCAAAACAAAGTTCTTAAACATGCAAAAACGGGAACACCCGGCCTTAAATCGATTGTAACTTTTGAATAGCTTCTTTTACAAACTAGCGGTTGAATTTACAATCGTTCAAGTACTTTTACTAACGCTAGACCCTTATGTGACTTCCATTGTGGTCTCCACTCAATGTGAACTTATGGTGATCGGTTGAGGGACCACCTTCCGCATGCTAGTTCTTTTTATTCTGCTTACAGAAAGGGTTGATATTCAATAAATTTGTTTTACAAATCTTTTACTAAGAGTAGTCATTTATAGCAGTTGTAAATTCTAACTAGGTTTTGAGATATGGATGCCTGTTAGTCACGACTGAGGGACCACCTTTAACCGAATTTAACTTTTGAATGCCTACTTTTACAAATTAGAGGCTGAATTTACAATTGTTTGAGAACTTTTACTAAAGGCTGACGCATTCAAAAGCACAAAATTCAAATGTGGTCCCTCAATGGGAACGCAAACGCGTTATTTACGTTGTTGAGCAGACAAATTTTTCAAACATACGAAACAATGGATTAGTAATATCTTTCAAAATCATTCAGATTGTGATTAAAAATGTGACGCAATTAGGGTGCTGAGTTAAGCCGATGTCAAAAATACCAACCCAATTAACATCGCTATAAATGCACGCCTAAAAACAAATAATATCAACCAACAAAATACCATTTTCGCATGATATCACCGTGTTTTGTCCAACCGAAAACTAATCAAGTCAGAAGGCGATAAGAACGCAATGTCGTGCAAAACAAAATGTTAATAAACCTTATCATTACCTATATAGGTACTTGTTTCTGAAATTTAGACACACTATGGTCTAACATGTAGTTTCTTTAATTTACAAGTATCAATAAAAGCCTAATCTTCATTTAAAATATTATCATGTCATAAAACTAGAGCAATTAAAAACTTAATAGTCGTAATAAAATAAAACATCTGTTACAATTTTTATTTTCCATATTATCATCAAGTTAGCAATGATTTATTTTTCATTCTTGTTCAAACAAATGTAAATTACACATCACATCAAAAACTGGTGCACTTTCTCGGTTTTCTGCATTCGTTGCTTTTAAGTTGTAAGTATATAATTGTAGTAAGGGAGAATAGAGTACATAGTAAAGTAACTCATTTTCACCGAATAGAATCAAGTAAGTACGCTTACAGATAAAGTTTCTACATTTATAAACAATACAGTTTCTACATTTATAAACAATAAGGAAAATGCGTAAGTACCTAATACTACGCACGTTCAAAGTTCACAAGATCATCCAGTTCCTAGACGATTAGAAATTAATAACGTCTAGATCTAATTAATGCTATCGAAACATCAATAATTCAGTTAATCGATAGTTTGCGTACTAAACGAGGATTGAATAAGTAATTCTATTTCTGTTACCATCATCTTCAAATGACTTTCAAGAACGAAACCAACGACTCTAGGCCTAATAATTGACAACTCGGTAGATATTGTCAGCACCACACTAATTGCGTAACACAGTTTGAATCAGAATCGGAATGATTTTGAAGTATATTGCTAATCCATTGCTTCATATGTTGGAAAAAAAATCTGCGCAACGACGTAAATATCGCAATTAATGTTGTTAAACTGTCAAATTGAAATCGATTCCTACTGATAGTGTGTTACGCAATTAGCCCGCTGGTTTCTGTAATCAACACTTCACAGTTCGGTATCAGAAAATTAACAGACAATAGTTTCATAACAGTAACATATCGTAGTATGTATGTAGTAATATATCAATATCAACACGGACTGCGTTGATGAATGAATGGCGACGAGAGATACGGTGTAGGTTTATTTATTTAAACAAGCTGTTTTAGTCTAACTAAAGTCTACATTAGTCTTTCGATTGTATTAAATAATTATGAAAATAGATTAGCCTACTTGTTTCAAAACAGCAATCGCTTCTTTTTGCATCAACATCTCATCATTATCGTCATCATTTCAACATCTAATCTTGAACTATTCGTTTATTTTCAAATAAATACATAACTAGGTACTACTAAGTTGATCCTAATTTGCACCTCATTCAAGATATCAGGTGGAGTAGATTTCATATTAATATCGGATTCCTCGCTTGAACTCATAATTATTATTAATTTAATTCTAATCAGTCGGAAAGTCGCAACAATCTTTGACATTTCTGATACGAAAATGGCGCGATATAGCAAAAGGCGACACGTGCGCGGGGTGAAAATTAGAACTACATCTTTTATCTCATTTTCTCCTTTATCTCATTTTCTCCTTACTATTAAAGTGAGACAAACGTAATTAGCAAAAGCGCTTATTATTATTATTTATTTATTAAATTCGTTTACAAAAAAACGTCAACGTCGTTTGCAAGAAGGTTCGATCAGACAAACGCCTTGGTGGAATTCTTATATATTTTTTTCAACACATTTGCTCAAACGATGCATTGACGAAGCCTGTACGAGTATACATTGTTCGAAAGTAAAAAATTACACACCATACAACGGGAAATTGGTATTTACAAACTCCTGACTATGGTAAGCCCTCGACTGTTTATAAAAACCAACTTACCGCACTAGTATCATAAAGAACTATTATGGAAATTTAAAAAAAAAACCGTAAAGGATACGCACGGTGCTATACAACGGAGTAATGCGGTAGAGGTACTTAGGTGAGAGTACCTATTTTACCGCACATTCCGTTGTATGGTGCGTAATTTTTAGCTTACGAGCAATGTATACAGGCTTCGTAAATGCATTTTTTGAGCAAATGTGTTAAAAACTTTTTTTACAATATCTAAATTGTCCCCCAAAACTGAACCCCATAGCCAAAATTCATTTATTTACTTTACACGTTCGTGTCTGTGTCACAGAAATTCATTTGTACAAAATTCAATTTAATCGATCCAGTAGATTCAGAGTAAATCGGCTGTGACTGACGGACAGACAGACACACGAGTATACGGGTTCCGTTTTTCCTTTTGAGATAGTTACGGAACCCTAAAAATATGTGGAATAACGCATTTGATCTGAATAGGTACTCAGTCATAGAAGCCAATGAATGTAACATTATCTTGATTGGTATAAGTGGGATCACCGGTTTGCCTTCCTTCATTCGGCGAGCTCATCAAAAATGTTCCCATGCGACCTACTGCGTAGGTACCTATGTAATCCTTAACACGGACCACGTGTGAGCCAAGTTCATTCACCACCGTTAACTCAATTACATCCTTACGACCTCACACAATGGCCCAGGTTCACATACATCGATGATTTGATGCTCATTACTCAGTTCAAATACAAACCGTTTCGCAAAGTAGGTGGTGAACCAGCAATGGAAGTTGGATATTGGACAGTTTGTACAACGAGCCGTTGCGTCGGAATTCCTTTCAACGAAGTAATTTATGTCTTACAAGTAGCTGGACCATTGTTAACAGCATTGCTTATGAGTTTTTGTAGTAGCAACTTGCGACAATAAAATTGTAACGCGAATAGCTCTTACGACTTTATTATGCAACGCGGCAATCTTTTCTTGAATAGCCTGAAACACTAGTGAATGCACTGAAATGTAAAAAGAGACATAATTTTCAAAGCCCAATGGTTAGAACGGTCTATTGTCCTTGACATACCTATTACAGTGAAACTAACGAACTAGTAATTTCATTTTGTTTGTTATCCATGCCATTACAGTTTGTTAACACAACTGACCGCCAGATGCACGTAAGTCCATTAAAAGTTAATTCCCCATTAAAAGTAATGCTGTCTTTAGCGGAACGTATCAGAAAGTGACAGCATTACTTTTAATTAATGGGGAATTAAATTTAACGGACTTGCGTGCAACTGGCGGTGAGTTGCATTTCCGTTTTTAGACATGATGCTTTTAGAAAAGTTAAAGATATGACGGCAATTTGAACGTTAGCGGGGCTTTAATTTGCAATCTGATACTGAAACCGCTCGAGCACATCGTTATAACTTATAGTCGTTTATACATAGAATACCAATAGATAATATTACAATGTAGTGCTACCATTATATCTTAAGCATCAATAATATCGGCTGCCATATATGTTTTGTTTTATTGTTAAAGGTAAACAAAAATGGCTGACAAAGAAGCGGAACTGATTGAAAAGAGTGAGGCCGGCAATGGCATGGCAAAGGCGTGTGGAAGTGGTGTCAAACTAAAAAGAGAACTGGGCCTGTTTTCAGCAGTAAACTTGATACTTGGGGTCATGATCGGATCTGGTATCTTCGTGTCACCAGCTTCCGCACTCGAACACTCTGGATCTGTTGGCCTATGCTTGATAATATGGACTGTTTCGGGAATTATATCCTTATTAGGTGGGTGTAGGTAAGATACCTATTGATTACATAAACTAAGTACTGCTGTTACGTTTATTCTAACTATATTTTACAGAAAAAAAATTTTTTCAGGAGCATTATCATTTGCTGAATTAGGCACTGTGGTCGGTAAATCTGGCGCTGAATACTCCTATTTTCAAGAAGCATTTGGAAAAACCCATAAATTTTGGGGCCCATTGCCCTCATTTATATGTGCATGGATATATGTTGTTATTTTGAGACCCGCAGAGGTCGCTATAATCGTCATGACGTTTGCTGAATACGCAATTCAACCTTTTACCCCCGATTTAGACCAAGATTATAAAGATATAGCTATTAAACTGGCTTCTGTAACTGCATTGTGTAAGTATTCTTTTAATTTAACTTTGTATTTACACCAAAACCTTTTGATTTACATGGTTATCTAAATCGATTAGTAAGAGTAGAATCGATTGAGTCAATTAGCTATTCCCAGTTGGCGCGCCGCACTATTTCGATGTGAATGAACTGTCAGTGTCACTGTCAGTCATGTCAATTTGAAAATTTAAACAACACTGAACCACTGGATGCGTTGATACTATTTTCCTCATTTTTGTGTTTTTTTTCAAGTTTTAATTACTTTTACTTGTGAATAACTAACTAGAAGGTTCAAAGTTGATAATTCTACTTATTTCACGTAAGTAAAAATAGTTTATTTGTTTAAAAGTTTGTAGTAATCATGTTAGTTTTCCATTTACAATGTAACTTTATTCAACTTGTTTTTAGAATGCCTTCCGAGCGTAATAATGAAACAAGAGACGCGGTGAAACGCGAAATAAAAGAAATACAAGCGCGTTGCAAGCACGAGTGGAATGTTATCGACAATTCACCGTTGGACGCGCCGAATGTTAGCTTGGAACAAATAAACGAAAAAACGCTTTGTTACATGTTAGGACTGGGAACAGAGCTTCAGAATTCGAATACTCCGATTACAGTGGATGATAACCTCCTAACCAGCCAGTTCCTCAAAGAAATTAAAGATAAAACAAATCAGGTGGAAGAGTATACTGCTTTTATGAGAGGCTCCATACATGATATTGATGCTGAGATAAATAGGTAAGCTGAATGTTGTGCTACAAATTATACTGACTATTATGTGCTTTTTTATATAGAAAAATTGCAATTATTCTTGCTAGTATTTTTAATTTTTTTGGTCTGCACTCAAAGTTAAAATTGTCCAACATGTTAAATATTATCAAAATCTTTTCATTTCTCTCAGCAGAAGTTAGTTGTAAAGAAATCTTAAGAATTAAGATAGCACCTCAGCTTTCTAAAAAACAAATTAATTAATATTTCAGATTAAAAACTCAAATAGCTATAACACAAGAAGCTAAGTCCCGTCCTAAGGCAAACAAGCGTGAAGTTCAGCCGGAACATATCCATAGAGCTAAGGAAAGGTTCCAAACTATAAAGAATGAGTTACACGGACTCATACACTCGCTGTTCCCTAACTCGGATAGTGTGATCATTGAGGTCATGGGGGTGAGTTGGATATGAATTTATTTTGACAACTTTATTAGTAAGAGTGAGAAAATTATTCAATTATTTTGATTTGATCGACAGCCCCAACAAACAGTATCACAATTTGACAAACTTCACAATTAACATTAGTATTATCTTTTGTACTAGCCTGTTATGCCTGCCATAATTTTTATTTAAATGTTTGTCTCTTACTTTTAATAAAGAACTAGCTGCGCCCCTCGGTTTCACCCGCATAAGTCTCGATTCCGTAGGAAATTCGGGATAAAAAATATCCTGTGTCCTAACCCAGGTCATGGTCTATCCATGTGCCAAATTTCATCCAAATCCATTCAGCCGTTTTAGCGTGAAAGCATAACAAACAAACAAACTCTTTTTCACATTTATAATATTAAGTTAGGATTGAGAATCTCCTGGATTCTAGTGTAGTTATAAAATGCTCTTTATTATCTTCTAGCCTCTGTTGAATGTAGCAGAGAAATTATGATAAAATACCAACATTTTTCTTTCTCACATTAACACTGTGCGGTATACTTAAACATCCCCAGACGTAATAACAATAAAACTACTATTGTGTCTCATTCAGTGTCCTTCAACCAATGAAAGAAAACTCTGGTCCCTTTACTCTCAATAAAAAAAAAATAGTTTTACAGTGTAACATTTCTATTTCCAGCAATTAATGGCAGAGCATCTCGATGAGACATCAAACGGCTACATAACAATCACATCAGAGACATTTCAAATAATAGAACTACTGAAAGACATGAAAATTGTTACCGTCAACCCTTATAACAATATGGAAGTTAAGTTGTCATATTGATTGTAAATATGACAACAGAGAGAGAGCAAAACCACAACTTCTTTTAAGAATCATTGTGTGTATGCTCAGTAGTCAATCATTGCCATTGTTTTTCTGAATGTAACATAAGTTTATAATGCATGTAATCATTGCGTTCAGGGGCAAAATGTCCAACAGTGTCAAAATGTCCAATGGTGTCAAAATGTCCAAATCCCAAAATGTCAAATTCTCAAAATGTCAGATTCCCAAAATGTCCAATCTTTGAGAATGTAGCAAATTTGTTCAATAACTCGACAAAGCGCTTTTTTAATACTTATTACAAACAATAAATACAAAATACTGAAAGAATCAAAATAATGTTTTATTTATTAGTAACAAATTAAAACCAGAGAAGACCACAGGATTCCCAAAATCACTATTTTGTCATAATGTAATATTAAAAAATACAACAATCAACATCATAATTTTTTAATTATAAATTGAAACAAACATTAAACATAGTTTTATATAACCTTGGTAAGACCATTTGACATTTTGGTAATTGGACATTTTGGAATTTTGACATTTTGACACCGTTGGACATTTTGAAAATTGGACATTTTGCACCTGAACACAAGTAATATACATAGTAATTAATTTTAGACAAAATCAGGTAGTTCAAACATGTTAATTTCTTGACTGGTAACTAATATTGTTTGTTAACTGTAAAAATGAATTCCATAGTAATTACTTTGTACAGAACTTTATCACTACCTCCTACATGAGAGATGATATTTGAAACATTGCACTCATGTCACTTGTTTCAAGTATATATGTCAGGACATAAGTGTACATACCAATATGTGCCAATTTATACTAGAGCTATGTTTGTACAATATATATATAGACATAACATCCCCAAAGGGTTTGGCAGAGGTATACCTATACATAATGTGGGTGTACACAGGTACACCCACATTTGACCAGAGGAGACAAGAGGGCTAATTGCGTAACACACTATCAGTAGGAATCGGTTTCAATTTGACAGTTCAACAACATTCATTGCGTTATTTACGTTGTTGAGCAGACAATTTTCTAACATATGAAGCAATGGATTAGCAATATACTTCAAAATCATTCCGATTCAAACTGCGTTACGCAATTAGGGTGAAGGTCATTGCCGATTATCAATGGGGCACAATGTGATGCAGGCGTGATGTTATGTTATATCCAAAATGGACCAAACAAATACTGAACTCTAACAAATACAAGGATTGATTGTAATTTAGTGTTAAAGATATAGTAAGTAATAAATGTTGTTTAAGTTTTAATTTTCTTTGTTTTATTTTCTACTGCACCTCTATTGTCAGCATATCAAAATGATTAAAAAAGGCAATTATTTTAAAAAGATTCATCATTGCCTTGCAGCAATGGATCTGGGTGAGAAATTTATGGTCAAACAGAAAAGTGAACTATTTATGGCTCACTCCACATAGGACCAAATAATTTTCCTCTGGCTATTTGGTATAATTATCTTATTTTTCACATCTGAACAACCAATTCGATTAGAATTGTTTGGCAAGGAAATTCTTAAACTTTTATACCAAAACATAAACAACATGTTGTATCAATATAACTAATGAATTTTCTATTCCGTTTCAGTTATAATGACCTACATCAATATAACGAGTGTCAAGTTGTTCGTCAAAGTACAGAATATATTCGGAGTTTGTAAAGTTTTCGCGTGTCTCATCGTCATAGGAGGAGGAATCTATGAAATAGCAAAAGGTATCAAACACTATTATACAACTAGCTTCATATTTCTGACTGACCGACCCCCTCGACCATTCAAAAGTACCTGAAATTGGTTTATTTGAAATAAATGCTTTGAGTTGGTGTTCATTTATAGTAATATTTTTAGAAAGTCAAAATCTTGCCTTTAATTGGTTTATTTAAAATAAATGCTTTGAGTTGGTGCTTATTTATAGTAACATTTTTAGAAAGTCAAAATGTTGCCTGTTATGGTCTCTTACACCAGTCTTAAGTTGTTGATTTTGTATTATGGACTTTACTATGGTATTAAACATTTTACCAAATGGATAGATAAAAACATCTTTATTCATGATTTCCACATCATCCAATGGACATCAAAAGTATTCTGAAAAATTCTCAAGCCAAGCATTGATGATTAAATTGATGAATAAAGTCCTGAATATTGTAACAGTCTATAGTAACTTAACACAGTAACTAAACATGACAAAAAAAAACTAATTTCTAGGTCTTTTCAGTCGAAAATGGCAAAACTCACAACAATCAATTCTAACATATCAAACTTTTATCTTTCCAGGGAACACACAACACCTAAGTAAAGGCTTTGAAGGCAGTACTTTCAGTCCTGGAGGTATTGCCCTCGCGTTATACTCTGGTTTGTGGGCTTACGATGGATGGAACAGTGTGACCGTCGTCACTGAGGAGATTATTAACCCTGGAGTGTGAGTATTAAATCAACGACATTTTATTATACATCTGTTTTTTTTGCCTTATCATCAGTCTCTTGCCCTTATCCCAATTTATTTGGGGTCGGCGCAACATGTCTTTTTACCTGACTAGGGCGAAGCAAAAAGGAGGGTTATGATTTTGTTTTTCCATACTTCTCTATTAGTAGTCATTCGTCATCTCGGTAGTCAACCCCTTTCTAGCCATATCGTCCTTCATACAGTCCATCCATCGTTTATTTAGTCTAACACACGCGTGTAACATCTGTAGGTAGGCTAAGGTGTATTCTAGTAAACCAACATTTCACCAGTTTTGTTACCATTAAGATAAGGGTGTGCGTAGTGCTTTGTTTTCCCTGTATTTTTCGTGTATCAGTAACAGATACAAATCTATCGCACACACAATCACCTAGAAACGGAATTATTATCTGTAAGTCGTCGCTTTTGCGAACAATTTCGGAGCCATTAATGATAGCCACACCTGATAAGGGGATTAGTGACCGTTCATATTGTTATAATTAATAACTGACATCGTTTGACGACGAATTAATAGCAGGATATTAGTTTGTCGTTTATCTGCTATCAGTTTGACCAAGGTCTATCTATGAATGCGATCCCAAAATAGAAAAATAATGGAGGCCTATTTAGGAATGCCAGCCCAAAATTGAAATAAAGCTCTTCCAGCACGCATAGCATGACAACCATAAAATCGGGTTTTATCGACGGAAGTATTGTAGAAAGATTTCTGCCTTAAGCATGGCGATTTCAAAACTGAAGAGAAGAAATGTTTCTATTCTTCAGTCGACAAAAGTCTACAATACCAAGCATGACGACCAATTTTTCTCTACTTTTGACACTTGGGGGTAGAAACATTTATTTTCAACAAATGTTAAGTAGTTTACATCACATTGGACCTAGACAAGAATCTATATTGATTTTGAAAACTCAATTCAATATTTTCACCGTCAAAATTACTTCTGTGGGTCGTCTTAGGGGCGGAGTGGTAGGAGTTGGAGTATACGCTTAGGGGCACTATGAGCAGCAAAGAAAAAAGTTTTTTTGGTATTGGAAAATAAATTGTTCTAGTTGAAAACCATCCATGAGATGATGTAAAAAAACCCAACGAAAAATGTTTTTTTTTCTTAAATTAATGTTGGGATGACATGGAGACTGCCGTGTGACTCGTAAAAACCTGGGCCAGACTGGGCCTTAACGGCCTTATACCTTCACCGACACCACAATATACCTTAAGGCGAAAGCGTCAGGGTAGCCCCCGAAATTTAAATTTTCTTACGTTTTTCAACCACATTTTGCCTATCAATAAAAAAAAAATCCTAAAATATCCAAACCGTTCGTCGCCCGCCGTCCGTCCGTTCTATAAAAGTTCTTATTTTTTTCCAGTAACGTACCTCTCAGCATATCAATCGCTGTGCCGCTTATAACAGCGCTGTACGTGTTCATGAATGTAGCATACATGACGGTGCTGAGTTACAGCGAGATGACGTCTGTGCCCGCAGTTGCCGTAGCTTTTGGTACTCGTGTGCTAGGACCAGCCAGCTTCCTCATACCGCTGGGAGTCGCTATAGCAACGTTTGGATGCGCTATGAGTGTGCAGTTTGGTGTTACCAGGTGAGAATATCCATACTAATTTCAAATTGCTTATTAGCATGATCCTCTGTTATATCGAAAATACTGCAGTATTAATTTAAAATAAATACATGGTGTAAAGTTGAGGATTAATGTTAATTACTATGTTTGACGAAAACACGATTTTCGACAGAAAATAATTACAAAGTAACCTCCTTAATTATACGTTAACTGAACTAAATATAAAGAAGATACTGTTTTTTTTATAATTACTTTTTTTTTCACCGTAAATTATGATAAGATACATCATTTATTTTCTCAAACATGAGTTCAATACATACAACACAAATTGTCAGAATGCAAGAGATGTGAAAAGTAGAGGAAAATACAGATCATCACGTTTGCCGTAAACAATGGCATGCAAATATTAATAAAATTAAGTATGATGTCACTCCGAGTCTAATTTAAAAATGTCATGATATTATAGAGTTATATATAATATATAAAAATAATACATTAGTAAAACATAATCAAAATATCTCATCTAAAAACCCATTTAGATTATAATTTGACTTTCTTTTTGAACGCTACCTCACTTAACTGCCGTAAAAAGATATTTACCTAAACTATCGGAGCCTTCTCACTGTCTCGCTTGATCACGTAACCACGAGCAGTAGTGTGCGAGCGAGATAAAGAGTGTAAGGTGGCGCTGGGGTATTATGGACTTAAAATGAAAATCAACAGACAGACAATGCACAGCCATTTTATAATATGGAAGGATTTTTGAAAACCTAAAAGGGTTTAATTAAATAGGGTATGAAAATTAGTATTTATTTATTTTTATTTATTTATTTATTTATTTATTTATAGTTAATTAAAACGGCACAGGTCCAATTACATTAATTAACATAGAATTATAAAAATTAAAATAAAATAAGCATTCAAATAACATACAATACAAAAAATTAAATTCAAAGATATACAATTCGTGGATAAAATTATTAATAATTATTTGAGTAAATGGTTCAATAAATTAGATACATCAATAAACTAACATGCAACAGTGGACACCCTCGCATATTGTCCCTCACAAAACAACAGACAAGCACGCATTATTTTCTTCCATTCATCGGCAAACACATCACATTCAGGGTCGGCAGTCAGGAGGGCGTTTAGCATCCTTAGGGTTCGACAAACTGGGGATTCGGCTCTAGCAACAGATCTAGACAGCGGTAGTGCGAACAGGTTATGACGGCGGCTTTGACGGTGCCCAAGGTATTTGTCGGGCACAAATAGGCGGCAGAAAAGTCCGTGGAGTTCAGGGCAGTCAATACGACCGCTTAGGGTTTTACAGGCAATCGTGAGCTGATCAAAGCCCCTTCTTACCTCCAACGAGTTTAAACCCAACACCCCTAGAAGATAATTCGTTGGGTACATGAATGGGAAGTAATGGTACAGCCTTTGATACAAAAATCTCAGGAAGGTCTTCTGAACTTTCTCAAGCATCAGTGTCTGAGACGCAGTATGCGGATGCCAGACACAGGCGCTGGACTCGAGTTTACTCCGAACCAAAGTGGTGTAAAGAAGTTTAATAATACTGGGATTGCGAAAGTCACGAGCGTTCCTCAAGACAAATCCCAGACGCCTGAAGGATTCCTTTGCAAGGGCAGACACGTGGTCTCTAAATGTCAGACTGCGGTCGAAAGTCACTCCTAGGTCCTTAACGCTGGTGACACGGGTGATCACTAAACCCCCCAAACTATAATCATATTTTATTGGTCTCAACCCACGACCATAAGTCATAACGCTGCATTTACTAATATTAAACAACAACTTGTTCGCCATGCTCCACTCATAGACGGTATCGATATCTTTTTGTAGGAGTTCGCAATCCACCTCTGTTCTGATTTGCGCAGCTAGTTTTAGATCGTCGGCATATAGTAGACATTTTGCGAATCGAATCTTACAAATTAGGTCGTTGATCATGATCAGAAACAGAGGCGGCCCCAACACGGATCCCTGGCTCACGCCCGAGCGAGTGTAATAAGACTTCGACTCAAAGCAGCCATGGCGGACGAACTGTTTGCGATCCCGTAGGTAGTCGGCGAAGAAGTTAAGAAGGCCGGATGAGAAGCCCGTAGCCCCTAACTTTGCCAAAAGCACATCGTTGTCCACTTTGTCAAACGCCTTCCGGAAATCAATATACAGAGTGTCGACCTGCCTACCGGATTCCAGGCTACTGGATATGAAGTCAACATGAATCAGCAGATTTGAGTTCACGGAGCGACCAGGTCGAAAACCATGTTGAGCATCAGAAAGATACATATTGGTTTGTTTACAGATAACAGTGTGAAGTATATGTTCAAAGACCTTTGCAATGGTTGATAAAATAGCGATGGGTCTGTGTTCCTCGACATATGTCTTGTCACTGGTTTTAGTAGACATATGTCTTGTCAGTAGTGGTAGTAGTATGGAATTTTGTAATTTTTACCTATGGGAAAACCATCGGGCACACGGTTTGTAATATAAAATCGCGACAGTAACTCTTGTCTGTTACCTTTTCACGCCTTAAAACGGCTGAACGGATTTCAATAAAATTTAGCCCACAGGTAGACTATGACAGGATACTTTTTATATCGATAGTACGTAACCTTGGGATAACTACCGACCTCCGAGCGGGTGAAGACGCGGGCTAAAACTAGTCAAAAATAAATCTACCGCGGCTCCCTGCCCGATATAAAAGAAAATGCTATGAAAACGCCGCGTTTGCCACGGCTCGCGGCTTAGGGTAACTTATTTTAATTTTGTAATTCTTTTTATCTTTTTATTACGGACGCTTTTAACGTGTTTCTACATTTTTATCACATGTATAATTTCAACATGAATGATGTAACCAATACTTTGTAACAATATTTAGATTGTTCTCCGTGGAGTTTCTTGCCCGATCTTGTCTATTGGAACCTACTACGCTTTGGAATGGGCAACTAGTTTCACCTCTCTGACTAACCGAACCCTTGACAATTCAAAAGTTCCTGTAATTGGTATAATTGAAATAAATGCTTTGAGTTATTGAGTTATTTTGTTGGTGAGAGCCCACCAACAATGTAATACTGACGAGTTTGATCTCCTTTTCGCCTTGATTTGAAACTGTTCTAAAATAGTGTATTTTTGTTTTATTTCAGGGTATGCTACACAGCCGCGCGAGGTGGACACATGCTAGAAGTATTCTCCTACGTTAATGTTAAGCGGATGACGCCAGCTCCTGCTGTTGCATTCCAAGTAAGTATTGGAGATTTTATTGTATTAACGACTGTCTGTTTATTGTAATGTTCTCTGGGAGGACTAATATAGTCGCAACTGGTAGTGGTAACTGATCACAAACGCAACTGCTGAGCGTGGGGTCCTGTATTAGAGACCAAGAGAGAGGGTCGGAAAGTGTAAATGGGTTTTTTCTATTAATATATTCTTAGTAACAAATATGTGGATTTTTTCCCGGTTACTGGCACTGTCGAAATGAGGTCCCGTTCACCACAAATTTTGTTAAAATGGGACATATATCAGGCCGTATAGTATTTGTAATGCTAGAAAGAAATCGACTAACGTATGTTTTTTTTTTGTTTCAGGCCTTATTAACAACAGTATTCATTTTAGTTGGCAACATTAAGACCCTAATAGAATTCGCCAGTTGGTTCCTCTGGTTCTTCTATGGGCTAGCCATGGTCGCTTTGTTAGTACTGAGAAAAACACAAGCGACGAAACCACGGCCTTACAGGGTACCAACATTGGTGCCATGTTTTGTGTTGGTAGTGGCAATATTCCTATCAATATTGCCAATAGTACACGACCCATCACTAAAATACTTGATGGCTGTGGGCTTCATACTAATGGGCGTCAGCGTGTACATCGTATTTGTATATTATAAGAAAACTCCGACTGCTATTTTAAGTGAGTATAACATACACAACATAATATAACATCACGCCTCTAATCCCCGAAGGGTTAGGCAGAGGTGTACCTATAGTACACCCACATTAAAGACACGTCACATCTCATCACATTTTTTTTGTTAGTATAAATTTAATGGAAATTGGTTTTGGAAAACGTAGGTCTCCGCCACAATATACTAAAGTACTGTACTGACCCCCGCGTTAGAATGTTGGATTTGGGCGTCATATTTACGATATTATTTACTGCAATGACTTAGAAACCTATGGACTTGCCATACTTACAAAATTAGCGTGCATACCTACAAAAATCAGTTACTTAAAATGGCCGTTTTTCGTAGGGTTGTAACCATGAAGGTATAGATAAAAGTGGAGGCCACACTCTAAATACCTAAGTGAAGACGACTGTAGGCCGACTCTCTCTTTTCTCTTTCTGAATACATACATAAGATAAAGAAAACACATCACTGTCTCGTTCTTATGTATGTATTCAGAAAGAGAGAGTCGGCCCACAGTCGTGTTCACTTAGGTATTTAGAGTGTTGCCTCCACTTTTATCTATACCTTCATGGTTGTAACTGCGGAGTGCATTGCAGAGTTTTGTACCACAAACAAAACATGGCAACCGGTCACGCATAGACATGATTTTGACGTAACAAAAAAGTGTTGCCAAATTTAGTCCTTAACAAACATTTAGATAGACTCTTTTCATAAATATGCGGCTCTTGATTAGTTAAAAGAAATGAATGAATGCTATATAACATAATTGTCGATATGATATATATTTGTATAACTATTCTTCGTTTAGTAGAAAAGTCTAAATATCTCCATAGATTTCCTACCTCAATGACTTACTGTTATTTCTGTGTTGACATTTGAAAATAATTATCAGGTCAATAAAAAATAGAAAAACCCATGCAGTGTTTACTATTACGTAGTATATGTTGATGATGAATGTCCAATGAAAAATAAACTAATAAAAAAAATTAATCATTGTCAAAATGTAACATAATTCTTTCTTTTTTTTTTACAGGAAGATTCACATTCCTGACTCAAGTCCTGTTCGAAAGTGTGCCGCCAAGCGATCGTCAAGACTGATTTATTATTATATTAAAATTATAACTGTAAATATAGTACAAAAATATACAATAATACATATTTAGATTTAAGTTCGTCAACTTAGTTTTTGTTTATTTCATTTTAATACTTCTATTTGAAATGAGCTACCTGAAATTATACAGCGATATGTAGAATCGTCATGAAGTCTTACTTAGGTAACAAAAATCTTACAACGTAGCCACGTAGGCCAGATCCTGATAATAACATGGTGAAAGTAGTTCACATAATTATCACTACTTCACTGTACAGTCTGAGTGGTTAGGTTAGGTTAGGTTAGGGTACTAGTACCAGTAACTACCACTGGTCGAAACTAGACCCCCTCTACTTACAATCTATATAGTACTTACTAATTCCATGCTCAAGCTGTCACTTCTGCCACCTATCTCGAGGCCCTGCATTGACAAAAACCTATGGACTTGCCATAGGTACCTACAAAATTAGCGTGTTTAGGCTTTTCATTGTTCTGAGGAGCATACCTACAAAAAAAAGGTACTTAACCCTTAACCAGGCTATGGATTGAGCATTGCCCACCTAGAATTTTAAGAGTTTTTACCAGGTTTTGGTAAAGAATCTACCACAATCTGTCAAAAACGCCAACATAGAAATATTATTTATGGTAACCCAAAAAATAAATTGGAACGGAACGCAAATGTCACTTTTGCAGCCATTTCATCTTGGTCGGGCGGTCGGCCGCTAAACGAACATTTTTGTGACAAGTGCACCGTATTTTTAATCATGAACATTATGGCGAATTGGAGAAAGTTATGTCGTACAATTTTTTGATATGTTGTAGAATTTGAGTTTTTCTAGTGATTTGTGCATTCATTATAAGTAAAAACTTCTAAAATATCATGATCTAACTAAATAAAACATGTGGGGAACCATATGACCTAAGCCTGTGAATGCCTAATTATTGCGGGAGATATTATGTCCATTGCCCGGTAAATTAAAATCTTTATTTTATACTAGGTTTTTGCCACGAGTTTTATTTAGGATTTACTCACACATCTCATTTATCGAAATATAAAATGTGGGTAGTGGTAAACTTTTGTCGTCATTATTTGTCAGTCTACTTTAGTGTATTTTTTGGTATTCAGGTAATAAACGATCAACAGCTCGAAAATATACTAAATGAAATGTTAAGTCGTCGTCTAGACAAGCAATGGGATTATGTTTTCCCTCCCACATGCTTTTTTTCAGGTTTTCAGCTAATTTTCTAAATATAATTGATACAATCTCATACCAAATTTTATCACTCATCTAAATCTACCAAAAAAACATTATTACTGCAGGATTTGTCCGAGGCCTGGTAAAGGGTTAAAATGGCCGCCTTTCATAGGGTTGTTACTGCTAGTGCGAGAGAGAAAGCAAGCAACCGTTTGACAGCACATTGCCGAGTTTTGTATCACAAAACTTGGCACTAAACTGTTTTGTGGTACAAAACTGCAATATCGGTTGCATGCTTAGTCTATGGCGACCGGTCACGCAGACACGATTCTGTCGTCACACAAAAGTGTTGCCAAAGGAGACGTTCACGAAATGTATGGGGCTTGGTACTAAAATAATTGAAAATTTAAACAGCCTTCTGACCTATATAGGCTGAAAGAGGGTAATTATTTTGATGTCTTTGGGCATTTAATTTTTTTTTACAGCCGCCCGTTTTTTTTTAAACTAGTGTTGAAAAATAAAATGTTCTACAAGCATTATTTATATTTTAGGGATGGCAGCCCTGTGGCAAATGACGTGACAATGACAGCGTCAGTCAGCAACTCGGCTTGACATTTACAACGGATATTTAGTCCGAGTTTACAGCTTTGACTTTTTTCGATACGTTTTGTTATTGCATTGTCATGATAATCAATATTTTTTGTCTTAATTTCACGGAGCTGCAGCTAAAATTATAATAATATCTCAAAGTATTTAATAGAAACGGAAACATTAGCCACACAAAATAATTATATTGCATAGAAATTAATAAATAAAGACTATGTGCGTTTTGTTTGTATTGAAAATTTTTTCACTTTTTCACAAAAACGGGCGCCTGAAAAAATCAGATTTAACTATAATCGAGTAGCATAATAAATAAGCTTTCTAATAAGGTACATCACATTAGCGTTTAAAAATCGTCGGAATATTATACCAATTTTGACCTCTCCTTTAATCCTTGACAAACATTTAGATGTCTCTCTTGATAAGCAGCTGTTGATTAGTTAAAAATAAACAAAACGCTTGATGAAATGTCTGTATCGATATGATAGATATTTGTATAACTATTCTTCCTATAGTAGAATATGCCATCTCCATAGTTTTCCTACATCAATAAGGCCCTGGTGCTATGTGTGTGTCAAACTCATGGTAGTGTGTGTAATTCAATTTATTTCTAATGCACATTTTATAAAAATATTACTTTCTGCACTCCTCCCCCTTATAAACTTTAACTGTGCCAAACATACTCCTTCGTCCGCTTAATTTTCGTAAAAAGGGGTACAAAGTTTTCGCTTAATTGTAGGTAATGATGCGCATGGCAACTGTAAAGTGTACTACAGTAGACCATCCAGTGTTAGATTTTGTACGATAATATTATCGTATTATTTTGTACGATTATTTGTCATAAAGTACGATATACTATCCTCAACGATCGTACCCAAAAATACGATAATTTCTATGTTGACATGTTATCTTACTGTCATCATGTCATGCGATGCAATAAAACTTAGCAAAAGTGGTAATTATACCGATTTGGAACTCCCAGAAGAAATCTTAAGAAGCGCCAATGACAAAAATACTGACGGAATGCAGTGCATTGAACAGTTTGCAGAATCCGAAATAAATGTTTCATTTAACTTAGAATGACCATTGAATTAGAATGACCACCAGAATGATCATTCTAAGCTATGTGATAGGTAGTTGTTCCGGGTCTGGCTGTTTGTGTATGTGAATTATGTTTGTAAACGCTCCCACGATACAGGATAAATTCCTAGGCAACGTTTTTCAAAAAAACATATAAACATATACATATAATTTCAATTGTGTCTTCTATATTTTCTTGGTTCCTGTATTTATTCTTCCTCTGAAGTGTTATACTGGTAGGGATTAGCGTGTTTGGCTCTGATTTTCCAAGATGGACGATATTTTTTTTACAAATAATACTATCCTTTTGAACGAAACGTACTATATTTTTTTATCTGTCCGATTCCAACACAGGTCATGAATAAAAAAAAAAGAGAAGAAGGACGTCACTTTTCATGTTCTATTGGTTGAATTATTCGATAAATGTTAGGAATACCATTAAATTCTACTCAATAAATGAAAATGAATAAAATATTCAGGCAAGCCAAGGTTTTTTCGATAGACAGAACCAAGAATGAAAAGTCGATTTTTCACGAGCTGTAGACTTAATTTATATTTTCACAAGTCACAACACCAACCAACACTCAGTGGCACCGGCGGACCCGCCACCCTTATCCGCGAATTGTTTGCAGTCAGAAATACAAAATAAAAGTCCAATACACGAATTGATGAAAAAATTGATGTGTGATTAGTGAAATATCATCATGGCTTACCACTACGTGGTTACTGCACAGAAACCAACTGCCGTGATATCATGTGTTACCGGTAAACTTCCATTTTCACCTATGTTATTGTCACGTTGAGGTTAAAATTACTACAATGTTATCGCGCCCTGAATCGCGCTATTTTCAGATTACATGTCATTTAATGATGTTTGGAGGCATTTTATTATTTTAACATGCTACTGCTTACATAGTCCAGCAAAACATTGTTTTCAAACCGAGGCTCTAAATAGATCGCAGTTGTTACAAATGTACACGCTCTTTTACAAAAACAAATATGAAAACATACAATTTCTCTTAAGATTGCGCCCTAACATAGTACAATCCATTTGAAAACACCCCTCGTTGGACTGTTGTATTGTTGTATAAAATGATTAGGGCGTAAATCTAAGCCTAGAAGTTGATTACAGGTATATCTAGAGATCTCAGGGTTATGGCAGTCGCACGTCACGTTTTTGCGTATGAAACCAATAATTTGCTGGTTTATTGAATGGACGGAGCTGTTGTCTATTGGGTGCACTCAGTTACCATACCATCCAGTCCTCTAATTAAATTACAATATGTCCAAACATTGCCAAAAACGGGACCTGTTTCAATAAGATATTTTTCTTACCCATAATATATTAGTGCTTGATTTGTTTCTATATTATACACTGTCTTAGTGAATTATCGGGTCAGTGGGTCGTCTTAGGGCCTTTAGGTTTAGCTTTAGCAGTTTGTCTGCAGAGAATGAAGTGAATTGGTCTACTTTTATAATCATTACTTTTAAAGCAAATTTTGTATAATATGCGGCTTGGTCTTCTTCGATGGCTGCCTTGTTGTTAACAAGCCACTCCCGAAGGATTGCTGCTTCTCCAATAAATATAAAAATTTCCTTTAGGCAACTTCACTTCACCAACGGACTTAAACCTCCTGGTTGCAAAGGTGTCCCGCTTGGAGATGTACTTAGTGACTCCAGAGGGCTTGCGTCCGATGAAAGAAGTGGGGCTCTACGGTCGAGTAGCTAAGATGAAGATGTTCAGGCCACCAGTGAGTAACTATCAGAGTGTGAAATGGTTTCATTCTATTTACAATTTTGCAGGAATTTAAATATATATAACAATCTGCCACACCATACTTCAGGGATGGCGAACCTGTATATATCTACATGCTATTTTTTTCCAAATAAGTATTGAATCTGGCCATGGAGTGCCATCAAACAATCTTGATTTAGTGATTACTGGAAAAAAACTATATTATTCACAATAATACCCTTTATTTCCAACTATATACTTTCACAATAATACCTTTATTATTGTACAGTAATGTTAATATTTATAGATTTATGGTTATTTAAATAAAATAACAAATTATTGCGACTTCTGCTGTTGCAAACTAAATGACTTAGATACTTAAATGCCTCAATTGATGCTGTGCCTAATTATTCTGTTACATCTCACCAATGGTACACATGCTATTTGTTCGCCATCCCTGCCCTAGTTGTAACAATTGAACTATGGCCCTAGGCTAATACAAAATAATAATATACTTGTATACAGTATGTCTGACTAATATAATATTATATATTTTTTAATAGACATCCTAATTTTCTTATTTTACCAGTTACTAACCACTGATTAGTACCTAAATGAAGTGCTACCTGGTTGATGTTTATTTATAAACTAATGTTAATGCAAGAAATGACTCTAGCAACTGTCTGCTGAGCCTAACAACACATGCAACTTAAAGAAATTGTTGATAAATATCGCAAAAGTCGCGTCACTGAACTATTGGCCTTAAATGCGCATTTTGAGAATTGTGCTTACTAAGAAGTAGTGTGAAGCCTTGCAAATATTTAAAAAATACTCAATATTCTTTTTCAGTATGAGAATAAGGACCTAGTGTTCATCTTAACAGCCCGTTACAATGCCATGATATTGGAATGGAGGACTGCAGCTAATGGTGAGCTAGAAGTTGTGACCAGGGCTCACGGCAATGTCTCCGACAGAATTGGAAAGCCTGCCGAGAATGGCATCCTAGCCGTGATTGATCCGCAAGCCAGAGTGATTGGTCTAAGACTATATGACGGTCTGTTTAAGATTATACCGCTTGATAAAGATTCTACAGAGCTAAAAGCTGCTAGTTTAAGGTAAGTGTTAGTTTTAAAATTGTTTTTGTATCTTTTGCTTGTGTGTTGTGTGGATGTTACTCATCATAAACCAAATAAACCCCAATGTGATTTTTTATAGCTCAACACTAATCGGTCATCTCCTGCGAAATACCATTATGCTGTGTGCTTAATTTAGTGCTCTTAAAATCTAAATATAATTCTGTTTATGTAGAAATATTTGTTGATTTTTTTAATCATGTTGAAATTAATATTGACTTTTTTTAGACTTGATGAGCTAAATGTGTTTGATGTCGAATTCTTACATGGCTGCTCGAATCCCACCATTATTATAATACATCAAGATCTCAATGGGCGACATATTAAGGTAATACACAAATAAAATAGAAAAATACAGGCTGTAATAACTTGAGCCTCAATTTTTTTTTGTTGGGAAATATTTATTTTATTGCCATTTAATTATAGACTCACGAAATCAACTTAAGGGAGAAAGAATTCATGAAGATACCGTGGAAACAGGATAATGTGGAGACTGAAGCTTCAATATTGATACCCGTGCCCAGCCCTCTTGGTAAGTCGTCCTACCTTTGAAAGCTTTTGCCCGCGGATACACCCACGTGGAGATCGAAAATAATGCCTACAAAAACCTTCTCCATGAAAAAAATACATTTAAGTATGTGCCATATTGGTGATTGGTCAAATGGTATTAATATATACCAACATCCTTTTTATAATGAAAGATAAAATTAACTGGCGATTTATCTCTATTCAATAACACAATATCTGCTATCATGGAATGAAGGTCATTACAATTTCATTATTCACCAGGCAAACCGTAAAAACATCATTATTATAATTAGCACAATATTTGCAGGCGGCGCCATAGTGATAGGTCAAGAATCAATAGTATATCATGATGGACAGAGCTATGTTGCTGTTGCTCCACCACAGATCAAGGTAATGTTTCACAAGAAAGTGGTAACATATTAATTAATATAACTTAAAAAAATATACTGATATTATATTTCCACGCTGTTGACTAGTAAGGAAAAATGGATAAAGGAATTACTTGTAGGCGTGCAACATAATTATGTCTGTTTACACTAACAAACACTACGCGACTCGTAAATGAATGCCTAAATGCGCTGTTGGACTTTCAATTTTCGGCGCTCAGCCGAGCATTGAAAATTGAATTTTTAATGCTCGGCTCAGCGCTCTTTTATTTTGGCATTCGGAGAAAACGAGCATAAATTAAATCAGTCAGACTGGCATAATCACAAACCAGATCCGTTATCAGACATATCTTCAAAACACGCGACAACAATTATTGTATAAGTTCTCCATTTCTTCATTACTCCGTAATTCATGCTATATTCGTTTGCCACTTGTGACCCTAATCTCACATATAAAAGGTCTAAATTCCAGTAATCTTTTAATTACCTTTCAGCTTACGCCAATAAACTGTTATTGCCGCGTAGACGGGCGCGGTTTACGATACCTTCTAGGAGACATCGCTGGGCGATTGTTTATGTTACTCCTCGAACTGCAAGAGAAGATTGACGGCACACATGCCGTTAAAGATCTCAAGGTGGAATTGTTGGGTATGTTACTTACATTTTTATTAGACCAAGGTACAAACAATATGGTTACTCTGTAGGCAAGATACAAAGCTCAGATCTTACTGCGAAAATTTAATTCGTAAATCTGTCAGAATGCATCAGTGTTATTTTGTAAGACGATAAGAAAACCGTTCAGTGGAAGTTCAGTTTCCGGTGAAATATCCCTTTCGTGAAAACATAAATGTAACTCACCTTCAATACAATAATTTATCTAATCTAATCTCTTATTTATAAATATCTAATTCTTTTTGCATATTGTGTAATAAAATTAATATACAACTTTATTTTAGGTGCATCGTCTTCACATATAATTAATGTACCTATACAAAATATTGTAAAACATTTTAAAAGAGTGACGGTGGAGTTTCTTGCCCATTTTTCTCCATACGAAACTACCTTTTGGAAGGGGCGACTAGAATCAATTCAATTTTCTTGAAAATATTAACATTCAAAAAACCGGCCAAGTGCGAGTCGGACTCGCGCACGAAGGGTTCCGTACCATTATCTATAAAAACGGCAAAAAAATCACGTTTGTTGTATGGGAGCCCCCCTTAAATATTTGTTTTATTTTAATTTAATTATTGATTTTTACAGTGAATATATAACTAAATATTCTGTGAATATTTCAAGTGTCTACCTGTTACCGTTATCAATATCGAGCAAAAACGACCAAAAATCTCACGTTTGTTGTATGGGTACCCCCTTAAATATTTATGTTATTCTGGTTTTTAGTATTTGTTGCTATAGCGGCAACAGAAATACGTCATCTCTGAAAATTTCAACTGTCTAGCTATCACGGATCATGATATACAGCCTGGTGACAGACGGACAGACAGACAGACGGCGGAGCCTTAGTAATAGGGTTCCCGTTTTACCCTTTGGGTATGGAACCCTAAAAATCAAAATCAATAGTACATTACTGCAGCGGCCTGCTATAGGGGCATTGATGCCTGATTGCGGCCAAGGCTTGTATAGTGCTTTTCTCAAATAATGCGCGAAAATTCAAACAAAGTAAATTATTTATAAATTCCAGATTCAATGACGAACGACGATAATTTTTCTTTTTTTTATTAAATAGCTTTATATTTGCAAGCCAGTTGGAAATTTAAATAAAACCTTTGTTAGGTTACCTCCTTGGTTGCCATGTCTCGGAGTAAAAGATCGTTCTATTTTTAAATAATAGTTATGAGTTTACTATGTTATTTATTTTGCCGCTAAACCACGACAAATATTCTATTATACAGATGCCAGATACATACAGGTTAGGACTCCATTTGTTAGTTTATCTGTGGTAAATAACCTAGAAATGATAAATTACAGCACGGTAAATAAAAGTGATGTACTATCGAGGATGCGCATATCGGACCACCGCAAAGACTGATTGTTCCTGCTTGCAGCGCTCGGCCGCTATAGTACCTACGCTCATCAACCAATAGCATCGCCGCATCAGATTTTTGCTATTTGTGTAAATAAAAATAAAAAACCGGTCAAGTGCGAGTCGGAATCGCGCACGAAGGGTTATTATCTATAAAAATAGCAAAAAAATCACGTTTGATGTATGCCCTTAAATATTTGTTTTATTTTAATTGAATTAAGTATTTATTTTTAAAGTGAATATATAACTAAATATTCTGTGAATATTTCAAGCGTTTACCTGTTGCCGTTATCAATATCGAGCAAAAACGAGCAAAAAAAATCACGTTTGTTGTATGGGAGCCCCTTAAATATTTATTTTATTCTGTTTTTTTTTTTTTTTGTTATAGCGGCAACAGAAATACATCATCTGTAAAAAATTCAACTGTCTAACTATCACGGTTCATGAGATACAGCCTGGTGACAGACGGACAGACAGATAGACAGACGGCGGAGCCTTAGTAATAGGATTCCCGTTTTACCAGAAATAAAAATCATTTATCATTTACCCTTTGGGTACGGAACGCTAAAAAAAGACCATAAACAGAACGGGTAAAGGGTAGGCAGACATCTGTGATCAGAGCGTGTAACAGAGCTTGAGAAATTTCTTTAAACAAAATAAATTATTTTTTATTGGTCGCCGCAAAAAGGGGCGGTAAACAGATGTGGTCATCGTGAGCACGGGATTATGTTTTCAAAGTGGGCCGATATGCGCACCCGCGATAGTACTTATCAAATAATTTGGCTTCACCCATACCCTAAATCAGCGTTTCCTAACCTTTTTTGACTACGGACCCCTAGGAAATCAAGCGACACTCTAAAATAATTAAGAGAACACCCTTAATAAAAAAAACCGCAATCAATTTCGAACTATTTCTTTTACTACTACAATTTTTTTTTTAAAAGTAAAATAATATGTATTTTGTTTTCGTTATTATAAATGCATTAGCATACGATTCTTAATGTGAAGGCAAGTGTTGAAGGCACAGGCAGGTTAAGAAACACTGACCTAGTTAATAGCTACATAATATATTATCCGGATTTTAAATCATTTATTTTTAAATTCTATTATCTAACCTCGTGTCACCTCTAGCTGAAAAGCCAAAAAGCCAAAAAGCTTAATCAATCAGCAGGTTGAAAGCAGCTGATTGTACAAGATGACAATCCGAACTAAACAGCTGTTCCTTTGCAGGAGACATCCCAATACCAGAATGCATGACGTACCTCGACAATGGGGTCGTATTCGTGGGCTCACGTCTGGGAGACTCCGCCCTAGTACGTCTGTCGGCCTCAAGAGATGAGGCTAGTCAGTACGTGCAGCCAATGGAGAGCTTCACCAGCCTGGCGCCCATTGTGGACATGTGTGTGGTGGACTTAGAGAGGCAGGGACAGAACCAGCTTATTACATGCTCTGGTAAGTACGTTTATGATCTGTATAACCATGTTTATTTATTAATTCGTCTTTGTGCACAATAAAGGTAGGAAGGTGGACTTAGGACTTAATGCCTTATGCATTTAGAGGTTTATGATTTAGAGTTCTTCTATCTTAACAGACAGATGTGTTGCTGGGGAGTTTGTTGTATCACTTCTTCTACCCAGCTAAAACACTATGAAGTGATGACGGACGGGTGTTTTGGGAACTGTCTTATGTAACGAAGTGAATTCTGCAGTGAAAGTGTTGTGTTAAATAATACCACCCGCCGCTTGAGCGAGCTATTAAAAAAATAAATTATTATTATTATATATTATTAATTAAAAAATAAAAACACTTTCGAAGAAATTTTGTCAAGAACATTACTACTAAACTAAATAAAGCGTTGGCTAAAAGGTCCAAGCAACCAGGCCATAAAAAAAAGTAATGAACATTGAAAAAGTGCTTAATTTGAATAAAAATTTTTATACTAAAATTATCCAGTAATGTTCACAACCGAACCATGAATAACCAAAGCAGAAATTGCCGTTACATCAACGCTTTAGCTGACGGATTGGTAGATTAGATATACTCCTTAAGAGCGTGCATTCAATTTAGCGCAAGTCAAAATCTTCACGATCTATCGAATGGTACACACTGCGACACACTACAATGGTTTCTCTGCGTGCGTGAGCGCTGAGCCAAGTACGAATCATTTTGATACTTTTAATTATTTAGGATTTATATAATGTTTTTTTATTTTCTAATTGTTGAAATAAAACAAGCGAAGTTTAAAGTTAGTATTAAATTTTAAAATCGCACAGCTCTGATTGGCATTGAGCGACTTTTTCTTGGGTCGATCATCTCAGGCAACAGACATTTATTATAAAAGTCTAATAATTTCGGTTCCATTTTTGTTGTCCAAAATACGTCGTCTCTAGTAATTTTTGTGGTCTTCACTGCAAATTCTTGTCCTGTCCACACCGCAAACAGACAAACATTTTTTTGACTGAAAATAAATGTTATTTTATTTGAAAAAACTTAAATGTCAAAATTAAAATCTACGTAATATGTACGGTCAACCGAACGTCAGACGTTACACTTAAACTATGAAAATCGCCCTTACTGCTACGACATATAAATGAAATTGATTCTCACCTGATGTGGAGCTGACCTTGGATTTGAAAGTACCAGTCGTGGTTGGTATTAACTGACCCATCTATTTTCCAGAACTTAATTTTTTTTTGTATTATGGCCTGTTCAACTTCCATGTTTCGCGCTGAATATGGACATTTCATTTCGACGATCCCTTCTTCGAACAGACCATCAGGTGACGCTCCCAAGAAAAAATATTTTTCGTCTATGAAGAGTCCGCATTTTTGCACGACGATACCTTCTTGCTGCTCCAGTTGTTTGATAGCATTTTTTTCGTTGGTCTTTCCATATTCGATGGCTGTCACGCTGTTCAGAGAGTAGGAGTAAACGAGAGACTTCACCAGTGGCGCAGAACTAATATTAGATCGCCTTTTGCAAACCTAAAAAGTAATAAGTGCGAATAACATCAACATAAATCTTCAAGGATAGTTTTCGTATTTCAGATTAGAAACGTACCTTACTAAACGATGAAGCTGTTAACAGGCATCTTCTTAGCTCTAGCCATAATGCGCTTTCAGCTTGTAAAATTGTGTCTCTTTCTACCTCATGCCGCTTTTCTACCAGACCTTTTAAGTTTTCTAAAAACAATTTTTTTGCAGTTTCAAACTGCTCTGGCGTTAAATCTGGTTTTTGGCATCCCTCGCCATAGTCGTTTCTCTCGTTCAGAAAAACAATTTTTTTTTTGGCGTTGGGTCGATATTTACGGTTGCGGTTTCTTCTATAACGTCTCAACTCCAGCAGCTTAATCGATTTTCTGGGGCTCTTTTCAAAGTTTGTTTTATACAAACTGTACTGCGCTTTACCGGTATTGAATGCTACAACTGCAGCGTGACACCGTGCTGTATAGGAATTTTTCAATGAAAAATTAATACGTTTGCCACCTACGTGCTTTGCAACAATACTGTTGAATTGTTCGGCTCTATTGTTATTCACATTATAAAGTAAGCTTTTTGAGTTGAGTGCAATTTGGATTGTGTGGACCATTAGTTTTCTGAACAGAGTTTTCGCCAAAGGAACCAGATTTTGCTCTTTTTTCTTTTCATCAGAACAATAATAGTCTTGACATGCGCTATGATCACCCAAAATATGCTTTGGGCTGTTAACTATGTCATCCTTTAATTGTATTATTTTTTCGGAATTGCTGGTGTTCTGAGCATTGCGAAAGCGAGCTGCAGATCTTACGGCTGTACGAAGTCGAGTAATTCGTTCATGTGTTAATAACTTTCTTTCAGAAAGTGGAATAGACGTATCCTTTTGTAGATGCATAAGTTTGCTACTGTAGTTTCTAAGCAGGTGGTTTGAACATTCAATTTTTTGCACTTGCACATTAGGATACGGCCTGCTTTCCAATATTTTTTATAGGTGCTTGCATCTCCATCTGCTATAAGAGTTTTATATATCAAGTTATGAGTGGTGACTGAAGTTTTAAATCCCTCAACTATGCTTGTTTGTTCCATACTCGTAGAAGATCCTACATGATTTCTAGTGCATTGATGGATAGGTGGCGACTGTTTTTTTAATACAGAACGGGCGCATACTACACAATATTTATTTTTTACCTTCATAAATAAGACTTTCTCAGTTTTAAATCCTATAATTGCAGCTGCTCCCGATGCTGCGGCATAATTATTTCCATAGGATCTTTTAGACCAGCACGCATCAGCCACAACTGAGATCGCAGGAATTCCGTCAATAATATCTCCACTTTCAATTGCTAGCTCGCTTTCTTCTTTAGCTGCCTGCTTCATACTGGTTTCTGCAGCAACTGCCCACCAATTAGATACGTCACTATGACACTTATTGTAGGTTCTTTGATTTAATTTTGGTAGGTCCATAGCTGTTAATAACTCATTTAAGTTAGTTCGTCCACAGCCAATCAACATTGCGCCAGTCAACGCAGCATGATTTAGAGTCATAACATCGGAGTCATCGGGTGTATTTTCACAAGAATTTATTTTAAATTTTTGGTTGCACATGTTACATTGGAAGTAGATCACCGACTCCAAACCAATAAGCTTCTCTCTTATAATTTGCAAGTTGGTTATTGAACAACCTAAACCCGGATTGTGCTCGGATAATATTTTCATTTGGTCAAAAAAGTGATTGAAGTCAATAATTCTTCGACCTTCAATTCGAAATGGTAAACTGGTTGAAACATTTGGTTCCACACTCTAAAACAAATATAAAATAGGTTATACATAAGGCTTACTGGAAAACAGATACTGTGTCATATTGTTTTAATAGTTGTTTAACAACGATTCTAACATTATTATCAATTAATGATACTTACAAATTCGAATTCTTCAATATCGTTCAATTCCTCTTCAGTACTTTCCGTCCTATTTTCCGGTATTACGAGATCTTCTATTAATGATGAGAATATCCTAAAACAAAGTATAAGGTTAGGTCGGGGAACTCAATATTATATTGCATGCATTACATAGCAATACCAGACAAAAATTTCAATTAGCTAGCAATTATTACTTACATGACCTGTATCATCATATTCATCATAGTTTAATTCATCATTGGATTTACTTGACTGTTCTTCGGTTGAATTTTTTTTTGGTCTGAAAAAATAAACCTACTCGTAAACTCGGATTCAAAATGTTTTTTATTCCAGAAGACCTAATTACAGACGCTTTTGAATAGTCGAAAATAAGTACATATCATGCGGGCGGAAGCCGCAAGTGGAAGCTAATAATTCTAACATAAATATCCCAACCTTTTAGCTCTTGCCTTAGCCATATTTTCTAAATTTTTGCGTTTTGTCTTTCCTTTAAATATCTTCGTTTTATTTCCCATTCCGTCTGAAACATAATTTTGTTGTTACTATTAAAATAATGTCATTCATCAAAAAAATATAGGCCGCCAATAACCAATAAAAATAAAAGTATAAAAACTAAAACCCAACTACGGCAAAAAAACTAAAAAGGTATAAACAAGTCATCTCAAAGACAAATTAAAACTCCGGAGTCACACGTGTTAGGGGATAAATCGAATAGATTACGTGTGACTCCGGATTTTTAATTTGTCTGTCTGACATGACTTGTTTATACCTTTTTAGTTTTTTTGCCGTAGTTGGGTTTTAGTTTTTATACTTTTATTTTTATTTAAATTATTTTGGGGTAATAATATATACATATATATTTGAGATGTGCTAATTAAGCCCTTTCATTTGATACCCAACATGGCACCATTAAAAAAACTTTTTTTTTAAGTTCCTGACTTTTTGTCCTCTAGAGGGCGCCATTTTCAATTTAATGTGACGTCACATAGCCTATAACCAGCGGACGACCGAGACGCTTCCAACGATACCCCATTTGTCAAATTATGACTAGTAGTTTAGAAGTTATGAGGGAACAAATGAACATACATACATACATACATACTTATATACATACTTACATACATACATACATACATACCGGTCAAAATCATAACCCTCCTTTTTGCTTCGCCGTAGTCGGGTAAAAAAACGATACACACGACGAAAAATGTGAACATTTTCGCAGCCGCCATCTTGGATTTTCATTATGGCCAAATTAAAAAAAAAAACAAATTAGAATATAGTCGCAAGTATGAACGCGTTTTTGCCTGACGATTTCTGCTAGTTTACGCCTAAGTTAAAGAAACTCGTTCCAAAATTTCAATTACCCTAATCTCTAAAGAAGTTTTCACCTCAAAAAATACTTACCAAAGTACTTACGATCACACTATGAAATCTTATCGGTCATAAAAAATAAAATATTTTACTTACCAAAGTATTAAGATTTGATGATTACACTATAAGCTTGTACTATCCTTGTATAAGCACGGCAAAGGTCAACACGGGTCAGGCGGAGCGCTGAGCGACGTGTCCTCTCTAGAAGCGCTCGCGGCCGACTGAATTCAATCGATTTTTTTTTTTTTTTTTTTTTTGTATATGGCATCTCGCAGTTGACCTTGAGAGGCCGTGACTGCTTAACCGGTCTTTCCTGTGGCTGCCCTAAGGTATTAGCTTAAAGCCTCCAGCCAGGAGCGTAAATAAAGTATTAAAAACTAAACGACAGCGCTCTAAGGGCACCCCCTGTGGGGTACGAACCTCGGCTTAGGGCGTCGTTGGGGAAAAACAAAGCAAATTGGGGACGGGCTGGATCAAAAGTTTAAATTCATGATTATTAACGGGGATTACTATTAAATGCTACGGCTCACTCAGCCTCGGGGCTGGCGGTTCGACGTGCAAGGGACGGGGGGAACAATTTATTCTTGATCTTCGCGTGGTACCTCGGCGGCGAGGACGGAATGACGGTTTGTGTTTGTGCACTGTACTTGTGGCCCTATTGCTTTCCTGAAGGAGAGTAATGGGGTCATCCGGGTCTAAGAGAGTATGCCTAGGTCGGCGAGTCTTACTGATTTGAGATGGCCTATAGCTAGCTGCCTGCACAACCAAGGGGTTGCGATGTCTATCTGCGGACTCGAAGAACCGCTTTGTCGCGCGTTTCAAAAACTGCTTGATGGTGGGGATTCTAAGATCTACGTGTAGGGTTTCGTTCCGAACGAACCATGGAGCGTCCGTAATTTTACGGAGAAATCGGTTTTGAAGTGCCTGCATTCTGTGAATGAGATGGGGACGGGCGTGTGCGAAAGCGGCACACGCGTACGTCATAATCGGCCGGATGCACGCTGTGTAAATACGCAATTTGCCCTTAAGGGACAACTTGCTGCGTGAGTTTAGAACGCAATGAAGCCTACCGAGAGCGAAAGCAGCGCGCGAACGCACTTGCTTTATGTGCTCAGCGAACGAAATGTGGTGATCTAAGATCACACCGAGATATTTGGCTCGCTTCTCCCAAGGGATAGGCTTGCCGAACATCTTGATCTGTCGTGGTAGGTCCGGTCTACGCCGGGGCCTAGAAAAGAGGACCGCTTGGCTCTTATCAGGATTGACCTCGATCCTCCACTTCCTGAACCAGTCACCGAGTCTGTTGACTTCGGTCTGTAGGATGCGGGAGATCTGGTCTTGACTGCGGCCGGTGTAGTAGATGGCCGTGTCGTCTGCGAACAGAGCTAACTGCGCCTTTCTACTTTTCGGGATGTCACTGGAGAACAGCGTAAAAATGAGCGGAGCCAGCACAGACCCCTGAGGGACGCCTGCGCGGATCGGATGAGGGGAAGAGAGCGCACCCTCGATGCGATAGCGGAAGGTGCGGTTCAACAAATAGTCCCGTAAGATGAGCACGAGACGATCTGGCACACCGAATTTGTATAGCTTATACAATAAGCCGTTGTGCCAGACTTTGTCGAACGCTTTCGCGATATCGAAGAACACAGCACCCGTCATGAACCCGCGCTGGAAACCGGCGCTTATGTGTTCTATGATACGGTGGACCTGTTGTACGCAAGAATGTTGGGTTCTAAAACCGAACTGTTCGTTGGGGATGAGCCCCTTCGTCTCGGCGTAGTCTCTGAGACGCTTATAAATAAGCCTCTCATAGACCTTGCCGAAAACGTCGAGCAAACTGATGGGACGGTAACTGGAAGGCTCGGTCTTAGGCTTGCCGGGCTTCGGGATACCGATGACGGTGGCATTTTTCCACGATTGTGGAAAAATGTTGTTACTAAGAGCACCATTGAAGATGGTGGTCATTAGCATGATCAGGTGAGCCGGGAACAACTGGACCACCCTATTGGTGATACCGTCTGATCCAGGGGCTTTACGGGGTTTCAGACCCTTGATTATATCGTGAACCTCGTCCGGGGAGACGGGGTCTAGAGGACAATCAGGGTCTTCGACCGGAGGGAGAGAGGCTCTACGTTCGACTTCGGCATCCACCTCGGCGAGGTGAGCCTGGTCTACTGGTTGAGAGCTGGGCGAGCACTGGGTCTCGAGGCTGTCAGCTAGGCATTCAGCCCTGTCGATGTCGTCGAATGCTATCGTCCTGTCGGGTCGTGTCAGGGGAGGCATAGAGACTACTTGCTGGGACTTGAGTTTCCTCTGAAGTTCCCAGAATGCCAGATGAGTGGGCTCTAGCTCGCTCAACATCTTGTCCCAGTTACCGTCACGCAGCTCGGCCATGCGTGTCCTTACAGATCTCTGCAAATAGCGCATGTGAGCTTTGTTGGCGTCACAGGGGAAGACGTCGTAGGCACGAGTAGCCGCGTTCTTCTCAGTCAGCAGTTCACGCACATCGTCCGGCAGCCTCAAGCGATGTTCGTCCATCGCCGGAGCTTGCCTTGAACAATCGTTCAGGACCGATTGTACGTGTTCCGTGAGTGAGCCGATCGCGGCCGTCGTGTCAGCGATTGAGGTAAACTGATCTGGTATAGAGTCTAGTAGAGGCGAAGTGGTGGATTTCAAGCGATCGCTTACTTTCCTCCAGTCCGTGACTACTTTGATACGAGAGGGTTCGTCCGGGTCAGGGAGTCCGTCGCGAGGGACCAGTCTCATGACGACTGGTCGGTGGTCGGAAGTCAGTTCGTCCATCGCCTCTATCGAATCCAACCGGAGGTTGATATTCTTTAGGAGCGCTATGTCCAATACGTCAGGGGTATGGTTGGGGTCGTGAGGGTAGTGGGTGGGCGTCATCGGGGCGATGACGTCAAAGTTTAGGACGGGGCAGAGGTCAAACAAGTGTCTGCCTCGGAACGTGGTACTGGTACTATTCCAGGCCGGATGTTTGGCGTTGAGGTCACCCGCTATGATAACGGATTCGCTCAGGCCAAAGAGAATTGAAAGATCGTCAGAGAGCAGTTTGAGACCGTCTGCTGACGAGGTCGCGGTGGGCGGCATGTAAGCCGAAACTATCGTAATCGGTCTATGACCTGACATGCCTAGTCTACATGCAGACACTTCAAGACACGAGAGAGTTGGAGGATCAAGAGGAATACAGTATAGAGGGGTTCTATAATAGATCAAGGTGCCGCCCTTGTGGCATCGAGACCTGTCGTTGCGAACTATGCGATAGTTCGCAATTGACGGGTTTCGATGACTCGGCTTGAGGAAGGTTTCCTGTACTAGGAGAATGTCTAACTTGTGGACGCGGAGGAACTCGGCGACTTCGTCGCGTTGTCCCCTAATGCCGTTGGCATTGAAAAAGCCTAACTTGAGGGATCTGAGTTTAGTTCTTGCGGGGGCCGTATTATACATATTAGGGCCGTTTCGCGAAGGTGTTGAGGACTTGCGTAATTTCCGGGTACGCATTGAATATGCTCTGGATCTGATAGAGATTGCCAGAGGATTGAGCCTTGACTAATTCCCCGGCCATTTGAATGGCGCGAGGAGACATGAACACGTTGAATGTGCTCGTGATCACATTAAACGCGTCTAGTGCGTTAGCGACGGCGCCAACTGAAGAAGTCGCGGGTTTAGGGGGCGCGCGAGTGGTGGCGACGGGAGCGGCTTTAGGAGCTGGCTCAGGTACACGGGGCGCGAGAGGCGCGCGGGGCGCGGCGGGCGCGGGAGCCGCGCGGGGTGCGAGAGGCGCGCGAGCCGCGGGAAGCGCGGTGTTAGCGGCGGGTGCCAGTTGAGCGCGTTGAGCGTGAATATTGGGGTCCATCATCAGAGGTTGAGGATGGAGAGGAGGGGCCATATATTGGCCGAAGGCAGGGAAGGCCTGCTGGTGGTTAAAATAATTCCACGGACTGGACCTTTGAGGGCTCAGACGCTGCGGAGGTTGAGACAGGGTAGCGGGGTACCCGGGGTGCTCTCGTTGCTGCCTCGCGTCGAAACGCTTGGTCAGCTTCGAGGAAGATGACTTCGGGGCTTTAGGACAGCCACGGTAATTGGCTGGGTGACCCTGTTGGCCGCATAGGACGCAGCTGGGAGGCTCGGTGCAGAGGGCACGGTCCTTTGGACGGGTGCACTCAGAAGTGCCGTGCTCGCCCAGGCACTTGACGCACCTGGGTTTCGCAAAGCAGTTCTTTTGCGCGTGTCCGTATAGCTGGCATCTGTGGCATTGGCCTATGATGCTTGATTTGTGGGGCTTCTGGACGTCGAAGCCCTTAAGGTAGCATATCGAGCTAACCTTGAAGATTGGGTGATGCCCTTCGGTTTGTGGGCACACGACAAGAACCATGTCGTATGCGGATCCACCTCTGGATCGGTGCATCCTGTGCACTTCGAGGACAGGGATCCCCTGTCTCTCTAGGTCTGCCTTTATGTCGTCCGTGGCGATCTCACTGGGGATCCTACGGATCACCACGCGTATCTGACGATCCTCGGGGAGGGTGTACGAGTGGAATGAGATTCCTCTCGCCCGAAGAAGTTTTGTAAGTTCCCTGTAATCGTTCGACGTAGGAACGGAAACTTTGATGCCCGGTTGTGTGCTGATGGCACTGGTGAAGTTGATCCTAAGATCACTGCACCTTTGTGAAACTTCCGTCCACCTGCCCTTATCTTGAATGATAATGGGTGGGGGACGGGATGCCTTCTTGGAGGCAGAAGGAGTCTTGGCGGACGCGGTCGCAGTACCGGAAGTGGTAGCTTGCGACTGCGCGGACGGAGCCGGGGTAGGGGCCCTAGTGGCGACTACCGCGGGGGTAGAGGGAGCGGAGGTCGAGGGAGCCTCGATCGCAACCATTTTAGCAGGTTGCGAAGACCTGCTCTTGTTCTTCTTCCTCTTGCCAGGGCCTGAGGTGATGCCCCCTTCCTCTGGTCCAGAGGAGGAAGAACAAGAACCTGACTCCGCATCCGAGGAGTCTGAGTTCGCCGCCGCCGCGTTATTGTCCGCGGGGGCGGTGGTGTCCATCGACACTATCGGACTTTCCGAACGACTCTGTGAGTCAGAGTCGTCTGAGTTTGAAGCGAGCGCATCGCTGAATTTTGAGAGGCTCGCTGATGGCGTAGCCCTCAACCCACTAATCTGGGAAGCGTACTTCCTGAGGAAGTCTTGGTCCTTGAGGAGGACCTCTCTGACGAACGTCAGTAAGAGGTCGTCCTCCATTCTACCGAGAGGGGGGATCCTATCGGAGGAATTTTGGAGCCGGACTCCACTACAAGAAAATGAAGCCTATCGTGGCCCTACGCCTAACTCCCCGGGTGGATTGGCCCGGGGATGAGTTTCGCTCCCTGTCGGGTGTAGACAGGGAGGATGAGTACCTATGGTGAGCCCTGAGCTTGTGATCCCGTTGCCAATCTTATTGTGCAAGGGGGCCCTATTTGGTCTAGCGCGAAGGGTGTAGACACACCCTAAAGACACTAGGTGAGTCGCTGTGGGAGGAAAACTGTCACCAGAGCCGACTAGGAGATCCCCCAAGGCCGGTTAACTCTGGGACCCGTCCAAATTATTGCCTCTCCCTGAGGGGGTTCAGCGGGTGCGTTTGGGTCAGCACCCCACTCGGTTTCGTTGGCACCGTAAGGTATCCACCGAGGACCACGAAACTGTGGTTTTACCCAGAAGGGGCCTAATGAATTTAATAACGTTTTCCTGCTATAGAAACACCTGTCTTGAAAAAGACAATTTTTGTGATCCAGGTCTTTCGATTGAATTGATTAATAAATTAATCGACCCAATCAATCGACGATCGGATGTAGTCGGGGCGACTACGAGAGCGTTACGCAAGCGTAACAATACCGGGCACGAGAGAGCGGCAGGAGGGCGGGAGCACACCGATAGCAGCACACAACACGACCGTCCGCAGCGAGATCCGAACGCAGTATGTTTTTGAATTCAATCGATTCGCACGCAGAGTTTTATAGTAGTTTTAAAATATTTATAGAAAAATAATTGAGATAATTTTGTTGAAATTTTAAATTGTAAATTATAAAGAAGAAGTTCTTCTATTACAGTAAATATTAATTATATTCAATTAAATAAGATATATTGGTAAAAAGAATCATTTTCTCAACTGTAATTTACGAAAAAATTCACATTGTTTGGATTTTAATTTCATAAGTATGGAGTCTAAAACAAAAAATCCGTTTAACTAACTATTTCCTTAAGGATCTTAGCAGTTAGTTTAAAAAAATTGTTTGGCATATATGTCAGTAATTTCAGATATTTTTAGCTTCGAAATTGACACTGAAAGTGAAATCAAGAAAACTCCTGTTTAGTTATATTGATGGTATTCACAAACAATCTATTAATCGAAAAAACGGTCTAACTAACAAAATAGACAACAATATTTCCTAAAATTGTTATTAATTGATATGTTTGTAAGATAAGTAGTTGATGCATAATCTGGTTTGAAAAATCACGTTTTTGAGCCAAACAGCGCTCGTACCGCGCATACGCTCTTAATACAGATGAATTACTTGATCCCAAGGTACACATGATACACCAATTATAAGAAAATCACTCTATTTTGAAATATAGTTCACTACTGTCTTTGGCTATTCTCGGGATCTGACTGTCGACCCGGTTAACTTCACAAAAAAAAATTTGTAGAATAGAATACAATACTCTTTGTACAGCCCTCTCACAGTTATTTTATCTCTGACATCAAGCCATAAGCAACGGGAATAAAGATAACTGTGATGCAGAATCAGAGGTAAAATAACTGAAAACTATGTATCGTAACATATTTTTTTTTACTATTACTGACAAATGCTTGCACTGACTGGGCAGGTCCACTCAAATCTGTGTGGTTCTTTCCTCAAAAGACCTTCTCAGACATTATTATGCATTGGTGGACGAGGACCATATGGCCTGACCAAGACTATGTCTGGACTTTAAAGAGACTGTGACCTCGTGAGTTTGTTTCGGTCTTTCTTCTCATAGTAGTCAGATTGGAAACAGCAAACTCATCTAGAAGTTATTTTTGACAACCAAAGTGTTTTTTTTTTTAAACCAATTTACAAAAATAAATATAATTTGATTAAAATGGTTTAAAACCAATTACAAAAATTTAACACAGTTTATATATTGACAAGCACATAAAAAAGAAAATAGAAAATCATAAAGTTGAGGTAAAAAGTATGTCTATTAGATGGCAATATCAATGCCATTATCTGTTGTTCCCATAAACTCCCAACCTCAAATTAGGTTAACCCCCATGCAGGTGCCTTCAAGATGGGTTCTTTACGCATCATTCGCAACGGAATCGGCATTCAAGAGCAGGCATCTATCGACCTGCCGGGTATCAAGGGCATGTGGGCGCTAACCCTAGCAGAGAACCAGACGTACCATGATACGCTTGTGCTTGCCTTCGTGGGACAAACCAGGTACGACTTATTATTTACTTTAAAACGTGACTGTCAAATAATTATGGGTGCCAGAGAAGACGCTTTACAAAATCAAAACTTTATTAAACTCGGTTGTTTCATATTTACGGCCGGACAATATTTTAGTTTAGTCAATTACAGTAGTAGTTTAGTGTCATACTAAACTAAAATATGTATAGCAAAATTCGCAGCAGAAGCGGTCATAAAACCTATGAGTAGGATGGTGAATATTAAATCGCTACTGAGTGTTGTGTCTTCTCGCCTCCACATTTTATGACCGCGCCTGCAATTAATCGCTTCGTAACGTGTGACCTATTCCAGTTTCTTGTCGTGAAAGGCGTATGTTTTGTATACAGGGTACTAACGTTAAGTGGCGAAGAAGTTGAGGAGACAGAAATCAAAGGTTTCGTCGCAGACCGCCAGACGTTCTACACAGGAAATGTCTGCCACAATCAACTTATTCAAGTGAGTTATCATCTAAACTTCTAAACTAATAGAAAGAGAAATCTTTTTGTTTCTTTGTGTTGTTACATAGATTTAAAAAGGATAATAATTTTCCAGGCGACTAATAACTTAAAGGGCGACTAACTATTTGCTACTAAAATAATAACTTGGCAGCGATTAAATATTATTTCTTAAACGCTGCAAAGTCATCTACTGTTATTAAATCATTTGGGTTAGGTTAGGTTAGGCCAGATCCACTCTGTTGTTGGTAATTTCAGTTACCAAAACAAAAATTCGATGCCAGTTTAAATTAAAATAAAGCTAACAACTGATTATTGAGCTGCTACTTTTTACTTAAAATTATCCTTCGCTGTAGCTGCCAACCTATTATTTTTGCTACCGGCTTTCATTATTTTTTAATCCCAAATTCAGATTAATTTCTCGCTGCGTTAAATACATGCCATTTAAAAAAAAGTTTAAATCTATGTACTTATACACCGTGGCATTTTATTCGTCTTACAACGGCAGCCCACTTCATGTATCCAATGACTACTAATCATTCATGGAAGAAAAAATAAAATATTAATATGTGAAAATTAAAAAACATTATTCATTATGACGCATGACGTAGTTTTAAACACCCTTGTATGAGCGCGGTGCGAGCCTCGCGTTCCAAGGGCGGCGCAGAATTGAGCGCAAGGCTCGTACCGCGCTCACACAAGGGTGTTTCAAACTAAATCATGCGTCATTATGAATAATATAAAAAAAATAACAAATGTTAATAAATATTTTTTTTACTTTCATGAATGATTAGTAATCATTGTATACATGAAGTGGGCTGCCATTGTAAGACGATTACAATGCCACGGTGTATAATTTAGTATAATTTTGAATCAAAGATTTTAAAAAAAATCCTTTTCTTGTTCTGCACATCAGCACCCTTTCCGTTGACCTATTCTTGGCTGAAGCACAACTTATTACGTGACGTCATCGCTTAAAGGTATTGTTCATCCGTAGGTGACAGACGAAGGCATCCGGCTAATAGCCCGCAGCCCCTCCGGCTGGGCGCTGGCCGCCGAGTGGCGCGTGGCGGGCGCGCGCGGCGTGTCCGTGGTGGCGTGCGGGCGCGCGCGCGTCGTGGCCGCGGCCGGCCCGCGCCTGTACCTGCTGGCCGTGCACGACGCGCGCCTGGAGCTGACGGCGTAAGTGTGCACGGTGCAACGACATAGGGGGAGTGTAGTATTCTTCAATATGAAGTTCTTAATTATGAAAAAAAACCTTATAAAGTGTAATAATTGCACAATCAAAATGTATGGAACAGCACATTTTTTTTAATATTTCAGAGGTTGTTCCATAGTCAAGTGGTTTATTTTCTACACTTCCTTTAAAGTATGTCCCTTATTTTACCTGCCTTTCTGTAGATATCACGTAATGATTATTTATGGTATAGGGCTACAAAATAATGCAAGAAATTGCCGATTTGTATCATTTTGCTGCAAGTGGCCCTAAGTCGTGCGCGTAAGGTTGAATTTGGAAAAGAGTATGTTTAGATCATAACTATAACTACTTATATATAACTCGCGACAGTTTTGAGTGTTACTTTTGTACGAGACTATTATTATATTCTTTTTAGGATTCCGTACCTCAAAAGGAAAAACGGAACCCTTATAGGATCACTCGTGTGTCTATCCGTCTGTCACAGCCGATTTGCTCCGAATCTACTGTACCGATTAAGTTAAAATTTAGTACACATGAATTTCTGTGACCCAAACATGATGTGTAACATAAATAAATGAATTCTGTAGGTCACTTTGGGGGCTAAAAAGATTTTCAAACTGTACCGTGAGACACATCAAATGAAAGAGCTTGTTGTGAGGGTCCCAAATATTTTTTTTTAAATAATTTTAGAATAAATAGTATTGAAGTTATTTAAGAAAATAGATGAAAATTTACCATTCTCACCCTGATCTCCGAAACTACTGAGCCTATAGAAAAAAAAAATACAGAAAATAGTTCTTTACTTCTAGATTACAGGAAAACTTATAAGAAGTCTGTGGTGTTAAAATAACATGGTAAATCTCTCAATATTGTGCATACAAACTTACATTCGCAGTTGGAATGTATGTGAGAACATGTTTTTCAACTACAATGTTAAGTTTATTCTTGGGATTCAAAAACATGGTAGATAACATATTCATTATACAGAACCCTCACCACGCAAGTTCAACTCACACTAGTCCGGTTTTTTATATTGATAGATGGCAAACAAGCCACCCGATTTGTGTAGTTCTGTGTCTTTCTTGTGCGCCAAAAATTAACAGGTTTTTTATGCTTTCTCCATAATATTACTCTGTTAGTGTATTACAGTGGAAACAGGACATAAAATAGCTACAAAAATTAAATAAATGAATAAATAGTCACGTAACTGTATTTCTCTCAGCGAGGTTTGCATGGATGAAGAAGTAGCCTGCTTGGATCTGGGTCCTGGAGAGGAGGAGGCGCTCCTTGGTGTGGGTCTGTGGACTGATATATCTGTGAGGGTGCTCAAGCTACCTGATCTAAGGCCACTGCACACTGAGAAACTTTCTGGAGGTTAGTTATGATGATAAATACATGATAAGCTTTGTTAAAAGAATAAAAAGGATGATTTTTGCAAAATCGTTTAAATTCTAGAATAAACATAATTATCATATTCATATTATAATTATGTTTACTCTAGGATTTTATTATTGTCAGCGATTGTGTCAATCAATAGTGTTTTACTTTGTTCCAGAAATAATTCCCCGTTCGCTGCTAATCTGCGTGCTAGAAGGCGTGTGCTACCTACTGTGTGCTCTCGGAGACGGCTCCATGTTCTACTTCACAGTGGACCAGGAGACAGGCGCGCTCACCAACAAGAAAAAAGTCACGCTAGGAACACAACCCACTGTGCTCAGGAGTTTCAGGTACGTTTGTACAAATTATGCATGAATAGTCGACCTCGTAATTGCGTTATCATTTTTGACAACAATTCCCACTAAATTGAAACTTAACAAGATTGATATGTATCCTGTTTAACATACAGTCTAGCAGTAATTAGCATCGGCTGGAGGCCTGACCCGCGCCTCCGTTAATTTACCAGTTTAGTCTTTTATTACCTAATGGTTATTGACTCATTAACTCACAATTATGTTTTTATAAAATACTTTGTTTTATAACATGTAGTGATGTCATCATGATCAATCTGAGCCCATTGCCAGTGTTTTGTTTTTTTTTTAGCTTTGCTGGGTATTATTTTATTTTATTTATTTGGGACAAAATCCTGTTACATGTTACGGCATTAGCAGCATTATGAATGAAGACGTTATCCAGAGTAGTTATACAACTTCGGGTATTATATTTGTTCGTATCTTTCAAGACATTGAACAGTGAACATTTTCTTCCGCAGGTCACTCTCCACGACGAATATCTTCGCGTGCTCAGACCGGCCCACAGTGATCTTCTCGTCGAACCACAAGCTAGTATTCTCTAACGTCAACCTCAAGGAGGTGACGCATATGTGCTCGCTCAACGCACAAGCGTACCCTGACAGGTGAGCCTAAACAACACATTCCTCTAAAGATTTGAACAATATAACAAGGTTTTTTTGTAATCCCTGGCTAAACTATGTGCTATGAAAAAGTAATAAAGCAGTTTTATTCTCTTCAATATTGAGCTCGTTTTTCCTTACACCAGTTAATTGCTATTTTATTTATCATAGTTTCGTTTTGCGATCTCTAAAGTTAGCTTTGTTTACCACAAATAAATGCATTAGCAAAATAAAAATGCCTTGAATCCAAAATAACGATAAGGTAATAAAATTTGTTTAAAAAAGAGTGGAATCACCAGTCTTTATGAGTGGAATCATCACGCATTAATACTAAACTATATTGTCTAGTTTGGCGTTAGCAACAGACAGCACGGTCACAATAGGCACTATCGACGAGATACAGAAGCTACACATCCGCACCGTGCCTCTAGGAGAGACCCCCAGGCGGATTGCGTACCAGGAGGCTTCACAGGTAAACAATGATAAATTATAATAATGAACCAATTGGTATAAAAGGGCCGACTAGTCAGTTACAAAAAACCTACTAGTCGGCCGAGCCGATCATCGCTTTCGATGGAGGTTAGGTGTACAAAAAAAAGTTTACGTACGTTCTTTATTCAGAGTTGTAGAAGCTCTCGTTAAGAACTTTTTTGACGTGACAACGTCTTATAATTCGATGAGGCCGGCTGCACGCACGAAAAACATGACTCATGCGGCGTTACCTCTCATGCGGTGTTACCTCTCATGCGGCGTTACCTTGCTCTGAGGCGTTCCATTTAAGGCTTGAAATGCAAGCGAGAGCGCGGAACGAGCGACAAAGAGGCACAATCGGCCTCCGCGTTCAGCAGCGTTCGACATCTGTCTCTCTCCTACTTGAGTGGGCGATGCGTCCGCGTGGACAGCTGCTATACAATAATATATTTACATGTTTTCGTCAAGTATGAAGTGCAGTGAAAAGTGAATGTGGTGTCAATTGTTTATAGCAACGATAATTGCGGCGATTCTTATGACGTTGTCACGTTCAACTATCGTCAGTAAACCGACTTTACGGACAACCGATTTTTTTTTGTTGTGATATTTTTCCTATTTTCAGTTTTTAGTAAGCTTTTGCCCACGGGTTCGCCCGCGTTGATGTCGGAAAATATCTCACGGGAACGTACTACCGTGAAGAAAAATGGGGGGCAATGCCCCTCCCCCCCTTCTTTGGGCGAGGCCTATGTCCAGCAGTGGACTCTTTCGGCTGAAATAAATGATGATGATGATATCTTTTAAAGTATTCATTTAATGTATAATGATATCAAGGCATATTTTAATCTGAATTAAATGCCCAATTTTAATAACTTTATTGAATAAGGATTAATACACTTGAGAGCAAAAAAAACCTCATACCCCTTGTAATTAGGTTTATTACTGTTTGTATTCTAAAATCTAAAGATATTGAGTAAAAATCATTAGACAAAATTAAAGCATACAAGCTTAGCTTTACAAAAACATAAAATTAAAATCATTGACCTTCACGTAACTTACAAAAACCGACCGTACACCGAATTCCCCAAATTCACGCGTTTGCGTTGTCTCTACTTGCACCAGGCCGCAGGTATAAAAAGGTCGGTTTATTGGAATTTTTAAACAACAGGTCCACCGTATCATAGAACACATAAGCGCCGGTTTCCAGCGCGGGTTCATGACGGGTGCTGTGTTCTTCGATATCGCGAAAGCGTTCGACAAAGTCTGGCACAACGGCTTATTGTATAAGCTATACAAATTCGGTGTGCCAGATCGTCTCGTGCTCATCTTACGGGACTATTTGTTGAACCGCACCTTCCGCTATCGCATCGAGGGTGCGCTCTCTTCCCCTCATCCGATCCGCGCAGGCGTCCCTCAGGGGTCTGTGCTGGCTCCGCTCATTTTTACGCTGTTCTCCAGTGACATCCCGAAAAGTAGAAAGGCGCAGTTAGCTCTGTTCGCAGACGACACGGCCATCTACTACACCGGCCGCAGTCAAGACCAGATCTCCCGCATCCTACAGACCGAAGTCAACAGACTCGGTGACTGGTTTAGGAAGTGGAGGATCGAGGTCAATCCTGATAAGAGCCAAGCGGTCCTCTTTTCTAGGCCCCGGCGTAGACCGGACCTACCACGACAGATCAAGATGTTCGGCAAGCCTATCCCTTGGGAGAAGCGAGCCAAATATCTCGGTGTGATCTTAGATCACCACATTTCGTTCGCTGAGCACATAAAGCAAGTGCGTTCGCGCGCTGCTTTCGCTCTCGGTAGGCTTCATTGCGTTCTGAACTCACGCAGCAAGTTGTCCCTTAAGGGCAAATTGCGTATTTACACAGCGTGCATCCGGCCGATTATGACGTACGCGTGTGCCGCTTTCGCACACGCCCGTCCCCATCTCATTCACAGAATGCAGGCACTTCAAAACCGATTTCTCCGTAAAATTACGGACGCTCCATGGTTCGTTCGGAACGAAACCCTACACGTAGATCTTAGAATCCCCACCATCAAGCAGTTTTTGAAACGCGCGACAAAGCGGTTCTTCGAGTCCGCAGATAGACATCGCAACCCCTTGGTTGTGCAGGCAGCTAGCTATAGGCCATCTCAAATTAGTAAGACTCGCCGACCTAGGCATACTCTCTTAGACCCGGATGACCCCATTACTCTCCTTCAGGAAAGCAATAGGGCCACAAGTACAGTGCACAAACACAAACCGTCATTCCGTCCTCGCCGCCGAGGTACCACGCGAAGATCAAGAATAAATTGTTCCCCCCGTCCCTTGCACGTCGAACCGCCAGCCCCGAGGCTGAGTGAGCCGTAGCATTTAATAGTAATCCCCGTTAATAATCATGAATTTAAACTTTCGATCCAGCCCGTCCCCAATTTGCTTTGTTTTTCCCCAACGACGCCCTAAGCCGAGGTTCGTACCCCACAGGGGGTGCCCTTAGAGCGCTGTCGTTTAGTTTTTAATACTTTTATTTACGCTCCTGGCTGGAGGCTTTAAGCTAATACCTTAGGGCAGCCACAGGAAAGACCGGTTAAGCAGTCACGGCCTCTCAAGGTCAACTGCGAAATGCCATATATAAAAAAAAAAAAAAAAAAGGAATTTTTAATCAGTTGCATACCGCAGGTCAACGTGATAACATCTCTACTGGAAGCATACGGATTTACTGGAAAAATATGGATACCACGCCCGCAGAAGCCGCTCAAGTTATTGCCTTGCTCGAAGCAGGCCATAACCAAAGTGATGTTGCTCGACGGCTAAATTTGAGCCGCTACTCTGTTCGTCGTGTATACCAGAGGTTCCAAGAGACCGGTGGCTACATTCGGCGACCAGGATCTGGCTGGCGACGCACAACATCAGAGCGTGATGACCGCTTTCTTGTGACAAGCTCTTTGAGAAATCGGCAACTGAACGCGGTTCAACTGGGACAACAGCTTCGAGAAGTTCGCAATGTCAGTATAAGTCGGTGGACAGTTCGAAGAAGACTAGGTAAAGCAGGAATGACTTCACATCGCCCAGCAAATGGTCCCAAATTGACCACAGCTCACCGACAAGCCCGGCTACAATTTGCTAGGGAACATTTAAATTGGACGTATGACCAATGGCGGGCTGTTATGTTCTCTGATGAGTGCAGAATGACTTTACATGGTCATGATGGACGCTCTAGGGTCTACAGAAGGTCATCAGAGCGATTTTCACAATGCTGCATAAGCGAACGTTTAGCGTTTGGAGGTGGATCGTGTATGTTTTGGGGTGGCATAATGTTTGACACTAAAACTGACATTGTATTCATCACTACGGCGAATACCGGCCCGAGATCGAGAAGTTTGACGGCTGCACGATACGTCGAAGAAGTGCTCGAAGAACATGTGAGGCCGCTTGCGTGGCTTATGGGAGAAGATTTTCTCTTAATGCACGACAACGCCAGACCGCATGTCGCTAGAACAGGTTGCGACTACATGGAAGACGTTGGAATCACCGCGATGGAGTGGCCAGCTCGTAGTCCTGATCTCAATCCGATTGAACATGTCTGGGATGAGCTAAAAAGAAGAGTTCGAACAAGAAGCCCTGCTCCTACGCGCCTCCAAGAGCTTCAACTTGCCATTGAAGAGGAGTGGAACGCCATACCACAAGATTTCATGGTGAAATTAATACGGTCCATGAAAAACCGATCAAGAGCTGTAATCAAGGCTAGGGGAGGGAATACACCTTCCACCACCCCAAAAAACAATTTGATCAAGCATTTTGAGTTTTATTTTTATTCTTTCTTAAGCAAAATTGGGTAATTTTATCCGTATGTTGGGTTTTGGGCCCTAAAACCCCCTATGGGTATTTTTTTTTACACTGTATTTGATATCATTAGAAAGGTACTGAAGTAAACATTCAAATAGTGTAAGTTTTATTTTAATATGTATTCACATTCATGAAAAAAACTGCTTTAACAACAAAAAGTCAATGTGTGCGATTTTATTGCTCTCAAGTCAAATATATACCAGTCAAAATAGTAATTAAATTTTTATCAAATTCTGAAAGATTAAAATGGTTACTGAGAGTCAGCCTTAGAAGACAGACGTATGCTATCGCAGGCTTTTTTGTTGAACTTTTTAAGATGTACAATTCTGTAGTTAATTTGATTTATCTCTTATGGTAGCCCAGAAGGATTTTGAGCAAACATATGCAGGGCGAAAAATTGATAACTGAGTAGATGCGGCATGATGAGAGAACACCGAATATATATTCCACGGCGTCCTCACCTTCCGCCTGACGCTGGTCCTCCCCAGACACGGTTGTTTCGGGAGGAAAGTTCACATACGAATACGAGCCATGGTCAGGGATATACTTTCAGATTTCCAAAATGGGCAAAAAATTACGTGATCTTCAGAGGGTTTGATTTTCGCATGATCGTGTGCGGCCTGACGCGTATTGCCTTAAATAGTCAAATCTGATGAAGATATTGTGGGCTTTCCCTAAATCTGACGAGTTTGAAAAAACAGTTTTGGAAAATTTTTTAAAAGGATATTCAGGGCCAATAAAAGTTATTCTGTGCAATAGTGTAACATATCTTGATTGAATATATAAATATCTGACGGATTGATGGATTTTTTTGGGAATTATAACGAAATCTCATTAATTTAGGAAACCCAAAAGTGGTAATTATTTTGCATTTACCTCTAAATCAACAAACCCAATAACTAAAACAAAGTTAAATGACACAAAATACCTTTGTATACAATACCAACATTTCACAATAGGTACATTGGATTTTGGAAAAAAGGCTGCCTCCTAAACTAGGGGAACCCTGTGACCTAGAAGTCAGTGTTCTACAGTAACTTCGTGTACAAAAGAAACCCTTATTTATGTGTGTTATAAACCCATAATGACCTGATTTTTTTTACTATGAATATGAATGTGTGAGTATGTGTAAAGGGGGGATGGCTGTGTGAGTGGGATGGGGTGTGGTGTGGTGTATGAGAGGGAAGGAGGTGTTTTGTGGGGGCATGTGCAGTAGTGTAAGGTGTGTTCGTGTGATGTTGCATGTGTTTCTGTATCCGTTTTTAGGGTTCCGTACCTCAAAAGGAAAAAACGGAACCCTTATACGATCACTCTTGTGTCTGTCTTTCTGGCTGGCTGGCTGGCTGGCTGTCTGTCTGTCTGTCTGTCTGTCTGTCTGTCTGTCTGTCTGTCTGTCTGTCTGTCTGTCTGTCTGTCTGTCTGTCTGTCTGTCCGTCCGTCCGTCCGTCAGTTTGTCACAGCCGATTTACTCCGAATCTACTGGACCGATTAATTTGAAACTTGGTACACATATATGAATTTTTAATAATTTATAATAAATACTTTTAAAGTTATTTAAGAAAATCGATGTAATTTGACTATGTTGTGTGTGACAGTTAAGCCCAAGAATACTGTGCTATCATCAGGATTCAATTCTTCGCCCTTTATCAACACATTAGTGTTCACCTGCTTAACGTGAGGTAGCGTAAACTTAATGCATTTGGTTTTTTTTTTCATTAAGAAGTAAGTTATTAACATTGAACTAGTGAACCACTTCTGAGATCGCGCTAATACATCGTCAGTAACCAGCTGCTGTACACAAAAGTGAAGTTTCATCTGCAAACAACACTATCATGCTTATCCTTTATGAGGTAAGGCAGGTCATTAATTAATATAAATAAGGACCAAGAATTGAGCCCTGTGGGACTACCATTGTTACTATAGATCCAGGAGATCTTTTCCCATTAACCTCAATGCTCTGAATCCAATTACTCAAGTATGAAATAAGAGGATCCAGAGCGGTGTTCCGGATCGTATTGGTGGAGTTTCCTGATTAACGTTTCATGACGAAGGCAATCGAATGCCTTGGATAAATCACGGAAGATACCCAAGGCATCGCATTTTTCTTCCCATGCATTATAAATATGTAAAAGTTCAACACCGGTTGTCAGCACCACATCAGTAGTCGAATACATCACATACAAACATCAGCAGTAATTTATGTTTATTAAAAAATCTTTGCAATAAAATTAAAATAATTTTGAGTTGTAGCAAAAAACTGACTTATTTGTGGGTGAAAGTTATAGCTCCCCCTCTGTTACATGGGACGTTAACTGGCGAAATGTGGGTGTACTATAGGTGCATCTCTGCTAAACCCTTCGGGGAATACAGGCGTAATGTAATGTATGAAAGTAATTTTACAAAAAACACATATTTGTTGACTCGCTTGGAAACTTAAGTTGCAAACGCAGGATATACGGATTGAGATATTCCGCTATCGATTATTTTTGTTCATTCTCAATCCAAATGCTCGCTTTTGGGCACGCCACAATTGTGGCTATAAATCCCCTCTTTGAGTCGTGTCGTCACGGAGGCGATCGGCGGCGGCGAACTCTCGCGTCCGGCCCTGATTCAGACCATGGTTGGGAGCGAGAGTGCATGGGAGGCCGTCACTATTTCTGCGAAGCAGTAATGCTCGCGAAGGAAGAGGCGGAATGCGTGAGGGAGAGGCTAAATTCGCGCCCTCACGCCCCAGCAGCTGCAGGAGACCCCCTGGGAGTCGTAGGCCGATTAATGGCCATCGTAGGCGCGGGCTTGCGGACGGTAAGCGATGGGTAGCTCGCCGTCCGATAAGGACCAGGCTCGGGTCGATGGCGCGTTGTGTTCCACGCGCGCCTTAAAGAGATGTCAGCACCAACTGTTGGGGTCTGGTAGGGCCAGTGCTTGCCAGGATTGTGAGTTTGTCTGAAAGGGATATCGTGGCCCTGGCACACAGGCAACTGAAGGAAAAATGGTGGGTTTTAGTCAGTAAAAGTCTGACACGCCCTCTCGCTCTGCCCAGAGCGGGAGAAGTTATTAGATAATTTCCCACCTAAAAAAAAAAACAGCCTGCTCGTGTTGTTCGAGTTATTTTTAGTTAACTACCTTCTGTTATGTAGTTTCTAAGTGCGGTTACCGGTTGTGATTTTAAATTGACTGCGATTTGCGCTCATCTGTGAACCACGCAGCATATACTTTTCATCTATGCTTTAGGGCAAGATTCACACATTGACAACATTATTGAACGCTCTTGGTGACAGTGGAGCGGGGTGGCTGGCACGGCGCCGTCGCCGCGCCCGCCGGCACTATATTATCACAAGTATACTTGTGGTCTTGTTCGGTCCGTTGTGCGTGCATTCGGTCCTGGTTTACCCGCTGTCGTACAGCGCCGTGATTGTCGTACGTGTAGCTAGTGACACAATATTGTGTTCCGTAGACCTTCGGCGTAGTAACAATGCGCGTGGACAAGCTGGAGTGGACGGCGGGCGGCGGCAGCGCGGCCGTGGCGGTGCGCGCGTCCGCGTCCACCGCGGCCGCCGCCACGTCGGGCGCCGCGCCCGCGCAGCCCAAGCACGCGCCCAACGCGCTGGACCTGGAGGTGCACAACCTGCTCATACTGGACAACCACACCTTCGAAGGTACAGTAACCACATAGCTACGTCAAGCTCGGCGGCCGCCGCCACGTCGGGCGCCGCGCCCGCGCAGCCCAAGCACGCGCCCAACGCGCTGGACCTGGAGGTGCACAACCTGCTCATACTGGACAACCACACCTTCGAAGGTACAGTAACCACATAGCTACGTCAAGCTCGGCGGCCGCCGCCACGTCGGGCGCCGCGCCCGCGCAGCCCAAGCACGCGCCCAACGCGCTGGACCTGGAGGTGCACAACCTGCTCATACTGGACAACCACACCTTCGAAGGTACAGTAACCACATAGCTACGTCAAGCTCGGCGGCCGCCGCCACGTCGGGCGCCGCGCCCGCGCAGCCCAAGCACGCGCCCAACGCGCTGGACCTGGAGGTGCACAACCTGCTCATACTGGACAACCACACCTTCGAAGGTACAGTAACCACATAGCTACGTCAAGCTCGGCGGCCGCCGCCACGTCGGGCGCCGCGCCCGCGCAGCCCAAGCACGCGCCCAACGCGCTGGACCTGGAGGTGCACAACCTGCTCATACTGGACAACCACACCTTCGAAGGTACAGTAACCACATAGCTACGTCAAGCTCGGCGGCCGCCGCCACGTCGGGCGCCGCGCCCGCGCAGCCCAAGCACGCGCCCAACGCGCTGGACCTGGAGGTGCACAACCTGCTCATACTGGACAACCACACCTTCGAAGGTACAGTAACCACATAGCTACGTCAAGCTCGGCGGCCGCCGCCACGTCGGGCGCCGCGCCCGCGCAGCCCAAGCACGCGCCCAACGCGCTGGACCTGGAGGTGCACAACCTGCTCATACTGGACAACCACACCTTCGAAGGTACAGTAACCACATAGCTACGTCAAGCTCGGCGGCCGCCGCCACGTCGGGCGCCGCGCCCGCGCAGCCCAAGCACGCGCCCAACGCGCTGGACCTGGAGGTGCACAACCTGCTCATACTGGACAACCACACCTTCGAAGGTACAGTAACCACATAGCTACGTCAAGCTCGGCGGCCGCCGCCACGTCGGGCGCCGCGCCCGCGCAGCCCAAGCACGCGCCCAACGCGCTGGACCTGGAGGTGCACAACCTGCTCATACTGGACAACCACACCTTCGAAGGTACAGTAACCACATAGCTACGTCAAGCTCGGCGGCCGCCGCCACGTCGGGCGCCGCGCCCGCGCAGCCCAAGCACGCGCCCAACGCGCTGGACCTGGAGGTGCACAACCTGCTCATACTGGACAACCACACCTTCGAAGGTACAGTAACCACATAGCTACGTCAAGCTCGGCGGCCGCCGCCACGTCGGGCGCCGCGCCCGCGCAGCCCAAGCACGCGCCCAACGCGCTGGACCTGGAGGTGCACAACCTGCTCATACTGGACAACCACACCTTCGAAGGTACAGTAACCACATAGCTACGTCAAGCTCGGCGGCCGCCGCCACGTCGGGCGCCGCGCCCGCGCAGCCCAAGCACGCGCCCAACGCGCTGGACCTGGAGGTGCACAACCTGCTCATACTGGACAACCACACCTTCGAAGGTACAGTAACCACATAGCTACGTCAAGCTCGGCGGCCGCCGCCACGTCGGGCGCCGCGCCCGCGCAGCCCAAGCACGCGCCCAACGCGCTGGACCTGGAGGTGCACAACCTGCTCATACTGGACAACCACACCTTCGAAGGTACAGTAACCACATAGCTACGTCAAGCTCGGCGGCCGCCGCCACGTCGGGCGCCGCGCCCGCGCAGCCCAAGCACGCGCCCAACGCGCTGGACCTGGAGGTGCACAACCTGCTCATACTGGACAACCACACCTTCGAAGGTACAGTAACCACATAGCTACGTCAAGCTCGGCGGCCGCCGCCACGTCGGGCGCCGCGCCCGCGCAGCCCAAGCACGCGCCCAACGCGCTGGACCTGGAGGTGCACAACCTGCTCATACTGGACAACCACACCTTCGAAGGTACAGTAACCACATAGCTACGTCAAGCTCGGCGGCCGCCGCCACGTCGGGCGCCGCGCCCGCGCAGCCCAAGCACGCGCCCAACGCGCTGGACCTGGAGGTGCACAACCTGCTCATACTGGACAACCACACCTTCGAAGGTACAGTAACCACATAGCTACGTCAAGCTCGGCGGCCGCCGCCACGTCGGGCGCCGCGCCCGCGCAGCCCAAGCACGCGCCCAACGCGCTGGACCTGGAGGTGCACAACCTGCTCATACTGGACAACCACACCTTCGAAGGTACAGTAACCACATAGCTACGTCAAGCTCGGCGGCCGCCGCCACGTCGGGCGCCGCGCCCGCGCAGCCCAAGCACGCGCCCAACGCGCTGGACCTGGAGGTGCACAACCTGCTCATACTGGACAACCACACCTTCGAAGGTACAGTAACCACATAGCTACGTCAAGCTCGGCGGCCGCCGCCACGTCGGGCGCCGCGCCCGCGCAGCCCAAGCACGCGCCCAACGCGCTGGACCTGGAGGTGCACAACCTGCTCATACTGGACAACCACACCTTCGAAGGTACAGTAACCACATAGCTACGTCAAGCTCGGCGGCCGCCGCCACGTCGGGCGCCGCGCCCGCGCAGCCCAAGCACGCGCCCAACGCGCTGGACCTGGAGGTGCACAACCTGCTCATACTGGACAACCACACCTTCGAAGGTACAGTAACCACATAGCTACGTCAAGCTCGGCGGCCGCCGCCACGTCGGGCGCCGCGCCCGCGCAGCCCAAGCACGCGCCCAACGCGCTGGACCTGGAGGTGCACAACCTGCTCATACTGGACAACCACACCTTCGAAGGTACAGTAACCACATAGCTACGTCAAGCTCGGCGGCCGCCGCCACGTCGGGCGCCGCGCCCGCGCAGCCCAAGCACGCGCCCAACGCGCTGGACCTGGAGGTGCACAACCTGCTCATACTGGACAACCACACCTTCGAAGGTACAGTAACCACATAGCTACGTCAAGCTCGGCGGCCGCCGCCACGTCGGGCGCCGCGCCCGCGCAGCCCAAGCACGCGCCCAACGCGCTGGACCTGGAGGTGCACAACCTGCTCATACTGGACAACCACACCTTCGAAGGTACAGTAACCACATAGCTACGTCAAGCTCGGCGGCCGCCGCCACGTCGGGCGCCGCGCCCGCGCAGCCCAAGCACGCGCCCAACGCGCTGGACCTGGAGGTGCACAACCTGCTCATACTGGACAACCACACCTTCGAAGGTACAGTAACCACATAGCTACGTCAAGCTCGGCGGCCGCCGCCACGTCGGGCGCCGCGCCCGCGCAGCCCAAGCACGCGCCCAACGCGCTGGACCTGGAGGTGCACAACCTGCTCATACTGGACAACCACACCTTCGAAGGTACAGTAACCACATAGCTACGTCAAGCTCGGCGGCCGCCGCCACGTCGGGCGCCGCGCCCGCGCAGCCCAAGCACGCGCCCAACGCGCTGGACCTGGAGGTGCACAACCTGCTCATACTGGACAACCACACCTTCGAAGGTACAGTAACCACATAGCTACGTCAAGCTCGGCGGCCGCCGCCACGTCGGGCGCCGCGCCCGCGCAGCCCAAGCACGCGCCCAACGCGCTGGACCTGGAGGTGCACAACCTGCTCATACTGGACAACCACACCTTCGAAGGTACAGTAACCACATAGCTACGTCAAGCTCGGCGGCCGCCGCCACGTCGGGCGCCGCGCCCGCGCAGCCCAAGCACGCGCCCAACGCGCTGGACCTGGAGGTGCACAACCTGCTCATACTGGACAACCACACCTTCGAAGGTACAGTAACCACATAGCTACGTCAAGCTCGGCGGCCGCCGCCACGTCGGGCGCCGCGCCCGCGCAGCCCAAGCACGCGCCCAACGCGCTGGACCTGGAGGTGCACAACCTGCTCATACTGGACAACCACACCTTCGAAGGTACAGTAACCACATAGCTACGTCAAGCTCGGCGGCCGCCGCCACGTCGGGCGCCGCGCCCGCGCAGCCCAAGCACGCGCCCAACGCGCTGGACCTGGAGGTGCACAACCTGCTCATACTGGACAACCACACCTTCGAAGGTACAGTAACCACATAGCTACGTCAAGCTCGGCGGCCGCCGCCACGTCGGGCGCCGCGCCCGCGCAGCCCAAGCACGCGCCCAACGCGCTGGACCTGGAGGTGCACAACCTGCTCATACTGGACAACCACACCTTCGAAGGTACAGTAACCACATAGCTACGTCAAGCTCGGCGGCCGCCGCCACGTCGGGCGCCGCGCCCGCGCAGCCCAAGCACGCGCCCAACGCGCTGGACCTGGAGGTGCACAACCTGCTCATACTGGACAACCACACCTTCGAAGGTACAGTAACCACATAGCTACGTCAAGCTCGGCGGCCGCCGCCACGTCGGGCGCCGCGCCCGCGCAGCCCAAGCACGCGCCCAACGCGCTGGACCTGGAGGTGCACAACCTGCTCATACTGGACAACCACACCTTCGAAGGTACAGTAACCACATAGCTACGTCAAGCTCGGCGGCCGCCGCCACGTCGGGCGCCGCGCCCGCGCAGCCCAAGCACGCGCCCAACGCGCTGGACCTGGAGGTGCACAACCTGCTCATACTGGACAACCACACCTTCGAAGGTACAGTAACCACATAGCTACGTCAAGCTCGGCGGCCGCCGCCACGTCGGGCGCCGCGCCCGCGCAGCCCAAGCACGCGCCCAACGCGCTGGACCTGGAGGTGCACAACCTGCTCATACTGGACAACCACACCTTCGAAGGTACAGTAACCACATAGCTACGTCAAGCTCGGCGGCCGCCGCCACGTCGGGCGCCGCGCCCGCGCAGCCCAAGCACGCGCCCAACGCGCTGGACCTGGAGGTGCACAACCTGCTCATACTGGACAACCACACCTTCGAAGGTACAGTAACCACATAGCTACGTCAAGCTCGGCGGCCGCCGCCACGTCGGGCGCCGCGCCCGCGCAGCCCAAGCACGCGCCCAACGCGCTGGACCTGGAGGTGCACAACCTGCTCATACTGGACAACCACACCTTCGAAGGTACAGTAACCACATAGCTACGTCAAGCTCGGCGGCCGCCGCCACGTCGGGCGCCGCGCCCGCGCAGCCCAAGCACGCGCCCAACGCGCTGGACCTGGAGGTGCACAACCTGCTCATACTGGACAACCACACCTTCGAAGGTACAGTAACCACATAGCTACGTCAAGCTCGGCGGCCGCCGCCACGTCGGGCGCCGCGCCCGCGCAGCCCAAGCACGCGCCCAACGCGCTGGACCTGGAGGTGCACAACCTGCTCATACTGGACAACCACACCTTCGAAGGTACAGTAACCACATAGCTACGTCAAGCTCGGCGGCCGCCGCCACGTCGGGCGCCGCGCCCGCGCAGCCCAAGCACGCGCCCAACGCGCTGGACCTGGAGGTGCACAACCTGCTCATACTGGACAACCACACCTTCGAAGGTACAGTAACCACATAGCTACGTCAAGCTCGGCGGCCGCCGCCACGTCGGGCGCCGCGCCCGCGCAGCCCAAGCACGCGCCCAACGCGCTGGACCTGGAGGTGCACAACCTGCTCATACTGGACAACCACACCTTCGAAGGTACAGTAACCACATAGCTACGTCAAGCTCGGCGGCCGCCGCCACGTCGGGCGCCGCGCCCGCGCAGCCCAAGCACGCGCCCAACGCGCTGGACCTGGAGGTGCACAACCTGCTCATACTGGACAACCACACCTTCGAAGGTACAGTAACCACATAGCTACGTCAAGCTCGGCGGCCGCCGCCACGTCGGGCGCCGCGCCCGCGCAGCCCAAGCACGCGCCCAACGCGCTGGACCTGGAGGTGCACAACCTGCTCATACTGGACAACCACACCTTCGAAGGTACAGTAACCACATAGCTACGTCAAGCTCGGCGGCCGCCGCCACGTCGGGCGCCGCGCCCGCGCAGCCCAAGCACGCGCCCAACGCGCTGGACCTGGAGGTGCACAACCTGCTCATACTGGACAACCACACCTTCGAAGGTACAGTAACCACATAGCTACGTCAAGCTCGGCGGCCGCCGCCACGTCGGGCGCCGCGCCCGCGCAGCCCAAGCACGCGCCCAACGCGCTGGACCTGGAGGTGCACAACCTGCTCATACTGGACAACCACACCTTCGAAGGTACAGTAACCACATAGCTACGTCAAGCTCGGCGGCCGCCGCCACGTCGGGCGCCGCGCCCGCGCAGCCCAAGCACGCGCCCAACGCGCTGGACCTGGAGGTGCACAACCTGCTCATACTGGACAACCACACCTTCGAAGGTACAGTAACCACATAGCTACGTCAAGCTCGGCGGCCGCCGCCACGTCGGGCGCCGCGCCCGCGCAGCCCAAGCACGCGCCCAACGCGCTGGACCTGGAGGTGCACAACCTGCTCATACTGGACAACCACACCTTCGAAGGTACAGTAACCACATAGCTACGTCAAGCTCGGCGGCCGCCGCCACGTCGGGCGCCGCGCCCGCGCAGCCCAAGCACGCGCCCAACGCGCTGGACCTGGAGGTGCACAACCTGCTCATACTGGACAACCACACCTTCGAAGGTACAGTAACCACATAGCTACGTCAAGCTCGGCGGCCGCCGCCACGTCGGGCGCCGCGCCCGCGCAGCCCAAGCACGCGCCCAACGCGCTGGACCTGGAGGTGCACAACCTGCTCATACTGGACAACCACACCTTCGAAGGTACAGTAACCACATAGCTACGTCAAGCTCGGCGGCCGCCGCCACGTCGGGCGCCGCGCCCGCGCAGCCCAAGCACGCGCCCAACGCGCTGGACCTGGAGGTGCACAACCTGCTCATACTGGACAACCACACCTTCGAAGGTACAGTAACCACATAGCTACGTCAAGCTCGGCGGCCGCCGCCACGTCGGGCGCCGCGCCCGCGCAGCCCAAGCACGCGCCCAACGCGCTGGACCTGGAGGTGCACAACCTGCTCATACTGGACAACCACACCTTCGAAGGTACAGTAACCACATAGCTACGTCAAGCTCGGCGGCCGCCGCCACGTCGGGCGCCGCGCCCGCGCAGCCCAAGCACGCGCCCAACGCGCTGGACCTGGAGGTGCACAACCTGCTCATACTGGACAACCACACCTTCGAAGGTACAGTAACCACATAGCTACGTCAAGCTCGGCGGCCGCCGCCACGTCGGGCGCCGCGCCCGCGCAGCCCAAGCACGCGCCCAACGCGCTGGACCTGGAGGTGCACAACCTGCTCATACTGGACAACCACACCTTCGAAGGTACAGTAACCACATAGCTACGTCAAGCTCGGCGGCCGCCGCCACGTCGGGCGCCGCGCCCGCGCAGCCCAAGCACGCGCCCAACGCGCTGGACCTGGAGGTGCACAACCTGCTCATACTGGACAACCACACCTTCGAAGGTACAGTAACCACATAGCTACGTCAAGCTCGGCGGCCGCCGCCACGTCGGGCGCCGCGCCCGCGCAGCCCAAGCACGCGCCCAACGCGCTGGACCTGGAGGTGCACAACCTGCTCATACTGGACAACCACACCTTCGAAGGTACAGTAACCACATAGCTACGTCAAGCTCGGCGGCCGCCGCCACGTCGGGCGCCGCGCCCGCGCAGCCCAAGCACGCGCCCAACGCGCTGGACCTGGAGGTGCACAACCTGCTCATACTGGACAACCACACCTTCGAAGGTACAGTAACCACATAGCTACGTCAAGCTCGGCGGCCGCCGCCACGTCGGGCGCCGCGCCCGCGCAGCCCAAGCACGCGCCCAACGCGCTGGACCTGGAGGTGCACAACCTGCTCATACTGGACAACCACACCTTCGAAGGTACAGTAACCACATAGCTACGTCAAGCTCGGCGGCCGCCGAAAGTTGACATCCTATAACCTTTTTAATGTTCTGGCCATTTTGTGAAATATAAATATTTTTATTGTCATAGTCATATTTTTAATTCGGTCTGACATGTTAAGGAGATGACTGAATGTCATTCTGCAGCATTGGCATTATGAAAAAATATACCAATAATGGACCTTATGGTCGTTCTAAATAAAATACAAAAAAATATATATCCCAAGTGGCCACTTGGGATATATATTTTTTATTTTTTTACGAAACGATTTTTGAGAAAAAAAATACTGTGCATTTTTTAGTCACACTATTTACTGCCTCTGTGGACGGCATAGTCAATGTACAATATTATAACAACAAATAACCAATGAAATTTATTAATTTGTGGTCGTGGTGAAGAAGAATGTAAATTAGGATAAAAAAGTCAGTATTTTTTTCTAAAAAATCTAAGGTACTATTTGAGATAAAAAAAATGTTTTTTTTTTTAACGACCATAAGGTTTACTGAAAGCTATTTCAATGTTATCCATTCTTTACCGGACACCCTGTATGCAACATACTGACACTAATCGTCGGGCAAGATCCCACACACAACCCCATCCCCACAGACACAACACCCGTTTGGTCGTAGGATCCTCGCTTTTCTATTGAGGATGAGTGAACTTCACACCCTGTTGTGTGTAGCTCTAAAGTGATGTATATAGACTAGTTTAATTAGTAAGTGATGACTGCACAGTGCCCATTCCACAGTGCTACACGCGCACCAGCTGATGACGAACGAGTACGCGATGTCTCTCGTTTCCTGCAAACTGGGCGATGATCCAAACTACTACTATGCCGTCGGTACCGCCATGCTCAACCCGGAAGAGTCGGAACCGAAACAGGTTGGGTTTGTTTTTTACATAGAAATTGGGTTATTTAAGCCTGATTTATATTTGATAAAGTTTAAAAAAAAAAAACACTTTAACAGTGCTACATGGGTCTTGAATGACATTGACAGGGGGGCGTAGTTGGTAAACATTTGTGAAATGAGGGTTTTGCAGCACTGAGACATCAGGTCCGGGCACCTATCGAAAGTGTCAAAGTGCCTATATTTTATTTAGTCTTCTCTGAATAATGAACTTCATCATATATTTTATTTTCATTGACAATATAGAAGACCTTTTGTCAAAGTGGCGCCAACTGGTGGCGTGAATTATCATGAAAACCCTCATTGTATTGAAAAAACAAGATGGCGGCGTTGGTTCCGATGTTGGTCAGGCGTTAAAATATCTTTGTGCAATTTTACACGAAGGAAACCATTCATGCTTTTACGGAATGTAAAAACAAAACATTTTCCGTATAAAAATCTTAAAGTGGATCCGCAATGACAGCCCGCGAAATTAAAATTTTCAATATCATTAAAATCATTAATACAACTCTCTAAGTTAGATTTGATCCATAAGAACTTTTCCATACGAGATTATGTTGTTATAGAACAAATCTAACTAAGAGAAATGTATTAATGTTTCTCATTATTATAATTCTGTAAATAACATATTTATTATAGTCGCGAATCATATTTTGATCAAGATACAACCTGACACTGTCCTGCAAATTGCAAAAAACTTAAATTTGAATTTCGCGGGCTACCACTGTGGTGTCTGTGGTTGTTTTGTGCCGGCAACAAATAAACAGTATAGTAAGACCACAGTTTATGGTTCCGTCGGTTATCTTCGGAAAAGCCGAAATTTTACAAATAAAATGTGATTATCGACCAATAAAAATCGATTTAAAGTCTTGCTTGAATAATAATAGGTTAACCCTCTAATTCTGTTACTCACTTATTTGATCAGTCATATTTAATTTGCGACTTTCCCGAAGATATCTGATTAAACTTATGGCTGTGGTCGTACTTATACCCGTACACGTATCAATCTGACATTTTATCTATTATATTTTATTGTATCCTAATTACAGGGCAGGATCCTACTGTTCCACTGGTCAGAAGGCAAGCTGGTTCAAATAGCAGAGAAGGAAATCAAGGGAGGTTGTTACACACTAGTCGAGTTCAATGGGAAACTCCTCGCTACGATCAACAGTACTGTACGTCTACCTGAACACAATATATTTTTTGATGCTTTGGAATCCGACAAAAAATTACGTTATAGTGTTGGAAACTCTTCCGCTTGCCATAGATGTCAATATTGTAAAAATTAATCAGTAATAGAATGTAAAAAAAAGTAGACGCTAATCCTGGACGACTTAATCAACCATTTTTTTTTAATTGCCCTGGTATTTTTTTATGGACATTGTTCTGAAATTTGTGGAGCTAATCACAGATTTATCTATTGCAATCGAAAGAATTTCAATTAAAAATTTTATACTAGCTTTTGCCCGCGGCTTCGCCCGCGTGGAGGTCGGAAATTACCCAATGGGAACGTACTACCGGTATAAAAAGTATTAAATAAATACATAAAGAAGTTTATTTCGACCAACAAGGATCATATAGACACATTTTTTTTAACATATTAAATAAAAACACATTACCGACTTCGATTTCTCAGTATGTGAACCATACAGCAATGGTTCAGGTAATGCATGGTAGGCTATGTCATGGTCTACCTGTTTGTTAAATTTAATCGAAATCCGTTTAGCCGTATGTCGTGAGAAGGTAACAGACAGAGTTATTTTCGCATTCATAATGTTAGTATGGATTAATAGCGAGTATCTCGGGACTGACTTCGGGTGATACGACGTTGGATGTGTTCATTCTTATGTAATAGAGGGTCGAACCTTTTTCATTTACTCTACTATACTAACGCCTACGAGACAAGATAAACTTCATGCTTTAGAATTAAAAACTTTAACTTAATTGCGTATGGTTCAAATTCCATTGCAACTAAAATTATTTTATGACGTTTGGCAATAGTTATTTCATTCAAAAATCAACTTCGATTACTTGAGTTTAAAGTTGATATTTGTGTAAGTTGCAATTTTATGTATTTATCTCGTATCGTTGGCTTGAGTATCCTACTAAAGAGTTTAAATTTATCGTATTTAATTCCCCAGGTACGTCTCTTTGAATGGACATCAGAGAAGGAGCTGAGGCTCGAATGTAGTCACTTCAACAACATTGTAGCGTTATACCTAAAAGTGAAGGGTGACTTTATATTAGTAGGCGACCTCATGCGGTCGCTGTCTCTTCTGCAATATAAACAGGTGGGTCTAACTGTGCCATACAATAGTCTGTAATTAACATGAAAAAAACGACCGAGCCATACAGTAGTCGCATAATTATGATGTGTAACATCTGACATCTCACCTTGGTAATAAGCAACTGAGCAGCGACAGAAATTAACCTAAAATTTTAATAAGCTAAATTCGAATTATTTATTTGAATAATGATTCATTACTAGTGGTCGCCCACTGGTCGAAATTCGACCCCACTTACAATCTATATCCTACTTCCAAGTTCCATGAGTACACTAATTCCATGATATTATAAAGTACTTACTAATTCCGTGCTATTAAATAGTACTTACTTATTCCATGCTCAAGCTGTTACACACTTCACAGAGAGCGAGAGGAAAGATGTTACACATCAAAAGTGATAGCCTAGTGGTATGAGCGTCGGACCGCCAAGTCATAGGTCTCGAGTTCGAATCAAAGGCACGCACCTCTTGACTTTTCGTATTCATGTGCATATTGTTTAATTATCACTTGCTTAAAAAATGGTGAAGGAAAACATCGTGAGGAAACCGGCATGCCTGAGAGATATTTCTCGACGGCATGTGAAGCCAAGTCCGAGGCCTATGGGCGGCATAAAAACTGGCACCCGGTTAGTCACTAACCACACGAAAAAGAAATAACATGAAAAGGTTGAATTAGCCAATTAACATTACTCAGAATTAGTACAACAAAGCATGAATGAAGATATAAAAAACCACGAACAAGTTTTGTTTAGCATAAATTTGACGCTTCTCAAGCAATTCATGCTCAACAAAAGTTTCGCAACGTGGTTGCATAAACATGTTGCTAGCCGACGGGTTGTTGCGGTGTTGGAAAGGCAGAAAAGATAAACATTGTTTCCTGCAGTATTTGCTTTGATTTTGGTGGATTACAATACTTTACAAACAAAACTATATATTTAAACAAAAACAGAAACATAATTCTTAGAAACTATCAGCATGTTTGACGATTAAAAATCTTTTCTTAATGGTCTTTTTTTTTTGTTATTACTATCAAACATAACACAAAGTAATTTTGATATTGTTCATAGAAGAACTTATCAATATTTTAATGTTTATTTCTAATATTATAGATGGAGGGTAGTTTCGAAGAGATAGCACGCGACTACAGTCCTAACTGGATGACAGCGGTCGAGATATTAGACGACGACACGTTCCTGGGTGCTGAGAATAGTTTCAACCTGTTTGTGTGTCAAAAGGACAGGTAAGGAATTTCTTCTTATATTTTCTTGTTTTTACCATTATTGTCCTCTGTTTCCACCTCTCTCTGTCCAGAGCTGCCAATGACCAATCTTTATAAAATGGAGTCCAGCTCATCCGACCATCTTCATTTGGGCCTGCTGCGATGTCGTTTGCCACTAAGCGGTGCCCACTGGGTCTTAAGTTTGGCCCATTTATCGTCTGACATGCGGCAGATGTCTCCAGTCCAATTACATTTAAACGTGGCAGCTTTCCAAGTGACATCAGTTAGTTTTGTGATGGATTGATTGTATTCTTAACCCGATCCACAAGTTACCGCCCAGAATACTCCGTTCCATAGCTCTCTGGCAAACTTCGAGCGTGAACCTCTGTTGAATTGAAAAATACCATGTTTGAGAACTATATGTTGGGATGGGAAGAATACACATGTCGATGAGTCTTCTCTTGAGGGATAGAGGATGATCGCCCTTCATTAGATCCTTCATGGGCCAATAGCTCATCCAGGCATTTTCGGTGCGTCTTGCAACTTCTTTTGTTTTGTCTTGACTTATGAGCCTATACTACCTCAAATGGCATAGCATGATCCTCCGTTATGTCGAAAAAACTAAAGCTTTAATTTTGAAATAAATATATGGTAAAGTTGAGGATTAATGTTAAGTACTATGTTTGACGAAAACACGAATCCATAAAATTTTCTCTATAGAAAATAATTCCAAAATTTACCTCCAAACCGAACAATAAACCGCTAGTATTAAAAAAATCCTTCAAATTAGATAATGAAACTTTGCATATTAACTGAACTAACTATAAATTATAAAGCAAGTTTTATATATTTTTTTTTTTAATTACCATTATTTTCACCGTAAAAAGAAATAAACTAAAATATTGGTGCCTTGTAGTCTTCTCCCTGCCACCCTGTCTCGCTTGCTCGCGTGACCGCCAGCAGTAGGTGCGAGCGAGATAAAGAGTGAGATGGCGCTGAGGTAGTAAGATTATTTTCTCTTAAGATTATTTTCACCAAAAAAAGTCATCACTCACACACAGATAGAGTTACTCATCGACATATTCAACCTCCACCCGCCACGGTGATCCTGCGATGCACGCTGTTCGTCATCAACTTGCATGCATAATCAACCTATAATGTCCCCAATGCTGGGACACATGCCTACTCTCTGTGAGAGGGAGTCACCAACACGATCATTGACATATTCATTTGAAGTCCAACCTCTAGGCTTGTCGTGCTAAGATTTTCTAGAATCTGAGTTAGCTTGGAGACTGAAGGCAAAAAAAGAACTTAAGTCAACAAACATAAAATAACCTGTAAATTCTAAACCATTCATAATTTATTGGCTTCTCCACTACAGCTATTTTTTTACCAGTGGTAGACGGTTCCCCTGTCCTTAGTTCGTCTTATAATAGTGGTACACTCCAAGTCGCATACATATTTATCTAGTTTTCGTTTAATTTGTGATCCTACACCATAGTAAACATAAACAAAACAATGGTGGTTTGTCGATGAACAACTGTGCTGCCACCTATGCCCCTTTACTTGATATTTCTTGTTTGGTTGTCTTCTTACATAGTGATTGTAAATTAAATGCGATATTTAATTTCCCAAAACCTATAATAATAAAAACTCTTTGCCGCCATTTTGTATTTTGACTTCTACCTCATTTTAAGCTCTCTCACTCTCAAAACCAACCACGAAAATTACATTATCTAATGTTTTTTTGTTGACTGTCATCTTGAATTTTGGCATCAGTCTTTGGACATCAATGCCCCCAAAATCTTGCATATTACACCCATGTCCAAGAACGAATTGCATTATTTATCTATAATCGGTTTGAAACTTTAAGATTACCTTTGGGAACGCACCTCATGTTGCCTCAACTCACCTTGGTAAATACCGTACCAGAAAGTTCAATAGGCTTATTTATTCGCAGTGCGGCAACAACAGACGAAGAGCGCCAGCAGATGTCGTACATGGGGCAGTTCCACGTGGGCGACATGGTGAACGTGATGCGCGCCGGCTCGCTGGTGGGGCAGCACGCCGACAGCGCCGCGCCCGTGGCCAGCCCCGTGCTGCTGGCGACCGTCACGGGCTCCATCTGTACGTACATGTGTCGGGCGATTACTAACGATTTCTTACTAAGTGAACCATAACTTTCATTATCTTTGGATCTGTTATTTTAGTTGAAGTCACCCACTTCCGAAATTAAAAATATTTTTCACTTGTTAGTGGGTCAGTTTGTAATTTATTTCAGTTACAAAGCCTAATGTCAACTACTTATCACCTTTTACAGAATATTGCTTTTCCCGATGCAGGCACGTTAACACTTCACCTTGAGCATTGTGACGAGCATGAATTGCTAAGCAACCATATTAAAGTACCTAATCAAATCGCGACTCATGAAATACTTATTATTAAGTAGTTCCGGTGGCCATCTCTGGTCTTCCTCATCAGTCCCACTTTACCAAATGGTGCTTTCCGAGAGCAAATACTCTGAGTTACCATAAAAAATACCCAAATCGCTATAAGTGTGCCTATAAAATTTGAGAATTTCCATGGGATCCCTTCATCAGATTTTGACCTGGTGACAATGGGACCATATCGAAAGCACACCCTTTCAACTGATGACAACTGACGGAAAAATCCGTGAACATACATATGCCAAACATATAACCTCCTCCTTTTTGAAAGTTTGTTAAAAACTCAATTACACTTGTCTTCGCCCAACCCTGGAATGCCCACTTATAAATCAACAATCATTTCACTGAAAGACAAATCACCTCTCTGAATATTGAAATAAAGCCAGAGTGGAACATCACGGTTATAGAAACCCTTGATATTCTTTAAGGTGCATCCACACCGAAGTTACTTTTTGTGGAGCAATGGTTGCAAGTGTTGTTGGGCAACAACAGATAACAATAAAAATTGTAACTTCGCTGTGGATACACCTTTTGTTTTCTTCCTTAATTTGATGTGCAATAAAGAGTATTCTATCTAAGATATTAAAATCAAACACCTCTCCCCAACAGGCCTAGTAGTCCAATTACCCCCAGAGCTGTACGAATTCCTCCATCAGCTCGAAGAGAGGCTCACTCACACAATCAAGTCTGTGGGCAAGATCCCGCACTCTTTCTGGCGGTCATTTAACACGGACATCAAGACGGAACCCGCTGAGGGGTTCATTGATGGAGACCTCATCGAGAGTTTCCTAGATCTTAGCCGGGATATGCAAAAAGAAACGGTGCAAGGGTTACAGGTTCGTACCACAACTTTCTCACTTTCTTACTTTCTTACTCTTTCACACTTTCACTTTCTTTTTTTTAAAGAGTGAGTGTGATTTTTATAAGTAATTTATCTGGGATATTTCGAGGAGAGAATCGGCCCAATGAGAATGTATTTCAAGAAATATGTTTGTGATCCAAATAAAATGAAACGTCAGTAAAATTATTATTTCTTTATAATAAGAATATCCTCGTGTTCTAATAGAATTTATCGCAGCCATCGCTGATATTAGAATACGGCCGTATGAGAAAAACTTACTGCCAAAAGTAAGCATCTATAGCAGCCCAGACGACGTCAGAAATACCAATTTAAGGCGTTGACAAGAGGCAAATGATAAAAGTAGGCTTGTCTTAAACAAAAAAATTGCCAAATCTATATAGTTTGTGGTAGCGAAAAAAAACCTATGTTATTCTTGAACTCTCAGAACTTGGTTGTTACCAAAACACGTTTACAAAAAAAAAACTTCGATACAAATTAAAACGATAAACTAACCCTTTACTTTGAGTTTCAATCCAAAATATCTGTATTAAATATCAACGTACGGTTGGTATGTAAATAATAACAAGAACGTCTTATTTATATGCAGAACTTGGTTGTTTTTATTATCGATTTTGAGTAAATAAATAATTACTTCATATTTTGCAATAAATTACAAGCGTTGTGTCATCGCGCTTCTCTTTATTTTGTATGCAGTCTGTCAGTGACAGCGTTTTACCAGTTGTCAGCGTTTTAATACAACTTGAAAGTACACAGAACTTTTTATTACAAACGGCAAATGAAAAATCAACTTTGAAAACATTACTCTAAAGAATATAGTTGATGAAGTGGCAATACACGTAAATTATCTAAGATAGTGTATTCAAGTATAAAAGGAGTGAATTTTCTTTCAGATTGACGACGGCGGCGGCATGATGCGCGACGCGACCGTGGACGACCTCATCAAGGTAGTCGAAGACCTAACCAGGATACACTAGACTTGTGATTATGTTATAGTTTGTATTGCAGATTAATTAAATACTTTATGTACTTCCAACTGTGTTTGTGTAATCACCATCAGCCCATAGCAGTCCACAGCTGGACATAGGCCTCTCCAATTGCACGCCATTCAGCTCGATTCTCGGCAACTATCATCCAGCCACCCTGCGAAGATCGTCGCTCCCCCTAGCCCGAGGGCGTCCCCTCATTTGCCGTTTGTGTAATATTACGGAATATTTTTTGGTAAAACAAAGAAAATAAACCTATTTAGTAATAAAAACGACCATCAAAATAAAAAAAACGAGAATTACGTTCCAAGATTTAATCACAGAAAGGCAATCCAATCACAGTTATTATGTACCAATAAATCATAAAATATAATGCCTTATAGCAAAAACACAGATCCCGAACCACTATAACAACATGAATAAATACATGAATTATTTACAAGTACTCCTTTTATGGACACTTTCGTCTGACAACACAAATTGATTATCTTGAACTAACGAAGTGGTTGAAGTTTCTTCAGTCCGAGGCTGAAATGTGATGTAAAATTACTAAAAGCAACTTAAGAATCGTTGCGAGAGCTGTATTTCTCGCAAATAGGTACCTATCATCATATTCTCTTAGGAAATAAGGCAAAAAGTTAAATTATTTTCTGTCTTCAATTATAGTACAATACCACGAAAATTAACGAAATATATAATCATCTCCTATTACAACATTTTTTGTAAGTAGAAAACCATTAAAATCTAATAGTTTGTAACCTCGACCACACGTCAGTAGTAACACTACAATTCCTAATCCCGCCCTCACTGCTACTAAATAAAGACTTTCAAACTGTTCCCATTGACGTGTGGATGATTGTACCAAAGTGGTTTAGTGGCAATAAAGTGTAATTTCATGTGACAAAAAATTTTAAAGACTACATAATATTATCATTTTCTTATTAATTCTATAACGTTAAAGTTATTGAAGTGAAAACTTCTGAACAGTGAACGAAATTGAACCGTCACGCTCGGGTTGGCATCGCTGAATCGGGTATACTCGGTTCCAGTCGTAAGTTTTCACTTCTATAGTGTGTCTTATGCACACTCTTTTTTTAAATATCTAAGATCCTTGTCTATGTGAAAAGTTGCAGCTTCAAGCGATTTTATAGTGACAAAAGATTTAGGGTGCTTTTCAAGACACAATTTTCTGGGCTGATTTGTATGGAGTACATGGTCAGACATAGGTACATAGGCAACGAGTATTTTTGAATGAGCACCATAGGTAATTAGTTTGACCGACAATAAAACGGATTTAATTTATACACACTGACATATAGTTTATCATTTATGCAACATGATTCAGATATATCGTAATTAAATTCTTTATAACTTATAATTTAATCCGACCTCAAACTCTTGGTTAAATGTCAAAGCATTTATTTCAATTAGATGTTTACAAGTACCTAGGCAAGGTTTCTAAGCTGCTTGTTAATTCTTTCAACCAAACAGAAATCACTACCTAATGCCGCGTAAAACTGATGCAATTAAACATTATAATACAGTAAGGGAAATTATTTGCAAATGACACCATAGGTCAATTTGCCGTGTCATAGCCATTTCATACAACTATCAAAGGATGACAGCTGTGATTTGATTAAACAGACCTTAGATGGTAGCCTATTTGCTTTACAATTAATTTCCCTGACTTTTTATGATTCAAGCGCATTGTCTACACAATTATGAGCCTTTTACGCGCACCCATTAGATGACTGTAATTTTTCCAGATATAGAGGAATTAATTATCTATGGTTAAACAAATAACAAGTTGTTTATCAATCCAAAAAAATATATATCAGCATGGGTTTTAAAACCGTTGAATTATAAGGCAACAGGTTTTTTTTTTCTTCAATATTGATGTGAAACATCTATAGGCGCACGTAAAACCGATTGCTGGCGGGGCGACGCATGCCACGTGGCGACGCGTCGCTACTATACAGTCTGTATATGTAGTAGTGTGTAAATAATTTCGATGTTTCACATCTGCCAAGCGTCCCGTGACCGCTCAATTTTTTTTTAAATTACATATTGTTGTGTTGCCAACTTTTTAACATGCAGTAGGGCTTGTCTTTTATTAATACAATTACACTAGGTTTACAATTCACTATTAAAACTTCCTTTTTCTACTGGGAAACAACTCTCCATTACTAATAAAACTGGATAATATATCTACTTCAAACTGGAAGTTCTGATGATTGAAATAGAATTGACGTCACAATTTTGCTACCCCAAGTTGTAATTTTTTCATTTTGAATACATAGACAATTGAGATTACTCTTGCGCATCTAGGTAGAGCTTTGTAAATAATATTTACAGAAGTTACAAAAGATACCGCATGGGGATCTAAAAAAAATAAGAAAATCGCAAAGTGAATTCTATTTCAATTAAATCATATCGAGTCTCAACGTGTTATCTTTAATTAATGTAAACTAAAAGCAACAATTTGTATAAGTAATTAATGCCATAATTACGCGATAACCTAGCGACACTAAGTACAAACGTAGAGAAGTGTCCACTTTATCTTGATACTTGGCAAAATAGTTAAATAGACTTGAATTCAGATTCTAAGATAATTATCAAGTTATGAAAACGCAAACTCGAAGTATGTAATACATTCCTTCGGATATTCCGGATCTAAGTATTGGAAATGGTCACTCAAAAATCAACTTGATAGTTGAATGAATGTTAACTATCTAGGATTCTAAGGTAGTACCAAGATTTACAAGACACTATTTAAATATTAACTGAATGTCAGCATAGATGGTGAGCTGTTTCATAACTAATAGTCTGCATCCGGTCGTCATAAAAAAATGGTTTAATAATTTGCATAGAAACTTTATGTTGCATGCTTATAACAATGAACTGAGAATTTCCTAACATTTTGATTCCTTGACAGTAGTACCTAATCATTGTCAAGGTCTCAAAATGTTATGAAATTATAATAATAACCCTCCTGACACAGTTGAATAATAAGCGAGTCGATTGGTATTATATGACATAGGTAAACGTGATTGATAGAATCTAAATATGAATCTATTTTTATCAATATTTACATTACATTGTTCCGGAAACTTGTTTTATTTGGGTGTATCTGAATAGAAAACGGAACCTTTACAGATTTGTAACACCTTGTAGTCGATGTCGGCCAAATTCATTTGTTAATTGAAACTATTTTCCTGGAGTATATTTAAACAACTATTTTTATAACGACCAGTAACAAGCTATGTAAGTTTAAAATAATTTTCAATTTACCTACAGGATAATAATGTAAAAAACATTTACATACATGAAACAAAAAATCCATCGTTTTCAACGATTTTGCATTCACCACAGTACCGCTCAAATGACCTGACTTGACAGAAAACAGAAATTAATAAATAGGTATATTTGTATTTTATTTCAATTCCATAATTATATTAATTAATTGTAGAAATATTGGCGTTAATAAGTTTCAAAAGTTCTGAAAATAATGACATATTATAATTATGTTTAGATCATCTAATTTAAAACTGCACGCCTCCCGACTGATTGTTGCATACACATTTTAAATGTTTGTAGGTATATAAATTTTAGTGGAGGAGCGTGCAGTTTTAAATTGGACGATTTCTACCTACGGAAGTAGTTAAGTACGAATCCAAGCAAGTATGAATGAATAAGAAATAGAATATAGGAAAATACAAAATTACAAAAATAAATCTACTAAGCTTCAAGATTGCAGCAACGGCATCAAACTCGTTCTGATAGAACTTACTATTTTTTTTCAAAAATATTCATTGTACAGTTTTGACTTCGTTACCATATTTATTATTATAAGTATAGATACATTAAAAAGTATTATATCTATCTATCTGCTGGATGCACAGGAGCGGTCGATGTGGGGGAGGCTTATGTCCAGCAGTGTATGATAACTTAAAAACGCCAATATCCTCAATATTGGACCGTATCAGCAGCCGCGTATACACTGTATTTCAAACAAATTGACCTACTTTCTGTATTTATCCGCCTTGTTCCGTAAAAACCACATGAGTCCGAAAAGGCAAGATGGTGGGCTATTTAGAGTTCCTGAGTCGGATATCCATTTTTCTACTTCAGTTATTGATTTTTCTACTACTTCTATGATTTCATCTTCAACACCGCCACCTGGGAATTAAAAATAAAATCAAGCTTACATTACATTTTCAATGTTAACATCCATCAATGCTCTTTAAGAACATACTGCAATAGCAGTTTTCGTCTGTACTGGCGATAAAGAGACATCAGTAAAAATCTGCTGTCAATTTTCATGTTGGTTGCTGTGATGGTAAGCACTTTACATAAGATTTGAAACTGTTGGAATATCCTCTTTGTTTCCTTTACTTATGACGAAAATGCAAAGGCGACTTGGCCCCCATAGTCGAAGTTCCTGGGTAAAATTACCTTCGCAAAGGTCCCTTGAAGAACTGCTAATCGCGATGCCTTAGAAATAACAGACTGAATAATTTAAACACGGTATTTACTGTGTACATAGTGCATCTAATCAACCAATCTACGTGGAGTGGAGGCCATTAAACAATTCAGATCAATATCGCGAGTAGATTCTTAGAAAGATAGTGAATTCCATCAATATCTTCACACATAGATACGGAAGTCTCAATGTCATTCGGTCACACCAGCTGTCGTATTTTACGATACATCGCTCGCGGTAAATGGAGCTGGCGTAATCTAGGCGTATATTATACACCTTTGCATACCACCTCGGGGTGGGGATCCCAGGCATGAACCATTGCAGGGCATAATCCACCTTATCCCGATTTCTGCCAATCATATCCAGCGGGGTAACACACAAAATGGGAATCGATCGCAATTCCTTTCAATTTGACAGTTCAGCCGCGTTCATTACGTTGTTGAGCAGACGAGTTTTTCAAACTAGGAGGATTAGGAATTTCCTTCAAAACCTGGATTGTGATTGAAAATGTGTTACGCAATTAGGGTGTACAGGTTTTTCCGAAGAGCCTACTTAACAGTTTCATCGAACCATCTAGACATCTAGATAGAAGTGGACGTAATTAAATTCAATCTTAATTTCTCATCACTACAAATTATTGATTTGCTTATCGCACTACTTAGGTAGGTACATTACGGCTGTAAAACCATTAAACTCGTTATTACTCGTAAATACTCGTAATCAGTTTCTTGTAATTGTTTGATTATGATTTACGTTCTAAAGACAAAGATTTGGAATGTGTTATTTAATGGGTTACCGGTATTTTTAATTTAATTATATGGCGACTTATCCGAAAATCGAACCGATCATTAATTGTGAAGAAATTGGAAAGGAAAGAAAGTAGAAAACTAAATATTACCGACCGAAATTTTAGTATAGCAAGGAGGGATAAGTACATACGGATAGGGGTCGTCTATTAGTCACGTGATGTTTTTTTACCAACTTTACCCTCCCCCGGTGATACGTGGTTAGGTTTTAGACTAACCGACTAACTAGTGTATTTTTTGGTACAAAGTATCTTGCTGGCGACTGGCGAACGGAGTCGGGCGGTTGTCACGGGCGGCGCACAGTGGGCCCATACTGAAAATTTGTGGACTTAGGCAACAAAGTTCCAATATCGATGCGATTTTTTTTTATATGACGTGTTATGATATTCCTGACAACTTTTATTCTTCTAAAGTTGATAGTTTGTCTTGAAAAAAATTAATTAGATTTTTTTGTATGGAGCGAATCACGTTTAATTTTTTTTCTTCAATTGTATAAATATGTTGAGTGTGTGGCGTGAGTATATGATAGCTAAGGTCATTCTCTATCCACGAAAAATAAAATCAGCGCCGGCCATCCGCGGCAGCGCAACTAAACATTCGATAAAAAAATAATGTTTTGTAAGATTTTTTTTGCCATTTAAAATAAATTCATAGTATATTTTTGTTTCATGTAGCTGTTTTGACCTTCTTTTTAGTTAAATATATAGTTTTCATAGCGCATAGGTACTTATAACTAATTATTCTGGTAGAAATTTAGTTATTATTGCTATGTTGTCGGTAGCACCTGCATTGTGATTGATGACTCATTTGTTTGTGCGCTCGGCTAAGCGCATAACTAATGAGTCATCGTAAAATGCTCGTCTCTGATTGGCTGAATATTTTTCACTCACTGTTATAAAAAAAAAATGATTTAATTAGGACCTTGATCCATAATGTTAGTAATACACAATACCTATGCTATGTTATTAACAAATGCAACTCAAATTTTAGTTCAAATACCTGTTGCACTCACTTGACGCACCAGGTACATGCACATGTACATGCACCCAATGTGCTATAATGGTGCAACACGGCTTACCACTGATGACCTTCAGAATGTCGTTGACGCTCCCACGCACTCTGCGCATCATGGACGCATTTATTTTATTTTATTTTATTAGAACTATGGCTGGATTTTGTACCAACCTAGATCTTTTTGTGAAATTAAGAAGTGGCGGTGATCTGAAAAATCATATTTTCTATATGAAAGTATCATTTCTGTCTTGACTACTGAAGTTTCTGAAGAAGACAAGAACCGAATCAAGGAGTTCTGTCGACTTTTTTGTGTAAATCTAAATAAAAAGTGGATAGAATCAAGTAGAAATCAAAAAACTTTTATGAACCGTGTAAGTAATCGCAAGTGGTTGGAAAAAAAATCAGTGGTCTGTCTGTGACAGTGTTGATCTGAGAAGTGAGATGGGCTTTTCGGACGCAGCCTTATTTGAGCCCGTGGATATAGATTCCCATGTTCTTATTCTTGCAGTATGTACTGCGGAAGCGGGAACATCTACAGAAAAAGAGCACAGAAAATCGTTCGAAGAGTTAAGTAATAAGCAAAAAAAAAGACGTTCTACTTCCATAGTAGAAGAAAATTCCGAGGAAGAGTTGCAGCACTGGTACATAACAAAATTGAAAGACAACGGCAAAAAGAATCTGTCAAAAGTGGTCGAATACCTTTCCAGTAATCCAGATGCGCTATCCGAAGTAGACGAGCGACTATTAAAAAAGCAGAGCTTAAGTACTGTCTCTGAAGATAAGTGTTTAGCTCTTTATACATCAGTTGCACTCTCGAAATGGAAGTACCTACTTAGCTCTTCGACAATTTCTGAAAGAAGAAAACTATGCTGCCTTTTCATCTTATCCAAAGCTTGTAAATGCCAAGAAAAGATGTTACCCACCACAAGAGAGTATGGAGATTACCGAAAAAGAGCTCACATTAAATTGCAAGCGCTATTGGACCACACTGTGAAGAGGATTCTACTAGATATTAATTCTGTTGATAGGTCTCAAAATGAAGAACTCAAGTTGACCTGGAAATGGGGACTTGATGGTTCTTCGTCGCAGAGTAATTATAAACAGAAAACGTCAAACACAGTTACAGAGTTCGATGATTCATCAGTAGTCATGATAAGCATCGTCCCTCTTGGGCTAATGTCTTCTAGCTCATCATCTGGGAATGAAAATATAGTTTGGGAGAACCCCACACCTTGCTCAACTCTGTACTGTCGACCAGTGAAGTTCATTTTCACTTCGGAGACAGCTGATTTTATAAAGTCTGAAGAGTCTGAGATGAAAAAACAAATTGATGAACGGATATCTACACAGTGTGGAAATATTATTGTATCACATGAATTGCATATGACCATGATTGATGGAAAAGTGGCCAATATTATTGCTGAAGTACCATCATATGCAACGTGTCCCATTTGCTTGGCAAAACCGAGCGAGATGAATAATTTAGACGCTTTGACTTCCAAACCACTTCGCGAAGAAATTTACAAACATGGAATTTCTTCACTGCATATGAAGATTCGGTGTATGGAATGTCTTCGCCATGTATCTTATAATCTGGATTTTCAACGATGGACTGCTAGAGGCGAACATGAGACTTTGAAACAAGCTAAAAAAAATACCACGCAACAAGTTTCGTGAGCAAACTGGAATGCTGATTGATATAGTCAAACAGGTATGTATTTAATTTTCGCTCTTTTTATGTTTTTTGTGTATTATATCTCTATGTATTGTATATTACAGTATTGTTTTCCCATTTTAGGGCTTTGGAACTACAAATGACGGGAATACTGCGAGGCGCTTTTTCCAAGATTACAAAAGAACATCCAGAATAACAGGAATTGACGAAAATCTGATTTTTAGATTTTCCGTTATTCTACAAGCCATATCATCAGGCAAAAACATTGACTGTGAAAAATTTAGAAGATACTGTAGAGAAACAGCTGATGTGTACGTGCAACACTATTCGTGGTACTACATGCCAGTTAGTGTACATAAACTTCTAATGCACGGTGCGGACATCTGTAACCACTTTGGTGTTTTGCCAATCGGTAAGTAAAAAATAAATATAGTTTGATGTATTATTTGACTCGATTACGTTTTGACATTAAAATGTATGTACTTATGCGTTTTAGGTACCTTATCTGAAGAAGCTTCTGAAGCCCGTAATAAGGACTTCAAAAACGTTAGGGAGAGGCACACTCGGAAAACGGGGAGAATAGCATCAAACGAAGACATTATCCATGGACTTCTAATAAGCTCTGATCCCCACATATCCTACATAAGGCCTAAATTAACGAAACAGGTTGATAATGAGTTGTTGCCTGAAGCAATTCAGTTGTTACAGACTACTGAGCCTCCCTGTGACAGTGAGATTATGGAGGAAGAAGAATGCCTCATAGCAGAGTCCGAAAATTTGCCGGACCCACTAGCACTTCTGGAACAAGAAATAATGTGATCCGGCTCTAGATTATTCCTACAAAAGCCCATCAGGGCTAGGAATATGACAAACAGCCCTTTTGAGGGCTACAATTACTTCACCGTTTCTTATTGATCATACGTACGATAACTTATACTATAATATATAATACATACGCTTGATTATGTAGATAATTATAAAAGACTGCCCTATCATTAAAAAAAAAAGTATAACCTGAAACTTATTACGATATTTTTTTAACAATAGATAACGTGCAGTTAAAAAAATAACACAGCCAATCAGAGACGAGCATTTTACGATGACTCATTAGTTATGCGCTTAGCCGAGCGCACAAACAAATGAGTCATCAATCACAATGCAGGTGCTACCGATAACATAGCAATATTAACTAAATTTCTACCAGAATAATTAGTTATAAGTACCTATGCGCTATTAAAACTATATATTTAATAAAGAGAAGGTCAATCAGCCTAATGACACAAAATATATACTTTGAATTTATTTGAAATGGCAAAAAAATTCTTACAAAACATTTTTTTTTTTACCGAATGATTACTCGCGCTGCCGCAGATGGCCGGCGTTGATTTTATTTTTCGTGGATAGAGAATGACCCTAGCTATCAATACTCACGCCACACACCCAACATGTTAGTACAATTTAAGAAAAAAAATTAAACGTGATTCGCTCCATACAAAAAAATCTAAATAATTTTTTTCAAGACAAACTATCAACTTTAGAAGAAATTTTATAAGAATAAAAGATGTCAGGAATATTATAACACGTCATATAAAAAAAAATCGCATCGATATTGGAACTTTGTTGCCTAAGTCCACAAATTTTCATTATGGGCCCACTGTGCGGCGGCGCGCGGCGGGCGAGTCAGTGACACGCTGGTTTTTGGTTTAGAAATCGCGCGGTCAACGAAAAAATAAATACACTCACTACAACCCCTCCCTCACCCCTTGCGATAGTTTGTGATTTTTCCCGCTCTTTCGAGCCTCACGTGATTAATGGACGATCCCTTAGTAAGCCCTAAATAAGTTAGTTAGTTTAGTTTCCCTTAATAAGTTAATTTCAGCTAAACTTCACACCTTTATTTCCCGAAGGGGCATGCAGAGATGTACAGTGCACGCACACATATTTGTTTATACCCCATGTAACAGCGGGCTCCGGGCTGAGCATTCCCACATAGAAAAACCCAACAAACACCGTATCGCTCGCGACTGGTGTCAAATTTTTGCCATCGCATGTGGTGTCAAGGCCTGGGATAGGCGACCTCGGTTAGATATTGATAACGATATACATTATAATAATAATGCTTTATTATCAGGCAACTAAGGCCCATAGATAAAATACACAAAATATTTCTTACAAAATAATAAACTAATACAATATTAAAAACATTATCTAAGTAGTACGTTGTGCCGGCGACGTATTGCGCCGAGTCGAGGTGATATGTGACCTTCCGCGAAAACGCCGATACACGACACCCTTCGGCCAAAGTTCTTCCTTCATAAAGGTCTTCAGGTGATGAGTCGGAACGCGCACCCTAAAAGATTTAAAGTTAATTTTGGGGCGCGACTCCAACTTCTCGACTCTTAAGGTGAACTTGGTTTTAACCATTATGTACTCCACGATCTCCTCTGCCTTCGTGGAGTGATGCAAACCCGACACGTACAGCTGCGTCGATGGAATAGCGGGACGCAGCAACATGTTCGGACCAGTCAATGCGGTACCGCACTGATTGTGATAAGCAGGCTTCTTCTTCCTCTTCTTCTACTCCACACGTATGAAGCCTTCTTCATCGGCCTGTCCTTGGCTTGTTACCGGCGGTAATGTGTTTTGAACTAGTTCGGAACACCCGTCGTATGCAATAACAGCAGCCGAGTAAGCTCGTCTTGGCGTGGACGAGCTAATATTCGTCGGCGTCCCAACGATGGGACGCGGGGAGGGCGGGGCGCGGTTGTGCACCGCTCGCAGTGACGGCGGCCTACACACGGTACATCGGTACGGTACATACGGCGGCCTACATACGGTACGGTACATCTCCTACATACGGTAGGAGATTACTTGATCAAAGTATTTTTTTTTTGTTTTATCTGAATAGAGCTATGCATGAATAATTCAATTGTTCAGGCATTCGGCATGAACCAGGAGAAATGAGATGATGGTGACTTTACCATATTCATTGTGACGAGTAAAAATTGCTTAGCAACCATATTGAAGTGCCTAATCGAATCGCAACCCATGAATCACTTATTACGAGGGCGGCACTGAAAATTTCGGGAATCAAGGAAGTGACACAACATTACTATTTAAAAATATATTTATTGCTTTTCGAAGTATTCTCCGCGAAATTTGACACATTTTTCCATACGATGGAACCAATCATTGAAGCAACCATTCCATTCGGAAGTTGGGGTCTCCAAAATGGCCGTTTTGTAGGCGTCCACAGCTTCTTCAGGTGATGAAAATCTCTGTCCACGCAATTTATTCTTTATTTTAGGGAAAGTATAGAAATCATTAGGGCTTAGGTCGGGGCTGTACGGCGGATGGTCTAATAATTCTATGTTTTCTTGCTCTAAAAACTCTTTTGTCCTGTGCGCGGTGTGAGAACTCGCATTGTCGTGATGGAGGATGATGCGGCGGTTGCAGTTCTCTTTACGGAGTTCAGAAACGACCTGTGGCAAACAAATGCTAGCATACCATTCTGCATTAACCGTTCTTTGTCCCTCAAGAGGAATAGTCGTAACATGGCCGGTTTTGGAGACAAACGTGGCCACCATTTTTTTTGCAACACTCCGTGAACGAACAATTTTTGTTGGCTTTAACTCATTTTCGAACACCCAAACTCGTGACTGGTTTTTTGTTTCGGCTTCGTACGCGTATATCCAGGATTCGTCACCTGATACAATGTTATATACAGCATTTGAGGATCCTGCGTGGAATCTTTCGAGAGTTCTGACGCACCAAGTAACGCGAGCCGCTTTTTGCTCTTCACAGAGCGAATGCGGTATCCATCGGGAAAACAACTTTTTTACACCTAATTGTTCATGCAAGATTATTTGTATTTGACTCATGCCAATGTCTAAAGTTCCTCAATCAGCTTACGCACAGCATCAACGTTTTCTTGGGTGACTGCAGTTTTTGGACGACCTTGACGGGGATCATCACTGAGCTTGACACGTCCACGTTGAAATTCAGCAAACCAGCGATAAATTGTGGTTTTGGATGGGGCTTTATCACCAAATGCAGAAATCATCCGGTCAACACACTGTTTTTGTGTTAAACCAGTTCGAAAGTCATAATAAATCATCGCTCTTGAATTTTCTCGAGTCAATTCCATTTTCTCAACGACTAAACACAAAACCTTGTGACAAGACCGAGAATCTTTTTTTAAATAAATAAATGGTATTCGATTTTTAAAACCAAGGAGTTTTCAATTAAAAAGATTTTAATATGACAGGAACAGTGGAAATATTCCATTCCCGATACTTTTACTGCAGCCCTCGTATTAAGTAGTTCCGGTGGCCATCTGTCTTCATCATCAGTTCCACTTCACCGTATGTGCTTTCCAAGTGCAAATGCACGAGTTACTATAAAAAATACCTAAATCGCTATGCGGTTTGCCTATAAAATTTGAGGATTTTCCAAGATTTCCATGGGATCATCTGATTCTAATTTGGTGACAATGGGACCACCCACCTCGAGAGCATACCCTTTAAAAAAAAATATATATTAGACGGAGTTATGCCCGAACATACATAAAAAATATATATAAACATCTGAATTGAGAACATCCTCCTTTTTTTGAAGTCGGTTAAAAAGTTAAGTATCATAACAAATAGTTACTTAGATCAAATATCTACCTACGTAGTAATTTTATCATGTAACTTAATTTTGATAAGACAAATAGATTTCACAACTTGTGCACTGCAATTGCGATATTCTTATGCAAATTATGCAAATGTCATGCATCAAAGATATTCAGGCGCGTACATATTATCTTACGTATATTTTGTTTATTAATGTATTGTCATTGATATACTAAATTGATATATCAATGTGTATCGTATACACTATACTGACCTTTCCCTTTCTTCATTTCGTCGGTGACCTCGCAGTAGAACATCGTCTGCAATGAGCCCTGCACGCCCACCCCGGCCCTGCGTGCAAAATATGGATCCATAAAGTAATTTAAATTACCTCCAATTACTTTTATATAAATTGTTTTATCAATTTCGCTGAATTAAAATTGAAGTGCCGACTTTAGGTTTACTGATAGGTATTGTAATTCTTTCTTTGAAAGAGAGAAAAATGATGAGTAAAAATACTTAGTTTCCTTGCTATGAGTAAAATTACGAAACATTTAATGCTGTTCGTTAGTAAGTGCAAAACTTGAGAACGGCTTAACCAATTTGGCTATTTTTTGTTTTAAAAAGTTCGTAATAATCCGAAATTAAGTTCATATGGAAAACAAAATCCCAGGTAGTCCAAAAGAAAGGTTTTTACCCGACTGCGCGACGCAAAGGAGGGTAATGTGTTTATCAGTCTATGTATGTTTGTTCCTTTTTGGCGCTTTATAGACCAAACGTGTGGGCCACTAAATACGAATCAACATTCAATATGGCGACAACCAATTGTGAAAAAGAAAAAAATAAGTTATTATAGTCATATACTATATCGCTGGTATTCACTTTCAATCATCCTTAGGTGACTGATTTTAGGTTTCATTCCTTGCCACAATTCTCAAATGTCTTCTCCCGCTCTGGGCGGAGCGGGAGGGCTATTAATTCCATCCTTCTATTTAGTTTTAATTCAACCACTACCGATCCTAAAACTAACAGTCTTGAAATATGTCACTCCTGTTTGTGTGTGACTCACTGCACTGTCGCCCCATTGTCCATGAACCAATTCCCCTTATTCTGAGACTGTTCCGATGAACATGCATTAACGATCATCAATGTTATGTTTTGAACTAGTGGTGAAGAGCCTGTTCCTATTTTAGAGGGTTTCGGTGATCTTCCATCACTGATCCACTTTGGGCAGGTTTTAACCCAATGACCGCTTTCAGAACAATAGTGATACCGTTAACGGCTTCTGCTTTCCACAAAGTGCTCAGATCGTAGGTATGCACAGAGGTGACTTGTCAAGCTCACTATGGTTCTGTCTTTTTTATTGATCAGAAGCCTATTTGACTTGAACGAAAAATTGTTTTCATCTAACGGTTCGAGATTTTTGCATATAGAACAGCTCTGCTAGCTTAATGTTTGTGTTACTCTTGGTAAGTTCAGCATTCAGATTATTCCAAATATTTTTAAGCTTGGACATATGGGTAGACATCATGTCGTCTCCATTGTCACGCTTAAAGCCTCTAACCGCCAGTAGCACGTAAGTCCATTAATTTTAATTCCCCATTAAAAGTAATGTTGTCACTTTCTGATATGTTCCGTTAGATAAAGACGTCATTACTTTTAATGGGGAAATAAAATTAATGGACTTACGTGCAACTGGCGGAAATACCCATATACAGGTTGAAAACTCTATCCTCAGTTTGTCCGTCAAAGAGTCAGCGAAGTTCCTCCCAAACTTCCTTTACAGTCTCGAACTGCATGACCTTATTCAGTGTGTTGTCTGATAAACTTGTTGTGATTATGCAAAGAGCTGCTGTCAGGGTTTCTATATGTTGCCATAACTAAATTATAGGCACCAACTTCTGCATCCACGGCTGCTATACTCGGGTGGATTGGTTTCTGGATTTTGCCTTCTGCTGCCTCCATAGCACATTCTGTACCACGCATACTTTGTATTTCCATTGAGCAGTTTCCCCTGCCTTCCAAATTTCCAATCTTCAATTTAGCAGCAAAACTCAATTCTGCAGCAGGCCCAATAACCTGTTGTAATTTGAGGATCTCTTACCTAGATGTTCCAACTTAACACCTGACAGTAGTGCAGAATATTTAAGCTTACGTTTAGATTGAATGACAGGGTGAAATATGAAACGAGTCATTATCACATCAAGCACAAAAAATAATTAGATCAAAATAAGATACTTTTTATATTGTCAAAGTTGTAGCTAGGAAACCATTCTAACAGCAGTGCAGCATTCTAGTAGAGGTTGAGCAGTGGTGGTCCAGTGGCATCGAACGCGACTTACGAGTTGTAGCCCGTAGGTTCGAACCCTGACAGGCGCTTTACTTTGTGTAAATTATTTCATCACCACTGCTCTCAAAACGGTGAAGAAAACATCGTGAGGAAACCGGCATGTCCTAGAACCATAAATTCGAAGACATGTGACATGATCTACCAACCCGCACTGGGTCCGCGTGGTGGATTACGGCGCACTCCCTCTCACGGAGAGGAGGCCTGTGTCCCAGCAGTGGGGACATCATAGGCTGATTATGCTATGCTTATGCCATTCTAACTCCTTTACTTTTTGTTTATGGCCTGCTACAAACTCTAAAAAATTCTGATGAGTAGAAAAACTGACCTGTAAGACGCAATTTTCTGCAGTTCATAGAGTGGCACGTCATACCCGCACTCTTCTAGCACCTCTTCCTTGGCGATCTCTTGCAGGGACTTGTTCTTATCGACAATGCCAGCACACATCTCTAAAGTAATGCCAAGCTGTGCGGGGTGTTTGGTAGTATCTATCACGGTATTTTGACGGTCCGATACTGGCACACTGTTGTAGTATATTGCTGGGGACAAAAGAAAAAATATATTAAGAGGGCGTAGTAAGCCAGATTTTTTTTTTTTCACCAGTTCCACCTTGCCTACCCCTCTCATCAAACACGACGAAAACCAAACACAATCCCTTCCCGCCAGCAGAAACTTTCCGCCCGGCGCACAGTGCGTAATTTTCACAATCTAGCTGGCCAATTTTATTTAGGCCTAGCAATATGAATAAAATATACACTAAAATACGATAATAGTAAATTAAAGACACTATCAAGGTTTAAGACATATATTTCAACATAAAGTAGGTACATATAACAATATTCACATTCAAAATCTTACAATTATATTTCAATTATACAGGTATAAAAACAAATAAGCAGAAAACACAAACTAAAAGAAAAATACATAGTCTTTATTATGCAAAAAAATATATAACATAGACATAATATACAAAGCCTCAATCAGAATCACTATCATAATGATCGACATCACTTTCTTCAGACTGGATATTATTAATTTCAATTTCTGGTGGTCTTATTTGTAAAAGCTGGCTCACTTCAGGAGTTATTTTGCCACGCTTAGTTTTTGGAGGAGCACGTAAGCTTGCTATATACGGGTCTGACGTTATCAACAGTCGATGAATTAAATCTGTGTTTGTGTCCACTCTAGACGTCTTTCTTGTGAATAATTCTCTGAATTTTCTGTTGTCCTTATTTCTAGCTTCCTGTGCTTCTTCGGAAAGCTGACCAATTGGAAGGATACAAGAAGCTATAATGTCTTTTCCATGAAAAAGTATTTTGTGTACACTTGCAGGCATCGAGTACCATGGATATTCTTTAAAATATAATTTTCTCGTTACTTTTGTATATTCTTCAAAGTTTTCCATGTTGACTGGAAATCCACTGCTGATACACTCTAAAATTATGTGGAAGCGTTTAATCAGCTCAACAGAAACTCCCGTAATTTCGGCGGACTTTTCAGAGTTCCGGAGAAACTTGCGGGCCGTATTTCCGTCATTGGTATTTCCTGTTTGCTGTTTAGGCATATCCACCAATAAACCTAGTTCACTTCTGAACTTCTCCTGTACAAGCTTCTTCTTTTCTGCTACTTTGGCTTTATTCTGAACCCCTCGAGCCTGCCAAGATTTTATATCTAAACGATAAGATATATGTAATATGCATTCAAAAAATCTTATCCAAGCGTGCAGAGGTGAAAGGCCCAAAGAAATAAAGTTGCTATTTACCGCTTTTTCCACGATAAGCCTTTCATCGTTTATTTCACTGGGCTTAGCGCCACACAAATAACAACTCTGCGTGGATGTACATGCAGTTAAGGCATTACAAATTTTGCCATCGATCATGCACAAAATCATTGTTGGCTTCACTAAGACTTCTGTGTCATTTACTATGATTTTAGTGGGTGCCAGTAATCTTGCTTGCTCTTTTATTTTATCAACTTCACTTTTGATAAGATCTACTGTTTCCTTGGCAAATACAAATTTGATGGGCCGACAATATTTTGTAGAAGATGGGGAAACATTTTGCCAAACGATTTGTTTAATGCTTTGGTCATTTTCCGAGTACATTTGAATAGGCACCATTGATATGCTAAATAAGCTTTCATCACTACATTGTTCTTCTGAAAATTTCTGTTTATACCGAGTTTGCTCTGCTCCATCACAACCCCATTTCACAATTAAACTCAAAGTTTTTAAATCAGTTACTGTACTTAGGACCTCTTCTTGAGCTTTGCACAATCTTTTTACTGTATGATCTATTACAGACTGCAGTTTAATTTCAGCGTGCGTTTCGGTTACATTTATGTCGTCAGGGTAGCATAGCTGTTTCGCCTCTTTCACTTTATAATACGGTGGGTACAGATTACTATTAACGTTCTTCGCTTGCTGGCGTATCACACTATATTGATGAGTCGTTAGATTCGCATCAACCTTTAATGCAAGAGCTTGATCTACTGACAGTCCACCCTTGTTGCGGCTTTCAATGGATTTTCGTGCTTTTTTTATAGAAGTACCTCTTCTAGGTGAAAAGAGACATAGCTCTTTAACAATAGCTGCTGAATCCCTTTTTCATTCCTTTCGTAGTTGGGTTTCAGATGCCATCGATATTTCTTCCCGACTTGATGTATCGAGCATTTGTTGGATGCGCCGCCTTTTTGTTCTATTGCTGCTGCTAGCGAAATCTTTTTTTGGTCTTCCAGCCCGATTACTTGTTGTAGGAAGTGAAAAGTCGACGACAGTGTTTGTCACTATATCGGGCAGTGATATACTTTCTTCCAACCACGAGGAATTTGTCTTCAAAAATCGTTCCCGATGTCTTCCCGATTTCGACCATTTTTGTTCTATTTTTTGGCAAACACTTCGAATTGTGACTTTCAAACTCTTCAAAATGTCTTCCGAAAAGCAAGGATCACCCAGCTCTTGCAATATAAGATGTAGCAAAGCATCAGTTCTGTTTTGTTTTGCGTTAGCAAACCAAACATCAAAACATTTTCGACGTGAAATTTGCGAAGTCATCCTAAAAGTAAGAAAAACTTCTATGAGTGTCGCAATCATTCGCAAACAAACTGACATATGTAATAGAGCTAACGAGTTATACTTTCAGAAAAATACAATCAAAGAACTGTATAATGCGATATAATATACTAAAACTCAAGTACAAAGTGATTGAGAATATTATTATAGTAAAAAGTAAACATGTTATATTCAATTGGTGCTTGTAGTTAAATTAAATAACAATTAAAAGTAAAAATCACTTGTAACTTACCTCAAAACCCACAAAAATACAATAACAACACACAACAACTACTAGCAACTGAAACACGAGCGTATTCATCGAGTGAACTCAGACGAATGGCGCGGTCCCTCGGTAAACCCGATCGCGAACGAGCAGGTAACAGGTAGTTCCGACCCTTTTTGCTATTGTTTGGTGTGATCCTTTGTAAAATAAATTTTGTTTCTAGGAAGTGTGGTTCAACTACTTAAAAAATGTACAATCTTCTGGGAATAAGTTGTTAAATTAGATTATGGCCCGCTAGATTATGAAAATTACGCTTGTGCGGCGTTTATCTTTTTTTTTTTATTTGAATCTTCTGTAGTATGTATACGCAAAATAATCAGATGAAACGGCTCTATCCAAAGTATAATCGCTGTCATTGTGTACAAGTAGGTATATTATTCAATATTATTGTATGTCCGTAAATCTGTTACCGATGCTGGTGAGCTACTATTTTAAACATTTTATTATCTTTTATTCCGGTGTTTATTTGTCAGTAGGCATTGATTAATAAAACCGCGCAAGTACGAGTGGAACTCGCACCCTGAAGGTTCCGCCTCAAAGTTGTGTCCGGCTGCCCGCGGCTTCACTCAAGTGATAAGGCCTGTGAATTACCAATTCCGGATTGAAGGACAAACTTAACTATGCAGTAAAAAAAAATACTTTTGTTAGATTGGAGAGTAGACCGACTTGAATGAAATAAAGACTGAATGTTACTTCAAGATACTGCCTATAAATTTTCGATTCCGAATTGAAGGATAAACTTGTTACTATGTAGTTGATAAAATAATCTCCCGTACACTATGTAATATAACTAACAAATGAACGATTTTCGGATATTTTCCTGTACCTATTTGTGCTGCGAGACCTTGTTTCCTGCTAAATGTCCTGATTCTATGATTACGTGAACCGAAAGAATAGAGTTTATATTGGTATAAACCCGGGTTTTAATTTATTTGCGAGTGACAAAATATGCGACATGAATAGGTATCGAGCTCACTTGCTGCGGTGGTTTGCATCATACATTTCAAACCGCTAGCAATGGGTGGTAATCAACGGTGATCTTAGTACTAGACTCTAATTTGGCATGCGTATACAATATACATAATATCGTCGTCTAAGAGTGCTGAACTGCTAACTCCATGGTAGTGAATTTATGAGGGGACAAAAAAAACTGAATTATTATCTTATTACTACGAGGGCTGCACTAAAAGTATCGGGAATGGAATATTTCCACTGTTCCTGTCATATTAAAATCTTTTTAATTGAAAACTCCTTGGTTTTAAAAATCGAATACCATTTATTTATTTAAAAAAAGATTCTCGGTCTTGTCACAAGGTTTTGTCAAACTTGTTTAGTCGTTGAGAAAATGGAATTGACTCGAGAAAATTCAAGAGCGATGATTTATTATGACTTTTGAAGTGGTTTAACACAAAAACAGTGTGTTGACCGGATGATTTCTGCATTTGGTGATGAAGCCCCATCCAAAACCACAATTTATCGCTGGTTTGCTGAATTTCAACGTGGACGTGTCAAGCTCAGTGATGATCCCCGTCAAGGTCGTCCAAAAATTGCAGTCACCCAAGAAAACGTTGATGCTGTGCGTAAGCTGATTGAGGAACTTTAGACATTGGCATGAGTCAAATACAAATAATCTTGCATGAACAATTAGGTGTAAAAAAGTTGTTTTCCCGATGGATACCGCATTCGCTCTGTGAAGAGCAAAAAGCGGCTCGCGTTACTTGGTGCGTCAGAACTCTCGAAAGATTCCACGCAGGATCCTCAAATGCTGTATATAACATTGTATCAGGTGACGAATCCTGGATATACGCGTACGAACCCGAAACAAAAAACCAGTCACGAGTTTGGGTGTTCGAAAATGAGTTAAAGCCAACAAAAATTGTTCGTTCACGGAGTGTTGCAAAAAAAATGGTGGCCACGTTTGTCTCCAAAACCGGCCATGTTACGACTATTCCTCTTGAGGGACAAAGAACGGTTAATGCAGAATGGTATGCTAGCATTTGTTTGCCACAGGTCGTTTCTGAACTCCGTAAAGAGAACTGCAACCGCCGCATCATCCTCCATCACGACAATGCGAGTTCTCACACCGCGCACAGAACAAAAGAGTTTTTAGAGCAAGAAAACATAGAATTATTAGACCATCCGCCGTACAGCCCCGACCTAAGCCCTAATGATTTCTATACTTTCCCTAAAATAAAGAATAAATTGCGTGGACAGAGATTTTCATCACCTGAAGAAGCGGACGCCTACAAAACGGCCATTTTGGAGACCCCAACTTCCGAATGGAATGGTTGCTTCAATGATTGGTTCCATCGTATGGAAAAATGTGTCAAATTTCGCGGAGAATACTTCGAAAAGCAATAAATACATTTTTAAATAGTAATGTTGTGTCACTTCCTTGATTCCCGAAATTTTCAGTGCTGCCCTCGTATTTTAAAGTACTGTTAAACGCCGCCCGCGAACGTATTTGCACGCTAAAGTTTGGCCCTCAACATGTCAAAGGTAGCCCATACCTGGTCTAAACTAAGTACCAAGAGCAACATTTTCATACAAACGAGGTCATTTCATAGCCTCGGTTCTCCGTCAGGTAACGATTCGGATGAGATCTGATAGCAGCTTTCCAGAGTAGGTATGGACGGAGGAGGTCTAGAGCACCTATGCTAAAGGTTGCTGGCGCTAGATGCACTAGATGCGAATTATGACATGGCGGTTAAAGGGTTAAGCAAGTTACTTACAAAATTATCTTAAGACTATTAAATATAAACTTATAAATAAGCTTAGCTTTATTGCTTGCAGGGTAAGCCAGAATACATTGAAATTTACCTAAATTTAATGCATTTAATTTTAGGAAAACTATCACAGCTAAGTAGGCTTCACAAGTTAGCGAGTAATAATCGACCAACTTACATTTGCAGTCTGTGGGGATTGACCGTGACGTAGGTATATCGATGTATGAGAAAACATGTTTTTCAACTACAATGTTAAGTCAGTTTTTGGGATAAATTCATCCACGACGCAAAATTAAGGATTCCGTAGGTTTTTTATCTTATTTAACATTTCAGGTAACTTCCAATGCCTGCCAGAGTTGCGAGTTTGTCCGAAAGGGATATCGTGGCCCTGGCACACAGGCAACGGAAGGAACACGGGTGGGTTTTAGTCAGTAAAAGTCTGACACGCCCTCCCGCTCCACCCAGAGCGGGAGAAGTTATTTGATAATTTCCCACCCAAAAAAAAAAAAAAAAGTAACTTCGTGATGTTTTATTATCGAGAAATTTTAATATTGTTTTTTTTTTTCACATTAATTTTGGAAATATCTTGCATGACATTTCCAAACATACACAACATTATGAGGGGGTAATAACCAAAATTGCCTACCTTCAATTTGATTTTGTATTAAATTGATAAGACTTAGGTATAAAATAACATTATATGAGTAACTGCAGTTACTCATATCGCAGTACTCGTAGGCAATTTTGGTTACTACGAGGGTGACACTGGAAGTTCTTAGAAAATCAAAAACTGAACAAACTAGCAAGTTTTATTATATCTTTTCAAAATAGTGTACATTTACATCAATACATCGCTGCATCTGATGGAACCACTGAGAAAAGCACTTTGCCCACTCGTCCTAAGGGGTCTCTTCGACGGCATTTTGAAACGCAGGGGTGGGCCAGTATGTATTGTAATTTCTGCCCATCACTATGTTTACCATCCCATGTAAAATAAGGGGGGGGCACATATTTTACAGAAAAATTCAAATCATCAACCCAGGTAGGGCCTCACGCTCCACAGCCGCGCTTACAACAACTACGTCTACAAGCACAAGCTGCAAATCGCGGAAACTTATCAAAGTATCACTGCAACGTCGTCGTAAATATGTAAATTACTCACCGGGTCTAAAATGTCTCGTAAGAACTAGCACTTTTCTAGTTACGTTAAAGATCACAATACAAACAGAGTCCTCAATTTCCAGAATATCTTTTGTCCTTTTGTTACAATTCAGGTGATAGAACAAACGAAATGGTTTAAAGTCGGAGATTTGTACATCGGTCCTAAAGACATTAGAAATAACCATTTGATCCATTAAGTACTTATTTTTATATTGGTTTAATAATCATTTGTATACAATTCATGCAAATCTGAATTAAATATGATCTAAAATGCAGAATTTTGTGTTTATTTTTCAAGAATTCATATTTTGGGTTTTTGTATTATTTTTAAATAATATAGTCTGTCAGGGTGTCAATTTGAGTAACCAAAGAGCATCATCTTTCTAAAGAGGAGATTGTAACTTGTAAGGAGTTTTATCACTGTTATGCACACACTTTCAAACGGCTTAATAATGCAAACAGAACTTTATATCTGCTTATTTGCTCATGTCAATAAAACCATGTTTCTATGTGGCCGAACTAAAAATGTTTACCTTAATGTGATTAATTATTATAAAACTAAACATTTGCTAAATCAGATGGTTGTGAAAAGAATTATGTATGAGACACTGAAGAAATATTTAGTCAAAACATTGTGTTGGCATCTGACATTATGCTGAGCTGAGGCCCTTTTGGCATTATAATCTTTGTTTTCAGTTTTTTTAACAGAGTTCCAAAAAGGAGGAGGTTCTCAATTCGGCGGTATGTTTTTTTTTTTTTTTTTGTGTTTGTTACGCGATTACTCCGTTAATTATGGACCGATTTTGATTTTTTTTTTTTTGACTGAAAGGGTATACTCCCGAGGTGGTCCCATTACCACCAAATCAGAATCAGATGAGGGGATCCCATGGAAATCGAGGGAAACCCTCAAATTTTATAGGCAAACCTATAGCGATTTGGGTATTTTTTATAGTAACTCGTGCATTTGCTCTTGGAAAGCACCGTTTGGTGAAGTGGAACTGATGATGGAGACCACATATGGCCACCGGAACAATATAATAATGAGTACCTCTATTTAACGGGTTGCAATTAAGCAATTTATGCTCGTCACTATGCATGCCTGGTTCTTACCAGGAGAACTCCTCAACAAGCAACATCCCAGCATCGAGTAAAGCAATATTTTGTAAAAGGTGATGAGCAGTTAACATTAGGCTATTGTAACTTAGATAAATTCAAAACAGATCCACTAAAAAGAGAAAAATAAAAAACTTTTTACAAAAAAATAAGAACCGACTACTAAAAATAACACTACAAAGTGAAAAATAACTTTAATTTAGGAATTCGGTGTCTTTGGATCTGGGTTTGAGTTTTTTGCCACCAACTTCCGAAATTAAAGTTATTTTTGGTAGTCTGTTCTTATTTTTTTGTAAAAAGTTTTAACGCATGTATTTTTTTGCATTAATGCCAAAAACCAGATTTTTCTTCCAAAAATGTTTTTATAGAATACTAGTAAAGGAAAAATTTACCCACAAAAGGAATTCTCAAAATAACACATTTTACACAAAATATAAGCTAGGTCAGGGACATGTCTTAGGGGCCAATTAAATATAAATATTCCACATAATGACTACCTAAGCCACACTCAAATTAAATGTGTGATATTGCTTTTTTAATATCACACATTTAATTTGGGTTAAAGGCAGGAGAATGATAATGAAAGGTGATTGCTTTTGTAATATAAGCTGTTTGAGATTACAGATAATTTAGCTGGAGTTTTCATCAGCAGATCAGCACAAATACTTTATCATTGATGGAAAACTTCGTAGGCTAATAGTAGCCTTTAAAGGTAGATTAAGTATCGATTCTGCATATCACCATCCACTTCCAGTAGTCCTTCACATAATTACACCATACTTAAGGCTTTTTCGCTTTCGGTAACAAAAAAAGAACTCCCAACAACTCACCGGGTCTGAATTGCTTCACGAATATCAACACATTTCGGGACACGTTGAAGACGATGACGGCGACGCTGTCGTGCACCTCCAGCATGTCCCAGTTCTTCTTCTTGCCTCCCTGCGTGTAGTTGAAACGGAAAGGCCTCACATAGGGCGAATCCGGCAACGGAGTCATGTACACTTCAGTGAGGTCTTCCATGGTCCGAACTCTATACTATCGGTGTGGTGGCAATTATTGAATTAATGCTTTTAATTAATTGATGTACTGATTACAGAGTTTGTGTATTTAAATTCTAAATTATTATACGACAAACTAACACTTTAAGCCTTTCTCGAAGTCGCTTTCGATTAGAACTTCCTCTATAGTTATTATACTCTTTGATTCGAACCAATTCTATTCTAACTGAAACGTTCTCTAAGTAGTCTGTGAACTGAACTCACAGAGAGCACTTTATAATGACTGCACTGAATGAAACAGAACTGACTGACGAGACGACAATAAGCACTAAGCACAGACAGAGCACAGTAAGCACTAACGTTGACGGTTGACGTCTTCTTTTGCGTCTTCTGCAATGATTGAATGACGTCAGCCAGGCATGACAGCATTTTTTTTTAATATTTTTAAGATTGACCATAGATACAAGTCTTTCAGTCGCATACATAAATAGGTTTTAAAAAGTTTGTAATGATGAAATAAATTATAAACAATGCATGAGCTTTAAGTAACTATCGTGTGCTCTAAGTGCATGATAGATGATATCCCCGCACGCCAAAAAGAAAAGAAAAGAAAAAAAAAAAGACTGTCGCCGCCATTACGGGACACAGTTTTGTCTTAGCGGGAGTTCCGTCTGACTTTTTTTATAAGTCTATGTTTCCCGCCAAGAAATCGTATGACAGCTGATAACAGTGTTGCCAGTGCGCTATCAACTATTTTTTCACTAAACGACCACGATCGACTGCTGGTCAAGATCATGAATTGAACAGTTGCCAGGATCAACCGATTAATTAATTGATGCATTAATTGATTAATGAATTGAATAGTAGATTAATGGCAAAATAGACATACTACCTTTGGATTCGTATCAATCAGATTGAAGGAATGAACTGATGCCAGAATGCTAGATTGGTGTTGACAGAGAATAGCAAAATAAAAATAATAGCCTTTTCTATCTACGTAGATTGGCTATCTAGGTCTAACGTCCCTCTTAGGATGTTAAAGTGATTGATTCATGTAAAAAAAATAACTTTTCAATATTTTACAAAGAATACCTTACCTTACCAATAAACGTGGTCAAAACTGGGCGTTAACCTCCACGAACAGTAAAATACACATTAATGTACCGTCACTATCGTTAATACCAAAATAATAACAAGAAAGAAGAGCATTGAGCCTAGCATTGAGATAGGAATACTATGGAGATGGTATATTCTACTGTATGAAGAATAGTTATACAAATATCTATCATATCGACACAGTCATGTCATAAAGCATTTTGTTTCATTGTAACTAATCAAGAGCAGACATCTAAATGTTTGCCAATTTGTCAAGGACTTTTGGCAAAACTTTAGTGTGATTTCAAAATCTGTCTATGCGTGACCGGATGCCATGTTTAATACCAAGTTAGTAGTAGTATTTTTATCCGCCTTAATGATATCAAATTATGATTATTTTGCTGTTGTTTGTGATCATTTATGTACATATTTATTAATATAAATAACAATATGCTTTATCTGTTTGTTTCAGTGTACTAATAGTTGTCAACAAGTTTCACTTATATTAATAATTTATTTAATTATATTAATTAAAAATTAATAATTATTACATAAGTAATCAACATATTATTGGATTTAGTTTTTTTTTTCTTCCTCCGCACGTTTTCTCTCAATACATCTGATATTGGCAGAATTGTCGACAACGGCACCATTGCCAGAAAGAAAAATAGAATAGAATAGAAGTTTTATAGTAGATTGATTTTTGTAGATAGTCACACTAATTTTGTAGTTATTCGAGTCCATAGGTTTCTATTTCATTGCTCCCTAAGCATAGCTTCTTTCTTTTTGTTCTTTTTACGGTTCCGTACCCAAAGGGTAAAACGGAAACCCTATTAATAAGGCTCCGCCGCCGCCGTCTGTATGTATGTCTTTCTGGCTGTCCGTCTATCACCAGGCTGTATCTCATGATCCGTGATAGCTAGACAGTGACATTTTCACAGATGATGTATTTCTGTTGCCGCTATAGCAACAAATACTAACAACCAGAATAACATAAATATTTAAGGGGGCTCCCATACAACAAACGTGATTTTTTTGGTCGTTTTTGCTCGATATTGATAACGGTAGCAGGTGGACACTTGAAATATTCACAGAATATTTAGTTATATATTCACTTTAAAAATCAATAATTAAAATAAAACAAATATTTAAGGGGAGCTCCCACACAACAAACGTGTTTTTTTTTGCCGTTTTTATAGATAATGGTACGGAACCCTTCGTGCGCGAGTCCGACTAGCACGCGGTTTTTTTTTTCGAGTTTAAGAGACGTGGGTTTTTGGAGGTTTACAATGGTGTTGTGGGTTGGTGGTGATCTTTCAGTATATAACCTGTGGAGATGGCAAGTAGCGAATCACCAAACAAGTTTTTCTGCCACTTTCTACGGGAGGCGAGGGAAAACACATACAGTACACTATGAAAATTTGACAATTGCACATAGAGACATGCTTCCTATCGCTATAAACTATATTATTGTAGGTAACTTACAATAAAAGATTTCTAATAAATATGATTGTTAGAATATGGGATTCCTTTACTCAAACAAAGATATAATTAAACACAGGTAATCAAATACAACCTAGCATTAATAGTTACATAAAATCAAGTATCAAGAACAGTAATTTTTAACTGAAATAACTCCACTAGCAAATTACAACTATATTGTAATAGGAAAGGTTTACTTATGCATAATGAATGAACTATGTTGTTTTCTCAACTGTGGCACTAATAAATTTAAATATAGATAAATCAAGAAAATTTGTAATTAAAATTTAATATTTATAATCAAGCAGCGGTAGATTATGATGCAAGAAGACCAAGCTTTCAGCTCTATCTGGCAAAAGCCTATTTCTTTTCTTCTCATACACATTTCCTGCCTCGGAAAACAAACGTTCGCTATGTATACTGCGACTTTTTCCGTCGACACCAAAGTTTTAATCAAATAATCAAGAAGTGCACTAAAATCTCGCACCCGTATTGTGTTTTCGTACGCAATGACAGTGGTGGGGTGCAGCGAATTATTGAATTATCCGGCAGTATATAATCGGTATTCGGTAAAACCACTATTCGGCGTATCTCTAGTCGTAAGTGATACGGAGTAGGAAACGCCCAAAACTTCGGCCGAAACTACGGATTTCGTGATTAGGGAGTAGACGCCAAGGATCAACGAGCACCACAAGGAATATCACAGAACCCATTGATTGATTCTATCTATTTATTACTAATGATATGGTCTGTGAAATCCTAACACGAATGAATAACAACAAGAAACCCATGTCACGACGATCGTATATAAAATAAGTATCGACAAATAAACTGTCTTATGAACTTTGAAGCAATGCATAAATAGGAAAATTATTGAAGTACTTGGCGAAACTTCATCCAGTGCTCAATCACAACCCAGTGGGTTACAGAAAAAAAAATGTTCTGTTGTACAGACGCCAGCAGATCAAGCTACCCGAAACTGTCAAATTTTCCCAATCAACCTTGAACCTTAAACTGTAGGGTTAATGTTGAAAATCTATTGAAGAAATTTGACAGATTGTAGTAGCTTGATGTGCTGGCGTCTGTACCTAGTGAAAACAAAAACATTTGTATGGATCACCGAGGAATATTATGTGTTGATTGCTCAGAATAACTATTTTTCTCATTTCCATTTCATTTAAGTAATTATTAATTAATAAACAACTTGTAAAAGTCTAATGTATTTTATTGTTTTTATAACGTATAAAACTAAAATCTCCCGAAAAAAATATAAATGTCTGACAGGCGAATGTTATGAATAGTGTATCTACTTCGTACCAAGTATGTTTATGAGTTGCCAGTATACTAGAGTAGTCTTTGTTTATGAGTCTAAGAGTTTAACCAAAAGAGTAGATCCGCAGAAATGTGTTCGACATGTATATAATAAACTGGTACATTTAAAAACTCAGTGATTTCCTCTAGTCGTCATCATTCAGATATATTATGACTATGAACTAGACAATGGAGCCATACCCGCATCGTTTCGTAACTAAGATAACAAACACATAATTTTAGTTTGTTTCGTAATTTAGCAAGGCGAAATTAATTAGGCAAGTGCACAAGAAAATAAAACGAATGAACATTTTGTTCATTCATTCATGCTTAAGAATGAAATACCACTCATTGTTTGTATCACTATCACATCACTGGCACCTTTGTGTTTGTTGTCATATGACAACTACATAAATACGCTCAAAGTCAATCTGCGTGTGTGTTTTTGTAATTGTGTGGTAATTATTTTATAGCAATAGGAAGCATTTCTCTATGTGCAATTGTCAAAGTTTCGTAGTGTGCTGTATGTGTTTTCCTTGCTTCCCGCAGCAACTGGTAGAAAAAGTTGTTGAGTGATTCGCTATTTGGCATCTTCACAGGATCAGTCTAGTTTCATAGTTTTTTTTTTTTTCGAGGATTTTGGTTTTATACGTATATAAAAACTATTAATTAATATTTCCTTAATATCTTTCGGCAATTCGTTATACATTTTGGCACCCTCATACTTAATATTTTTAGTACCGTAGTTGGTCCGTGGTCTACTCACTTAAATGTCTCGCTGATGGTGGCGGGCGCGTGTGTTGGATCATTCGGTTCCCTACAAAGTGGTTGAGCTGGATGGTGCTGATCCATGCATCATGTTCGTGAACGGGCGCCGTCAGTTGAGGTCATCTCTTAACTGCCAGGGCTTATTTTGTAATGTTATATATTGAATTGTTTTTTTTTTTTTTTTTTGTTTTTTACGTTGTTCTCACTATAGAAGCGACAAGAATAATGTACCCAGGATTTTGTAGTATCTTGATTTAAAAAAGCGTCCTTGGAGTTTCTTGCCTGTTCTTCTCCATAGAGATCTACGTTTTGGAATGGGCAATTAGCTTCCACTTTCTGACTAATACTGATCGACTCTTTGACAATTCAAAAGTGCCTTTATATGGTTTAATTGAAATAAATGCTTTGGTTTGACTTAGAGACTATAAACGCAGATATCGTTAGCATTTCTAAGTAACCGGGTCTGAATTTGCGCCTTTTTAGTAAAAACTATTAGAGAACGTCACATCAGTATCTTCTGTCTAGGGATGCAGGTATGGAATTTATACATTTGAGCAAGTGTCATTAATTTGGTTTTAAGAAAAACTGTTTCGTTTGGCGTTAAGTAATTAAGATGAAAGAGTAATTTAATTATTTTATTTTGAGTGATTTGTATTAATATTGAGAAAGCCGTTATTTTTACAGATTCCCTTAGCTGTTTGCAAGCCTTCGTCCAAAATCCCTTTAAAAGTAAATTGCACCCAGTTCCCTTATTTTAAAAATTAAGAACTCTTTATTGTCCTGCGCTAATAATCAAAGGGATGTTCAGCTGGTTTGGATACCTAGCCATTGTGGTATTAAGGGTAACGAATGTGTTGATGCTTTAGCTAAAGATGCTTGCTCATCTTCCTCGTCAGATCTCACGCACAATACCTATCAGGGTTACGACCTATTGTCCCTTCCAAGACTGAACCTGCAATGTTCCTGGCAGGAGCAGTGGAATATATCAAGCAAAAAGAAAGGCAGTTTTTTTTATGCAGTGCTACCGACCATAAAACCAAAACCGTAGTTTTTCGGTCATAAAAAAGTATCTAAAACTGTTATTTCTGTTCTCTGTAGAATCTGCTTAGGTTTTTGTTGCACTCCCGTCTTTTTACACAAAATCCGTATCCGTGACTCCTCTCTCTGTGAATGCGGGTTGGCGGAGGGCACTCTGGATCACATATTTTTTGAATGTTCCAACAACATCCCTCCTCTAGATTTGTATAACCGTCTCCTTAAATTTAAGATCCCTCTTCCGATTAATTTCCCTTCGCTTTTAACTTATCCCTCTCCAGATCTGCTTGTGGCGCTGATGATTTTCATCCGTCACAATAATATCAAATTGTGTTTTTTTTTTTCCCTAAATAATAAGTCTGTGTGGATGTGGTATATGTATATTTTAATGTGCTAAAAATTATAATATTTACGTAATTTTATCTTTTTGTTTGTTTCAGTCCAGTACTAACCCCACAAGGTCTACAATAAGTTCAACTGTAGTATCGAAGATTTTTATCTTTCTTTTTTCAATAACAAAGCACACTTGCTTTTCCAATTCACTTTTGACATTGGCAGAATAGTCGACATCGGCTTTGCTTGCCACAATTAAAAATAGAATAGAATAGAATAGAGTGATTTGTGTTGGTAATGGAAAAGGTATGGGGAAAGTCTATGGTATTTTACTTTTATAGAAAGACTGTCTGTGGATTATAACTTTTCACTTCACTATACTTCACTTTTGAGTTTTGATTTTGACATCTTGTACCTGTACGGGAAAATAAATAAATCATATTTTTTATCGACATTCGACATCAAAACTGAAAGTAAAATAAAGTACAAATTTTTAATTTACCTATAATTAACCAAGCGTGAATGGAGCGACGAAAGGATTAGAAATATTAGAATGGCTCGACAAGATAAAGGTTCTAAACCGGGCTTCGTAATCAAGCTTTCTAACGAAACAGCGCAAAAGCTGGCCGAAGAAGAACTACAAGCTAAAACTCAGCTAGAAGAAGCTTCAGCGAGTAAGTCTGAGAGTTTGGATTCGGATAAATTAGATAAATCAATAACTTCTGAAAGTACGAGCCACGAGAAAACTAATACAAAAGTGAGTAATTTGCCTGAACCTGATGAAAAAGATTTAAGTTCTAAAAGTGATTATGCACTTGATGAATCGGCTAAAATTGGCGTAGCTGATAAAGATGGCAATAAGGACGATTCAGCATGGGGTGATTATGCACCATATGTTACTTATGAGGGTGAAGAAGCTATCTATACTGACCCTTCAAACAATCAAAAGTATACATGGGGCAAAGAATCCAATTCATGGACCTTGAAACCAGGTCAAGAGGTGCTTGGACGAGAATACAGTTATGAAGATGATACACATATTTACACAGAAACTGATGGCTCCAAGTTTTTCTGGGATGTTGAAAAGAAAGCCTGGATCCCTAAGGTTGATGATGACTTCTTAGCTTTGTATCAAATGTCCTATGGATTCATTGATAATACAACTGAAGACAAAGAGAAAAGCAAAGCAGAGGATAAAAAGAAGGATCAAAAGAAAGCTGAGCTTGCTGCTGGTGTGAAACGGAAAGCTGAACCACAGTGGTTCCAACCATCGGAGGAGACAAACACTAAGGTCTATGTATCCAATCTACCTCAAGACTTAACTGAAGAAGAATTTGTCAATTTCATGCAGAAATGTGGCCTTGTTGAGCGAGACCCCGCTAATCAGATGATGAAAGTCAAACTGTATAAGGATAAAGAACATGATTGTTTCAAAGGTGATGCACTGTGTACATACATCAAAATAGAGTCTGTTGACTTGGCATTAAAACTTCTTGATGGCAGTGATTTAAAAGGCAATAAAATTAAAGTGGAAAGAGCATCCTTCCAAATGAAAGGTAATTACAATCCTGCTCTAAAACCAAAGAAGAAAAAGAAAAAGGAACTTGAGAAACTAAAGAAAATGCAGCAGAAGTTGTTTGATTGGAGACCAGAAAAGTTTATTGGAGAAAGATCAAAACATGAAAGGATTGTTATAGTTAAGAACTTGTTCCATCCAACAGATTTTGATCAGGAGGTCCAATTGATTCTGGATTATCAGCAAGATTTGAGAGAGGAGTGCACAAAGTGTGGGGAAGTAAGAAAAGTGGTAATCTATGATAGGCATCCTGAGGGAGTAGCCCAGATAACTATGAAAGACCCAGAAATGGCAGATGCAGTTGTTCTACTTATCAGTGGAAGGTGGTTTGGCAAGCGTCAGATCACTGCTGAAATATGGGATGGTAGAACAAAGTATAGGATTGCTGAAACTGATTCTGAAATTAGTAAGAGGATAAATAAATGGGATCAATTTCTAGAAGGCAAAGAAGGTGAAGAAGCCAAGAAGAATGGCTCAACTGATGCAGCTGACAATAAAAATGAACAAAGTGCTGTTACTGATGAGGTTGTAAAACCAAAAACAGTTGAAGAAGTTGATGACAAAATGGATGATACAACCAATAAGGTTTCAGATGATGCCAATAAAACTGAGGATGCTGATAAACCTGATGAGGTTATGGAAGTTGTTGAACCGGGTGAGAAGACAGAGTAAATTTAAAAAAAGTGTGAACTTACATATTAAAAAGTTTTATGTAAGTGAAATAGTAATAAATCAATAAAATTTTACATGGTTTTTTACTCTACACACACCTGTTTGCTTTTAATTGAAAAGCACCTTTATTTAGATCACTTTTTTTTTTCATTGGCTCCGTCTTGCTCTTTTTAAATCTTACCTATACTTAGTGCTCTGTGATCTTATCTAACAGCTTTCTTCCTAAACAAGTCCATGACGTATTTTCTGTAAGTTTAAGAAACTAAAAATGACATTTCACAGTAAATCTTAAACCTTACTTGTCTTCAGAGGCTCCGTATCTTAGGGTGCGTCATGGCTTACTGTGGTACTGAAAAACTTTTGGTCTTAGGCATTTGGTTCCCAAATTGGAGTTGGACTACTTTGGACCAAGAGGGGACATAGCTACGGGACGAGATTATTTATCACAGACAATAAAATTGACATGTTGTTTTATCATTTTTATTTCGTAAGTATGGGTGGACAAGGCCATGAATTGACCAGCGCAACCGTTGTCCGCAAGCAGGCCGCAAGAGTTATTTTATCTAAGCGCAGTGCACAATAAAAAAGCGCGGCGGGTCGCGCGTAAAGTGCGCAATAGTTAATACAAAATGTACGAAAGTGATGTAGGAGCTTTTTTGCAATGCGGCAAGAAAAGGGAAGGAAGCTCATTTAAGGCGAATAGGTGGCTTGCGAAATAGGCCACAGCCAGCACTGTCATCTGGTAAAAGGGTACAAACGTTTAAATAATGCCTGTGGAAGGCAGACTTGTACAATCTATGTATTAAATGGACGATGGCGCATCGTATCTTCCCAAGTCCGCTTCTTAAAGCACAGGCCACACCGCCAGCTAGCGGGCGGGCGGGCTAGGCGGGCGAACATTGTTTCACCTCTTTACATGGTTAGTCGGTAGCTCGCGGTGTGAACCGAAGTACCGAGGAATACAGATTTACAGAACTAAGTTTAAGGCCATTAACATACGGCACCGCGCACCGCCGCGGTAGGCGGTGAAGCGGATCTCATGTCGCATTGGCCTCTAATAAAGCCGTTGATGCCTAACACACGTATAGCGCCCGACCGCACGGTCGAGCGATGCTCTCACTCTCCCTCACCGCGGCGGTGCGCGGTGCCGTGTGTTTATCCGGTTAATAGCCTAAGTCCAGACTACAGCCACACATAGGTGCCACACATGCTCCTAAGGCCACACAGGGTCACGATTTCATTTACCAGTCTATGGTTCTTGGCAGAATGGGAAGAAGGCTTTGCACTATAACTAAACCTAATTTAAGAAGTAATCATCATACCATAAACAACAAGCCGTCATGTTGTCTGACACCTGACTTTTTAGTTGCTTACAAATTTATCTAATTCGACGTTTTGTAATCAAAAACGTTCACAATAACGCTTGTTAACCAAAAGGCAGATGAATTAAGTTCACAGCTGTATATTGATCTATAATGGGAACTTCATACGATCGCTCGAATACGCATTTAAACTTGGAGTGAGGTGTCACGTCTAATCGGGGCTTCTCTAGCGGCCGACTCCATGAATAATAACAGGATAATATGTTAACATGGCTGTGCAATCGGACTCTGGAGGGAAGGACGACGTGAAGACACAATTTGTGACGCGAGAGGGCACATATCGCTTGATGACACTGTCGGAGTATTCGAGACCTAATCGAGTTGGTTATACGAGTGGCTCCGGGTCTTCCCATGTGCGCGTGTCGCTGGTCAGCCTGCCGCCGGGGCCTGGGGGTGGAGCGCCCGGCTCCGACGGACAGGGCTCCGACGATAGGATATGCTTCAACCATGGCAAAGAACTTTATGTTTATGTGTATAGAGGTGTTAAAAAGGTATAGTAACTTGTGGTTTTGCATTCAAATATGCTTAATATTAATTATATACCTTATCTGGTACCACACCACATCCAATTTGCATACCAAATAGATTGAGGATCTGTAATATATTTAAATTGAAAGCTACTTGATTGACAGATTCATTTTATCATTAATTTTGATCATCTAGTGTGAACACTCATAATATAAAATAGAATATTTTGAAATTTCCAATTTCTAATAGTAATAATCTATCTGGGCTCAATTCAATTACTTATCACTGCTTGATGCCATATTTTGCAACAATAACATATTTAGAAAAAGTTGGATCTAGATATAAATAACCTTAATTAGTCAATAAAATGTGGGTGTGTTTTTTTTTGTATTATGGCGTAGCAACATACTGAGCCTGAGCCAAATTATACTTTATGATTTAGTCTTAAATAGCACTTTATGTTAAACTAATCAACTTGCACAAACTGTGATGCCCATTGAAAGCAAAACCAACCAATTTATGTTTTGACGGATGCAATATTGTTTTGTTCAATTCACATAACTACTCAGATAAAAATAATTAAAAATAAACCCTGAAATCCTAGTCACTTAATACAATACAACTTAAAATATGCCTACAATAAATATCAATTATAATTTCTGCAATGGTCTCAGGCCGGAAACAGTTTTTACTGCAGGAAGAATTTATTGAACCTCTTAAAAAATATGAAAGTTCAACTCTCTTTATACAAAGTAGAATTCTATAGGTTCTATTTTCCCCCCAAGGGTAAGGTGCTTAACATATTGATGCCCTTGCTAGTTTAACCACAAAAATTACCCTGTTTATTAGCCATTAGTCAATTCTCATAATGCACTGAACTCATACAATTCTACATCCGACAGGGCATGTCACTATATTACACACTTCCTCGGCAGGCGGCAGATCTCACGAAGCCAGTTGACAAGAAGATGTACAAAGGCACAAACCCAACCTGCCATGATTTCAACACCGTCACGATGACACCAGACAGTGTGTCTCTAGTTATAGGATTTTCAACCGGCCAAATACAACTCATAGACCCTATTAAGAAAGAATTAAGTAAATTGTACAATGAAGAGGTGAGTTATATTTTAGCTTTATCTTAAAATAATAATACAGCCTATTACTGTCCTACTGAAGACACAAGCATCCATCACCATGCATGCTCAAGACGGGTTGGCAATTTGAGATGTATAATAACTAAACTCCAGGTTTCCTCACAATGTTTGAGTCAAAAAAAATCTGCATGTTGTGGTATTAGAGCTGTTATTACAGATGACTCTTTAAAAAAAAATTGTTTATTTGCACCTTTTAGTAAAAAAAAAACATGGTTTACAATAGAAATAGGCCTTACGGTTAGTACAGTAGCTAGTTAGAGTTGCAGCCAATACCTAAGCTAAGAAGATAACTTAATATCTTGTATTTATAAAGGGCTTTGACTTTGGGACTTTGCCAGAGGCATAAGGTTCAATAGTTTGAAATGGAGTAGCAATACAGTTAAGCTTTACAACAAGCTTATTAATGCATGTTACATTAAATTAAACCTAAAGCCCACCACAGACGTAGCTATAATATATATTATAGCAAGACATATTACGATATATTTTCATAGTAATCTTCGAGTGACCTCAGCTATAATATATATTTCTAGTACGCACCAAAAACTATCCAAAAAAAAAACAAAATATTAATATATATTATAGCTATGTCTATGTCGGGCTTAACTGGTGAAATGAGCATGTACTACAGTACCTGCAGGGTAATTGCGTAACACACTGAGCAGCAATGGGTTTAATTTTGACAGTACAACAACATTCATTGCATTATTTACGTTGTTGAGCAGACAAGTTTTTGGAACATAATATATAAAGCAACTAGCTGCGCCCCGCGGTTTCACCCACGTAAGTCTCGATCCCGTGGGAATACCGGGATAAAAAGTAGCCTATGTCTTAATCCAGGGTGTCACCTCCATACAAAATTTTATCAAAATTGGTCCATCCGTTGGAGCGTGAAGAAGTAACAAACATACACACACACACACTCACAAAATTTCGCCTTTATAATATTAGTGTGAGTGTGATGATTTGATGGATTAGCAAAGTACTTAAAAATCATTCAGAGTGTGATTCAAACTGTGTTATGCTAGGGTCCTGGTTAAGTGGGCCCTGGATATGTGAAAAACCTCTACTAAAGACAATGAGGTCCCAACACTTGTATTGAAGTACTAAGTTAGATTTTTACGATTTTTACCTCTTTATCTGGGACTTATGTAGGGCAACTAATAATAATTTATAATTTGGCATGTATGTGGTCTGGGCAGGACGTGACACGGTTTTCCAGTCCTCTTTATATGAAAAACGGTACAGTAACAGGGAAAAAATTACATAATCTCTAAAATTGACTCATTGTGTTTACCGCGCGACATTTCCTGGTCTTGATCCCTAATTTTGGCCAAACTCCCCATACCGATACTATGAGTATCTCCATTATTGTATAGTATTTCACACTCAAATCTATCATTCGCGTGTGTCGGGTCGGGAGAACCGAAAAAAGCTGTCATAGTGCGTATAAAGTTAAAATAAATCGGTTCAAATCGCGAATCGAGCCATCACTTTACGTCGCTGTCAGTCAAAATTTCAGAGTTTTTTAAATAACTCTGAAATTCTGCATACTGCCTAACCCATTACGAAATACAGGCGTGAAGTATTTGTATATCAGCACTATTTACTATTTCTAGTACACGGCTGTTAAGCTGAAGTAAACAAAACCTATCTTTACAATTTCTGTCCTCTTCTATTAAGCGTTATTATAAGTTTTGTTATGAAGATTACCTGCTTGCAAATGTAGTAGTAGGTATATTATTTCCTTTTTTAGAAGGCCTTGAGGTCAGGGACGGTTACCGTTACATAAAAATTACCGGTAAAAGTTTCACGGTGTTCACCACGAGTTGAGTCAGACTCATGAACGTGAGCGGTATCATTTTTAACGTAAATGGCGGTACTCGGGTCGGGGAAGAAGTCGCACGAAACAACACCACTTTCATTCTATATTCGATGGGTGAGATAGTCGGGTCATCGCGCCATAGAAAACGAAGGGCGTCTCTGTCTTCCGCTCACACCTCTGGGTCTGCTTGCGGGCGACGTGGCTGCACTTCCAGCGACTCCAGGCAAAATGTTCTTTCATGAGCTTTTCCAATAATTAGTCGGTATACTTACATAACTCCAGCGTTCTTCAATCTGTGGTATTACATGTTATTTTGTCAAACTGTAGGTTTGACCTTAAAAAAAACCTAACGGCGGTTTTCGAGACGCTACCGGTTGACCCTTTGTACTAGTCGCACTTCAGAGCTATCTACTACTGCTCTGGCTTATCAAGGCAGTTAGCACGCCTGCGTTATATGAGAGCTGCTCCACTATAGGTGTCAGATTATCGAAACCAGGCAGGTCAACCAGCAGAGTTTGGGCTTGTGATTCAAGAATCTACACACTCTGTCTTCGATTAGCTAAAACAATAGCAAAATGAAATGTAGGTAATACCATGTCCAGTAGTACCCTTTTTGGGTGGGAACTTATCAAATAACTTCTCCCGCCCTGGGCGGAGCGTGTCAGTCTTTTACTGATTAAAACCCACCCGTGTTCCTTCCGTTACCTGTGTGCCATACACTATGAAAACCGTTCTTACTACGTAAATATTATAGGCGCGGCTGTACATACAGGAAGAAATTTAACCAGTGCGCAAATGTTTTATAGTTGCAGATCAGTAATAGAACACATTTCCATAATTTGTTCAATTTTTTTTCGACTTAATATACTAATAAAATATACAAATAGCAAATCGAGCGAGCGCACAGCTGTTTAGGTACCTTCACGAGTTCCCCTACACCGCGCGTACGTGCCGTCCAGCAAGACACCATAAAACCAGTTCCAAAGTAAACATCTTTCGTTAACAATAATTTAATTTTTTTGTACCAAGACATATCAAAATAAAAAATATAATTATGTTTAATAAAACTCGCATAAGTTTAATTTGTCAAAATTTGCGCACTGGTTAATTAAAATCCCGTATTTAATGGCCTGTGTTTTAGTCAGAGAATTTAAATAATATAGAAACTATGTACTTACTGCTCTCGTTTTCTCTCTTTTTTTATACGCCGCTCATGCAGCACAGAAACATTATTGTATACACGCCGAAGCTAGTCATACCGACACCGAAAGATGCTAGTCTCTCCACCGTCATCGTTAGAAAGAGATAGGCGTATAAATTACCGGTATCAGAATTATTACTATTACCGATACTAATATTAGTTATTATATAACGTTAACGAACATTCGAGTATCGTTATTAATATCGTTAAAATAACGGTAATTGATAACGATAAGAAAAAATAACGGTAATTCGGTCCCTGCGTGAGGTATCGAAGAAATTTAATTTTCATAGTCTTGGTCAGTATGTAGACGTAAATTACGAAATGGTCGGGTGATAGCCCTCCGAACTGAAGAGATTAATATTTCCGTCATCTTTGTTTCGTGAGTTTATTAAAATTCTCCACTAGCGATGATTTAGTACCTATGTGTTGCGCATCTTGGGCAGGCAGCCTCTCTATCAAACTTGCTGAAGGCAAATCATTTTCATCAACGCTTTTTACGTTTTGCATCGTTCTCACATGTATAATTTCAACCCGAATGATGTAACCAATATTTTGTAACCATATGTCAATAAAAGAGTGTCCGTGGAGTTTCTTGCCCGTTCTTCTCCATAGGTACCTACCTAATAAGCTTTGGAATGGGCAACTAGCTTCATCTTTATGACAATGTGAAATATTATAATAAAATATAAATATGGTGAAACCGCGGGGCGCAGCTACTTTTAAATAAATGCTTTGAGTTTGAGAATTTTACTGCGTGTCTAACACGTTGTCTATCAACTCGGCCTATCGCAGTCCACTACACACATATACCTCTCCTAAGTTGTGCCACAACACCCTGTTCTCCGTCTTCAGTATCGTACTCAGTCTGCCCCAGCCACCTATTAATGATGTCACTAAGTACTACTTACGTTAAAACTTAAAACAGTACAATCTTTAACACATTAGGATACATTCGTCCTTCATCCTACGTATTCGATAGAGTATGAAGTGCCTACTAATTGCTAGGCTCTGCATTATCACTAGCCAGTTATCATGAGTGCATCATATGTATTTTATTACATTGTTATTATAATGTTAATGATTAAATGGGGAATGTTGATAAGGGTTACAATCTACGTAAAATTACATTTTAAGGCCAGAATATAGAGCCTGAAAAGGAAGAACATCGTAAGCGACATAAATTACAATTTAAAAAAAAAATACCTATCCTATAGATAAGTATTTTATCCATATGGGCCTAACTAGCTGTTGCCCGCGAATTGTTTCGCACACAAACTTCAACCGAAATATTAATGTAATCGGGTTAAGTCAGAAAAAGTCCTTTCTTAGTGCATTTTATATTTTTGGTATTTATCTTCATTGCATTATCTTTTAGTCAGACACGGTACTAGGTACTAATTTATAACACAGGTGTATAGATTCAAAAGCGCCCAAGATTGTGTAAGTTTCTCAAAACTTAATTAACAATCTAGTATTACATAAAATAAACTCTGTTAGTAATATACATTATTTTAGGTCGTGGGAATTTGATAAACCGTGGATAATAGAAAGTTTTAATTGTAAATGGAGTGTGGGATTGCTTAAAGCTGTATTTGTACGGCTCCGTACCTTAAAAGGAAAAAAAGAACCCGTAGAGGATCACTCGTGTGTCTGTCTGTCTGTCCGTCTGTCACAGCCGTTTTGCTGCGAATACACTGGACCCATTCATTTAAATTTGGTACACACATTAATTTCTGTGACCCAAACACGGACTTGTAACGTAAATAATTGAATTTTTAATATGAGTCACTTTTGGGGGGCAAATTAGAAAAAAAAAAAGTTTTGCAAATTGTACCGTGTGATATATCAATCATCAAGGCTTGTTTATTTATTTATTTAACCATTTATGTACACACATATATAAAAGTACAAGAAGAAAGGAACAGAAAAATACGTACAAAGGTGATGGTTATTTCTAAAGAAATCTCTTCCAGCATACCTGCGATAGAAAAGTCGATAAAGAGATGTAGACACCGTGTGTACGAGTAGAAGAAAAAATTGAATACATAGAATCAAAAACAATTTACTTAATAAAATTAAACAAATAATATGAGAATATACTAATATACATACACACAAACATACATACTTCTAAAATAAATAGTGTTCTTTCACTCTTCTTCTATATACTGAAACAGTTTGGTAGTCCCTTATCCCGCGTGCACAGCGCGCGCGCGTGCGTGCTTGTTGTGAGGGGTTTTTTTTTGTAATTGTAACACAATTAAAAAAATAAAATATAATAATTTTGAAAAGCTATTTAAGAAAGTATGAAAATTTACCACCTTAATTTCCGAAACCACAGACCCAAAATTTTTAAATACAGTAGGTAAATAGTTCTTTACTTATAGATTACAGGAACACCTATAAGAAGTCTATGGTGTTAAAATAACTTGGTAAATCTCCCAATGTTGTGCGTACAAACTTACATTTGCAGTTGGATTGTATGGGGAAACATGCTTTGCAACTACAATGTTAATTTGATCTTGGGATAAATTCTCCCTAAATAGGGAACACTTCATTGTGCGTGTGCCGGTTTTTTTGCTACTGTAGCTGTTACGATTGATTATTATTATTTTATGGTAATTATTACCACAACACGCATTACCGCATGACCACGTTAACTATACGATGTTATCTGTGACTAAAATCCGCTCCGAGTTTACCAAAAATCTAAATTTTATATGTAACCATAATCGTCGGTATCGCGATGTTTGCAAGTCAGTTAGTTTTTTAGCTTTTTCTAGGAATATTACTATAATTTTCTAGAAATCGACCTCTATTATCCTCATAAAACCGACTTTTCGAAACATTTAATAGCTTTGCGTGTCTAGGATATTCATTAACTTAACCTACTTACATTAAATATTCAACTATCTTTTTACAATATATTATTATAATAAGTGCTATTAACATAAAAAAACATCCTTCCTAAAAAATAAATACATTGGATGCACGGGTGTATCATAAAATCATAACTGATGCAATAACGATTGTGACGAACTTATATAATGTTTATAATTTAGTTTATAAACATTGTTCTCATGTAAGCGACTTTGTGTCTTTTTTGAGATTGAATATCTTTAAACCTAATTTTCAGAGACTGATTGACAAAACGCGAGTGACGTGCATCCGGTGGGTGCCGGGCTCCAGCAACTTGTTTATCACGGCGCACGCGTCGGGGCAGCTCTACGTGTACAACGAGGAGCTGGCGTGCGGCACGGCCGCGCCGCACTACCAGCTGTTCAAGCAAGGTGACGGCTACTCCATCCACACGTGCCGCACCAAGTCCACGCGCAACCCGCTCTACAGGTGGCTCATCGGCGATGGCAGCTGCATCAACGAATTCGCCTTCTCACCCTGCGGTGCCAACCTCGCCGTCGTCTCGCAGGACGGCTTCTTGCGTGTGTTCCACTATGATACCATGGAACTCATCGGGAGGGCGAGGTCCTACTTCGGCGGCTTCCTCTGCGTCTGCTGGTCCCCCGACGGCAAGTACGTCGTGGTCGGCGGAGAGGACGACCTCGTCACCGTGTGGTCTTTCAGCGAAAGGCGTGTCGTGGCGCGGGGGCAGGGACACAGGTCGTGGGTCTCCGTCGTTGCCTTCGATCCCTACGTCGTTAGCTTCAGCGAACCTGAGAGCGAGGAAGGCGTCGAAGACGACAGACAGAAAAGTGAAAGTGTGCAGTGTTATAGGTTAGGCAGTGTATCTCAGGACACACAGTTGTGCTTGTGGGACCTCACCGAGGACGTGCTGAAGCCGCCCGTCAGGGCGCGAGCCTCCGCGCATCTCTCGCCCAATAGTCAAACATTCTCCCCAAACGGAGTCCCCGGTATGAAAGTACCAGCGCCTAAAGGAGCTAAAACGAATAAAATAGGACATAAACACGCTGAGCTGAGCGGGTCGAACGCGGCGGGCGAGCCGTCCGGCACGAAGCAAACTAAAGCGAAAGTGAACAACGTTTCGACGCTAAACATTAGTGTGGGGAAAGCGAAAGAGGAGACTTCTGGATCGCTGGGGGTGAACTCGTTGACGCAGAGGCTAGCCGGGTTTTCTTTCGGGGAGCGTCGTTCGGAGCATCGTCGGAATTTCAGTTTGACATCAAAGCCGGCGGAGCAGAAGTCTTCGGCGTCGAACAGCGTCGCGTTAAGAGGGAAGTCAGCGGGCGCGCAGTCGAATGACTCCTACGACCCTCTGAAGTTGATCGGCACGCCGTCGTGTCCTCGTTTCGACGAGTGCCCGGTGTTAGAGCCGCTGGTGTGCAAGAAGATCGCGCACGAGCGGCTCACGGCGCTGCTGTTCCGCGCGGAGTACTTCGTGACGGCGTGCGCCGACGGCGGCGTCACCACGTGGGCGCGCCCGGCGCGCGCGCAGCTGGCCGACGCGCGCCGCCTCGAGCTCGTGGACTAGTCCGCGCCGCACGAGCGACACCGCTGCACACTCTTGCTAATTCTCCTCCTAGTTTGTGACACTCTCATTTCGACTGCCTGGTGACGATAGTTATTGCGCAAAATTGATTCGTATATTACGGCAGGACCGCTATATACAACGTGCGAAAACAGGTACACGCATACAAAGACGCGTGTGTACGGTGATCTCAAGCGAATAACAGTCGCGAATGCGTTTGCACTCGCTGAACGTAGACGCGTGTCTATGTCAGTGCGTTTACGCTCGTTGTATAGAGCCCACCTTCTGTCCTTATCTATTTTGTGGTTACTGTCTTGGACGTTTCCAAGAATTAAGAGTAAATGATTAGTACAATATTATAGTTGAAAATATATTTCCTTACTTTAGCAGCTGCACTGAAGGTCGTAAGTAGCCGTTATATTAACGAAATAGCTGTTATTTCGTTTCGTTCCGAAAAGTAGCAGTTATTTGATGATGTTGTTTCACAACGAGGTTTTCAAAATGTTGTGACGGTGTTGCTTTAAAGAATTTTAGATAGACTAAGATGTTAACAGTTTGGTTGTTTGATATACTCCGGGTTGTCTGCAGCAGTGTCGCTGGTTATTAGTTAAAGTTGTGAGTGGTGTTTATGTGCTATTATTCCATGTTAGACACATTTTCAGAATGCGTGTGAGTGTATATGTCGTGCCCTGGAGCTCTCCTGTGTATTCCAATACCATTCATATTTATGTATATTCATAAGTTCCCGAATCGCAGCCAAAGTTGAGGCTTACTAAGTTTCAAATGTTCGCACTGATTTTGAGTAAAGTTGACACTTTCTGGTTTTTTGATATTATGTATTCTACACGAATCTGGGAATGAAAATAGAAATGTTCTTTTTATGGGGTTTACACCTAAGGCGCCTGTCTTGAACTCCTGACCATGTAAGTTTTCCTCGTGATGTATCAACCTTATAAGTTTTTTAATAAGGTATGGTTTCCAATACTGCATTCAAAGAGCACACAAAACTACTATGCACTATTAAATGAGCCTTATTGTATTAACAAATCTTTCGTTTCTTATACATGTCGAATCCTTCCTTGCTCTTAGTTTTTTGCACGACACGTTACTAAACTAACATTCACGAATAAACTGTAATTAAATTGTGATTCTCCCCTAAATCGTTGGTAATCTGTCCTTATATTAAAATTACTGGGTAGAGATAGCCACAGACTTAAATATTGTTAATACTTCCTTGATAGCTCTATCGAAATGTTTTCAATTATTGATACAATAGTCTACGTGCGCATTGGCATTCTGTTCTTATACTAGGTCAATACAGGAAAGTTCCAGTTGTGGGTTCCACTAAGCATTTTCTAGAGTTGTAATGATATACGATGAAAAATAAAACATTTTAGATAGCAATAGATATGAGATTCATAACTATGTATAGACAATTGTATATTATAATTAAGGACAAATGTTTAATTCTCGGCTCACACATGTAAATATAGTTCGTAGGTCAAGCGATCTGATCGCTTCATATTCGCAAAACACGTGCGCTTTCATATTAAAGCTATTTATTACGATTTTTTTTATCGATTTAAATGTTGTTGCATCGATTGACGTGTCTGTAAGACTTGCAGTGTTTATATGTTTAACTATTCTTTTTTAATATTGTGAGACTCTTATAAGTTGTTAATTATTTAGATATTAGTTGTTAGTGTGTAGTTTAGTGAATTTATTTTATCATAGATCAATATTTGGTTCTATATTTTTGCTCTTAGATAAATTGGTACGAAGAGCGCGGATTTGAAGGATTTTGAAAAGGAGAGATTATATCGAAATGAATGGAACCATTTCTAGTGAAATTATAATATGAATGCTCTTAAAGAAATGTCTTGACCAATTTTAGAACGTGTGGTGTATCTAATACTAAAGTCAGTGATTACCACCTAAGACAACAACAATAATAATAATAATTTTCGATCTTTAGGCCTTATTCAATTTAAAACTTTCAAGTTAAATTTTAATGAATTAAATAAACGCACTGTCAATGAGATCCCCTTTTCACAAATCCGCGCTTGAAATAATATTCCTAATCTATATTTAGATATTTTCACAATTTGGCCGTTGCTAATTGCAAATTAAAACTTAGCAACAATGTAAATAACGGTAAAATAACTGTTATAACAATGCAATAGTGTAGTAACGAAATAACTAAAGCCTTGTATTCGCCTAAATTATTTGTTAAAATTATGTTTTATAGTCATTAATTATTTATGTGTATAGCGTATAACGTTTTATTTAAAATCACGAAAATCGTCATTATAAGAGAAATACCGCTATTTGAAGCACCGTTACTAGCCGTTACTTTCGGTTAAAAATAATGACGTTTTGAAAATAGCTGATGCATGTTGCAGATTTAAAAAAATAAAGAATTATGTGTCATTTTTTACTGTATTGTAAAGGAATGTTTTCTTTTTTGTGGCCTTATAAATGTTACTTATTATGAATATCAGGTGGCTGCAATTAAACTTGCCTTTCTTATTTATGTATGTCAGATAATTTAAATAAGTTTGTAATAAAGACAGTAGGTGTGATTCAGGGCTAAATAAGGCCAACATTGGAGCCAATTTGAGACAAAATTGACAATACATTGTCTTATTTGATTTTTAGCGACAGGATATTAGTCCCAATGTTAAGAGTTAATGTTTCTCTTGCGCATCGTGATATTGCATTCAAATTTTTTAAATTAAATACGATACTAGTCGTAATGTGCTATTATTGGTACAACTTGAGCCTTGGTAACGTTCTATAGTTTTATAGTTATTTGTACAGAATAGAGTAAAGTCTTCGATAAATGTAGGTATAAGAGAAAGACCTAATAAATGCAAAATACGTAACAACATGAAATTAAATGATCTCAAGCAAAATTATCTTTTCACTATCGCTTTTAAATCGCGATGCGCATCGCATAAGAGACTTATTATGAATATTTCTAACAAATTATTTATTTAATAAAACCTTTGACAATTCCTAAATTGCATCGTTATCGATAATGAATCGTCCTTTGTGAGGTCAGCAGCTACTCTAATGTATCTGCTATGTTCAATGAGCCATTTATAAGTTTTCATACTTAATACTAGGTTGTGCTCATAGTTATAATGTTAGCCTTTGAACAATCACTGTAGCGCGCTGTTTTGACTGTTTGCGAATAAACAATTTTACTAATTGCTTTTTTCGAGGCATAACTTTTTATCAACCGAGGCATACCTTTAATAACAAAGGCATGCCTGTTAAACATTATAATAAAGTTGCCAATTGTTACGCCAGTATTATTGCATTTAATTTCGTGTGATACTCTATTTATAAAATGGTGGATAATTCCTATAGATTGATAAAAATTGACAAGACTGGATGTGTGGAAAATCAAGACAATGGTTTTAAATGTGGATAGATAAATTGGAATACTGTGGTAGATTTGTTTACAGTCAAAACAGTGCTTGAAAATATTGTATTCATTATTTTATTTCAACAATGCAGTGGACACAATGCAAAGCGACTCTGAAGACCTTTTAATATGCCTCAGTAAAAGTTATTTTTCGTGAGGCGAGGCATCAATCGTCCATTGTGATACAGTATTTGTTACATTTGCTTGATAAACCAGTGATTGAGTATCTTTGTATTGTGTCATAGTACAATTAAATAGCTCTCTGTTTTGAGCAAACAATATGGGACTAGGGTTTGCGAGACTGTCTTTATAAATATTTCCTATTAGAAGAGTCAATGATTACCTACGGTAAAATATGCTATTAATTATTATTTGAATGTTTAGGTCTATTTTGAACGAACGTCGATTTTATGGTAACTAGATTGCATTGCTTTGTATTTATCGTGAAATAACGGAGTTTATTATACGTGTATATCTAAATAACGTGAGGGTGATAATCATTATTTTTATGATATTTTTGTTATAATAAATGGAGTATAGGTGAGATGGGCGTGAGTCCAGATCCACCATGGGTGTTAATGAGTCAACAGACAAGGCCTTACTTAGCACCGTATCGGTTTTTGAACGTCTGTAGTATCCTCCAAATAAAAGCTTGTTGGCACCAACTCTCCAGCCTATATAGTACTAGTGTTATTCTCTTAACATTGCCAATATACAACAATAGTATTCAAAATTATGGGTTTCTTAGCCCATTATAGTCTGTTAGTGACTCAACATAAAGCTAGTTTCAAGACAGTCTAATAAACATTAGTCCCATAAAAAGTTAACTATGTCACCGACATTATGCAGTTATAATGTTTATAATTATTAATTTATTTGGAGTTCTTTGTTCAATAATAGTGAGACACGAATTACAAGCCTATCAAGTTAATATTTAAATAGAGGATTCTCTTTATAAATTGTTGTAGTATTATTTTTCCAAAGGATACTTGTCCCGTACCTCCGCAACTATGATTGAAAAACCGGTGTGAAGCGGCTGACCCTGATGTCTGGATCGATGTTTGTATTTTGTACTTTATATCACTGATAATAAAGTTTATTATGTTGTCAGTCATCAGAAAGTTGAAGAGAATTGGGGAAATCAGACGGCATTTGTTTCTCGAGTCAGCTCAGCGACACATAGTAGCAATGGGTTTCATTTTGACAGTTCAACAACATTCATTGCGTTATTTACGTTGTTGAACACACAAATTTTTCAAACACAAAGCAATGTATTAGCAATGTCCTTCAAAATCAATCAGATTGTGATTGGTGGTGTGTTACGCAATTAAAGTGCTGATCACAAAACTATTGTCGTTCTCGATAGATCCCCACAACATTTTGTGGTAAAGATGGGTTGATATTATTTCCTCAGAGGACTTAATAATTGTTCCAAGACTATCAAATAAAACACCAAAAATCTATTTAAGCCATATATTAAATTATCTAAAAGCCGGGGTCCCAAGCCGTAGTGTCCGACGCGTCCACCATTTTATAGCAAACTACAGTATCCCCCGGCTGCACGTCGAACGGCTGTTCGAAGCGAAGACCGCATTCCATGTCTCGCTTTATCGTAGGAACCTCGTCTTTTAAGTGCTTCATTGATGCTAGTTTACCTGGAGAAGAGAGGAGTATTTAACATGGAGGTAATAAGTCAGATGCAGTAGCGAAAAATAGCTGAGAATGAAAAATCGTGTTCGAAGTATCAAGATTATTTTTGATCAATCAAATTGACACCATATTGACATATTACTGAGATTTTTTAAATGATCGTAAGCTACACTGCTACATGGGTCTCATCGGTCGGATCACGCACAATGAAGGGTTAATTAATTAATAAAATTAATCCCAAGAACAAACTTAACATTGTACTTGAAAAACATGTTCTCCCATACATTTCCCCCTTAAGGGGGAAAACTGGAATCTAAAAAAATACTTATTCCACAGATCCCCCTTGAAAGTGAAAATTGGACTCTTAAAAAAAAGTCTGGAATTCCCCCCTGATATTCCCCCTTAGGGTGGAAACCTGGAATCTGAAAAAACCAACGTCCAGAGATCCCCACTGAAGTCCTTAAAAATTAAGGAGTGCCTCTGCTACCGGCGCTCGATGGCAGAGACCACAATTATATAAATATGATTTTGAAATCGCAACAATGAACGCCATTGGAAGTGAACTGTATTTCCAAACGTAAAAGGGAGCTATTTTCACTACTTACGAGCGAATTGGAAGGAAAGACGCGCATTCAATTTAACAAAATCTATGGTCCAGAAAAGACATTACATATTGGTGATTTTATGCAGCCAGCCAGAGCCTAGACGATGATAAAAGCAATGGCTAAACGATGAGAACTTCATCAAAACCTGGGGGCCGATCGCGCTAATTTTGAACGGTAATACCAAAACTAAACCACAACCAAAAACGTTACGTTAGACACATTTCGTATCGCGCTAATCATTTCAACGGAAACGATTTAGCTTTACTTTGGAAGTTACGTTGGAGGAACGATCGATCGAACTTTGAGTATTGGGTAACGTCAACGATTTTGTCGCTCAGTAAAAATAGCGCGATACCGTTTCTTACATCAGCTAAACCAAAACTAAACCAAAACCAAAAACGTTCCGTTCGAACGGTAATTACGTTGAGAAATAGCGCGATCGGCCTCCTGGGGGCCGATCGCGCTATTTCTAACGTAACGTTTTTGGTTGTGGTTTAGTTTTGGTATTAACGTTCAAAATTAGCGCGATCGGCCCCCTGGTGCGTCTATGGCGGACGTCACAAGACTACCAACCTATTAGAAGCGTGGCATAAAAAAAAATTGAATTGTATCGAAAAAAAAGCCCAACCCATCATAGCCTTTATTAAATGTTCTGTTTGAAGATGCATCTGTTACTGAAGTTCGTGCCAACAAAGTGTCGAAAAATGTTCAAGTGAAGAATACAACGAAATGAGGTATCAAGACAAATGACTTCATTCATGAGACACAATTTGAATTAATCAGCGGGAGCGGGAAAAGTACGAGGATTATCTTCCTCTTAAAATAATAAAATGCAAATTATTTTAAGAGTAAGATAATCCTCGTTGATTTAGGTGATTTATATTTTCTAGATACGTTGAATTGTTAGTATTTTTGTCAGTAAAAATCTGACAGGCCTCCCGCTCCGCCCAGAGCGGGAGAAGTTATTTGATAATTTCCCACCCAAAAAAAAAGGGGGGTTATGCTAAATAGTTAGTTTTTCTAGGTAGGTACTTTGTTTAAACTGTTTTAATAATTATTTTTACTAAAACCAACCGATTACCCCACTGCTGTTTGTTTGTGATTGTTTTTACTATTCATCACATTTTATTATAACAAAATTCTGTGAAAAAAAAACTACTATATTAAATTGTCGTTTTTTTGTTTACTACATTGTATCTTAGCACTATTTTTTTTTATTTACTTTAAGAGCGTTGAAATCAAAACTAAAAATAAGGGGGTTTTTTGGATTTTCTTTACATCAGGGTTCAGTGTTCCCCCCTGACGGAGATTCTCTCAAGGGGGAATAGTGAACTTACTCAAAATGAAAAAGGGACCTTCTGGATTTTTTTACATTAGGGTTTAGTTTTCCCCCCTGAGGGGGATTCTCTCAGGGGGGAATATTGGAATAAGCCTAAAAAGAATATATGAAAAAATCCAGAAAACGTTTAAAGAGAAGTAAAGCTTACCCTCAAACACGACGTCCTGTCCTCTGACTACTCTATACATAGCGTTTCTAGCGAGGGATCCCTTCACACATCTACAGCCCGCTACCGGCACTTTCTTCTTATTTTCAGTCACTATGAATTGTTGTAGGACGTTTGCTTCGCCTGAAAGAATAATAATACTTTTAGTATATATGCCATTCAGTCAGCCAGCAATGCCTGGCACTCCTCTTTGAGGCAGACCTATGAAACGCTGGCATGATGAGTGCTGCAAGGATCTTGGCGCTCAAATGACGTTGACATAGGGTGCTGTTGGTTTAGTTTTTTTTTTGTGAAATGTATTGTAAAAACAAGATGGCAGCATTAGTTCCGATGTTGGCCACGCGCCAAAACAACCTTGTAGCGCTATAGAAACGTTCCAGATTGATTTTTAGAAAAGTCAACACATGGGGTAGAATGGAAGGCTACTTTAGACTATGTAAATTATGTCATGAAGATTTGACTACTGTAACTGAACACAGACATAACATGGTGCCTCAGTCCACTTTGAAATGTTCGCTTGTTGTTTATTTTATTTGTGTTAGTTTGTTTATTTTCAACTTTATTTCAAAATGGGGTTAGAAATAATTAGAATGTCAAGAATCCTACCTATAAACTCTTCCTCGGTCCGCTTGGGTATCCTATCACTGATCTCTTCCTTCACGTCATCCACCAGGCGGTATATGATGTTGTGCAGCTTCACCGGTATGTTCTTCATCTTGGCTTCCGCTGATATAGAGAGCGGACAGTCTACATTGAACGCGTAGATTACAGCTTTGAAGAGTTGTGCTGTCTGCAAGTGTAGTTAGTGGGAAGGAGGTAAAACAACTAAACTAAATACCCACGTTCGTGACAGGCACGGTCATAAAACATGGGACGAGACATGTTGAGCTTTCTGGGGGCCTAAACTGGACGCTTTGGCAGAAATAAAATTTGTAAAATGGTCACAAACTGACAATTCATAATATGATCTGCGTACAATTCATATCCCGCAATTCATCTGTTTGACAGTTTTGTATGGAGATTCGTAAAAGGTCCACAATTTTTAATTGCTATGCTATAGTGTAGTCTAATGTCAAATAGCAGCTGTCAAACAGATGAATTGCGAGATAAATGAATTGTACGCAGATCATATTATGAATTGTCAGTTTGTGACCATTTTACGAATTTTAATATGATTCATAATATTATCATAATTATGATTCTGCCAAAGCGTCCATTTTAGGCCCCCAGAAAACCCCACTTAATATTCCGTTTTACTCGCACGCTTTATGACTGCAAGTGTTTCGAGTCTTTGCGTTTGGTATAAAACATTTGTGTGTAAAATTCATCGACGCGTCAAAATTACCTTTGTACGTATTTTTTGTTCTTGATTGTTTCTTCATACATGTGTACATAAATGGTTAAATAAATGAATTGTATTGAAATTAATTATTACCAATCATATTTGTACGCCATAGTCTGTGGCCAACATGTTTGAAGCTTTATTGTTTGTCTTGTATGTGTACACAAGTTTTTAGCAAATAAATATATCTCTATCTAATTTTTCATAAATAAATAAAAGCAAGTGAAGTGATGTGATTGGCTATTCATAGCGATTGGCAATTTTTGAGCAAATTTTTGTGTTGATTTTCGTTCCAGAAACAGTTTTAAACCATTAATGATACTGATAAATAATGAAGTTTTTAAGGTCACTTAATATCGCAAGAAAGCAATAGTCAGAAACACACCGTCCCCACACCCTTAGCTTACGGCATGGTGAGCACAATTGTTTTTACAAGAAAAGGACACTGCTGCTAGTTTATGAAAATACTAACTTACCTCTAAATCATTAGGTGTAACGGGTCCTACACCGAAGTGTACCAGATCGAGCCTCACTGTGTCATGCTCATCATATGTCTCCAAGATGTCTAGAATAGCCTCCACTGAGCCGTCCACATCACCTAGAAAAAACAATTAAAAAAGGTAAATAAAAATAACTCATAACACGTGGCAATAAGGGTCAAATCACCACAAAAAAAAATATCATTGTTTCCCGTGTCCTAGCCTGTCCAGGACTTTTCAATTGACATTAAAATAGTTGGGTAAAAGCTAGGCAGATGATGGAGAATAGCTATCAGTACATTGTTTGTAGTACCGCTCACGTATTTACCTTTGAGGAAATCATCACCTATTGTTACCGTTAACATGCGATAATATCATCAACCTAAGATAATATCATAACAAACAGGAAACAAAAATTAATAATTATAACTTCTAAGTACAGCGTAATACTAATAACTAATTGTCTTTAATTTGTTTAGTAGCGTTTGGTTTTAATTATTGTTCCAACGTCATTTGCGGAAGTAACACCAAAACTAAAAATTATTAAGAATTATGGCTGACTTCTCTTTTGTAAAGCCAAAAAATACTTTTATGTGTGCCAAAAGTGAATATCTTATGAATACCAGAACTGTCGCATGGATATCCCAGATGTCTCACGCTCGGGAATTGTACGAAACTCTAGAGTTTTCTACTTATCACATTATGTTTGTGCTGACTCTGGCTACGTTGATCTACGGAGTGACGTCATGGTGCATCATTAACCCTACATTACTACTCATGTTGCGACGTACAAAGTAACTACTCATACGCCCGAGAGGCGCATCATATTGAATAATGGTTTTATTCAAAACCTATAAGTATGGTTGATATATTTTGACTGTTTCTATAATTGTGTATATTAGTAAAAAAAGAAAAACACAATTTTAAATAATATTTATATATTTTTACTATAAAATCTTTAATCAAATAAATCTTAGGAACAAATTTTAGGAACTAAGGCAATTAAACAGTCTTCTCATTAAAAAACAAAAAAAACCACTTAAACTATACACTTCTTTTAAAAAATAGTAAATTATGAAGTAATTAACTAAAAAAAACTAACAAAGTAACAAAAAATATATTTTAGATGCATTCGATACATACACGCAAAACTTACATACAAACTACTCATACGCCTTTGGAGCGCCAAGGGTAGTAATATCAAACAAACTAGCACACTTACCGTAACGCAACCACCGTCCTTGTCCTTGAACGTGAATGCCATACGCGCGAAGGATAAAAAGAGAGAGCAATATATCAAAAACGCGGGCGCCTCTGCGACGTAGAGTAGTAATCTAGGGTTAAGAAGTTCCGTAATTACAGAAACTACGTGTGCCTCTACGCAATTTTAGCAAACTTCTTCATCTCTTCAATGATACACAGCACAAGTTATGTCAGTGAAGGTTTCTCACTGAACCTAAATCAGGGATGTTCGTTTGCCATTATCACTATATATTTATTAATGTATTTAGCAACAGTCAAGCATCACTGGTTGATTGTTATACGAGTATGTTTTACGTCGACATTGTAAAAGTTTTCAATGTGCATATACGAAGAAAATATTTAAAAAGTGGCCTCTTTTGTTGGAGTGTGTCTAACAACCCTTATTCATTTTTTTGTTACTTCTGGTTTCTTTTTTAGTTTTGAGATAAATCCAAGCAATGTAGGATTTATTATTTTTATTATAACAATGACAATTTTTTACTTTACATTATAATTGTATATTCACTTTTTCGTAGTTCGAACACGAGCGCACATACAGCTACCAGTAAATGGCGTCGTTTGAGCATCGCCACTTTAATATTTATATTGGGCGACATTTTATTGTTGTCTTTTCATGTTATTTCGTTTATTAATCTTAAAAACACAACAACACACGGTATACATGCAAAAAAAATATATTTAATGCAATCAACAAAGTTTGATTTCTCCCAACACAAAACAATAAACAGCGAAAACAAAATAGTATATTTTCTACAGATATTAATATATAACTTAAACCCACTACTATTGAACGTTTATTTGGTTGTTGTAAAGAGTAATCGAGAAATGTGGTACGAGTTTTATATAAATAGATTAAATCGTCTGTCTTTATCAACAAGACATAGGGCTCACGATATCATGATGCATGCGAGAGCTGTTCGGGAGCCTGATGATAGCGGTCCTTGATATATAAAACATGTATGTTTGTACGAATAATCAATTGAAGACTACCATCTGCAGACAAAACATCAAGTAATATATTTTGTTCAGGACGTTCTATTTCATTCAACCGTATGTAGATGACCGAGACAGAACGATGTTTAAAATTATGTTTAGCGTTAAAAGAATTTAGTGATTTGTGGCGCAAGCGGGCCTTAGAACATACATTATACATATCCGGATATATTTTTATGAAAAAATCCGGATATAACTAAAGTAGGCTGTAGTATCTAAATTCCACGAGATTAGGACATAGTTTTTTTGTGAGTAATAGAAGAATAACAGATCTGAATTTTACTATGAATATCTTTTCCTAGAACAGTGTAAGTATTACTTGAGAAAAAAAAAATATATCTCTTGATGTAAGAAAGAAAGAAGCTCTTTATAAAAAGACAAATTTAAACTACCTAATAAATATTTTTTTATTGCAATTAGTTTTTGGTGTAGATTTTTTTTAAACTTTATGCAGATGAAAATGTATGAGATTTAAAAAAAAAACCTACTTGATTAAGCATATTCGTCACTCGGGAGTTCTACTCTCACGTTTTAAATGACTAATTATATCCGTATTTCTAATAAAAATATGACGTCCGAAAAATGTCTCTATATCACACTGTGTGGTGTAGCGGAACGCGCGAAGGTATCTAAACAGCTGTGCGCTCGCTCGATTTGCGATTTGTAGGTTTTTAGGTATTTATTAGTACCTATTTCAAGTCGGGGAAAAAAATAAATATTGAAAAAATAATGGAAAAAAATAAATAAATTGGATTGGATTTTGGGGGTGTTTTTTTTTTGATGGAAATGTGTTCTATTACTGAGCCACCAAAAAAAATGCGTTTTGGTTAACTTTTTTTTCCTCTAAGTATATAGCATGAATTTAAACTTATGATGCAGAACTTATGTTTTTTCTTTCTTATTACTGTGTCATGAATATCACGGTCTTTTTAGAATGCTGTAAATTGTGATTTCCAATTGATTGAAGTCTTCAATGGAAATACAATTTAATAATTTTCCGCAGTAACCTATAGAAGTAGGTACCTATTTTTATCCAAAATATTTAAATGTCTTATGTAAAAAGTGCCTATGTTATTAGTAAGTCTGCACGTGCATTATTGCAAAATTATTTTAAAAATAACATCATCTTTTATTTTTTTCACATTGTTTTTTTTTTTTCATTTTATGTTTTTTTTTGTCCTTAACCTTAATTGACGTGGTTTAATTTAATTTAATACAAAATAATTCTTTATTTTAATATTTTATTTAATGAGTAAGTATATTTGAACCTACTTTTAACGTTTCATAGATTTCTTCTTTATTTTTTTTTTTTTTGTTTCAAACGACTAATATAGAACATTCAGTTGATGTTACTATTTTATCGAGTTTCACCTTAAGATTGCTATTTATTCAACTGTTATAATTATTGTTTAATTATATTAATAAGTTTTAAAGCAGTTCTAAATAATATTTGTTTATTATTGTGTTTTGTGTTAAAAAAAAATTAACAATACCAGCCTTTATTATCCCACAGGGTAAATGACTCCTGTCAGGGTTACGAGCCTGTCGGAAAGGGATATCGTGGCCCTGGCACACAGGCATCTGAAGGAACACGGTGGGTTTTAGTCAGTAAAAGTCTGACACTCCCTCCCGCTCCACCCAGAGCGGGAGAAGTTATTTGATAATTTCCCACCCAAAAAAAAAAAAAAGGGTAAATGCCTCTTCTCAATCCTCATACAGAGAAGGCACGATTGATCAGCACGCTTGCTATAGACGGGTTGGGGATTTCAGACTTATCTATACTAATATAAGAAAGTTGAAAGGTTTTTTTGTTTGAACGTGCTAATCTCTCGAACTACTCGTACCAGTCGGATTTGTAAAAATCTTCTGAGCATTACTGAGAAGAGCTAATCAATGCATGCCTATGTCAACGAGGTACCATCCCGCGCGGCTCAGACGCTTTATTATATTAGTAAAGATATTGTGGTGTCTTACGACTTCTACGCAAACGAAGTCACGGGTAGAAGCCCGTGTTATATATTGTATAAATGTTATATATTACCTTTTACAATGACGCTGAGCGTGGGATGCGTGTCGTACTGTATCATCTTCTGGCGGGGCCCGTCGGCCCTCAGCTTGTACCTGCCCAGCGCCCTCTTGCGGACGAGGCGCGCGTGGTACTGTTCCTGATGGACGGCCTCCTTAGCGGCGATAACTTCTTGGTCGGCGGCTTGCTTTTCCTTCATACGGAGGTTGTGACGCCAGCGCATTACTTCGGCGGCGCGTTTCTGTTATAAAAAAAGGGTAGGTAAGACAGTATAGTCTGTAAAAGTTCACGAGTTTAGCCATGGCTGAACTAGGCTTTCCATATTAAGACGCTGACAACCGCTAGACCGCGGTCACTGTCAGACTGCATACAAAATAAAGAGAAGCGCGATGGCATAACGATTGTAATTTATTGCAAAATATGAAGCAATTATCTATTTACTCATAAATTAGTTGAGTAATCGAAAATAAAAAACAACCAAGGTCTGAATAAAAATAAGACGTTCTTGTTATTAATTAAACACCAACCGTACGTTGATATTTATGTTAATATATTTATTTATTTTTATTTATGTAATACAGACATTTTGGATAGAAACTCAAAGTAAAGGGTTAGTTTACCGTTAATTTCTATCGAGATTTTTTTTTCTAAACGTGTTTTGGTAACAACCGAGTTCTGAGAAATATGTTCAAGAATTACATATATATTTTTCCGCTACCACAAACTATATAGATTTGGCATTTTTTTTGTTTAAGACAAGCCTATTTTTATCATTTGTCTCTTGTCAGCGCCTTAACATAAGCAGCGAACGAGCTGCCGATATCGCAGCCTAATTGATCCTAGCGAATTCAAGAGCAACATTAGTGGCAAGGAAGTGCCCTTTTTGCGTAAAACACATGGTCGTAATAACTTATTCTGACATTCGAGCTTTCGTTATAAAAATTAAAGGTTCTGTACAAGAGAGTAAGAATAGAATAGAATACGCTTTAAGAGTCTTACCTCAGCGCCACCTCACTCTTTATCTCGCTCGCACACTACTGCTGGCGGTCACGAGAGCCAAGCGAGACAGGGTGGCAGGGAGAAGACAGTTAATATGCAAAGAAGTTTAATTATCTAATTTGAAGTATTTTTTTCGTACGAGCGGTTTATTGTTCGGTTTAGAGGTAACTTTGGATTTTTTTCTATAGAGAAAATTTTATGGAAATTGTTTTCGTCAGACATAGTACTTAACATTAATCCTCAACTTTACCATAATTATTTATTTCAAAATGAATGCTGCAGTATTTTCGACATAACGGAGGATCATGCTAAACCATTTGAGGTAGTATATGCCCTTAATATGTACACCTTATGAATAACAGAGGGGCTTGTGGCTAAGTAATAACAGCCGTACGTGTTGATCGATCAGGTTAAGCTACACTTGCCGCGGTCGGTCCGTGGATGGGTTAATCTTTACATACTAGAACCCCTTCCGTGGCTCGACTGTCATTCGTGGATCTTGGACAGTCGTTACAGAACGTCTGCAGAAGCCCGAAAATCTGATAACTAGTCTTACCAAGGGGCAGTGGCCTAGCTAGCAAGTGCGCATAACTGTGTCACCCAAGAATAAAAACCGGCCAACTGGGTGTCGAACCACGCACAATGAAGGGTTCCGTAGTTGGGATCCAAACAATAATTCATACAAAAGTCCCATAGGAAAAGCACTATCAGTTTTTCAATAAAATTTTCTTTATATAAACCCTTTTTATTTATATAAGACAGATATATAGTCGCGATACCCTTGATAAAATTACTCACCTCCGAGCTAACTTCTAGCACCTGGTCTCCTGCTGATGGTAACTCGCGCCAGCCGAGCACTGACACAGGCGTAGATGGTGGAGCCTCTTGTACTGATCTACCCTCCGCTGAGTTTAGTACTCGAACCTGAACATAAATGACTATTTGATTATGAATTTATGCCAAAAAAATAAGTTGCTATCCGTACAAGGATCTTTTGGCGCGTGGCCAAAATCGGAACTAATGCTGCCATCTTGTTTCTCAATACAATTTCATAAATGTTTATCGACAACGCCCTGTCAATGTCATTCAGGTGCCGAAAGATATTTGTACTCAGCAACCTCGTATGACAGTGCTCGCAAAATTATTCTCACCTTTGCCCAGCCGGTGCCTGCCACGATGACGCTCCCTCGTCGTAACGTGCCGCGTTGAACTAATACTGTTGCCTGTTTTCTGCAATAAATAAGTTACGTCAGTATTTGGGAGCAAGTGACAAACCGAAAGTACTGTCTAAGCCCTGAAGGCGTTTATTGCCACAAAGTTTCTGTAACCACTCACCCGGTCCTGGGATCCAGTTGAGCTTCAATAACGACCCCCTCCACATACCCTCCCGGGTCTGCCGTCAGCTCCATCAGCTGAGCTTGTAACGTCAGCGCCTCCACCAGTGTGTCGAGGTTCTGTTTCTTCAACGCTGATACTGGTATAGCCTGGATGTCACCGCCTAATTTTTCGCAGACAATTCCGTGGGTCGCCAGTGAACGCATTGTGTGGTCCTGTGAAGGGTTTGGTGGTGAGATTTTGTATTTTTTTGGCTGTTTGTTGGTTAGGGATGTAGGGCCCACAATGGTACATAATTCCCCCAAAAATAAAAGGTCTACAGAAATATTCGTCACTTGTCCCTAAAGGTTCATTAGAAAACTAGCGTCAGACAGCATCTGTCTGGCAATGGCTGAAATGAACCTTTTCATTTCTCATACTCGGAAAGTAGTGTTTGTTTGATCTGAGTAGCGGGTGGAAAACGCTGCTTCCCACCCTTGGGCGGGAAAGATTCATAGTAGTTGCTTCCTTCCCTAGGGCGGGAATGAATTTTAAATATAGAACTATATTTGGTTAGGTAGTCTGCGGTCTTGTGAGTGTAACAGCCAGTATGTATAAAAAAAAACCTATTAAGGCGGATGCGCAAATGTAGCTCGCGAAATTCAAATTTTCTTACGTTTTTTGCAGTTTGCAGGTCAGTAACAGGTTGTATGTTGATCTAAATATGATTCGCGGCCATAACAAATATGGCTTTACAGAATTATAATCATTAGAATCGGCAATACAACTAACTCTCTTCATAAAATCCTACTGAATGACTATTTCTGAAATAATCATTCAGTAGGATTTTATGAACTTAAGAGAGTAGTAATGCTGATTTTAATGATTATAATTCTGTATTTGTTATGGCCGCGAATCATACTTAGATCAATATACAACCTGTTACTGACCTGCAAACTGCAAAAAACGTAAGAAAATTTGAATTTCGCGGGCTACATTAGCGCATCCCCCATAAGCCAGACAGCCCGCGGCGGTGAAGCGGTGTGTTCCATATTTAAAATTTAAAAAAGACTATTATAATTTGACGGAATACTAACTCTGTAAGCTGTACCGAAAATCAAAATCTGAGTTTTGACTAATATTTGATTAAAAATGAGTTCAAGCGATTCTGAAATGTTGACCCCAGATTCGGTTAAAAAAGGAGTGTTTGCCACGGGTGAAAGTCACCAATTCCTACTCGGAATAAAGCCTAAATACCTCGTATAGGAATTGATTCCTTTCGACCCTTGTATAACAATCTACTATTTTGGCGCAGCCGTGAGGCACATACTATTGTTGTTAAAATATTATTTTCACTTTTTATTTTGTTATTTTTGTATTTTCTGTTTCACGAACTGTGTCTAAATAAACGTCATTGTTTCTTATTTAAAAATTATTCTTATTTTAATTCGTTAAAACGAAATCAAACCTAGCGTAAGCTAGGAAAAATTGCATCCCATCCCCGTTGGCGCGTGCAAACCGAAGGGCGGCGGAGAGGCGCGGGCAACAACGAGCTGCGCGGGACGCGCGCGACTCAACGCGAGCCCCGCCGCCATTCGGACAACAGCTAGGACCGAATGCACACGTCTCTATAAATATAAGGTGTATCTATTCATACACGAAATCTCTTAAGGGGTCATTGTACTGATCAAATGAAACAACGAAAAAAGAAACAGCTGTTCCATACATTTTGACGAGTTATGCGAACACAAATGTAGGGAACCGCTGATTATTTTTCGCGATTTAAGGTTTGGTCCATAGTAAAAGTTGTTCATAATGATGAGTACAGTGACCCCTTAAGAGATTTCGTGTATGAATAGATACACCTTATATATCTATCTCTGTGTCTCGCTATCCTATTAAATAAACCTATTTAATACTATTTATTTGTTGTTGTGTCGTCCGTATCAATCATCTCCCAACTTTTGGTGACCGTGACAAGACACGGTCCACCCATTGCAAACTATCCTATGAAATCATGTTGTAGCTCAACTTGGCCAAAAATCATATTTATTCAAAAGTGGACTACCATATTAAGAGCAGGCAGTCTAAATCAAATTTCGAACGCTTGATCCGCCCCTCGCTCCCCGCTATGTGCTAAACGCTAACACATCAGTAATAAAGTTGAATATCACGTGCGCTTTTTGATCGTGTTCGAGCATGAAACTAAATAGCGTAAGTCTCAATTCTTATTTCGTTTATAACTAAAGCAATAATTGATCTAGAGAAAAATATCTTGTGTCGGGATAATAAACGATATTTTCTTGCTGTGAATATTTATTTTAGACATAAAACTAAAAAATCTTGTGTGTTTTTAGAATTATCCTTAAAAAAGACATGATTGTCGAATAAAAAAAATATTGAGAGAAAATATTACAATTACGTAATTTTCTTCAACATGGAAAGGAAAAGATCCAATAAATCATATATACTAGTCTCATTTTGCTTGTATGTGTGAGTGTTTCAGAATATTGATGCAAATTAACATAAAAATAGGGAGCCTCCTCTTAAGCCGAGTTGTTTGATTTTGCATGCTAGGGAACCTTAAAAGTCTTTACATTAATGAATGATTGATGATGATGACAGCATACTGAATGATTCAGCATTTTCATTTGCTCGCATTCACGATGACGTGTTGTTTCATAATGAGATACAACCTTTTCTTAACCATAGCGTAATTATGTATTAGTCATTATGTAAACGATTATTACTATGCATATTTGGTGATGCACGTGATTGTGATGCGCACTGACGATAAAAACTATAGTTATGATGGAATTTGCATACACGTGCGATGAATGAATTTCCAGTATAATCTAGACAATAGAAGTCTAAAGATGAACGTACATGTGCACCTTGCAACAGATATTTTATTAGATAAAATTGAGTCATACAGGATGCAAAGTTTGCAGTAGGTCTCAAACTCACGACACCACTGTATTCTGTTCACTGATCAGTAACGGAGATAATAAAAGGTGGATAAACCATGTCTTTTGAAATTCTGATACATTTTAATAGTCAGAGCAAAACCAAATTAAGGATTTGTTTGATGCTATCTCATTTAATTTAAACAAAGCAAAATAAAAAGCTTGGAATGTGCAAGAGTAAGAGGGAATTAAAATTAATAACAACATAGAAATATAAAAAGAGGCATACCTACAACGTTCACACCTGGCTTGTCGATTTTGTTGATCGCCACCAGTATAGGAACTGAAACAATACATAAAAGACATAATACATATGGAATGCAATAAAAAATAATGAGAATTGAATTGAAAGATGAAGAATTTCTTTAAGCACTAAAGCAGTTCCTACTTATGTGACTTTCTCCTATGTGTAAAGCGAATAAGATATAAAATCGCTTAATCGATTTTGATGTGTCACATCTTTCCTATCACTCTCTGTGGGAGTGATTTCATGAAAAGGGACGGAAGTGTGTAACAGGAAGTGACAGCTTGAGCATGGATTACATACTTTTTAATAGCATGTAATTAGTAAGTACTATACAATAGATTATAAGTAGAGGAGTTCGACCAGTGGGCAACGAAAACTAATGAATAATTATTCGAATAAATATTTAAGTATTTTTCTTTTTAAATTTTAAGTTTAATTTCTGTCGCTGCTCAGTTCCTTATTACCAAGGTGAAATGTCAGATGTCATCCTATGCGACTACTGTAAGGCTCGCCCATTTTTTGTTCTGCATAAAACACAATTCCACAACTTTCTGTGAATTTGTGGAATCTACTATGTAAAGCGATTTTTACTGCTCGGCGTCCAGAATCTGCCAGTGGCGTCAGTCGAGTCGTATAACGACGCGACGCCAAAGCCAACATGTTCAGACACCTCTTATTTCATCACGAAAATAGTCTTCTAAAGCAGACAACACTCACCGTTAGCCTCCCTGGCCATCCGGATAGACTCCACCGTCTGTTCCATGACGCCGTCGTCGGCCGCGACCACCAACACGACGATGTCGGTCGCGTGCGCGCCGCGCGACCGCATGGCTGTGAAGGCCGCGTGGCCCGGCGTGTCCAGGAATGTTACTTTATCGCCTGAGGCTAGATGGACTGGAGAAATAGATTATTAGTTATTGATCTGTTTTCTCACACAATGGTTCGCTTGTACCATAAATCAATCGTTTGAAGATGACACATACAGAATTATGTTTTAAATATTAGGTCTCCAGCCACCAGCAACTGGGTAATACGATACCTCTTTGTAAGACTGGTTGTCAGACTTTCGGGCTGCTGACGACCCGACTGTCAAACATCCACGAATGACAGCCGGGAACAACGTCGTATCGTGCATTCCGCATGGGAGAGTCTCGGTATGTAAAGATAGTCACCCAACTACGGAACAACCCCGGCAAGCGTAGCTTAACCTGATAGATCGACCCGTGCGGCTGTTATTACTTAGCCACGAGCTCGAGATTATGTTTTAAATAATTATGTATAGCGCTAAATGGTATTTAGTGATTTGTGGTGGAAGCAGGCCTAAGAATTCTTCCGTAATGAGGCTAAGAATCTGTAGTATTCGGATAGAAGCATCGGCAATCTGTGGGCATGTAGACATGCCAAACATATGAAGCAAAGTGGTGCCTTGTCTTATCGCATGGATTTTGCGACATCGCCCGTTTTCATTATGCAACACTGTGGCATGTCGCAATGTTACAAGATTTTCGCCCAATGTAACAAAATATTTATTTAATTTTTGAGTGTTTAAAATGGAATAAATCATAGGTCTTCAGTCGATGTGCCATAGTCGGTATGGCCTAACAAGATATTAAAAACCTTGAATAAAGTAGTTAATTACCTTCAAAAGCGCCTATATGCTGCGTGATCCCTCCAAACTCCTCATCAACAACCGCCGTATCTCTCAAAGCATCTAACAACGTCGTCTTGCCGTGGTCGACGTGGCCCATCACGCAGACCACGGGCGGGCGAGGGCGGAGCGCTTCAAGGGGCGCGGGAGGAGCTGGTACTGCGTCTTTGTTCTAGGATAATAATTGGTGATTTGATGCTACTTTTTAAGTTAATTTTGGCGTCATTAGTAGACATTGGATAAATTAAGTGGGCTGCCGTTGTAAGTCGATTAAAATGTCACGGTGTATAAAAAAGGAGGGAAAGGAATGGTTAGGCATCAAAATTGTATGTTACTATTTTACATATCAAACTAAACTTTATTTCCATTGCGCAGAGATCAAATTTGAGTGAAAGCAAGGAATAAGGTAGTCCTACGATGGGCGAAATCTTGCGAATTTGCTTGATCAACTGGCTCGATGGTAAGCAAGGCAAAGCAAGGCTTCTAATTGATTTTGCTCAGAAGATTTAAAATACATGATCTGGAAAGTCAGTCTACAAAGTAGGCAACACATTAGGACTTACAAAACCTTCGACAAACAAAAAACCTCACTTACTTCTTCTTCTTCCAACTCCTGATCTGGTCTAGGTATAATTTTGAACCGGCATCCGGAAATCTTGACAATATCCCTGATGATTTGAGGGTTGTGTATCACAGTCTTCTGTGTGTAATGTACTTCAGAGTTCTTGTCTGCAAACTCTAGGGATTTCAGTACATGATCTGGAAGAAAAAAAAGTAGTTAAGTACTTGCTAATTAATAAGTTTGATAAACACTTGTTAAAGTAGAAATAAATTGTTATGTTAAAGTCAGTGCTCTGCATAACTCGATCCCTCTTCCCCTCTTCTTCTTCAGAACAGGGGTCAGGTACACCATACTGAACTCAAAGTTTGGGGGAGAAATTAAATTAAAAAGGTTTTTTATTTACCCATGACCATTTTCAATAAATTGGACTGAGACCGACTATAAAATTAAAACATATTTAATATTTTGTCTATATGTATATTCACTTATGGTTAACATACTTAAAGTGGAAGTTACATTTGCATTATTATTTATTATAAAAAACCCCAGCATTTATAAGCTGTATTCAAAAAATTTTATTTTATGGTTTTATTATTGTTTGATGTTTATATTTTCATAATCAAAAATCACAGGACAGTGTAGGCTCGTCAAAACTACCAGGTACTTAAAAATAGAAAATGGTCTACAAATCTATAGTCTATTAAGCCTACAACGTTCTCACATTAACAAAACATTTAAAAAAAACGATATAAAATATTATTAAAATAATAAAAGTTTTTATGTTAAGACTTTTGAATGCTTTTTAGGGTTTCGTAGTAAACAAGGAACCCTTATAGTTTCGCCATGTCCGTCTGTCTGTCTGGCTGTCTGTCCGTCCGTCTGTCCCCGGCTTAGCTCAGAGACGCTTAGTCCTAGAAAGCTGTAATTTGGCAAGGGTGTACATATTCATCACGCCGAAAAAGTCGTAAAATAAAACCATGAAAAACATTTTTTTTTAGGGTACCTCCCTTGCACGTAAAACGGGTATGATATTTTTTTTTCTCATCTAATACATGGTGTGGGGTATCGTTGGATAGGCCGTTTAAAAATATTGTAGTGGGTCTGTGAAAGCCATTTTTCAATTCTGAGATCCGTTTGCGTAATATTAAGCTTTAAAGTGCTATTTTTTGTTAGAGTCAAGTGCCAGGTAAATGTTTGGGTTTGGATATATGAAAAAATTCATGGAAGTAGTATATATAACGAAATTAAAAGGAAAACTATCACAGCTAAGTAGGGTTTACTAGTTAACGAGTAATAGTCCACCAACTTAAATTTGCAGTTGAAGAATTGACTGTAACGTATATCGATGTATGGGAGAGCATGTTTTCCAACTACAATGTTAAGTTTGTTTTTGGGATAAATTCATCCTAACTACGGAACCCTTCATTGTGCGTGGTCCGATACGCACTTGGCCGGTTTTTTAATTGTGATAATAGAAATGGGCTTGAATTGAAAACTTCTACTATTATAAATACTAATTTTGTTACTAATTTATTTAGATTTAGCTTGATTAATTCTTTTTAATTCTATTGTTTTTAAATTGTTGTTTTATAATGGTCTAGAACGCTAATTGATAGTGTTTGTTTTTCTATAATTTAGACACATGCAAGATTTACATTATGACAAAGACTTTGGTTTAATGCTGTGTATGTGTTTAGTTGGTATTTAGTAGGTATATTATATTATTATGTGAAGTGAAAACATTGTACCCCTCTTTAAGAAAATTATGCAGACGGAAAAGTATGAAAAAAAACCAGTTAATGTTTATATGGAGGAGGAGTGCAGATAGCTAATATTTTTATATAACATTAGAAATAACTTCAATTAATAAAAAAACATTTTATACACACACATAGTACCAAGGCCTCATGACTTGAAGATAGATAGGTGACAGAAGTGACAGCTTGAGCATGAAATAAGTAAGTATTTTTTTATAGCACGGAATTAGTAAGTACTATAAAGATTGTAAGTAGGTTGAATTTCGAGCAATGGGCAACCACTAGAATAAATAAATACATAAATGATACTAACCCACATCTTTGTTGAGGACAGTGGCTATTTCCTGAACAGTCATGTTCCGCCATATCCCAATAACTTCTGCACCTTTTGGTGAATACTTGATGGATTGCCTGCCTTTGCTCTCAGCCTCCTGTACAAAAGGAAAATAGCAAACTTATATTGTACTTAGAACATTAAAAGATAGATAGACACTTGAGTGTACACTAAACAATAAAACACTAATAGTAGTACTTATATTAGGGGGTAGATACAAAAATCTATTAGAATCCATCTTAATGCATTCTGATTTTGCAGCAACTGCAATTTTAAATTATTTAAGACTAGCTTTTACCTGCAGCTTCACCCGCATGGAGATGTAACATTATCCCACGGGAACATATTACCGAGATATAAAGTATCCTCTGTCTCCTAACCCAAGTTATGATCTACCCATGTGCAAATTTCATCCAAATCTGTTCAGCCGTTTATCGTGAAAGTGTAACAAACAAACTCACTTTTGCATTTATAATATTAGTTAGGATTAGGATCATCATTCATCATTTCTGCTGAAAGACGTTCACTACTGTACATAGCCCTCCCCAAAGGGGGGGGGGAGGTTGCCATCATTGCCACGCTTAGCAGGTGGGTTGGCAATCGCAGTATGGTGTGTCCATTCTCTAGTAAGTCCCTTACAACACCCACAGGAATAAATAGGTATAATATATATAATTAATATAATATTGGTATATAATAGTAAAAATATAACTTGTGACAATTAAAATAGTATCCTCCCACACTTGATAAAACTTTCAACTCATTTCTGGAAACTACACCTATATAGCCTTCATGGTGGTGACTGATAGATTACAGAAGTTTTAGTGTTGCAAATAGTAGTTTATTGGTGAAGTGCATACCTTTTCTTCATGCGATCTCCTTTTCTTGCAGCAGATGTATGATATTGAAAGCTGTCTAGCCCATTGGTGACTATTGTTCAATGGAACTTTCTTAAACTCATTTACTTGGGAAAAAAAATCATTTTTAATTATTTTTATTGGTAATCTGGAAAATAAAATGGTTCCTAATGTAAAATGCATGTATTATGAATGTTTTGGTTTTGTATTGTTCCTATTACAAAATGTAACATAATATTCTTACCTTCTGAATAGGAAACTTTTGTACATTTTTACTGTTAGAAAATACAGGAGTTAAGTCATGAAACAATCGATAAAAACGGTTCCAAACTTCCAAGTTAACAAAAAGGTTATGTCATAAAGTTTTAAGGTTATGAGGTAATGTGTTAAATTTTTTGGCTTCCGAATTAGTTAATATGTTATATTCATAAATCTTAATTTTCAATAGTAACAAGTTAGCTAAATAAAACATTGACTAAAAATTGTGAAACATAACATAACCTCTCCACATGACTTTGACAGGAGATAAAAGACCACAGAGTGCCACAGACTAAGGAGTTAAGTACAAGACAAGAGAGATTCGTTTTGTTCGTGCACTAGCCAGTACACAGAACACATACTCAGGAGACCCAGTAGCCGGCCGGGTTGTAAGCGAGAACGGTTGCTATAATAATCGTTAAATCCCAAATGGTAATTCAAAATCAAAGATGATAGAAACCTAAAGATCGTTTTCAAATATTTATTCTTTGATACCCCACTTCATTTCATCATCATCTGCCTTGCCTTTTCCAAACTATGTCGTAGGTCAGCTCAAGTCTAATCGGATGCAGCTGAATACCAGTATTTTACATGGAGCGACTGGCTATCTGACATCTACAACCCAGTTAATGAGTAATACGATACCCCTTGGTAAGAAGAGTGGTTTTCATTTTGTCAGACTTTCGGGCTTCTGACGACCCCGTATTTTTCAAAATCTGGCGTCTGGTTGTTGCCATATTGATTTTTAATTACTGCCATGTCTTTAGTGACATTCACATTCACTAGGTTTATTATGACATAATCATCAAAAGCGGCCCACGTGTTTGGTCTTTAGAGCGCCATCGCCACAAAGGAACAAATATACATACCTACATATAGGCTGATATACACATTACCCTCCTTTGCGTCGCGCGGTCGCGGGCTTATTCCTTTTATACCCTAAAACAGCCACCCTAGGGTGAATATTCGGAATCGCGAATTCATATACATTAAGTATGTACCTATCACTTTTTTTCTGATTTTCCTCCTTGGCTGCGTACAGTCATTTAGAGAAACATGATATAAACTGGTTACAACACATGGAATATTACATACAACATACAATTACGTTTACTCAATAATTAAATTAGTGTCGGTCATTTCCTGGAAAAAAATACTATCCTGCCCCGCCTCGATTTCATCGGTAGATAATGTAATGATTTTTTTTGTTAATGAAAATGTGATTTTTATAAATACAGAATGCACGTTTTTATTTTAATAGATAAGTTTCATCCACTGTCGACTGTACTTGAGGTAAAAAGTCGGAAGAACAATCAGTGAATTCAAACAAAAGTGAATTCCTATTGTCCACCCCGTACAGGGTGGACAGATGGACACGTGTTTCCGAGTATCCACCTTAGGGTGGATAAACGGAATAAGCCGCGTCGTGCAGTCGGGTAAAAGAGTAAAATTCTAAATTACCTTTTTGAATAAATTAATTACGTACTACTTAACAAATCGTGGTGTGATCTTTTAAAAGGCGAAATTGAATTGAAAATAAAACACTATAAATACAAAACTTACTTAAACATCGTGTAATCCTGTGTAACACCCAACCTGTTTATTTTATTTGTTTGATTCAAAACATAATATTATCCTCTCTAGTTTGAATGAGGGTTTTGGTTTGATCACAGAACACATAATAATCATAGCGGAGGGTTTGATCCAAGAATGAAATCCATAAACAATATCCGATAGAATTCATTAAAAAAAGTGAATCATAGACAATTACTATTTATGTCCGCCATTCATTCTTTTGAGTTGCTTTTTCGTTTTACGATTACGATTCCCGAGAGCACGATTTGTCATCGAGATCTACGCAACACCATCGCGCAATTAATTAACCTACGTAGAAGCCGTTTAAACAATAAACTGCACGCGTTTAGGCATCACAGCCACCAGTGTAGTGTATCAACCATCTGACGTGATCATACTGTGAGATCGTATCTACCAGTGATGCTTGTGCTCGCCTTTTACGTTATCGGTTGCGACGTGCGTTCGAGTGCCTGATGGTGTGGAAACTATGTGCGATTAACATAATAGTAACAGAGGACTCAGTATGGGGGCGTTTTTGAATAAGCCCGAAACTAAGAAATACAACGAGAATGGGGAAGGGAATGGTCTTCGCTACGGCGTGGCGTCGATGCAGGGTTGGCGCGTTGAGATGGAGGATGCGCATCACGCGCAGCTAACTCTGAATGGTACTCTATCGGACTGGTCTTATTTCGCGGTGTTTGACGGGCATGCGGGAGCGCGGGTGTCGGCGCACTGCGCGGAGAATCTCCTCGAGTGTATCCTTCAGACGGACGAGTTCCGGCGCGAGGATGTAGCCGAGGCGATCCGCGCCGGCTTCTTGGACCTGGACAAGAAGATGCGAGAGCTGCCGGAGCTGTGCAACAGCGAGGAGAAGTCTGGCTCGACGGCCGTGTGCGCATTCGTGTCGCCCAAGCAGATCCACATAGCAAACTGCGGCGACTCGCGCGCAGTGCTCGCTCGCAACGGCATGCCGATCTTCGCGACACGAGACCACAAGCCGGAGCTACCATCCGAGAAATCACGTATCGTTCAAGCTGGTGGTTCGGTCATGATTCAGCGTGTGAACGGGAGCTTAGCTGTGTCTAGGGCACTGGGTGATTATGAGTATAAGAAGGTGATGAACCGTGGGCCGTGCGAGCAGCTTGTGTCCCCGGAGCCTGAGGTTTCTGTCCATGAGCGGAATGAGGTGGAGGATGAGTTCATGGTGCTGGCCTGCGATGGTGTGTGGGATGTGATGAGCAATGAGGCACTGTGTGCGTATGTACACTCCCTGCTCCAGCTGACGGATGACCTTGTGGCCGTCACCAACCAGGTCATCGACACCTGCCTTTATAAGGTATGTTCAATGTGGTACAGTAGACAGTTGTTATTTCAGCATGCTATTTTTGAACCTCATTTTTAAAGTGAATATTAATAGATCATCTGGTAAGCACCTGTTATGAAAATAAAACAGGTGATCAGTCCCTCCATTTTGTTATGTTTTACTGAAAGTGGATAATTTTATTCTACTTTACATAATAGTAACTGGCAGAAAAACCATAGATATGGATAGGTTAGAAATACATAATAATGTTTTTCTTTTTGTTCACTTATTTGAATTATTTACAAACATACTATGTAGATGTTTAGATTATCTCATTTTTGTGAATTGATATGGCTTGTTTTTATTTTGAAGTTCAGCTGCAGCATCACGTAAACACCCTCTAATCAATGGCGTCCGCAATCCTCAATGAAAGGTCTTAATTGATGCAATCAAACTGCAATTTGCTCAACCATAGAACTATTTCCCGTTCTACTTTGGGCAGCTCAAAGAGTAACCTAAAAATAGGGCTTGTTTGTTGACGACTTGGGTCAATTTTTTATTGCTTTATCTTGTATGAAATATTTTTTAATCACAATGTTCAGTTTGGCAAGATTGTGTTAAAAACCAATGAGGAGGTAATAAATATAATTTATATTTCTTGGTTGAGCCATTGTGGGCTACAATTGTGTTTATTAAAGAATTCTGACAAGTTTTTGTTATTTAACCAGATATTTGGTTAGTCTTTTTTATTTCACAAAGTTAATCATTGTAAATAACCAAAAACATTTAAAAAAGGGAATGAGAAAAGGACCGGAGGAGGGTTTATTGATTATCATTATTTTCCTATTGGCATATTTTTATAAAAGTCGAGGGTGATTGAATTGAAGGTTCTGTTCATTCCTACATTCAGTTAGTTACCTTTATTATTTAATTTATTATACCATTGTTTTATTATACCTTTCAAAAATAAAGGGTTTCCTTATTTCAATATTATAATTTAATTATGTGAAAAGATAATTATTTTCAGTTACTGGATTATAAATTACTTCAATTCTATGTATTGTTCATATCAACACTGTACATGTTATGGTGTATTGTTCATTGTTGTTGCAAAATGTAGAAGGAGAAAATGTAACCACTAAATCCATCTACGGCATGGAATCAGTTGCCCAATCAGCAGGATGTTTCACTAGAGAATATACAAAGTGAACTTATTTCAGTTTCTGAGTTCTAAAACTATGTTATAACCTAGACCTAAGTTTTATGATTTCCTGTCTGTAGAGCAAGGTCCTCTCACACAGATTGCTGCCACACATTTTCATGACTGCATGATGGATGTCAATAAATAAACACATTCTTCACTGCAATTGCACTATAAATAAGAAGGTATTTTCATTTTGTCAGATCATACTTTCATAGTGTAGACACTGCAACCTTTTTAGGAAATACTACCACAAAGTACACTTGGCGAATTTTTGGCGTTCTTTCAGATAAAATTCGACAAAACGCAACAATTTCCCCATTGTGCTATTATGCATGCCAGCTCTACAATCATCTAGCATATACATGACCCAGAATTCTCATCCACGCTTCCCATTTACAGGGTAGCAAAGACAACATGAGCATCGTTTTGGTGGTGTTCCCTTCGGCGCCGAAACCGAACGCCGAGGCCCAGCGCGCCGACCGGGAGCTCGACGAGACGCTCCGACAGAGGCTCACAGGTTGTTATCATTCACTATTGCATGCCTGCTCACACAAACATAGAGACCGACAAAGTACTGACAATCGTATCGACGGACAGAATGACTGTAGGAGTGAGTCTAGCGACGCTAGGGCTTAAGCGGTAACTTAAAAACTTGCGACAGCGCGGGGTTTTAGCTAAAGCGCAAATTAGGCTTAATGATCTCTTTTGAATAGGTAGTCTGACAAAACCCAGTAGGCTGATCTAATGACTAGTGCTCGGGAGTCATGACCAAATTGAGATGTATACTACTTTATTTTGCTATTTGAAACGCCAAACATGAACAGAAATTGGCACACAATTTTATTGAGGAATAACTGAGTAGGTGCGCTACTCAGTTCTTCCTCAATAAAATTGTTGCCTTAGGAATTTTGTAGGGATAAAAAGAAATTGACTGAGAGGGTAGAAATCGTAGTTTCTGCCTATGTCTTCACACTCCCGCGCTGTCGCAATGTAAGCTGAAGATACAGTCAATCTATATTTTAAAAAGGGGATTAGACATACCTATTCTGTGCTAAAAAGGGCCTTAATTGACAATTTGGTAAGTTATCAAGACTAGAATTTGACATTTTTGGAAAGAATTTAGGGATAGGATTACCTAATTGGTATTTTTACATAATAATATTATCTAAAATTAACCTTTTTTTATTATAGTCCTAAACAATTTACGTATTTGCCAAAATAAGTTAATTAGTAGCAAAATTGTAGCTTTAGGTAAAATTTTATTAGTACAAATTGGTATATTATTTTTTTTGTTATGTTTACGTTAGCGTATAATGTGATGTAACCCGAAGACTTAATGGGTTAAAAAAATTGCAAATTAAGGTGTAAAAAAGACATGTTCATCTTTTTAGAACAATTAATATTAGACATTTGAAACATTGACCAGACTAAAAATCATGAATTTAGTACACTTATCTAATTATTGCTTATTGTTCTTTACATAACATTATGTAAATATCTGTACACACAATATGACATACTTGCCACTAGAATTAAATCTCACCCTGAGTTAAAGAAGAATAGAAATAACCTTCGAATACTTCGCCGTGCCATCTTTGAGTCACATAAATAATACATTGCCGTGTTCTACCATTACCTAATCAATTCGTAATAACTCTTCTTCATGTAAGGCCAAGTGAAAAGTTATAATCATAGCGTAATTACCTATTCCATGCAACGGTCAGCTGATACTAAACGTTTTATTTTAAGTAGATAATTAAAAAAAACTGAATACTTACTAATTTATTCATTCATTGCTGCGGGACTTTCGGGAAATTATCCCGAAAATACCTGTCTCTCGTTGACCAAATGTATGAAGAAAAATACAAAAAGACTGGTATTATTTATGTACCGATTAACGAATACAAATATAATTTTAATCAATATGTACTAACACTTGTGCACATAACATTCAAGGGTAGAGACATAAACCAGGAAAGGTCAGAGCACAGACTGATGTAATTATTTTTCAATTTTAATTATATTCGCAGCTATTCGTATTAATGCATGCTAAAATAGCCCATTGTTATCTCTATTTATAAGGCACATCGTGCAATATCGCAACCGCTTAGGAGATTTACGAATACCTACATATATGTATACCGTTCTAATATACTTTTTTTGAATAGTTGTCTAAGCCGGCGCTAACTCAATGAACGCGGTGCGGTTTTCACGTTGTCATTGTTAAAATGAAATTAAATAATCTTCCACAAGCCCGCGGGAGCATGAAGCGGACAGACAAACAGTTTATTTATTTTCGACTTTATTTTGGGAGCTACATGGTTGATATTTATTTGCCAGTGAAAACCGCGCTGCGCTGCGCTTCGCCAGGTCTGCGTCGACTCTAAAGTGCTTTGTCCACAAAAGTCAAAATATATCCTGGGTCGTACAACAAAATCAGTCTACCTAGGGCATCTCTATTGAAATCTATAGATGTAACATAGTTTGATCTACGAATTTCCGTGGACGAAGCGACAGCCTTTGCAATACTTATTTATATTTTTTTGTTTTGTTTGATAGTATTACTTCCTAGAAAATTTATAAGCTTTAAAAGAATACAATAATTACCACCTAGTTAAGTTCTTCGAATACGTATTTATACACTTAATGGTACGAAGTTCGCAGATTGTTATCACAGGTATGATATCACAATCATAGTATATTTACTATCAGAGGATGACATCATTTATTTAGGTTACGTGCACACTGCGCTCGACTGTGATCATGCGCACTAATCACCGCGAGATGTTTTCAAAATAATTTATCTTAAGAACCTATCTCCTTCAAGCATCATTTTCCTCCTTACTACTTATTTATCATGAAAACAGTTCCTTGAATTATCGCAGACATTTTCGAGAAAACATTATTTTAATAATCACCCTCTATTTATCTCAATCATATTATTTATGTAAAGGGTTCAAATACAGATGAGGTCATTCAAAGTTAATGATCAAATCAACGAAATGATGATGAATCGGATGGTAATAAAATTGCCTCAATTCTTCGCTAAACCAACGGTTATTTTAAGCGTTGTTTGTCAATTGAGAGGCTATATTCTGTTGTGGCAAACCATGAGACATTATACGGTGCACGTGAGTCGTTCTAACGTGTTTAGATTCCAATTTCAACCGCAATTAGCAGCCGTCCACCTGAAAAACACTGTGCGTAATGTGCACGGACCTTTAAATTATTTTATGTACAGTTGTACACAATTAAGCTCGATTTGTTGAGGGAATTCCATTTGAATTTAAAGGCAGTAATTAAAGTTGTCTCTCTAGAGTTTTATTTAGTAAGTTTTTAGATGTTACACCTCGCAATATTATGTTTCTTAAGTTTCAATTTTCAAGTACAATTCTTTGTGATATTAAAATGATCAAATCTGAGTTTATGGCGTGGGTACCGCACGAATATATTCTGAGGGGCATTGCGTTATTAACGTTGTTGAGCAGACAATTTTTTCGAACATAAGAAGTAACGGATTAGCAATATACTTTAAAATCATTCAGATTGTGATTAATTAGTGTGTTATGCAATTAGGATGCCGATTATTCTGTTTCAATTTGGCACGCAGCACATAGTCGCTCATAGAGTACATGATGATTATTGTGAATTATGATTTCATAGTTCATACGTCGATTAGATTGCCAAAGCCATTGCTTCCATGTTATTATGTTCGACATCACGAACCGAATACTAATGAGCTATTATTATTGTCAGTACAAGCAATAAAATCTAGGTAACTTACGTGGACATGGCTCCAGTTAATAACTGAGTAAGAAATATTCAATTATTTTACATACAAAAGACCTTGCCATGAATGAATTTTTCTATAGTGCCTTTCTTTATTTCAGCGGTATCTAAAACAGTCTTTATTTATTTTCATGCCATTATCGCGTTGAGATAAATGCAAAATGAACGCTCATTCGGTGACTCATCCTTTTACAGATTCTTTGGATAAAGACAACTCCCCTAGAGTAGGTAATGAATGCCTAACGAATTTAAATGAAAGTTTACCACTAAACGACGTTATACTCAGTTTTGTGGTTAAACTTGAACTATAATATTAATATCATCATCTGCCTTTTCCCAACTATGTTGGGGTCGGCTTCCAAACTAACCGGATGCAGCGAAGACCAGTATTTTACATGGAGCGACTACCTATCTGACCTCCACAACGTACTTTCCGAGGCACGGAAGAGTCTTGGTTTGTAAAGATGGTCACCCATCCACGGACCAAACGAGGCAAGCTTAGCTTAACCTGGTCGATCGACTGTTATTACTTAGTCACAAGCAACTATATACATAGTAGTATAATTTAACATAAAACTGTTTACCAAGTCATATTAGAAAGCAAAACTGCAATCGCTAGTCAAAAGTTTCAATCTACGAGTGCTGGAAATCCTTCGCTTATCGCAGGAATACTAATAAAGCTTAGCATCAGTAAACAGTTATCCTGTCCAGACAGTCTGGTAGTTGTCTATGGACCCGTGTCCAGCTATCTCTGACGACACTTACATAAATAATGAGCAATACGAGCGCATGAATCTACAGAATAATAATGGACCAAGTTTTAATTGTAGAACGTTAGACGGAGATTAGATTGCTCGTTGCTTGGTTCGGGTATTACAGACAACGTAGGACCAGCGCGCACTAGATACTTTTAGTTGATCACTAAAAGTAGCATAGCTATTCACAACCGGTCGATACGGGTCCGTGCCGAATCGAAAATCAATCAATTTTGTCAAAGAAAGTCCTCTAAAGGCTGTTCACAAATCCAAAACACGAAAATTTTGTCAGTATAAATCAAATAGACATTCTTCCGATAGCTATTTGTTGTCGGTGGCAAGGCAAATCGGTAAATGAAAATTCCTCAATTCATTTTCGATACGACAAACTGTCGAATGGTTGTGAATAGTTATGCTGATAGTTTGGTTTTGGTAATTGTATTTGCGTCCGATTTTAAGGACGCTATCACATTTTGAACTCGCTCGAGTTTAGGTATCTGAATCGCAACACAACAACATTACGCGCACGCACACATTGAAACCGCTGACCGCTCGATTTTATACGTAACTTAACTAATCTTGGTACTTGAAGGTATATTTTTTTAATTTTACTGGTATTGATTGAGTAAAGTTAGTTGTAAGTTTGCAATCGAATTTTAGTAACTATGGCTAAGTACTATCTGCGTGATAATTATGTTTTTAGTATTTTTAAAATTCATCAGCCATTACGTAGCGTAGGTAGGTACCCAAAAATTTCAAGCGCTGGCCATATGGATTAAATACCATATTTTTACATAACTAACAACCTAAACATTTTACTATTACAAGGAACACCTACGATTATTCCCCAGGCTACTATTAGTTAGAAAAGATGTAAGTAGATATTTGTAAATATTATTTTAGCTGGCAAATGTTGGAGCATTACATAATCAAATACTAGCTTGGGAGTTTATCGTAGACTTTCGTGGTGATATTTAAAAATAATCATTGCCTTATGAAAATAGTATTTTATTTACAGAGACTGGGGCGCGATTTCAGTACTTTTGATAAAAATTAAAACCAAAGTAGGTAGTCAAAAGTATATTTTAATTTCATGTTTCAAAGAAGTTCAAATTTAGAATGAAGGCCAGCTCTTTCTAGGGTTCCGTACCCGAAGGGTCCATGTGGAGCACTATTGCTGTCACTCACGTGTCCGTCTATCACACTGGTTTTACAACCAAACGGTTGATGAAGCTACAGTCTTTAAATTTTCACAGTATAAGCATCTTGTTAAGCCTTGTTTTTTCTTTATTTATACTTTACGCCGCAATCAAAAAGAGGAGTGTGGCTACCTACAAGGATTAGCTGCTCAAAAAGGAAATCCATCTCGATTATTTTTGTGCCTTTTGGCTTATATTCTCTTATTGCGCATTCTTGCTCCTGAAAATAAAAAACCGGTCAAGAGCGAGTTGGACTCGCGCACCGAGGGTTCCGTACGTATATAATTATGATGTTAATGATTTCTCAAAAACACTATTTAGAGACATCGTTTATTTTTTTCTGTAATCTTTACATAAACTTCTATGACATAGAATATTTTCAGATTTTTATCTATGCAAACTTCGAAGATAAGGGGAACGGTGCAAACAGCGCTCTTTCATATGACATGCCCTAGTAGCTCCATTTCAAATTTTTCAGTCCCTTTTGCAAAAAAGGTATATATTTTTTTATTTCTTTCTTGTTTGCAAAATAGTTGGGCAAACGTCATCTAAAACTATTCTAAATTTTAAGTTGATAGCATTAGCAGTTCTTGAGATATCCTGGTGTGACAGACAGACAGACTTAGTCTCACCATAAGGGTTCTTTTTTACCATTTTGGTACGGAACCCTAAAAAGACAACATTAGTAAGTACCTAAGGTAAATCAAATAAAATAAATTACCAACACACCAAATTATCAATGTCTGTAACAAAACTCCAGAGTAGATTTGTGATTTCTGAATCAAAATACAAAGTCTCATTACTTTTGTTCACTGCTACGTGTATGGTTTTATTGTGCTTTATCGAAATTTCTGAATTCGTGGCATCTGTAATAACAAATGTAAATATTTTAGCAATGCACACCACAATCAAAAACCATACTTGGTGTCGAAAGTTATAACCATCTACTATTCTGGATTTATGAATTGACAACTAAGTCGATTTATCAGCAAAATGTGCATCCGCCATTATGAATCAAAAGTTGGATGGTATATTTGTAAACACCACCTTCAACAATTGATAACAAACCTCCACAATTGCTGACAATGTCGAATTTTTATTTAAAAAAATACAACCGCCATCTTGGATAAAAAAAAATATGACATACGTAATCACCACCCCCAAAAACCCCAAAATTGACTATGTATCGAATATCTCAAAAAAATTTGATCAAAGATAATATAATTTTATTTACACAATGTTTATCCGTAATCTACAACCATGATTCATACAAAAATTTTGAACTATGTATTTATTTTTAAAACTAATTCCAATAATCGTACTTCCTTTTATTTCGGTCCGAAAAAGTATCAACTTCGTCCACCCACAGTATACAATACAGCACACGCTTTTGTACGTATATATTTTTTTTGCGAAAAATCGATACACCGGTGCTTCCACGAGCGCGTTCGAGCGCGGAATGACGAACCGCGTGTAGAAAATGTATGGAGTAATTTGAGGGCGCTTCTTATTTTAATCATAAATAAAAAAGTTATTTATTTACTTACAAAATATTTAGTTGACCGTATAGAGGACTATATAAGCAACAGTTTGTTATTATTTTTATGTATAACTATGCAGTGGATTTAGCTATATTGGTTCTTATTCAGACCTCATTTTTTTTCATTTGTTGGTTTTATTGTGATTGTTAAAACGTATTTGTGTGAAAAATTTGTATGGGGCTATACAATTTTTATGTGCCCATTCTGGAGATGAATATATTATCTTTAATTTGTGACACTGATATCCTTGCAGTTGTGACTCCTAATTCATTAAAAGGGTACCTGAAAAGCACTGATATTTGAGGAAATATGTGATAGCGTCCTTAAATTGAAAGTAAATCGCGCACTCCATTATAGCTAATTCATTGGTCTATCTAAAAAGTTTTTAGTACGCGCTTAGGCTAAGTCTTTAATTTTGACCATACATTTGCATGATTCAAGAATTTGGTATCGATTAGTTTTATTACATTCTTTAGATATTAAGAATATCTAATAGTCTTTGTTACATGATATTTACATGTCCTTTAAGACAGACCTCATTGTAACATTACTATCCTAATAGTTATACTTCCTATACCGATTTTATTATATTTAAGTAGTTCAATTACATTTTTGCCATTATTCTATGTCCTTTATTATTTAGAAATTAGCAAACGTAATACAGGTATTATTCTACCTACTGTATCGATTAAAAGTAAGTTTTTCATTATTTAGATTAGTCAGATATTAGTTAGTTTTTGTCTGCTTAGACATTGTTCCGTTTGTTTTTTTTTATATTAGAGTAATATCTTGTTTTGTAGTTAAATATTTATTATTTAGTAACTTATTGTAATAATACGTAAATATCTATCTAGAGCCAAAGCGATTTTTTTCCAAAGTATAGTTTGAAATCAAGACATTCGAAATAGCAGTTTGTGTGTGTTTGCATAATTTTGGGCAAGAAAATCGCTTTTGAATAATTATACGGTGTAATTATACAAACAATTACAAGTGACTATGTCATTTCTTAGTAAAAAACATTATCAATTATTATCATTAATGGTACTCTTAATATATTAAACGCCTATCTTTACTGCGATAAATGTTACCAGTTTATGACTTTATTTATTTACAGTGTTTATTTTTTTGTTATTTTACTTAGTTTTATTATATTATTTATCTAACAAAGGGTCTATGTAATTATATGTCAATACTCACAGATGCACCGCATCAGCAATGAAGGCTTTTCTAAAATGAATTTGCTATGGAAAGTGACATTTTTCCTTACTTTTATAACACTTTTTGTCGCTTAAAATTTTACTTGTCTGCCTGAATTTTACTCGTGTGTGCCAAAACGCGTTCTCTACCTCGATTTCACACGTTGGTTCCCCAGCCAAGTGAATTGCGTTCAACGCTTCACTGCTGTCCATCTTGATTGACCTGTTGTTGGGACGACGGACACATTTCTCTAAACCTTGGCCTGTATTGGGCAAATAACGAATGAAGTGGGCTGTGAGCCAGTTAATAGACCAGGTAATTTAGCTTTTTGATTTGCACCGTTTAAATACGTAAAAGTTTTGAAAAGTCTTCAATTTATAGCTTAGCTTTTAAGTATTTTTTGTTGTACAAACAATTTAACCGCAATGTACTTAATCGAATTTGTGATTTCCTTTTTAAGTAAAAAACTAATATTTGTGATATTAACATTTTAATTCAAAAATTTACTAAAACTTTTATAATACCTAATTAATACTTTTACAAAATTTTTACTAACTTGTATTGTGAGACTAAAAATCGCGCTAAAATTATATTGTCTTAAAATTTTGTTACCCTGTTTTCTAATATTAAAGTATTTGAAAAAAGAACTGTTTAGTTTCATTGCTTTAGTCCTGACCCTGATCATGTCATTGTTCCATGAAGTTTTAAATAAAGAATATAGTTGTTTTTTTTCATATGGAAGGGTTAAAGCAATGAACTGCGTGCGTGTAGAATGGCGGCCTAGGCTCGTATGACGGTTGCAGTTAAAGACAGTAGGTTTATGAGATTGGAAGCCGTAATAGTGCACTGTAATCTCGTAGGTCTTGGCAGTTATCGATTATGTAGTGCATGCTATAAATGTTCATGAACTAGCATACATAGTCTTTGAATGACGAGATTGTGTGTGCGATAAAATTAAACTCGAGAATCATTAAAAACACGATAACAGTTCGTCAAGGAAAGTTTTCAGGGAAATATAGGATATTCTGATAAAAATACATTTTAATGTTTTCAAATTCATTTTACATAAACCAAAGTTGTTAAATAAATATACAAACATGAAATAATGCTTCTTACAACACCTGAAACTGGATTTTACAAATATGATTTGTAAAATCTTGTAAAATATGATTTGTAAAAATGATTTGTAATTTTGGGAGTCCCTTGCTACACGGGTAACCGGTAGTGGCGGAGGGCCGGTCTAAGCCTCCGCCATCTGAATATGTCGTCTGTATAGATGTCATGTATGGGTTTAATATATAAATGATAAACGGCAGGCTAGCAACACTGGCAACGCTTAACCTATTAATACAACCGCTTTCCTATGGGTCAATTTGCACGGAATATCAAAACCTTGTCGTTTTTTTTTATTTTACTAACGAAATGTAAAATCTTTATCAAAATTGTATCTCGATCAAAATAGGATTCGCGACTATGTCAGTGTATTTACAGAATTATAATTATTAAAATCATTATTACATCTCTCTAAGATAGATTTGTTCCATTGAATGACTTTTTCATGAATTGATGACATTGGGGAACAAATCTAACCTAGAGAGATGGGTTAATGATTCTAATGATTTTAATTATGTAAATACATAATATCTGTTATAGTCGCGAATCATATTGTGATTAAGATATAACCTGACGCTGACCTGCAAATTGCAAAAAACTAAAGAATATTTGAATTTCACGGGCTACAGCTGCGGATTCACCTTAAACAGTCTCGTGTCAATATCTCAGCCAGAGACCGTACAACTCCGGTTAAGAGTTAAGCCTTTCGAAGGGGTAAGCCTTGTATGAGGTTACCTTTATCATGATGTAACGCCTTGAATGGGTTCTACGCTTGAAATCCAGTAAAAGGATTATCCCTTCAATATGAAAAACCCATTGAATGGATTCTATTCTTGAAACCCAGTGAAAGGGTTACATGATAACCCATTAAATAGGTTCTATACCTACTTGAAACCCAGTGACATGAAAAAATCATAATATTATGTCATTTCGATATCCGCCCAGCAAAGCAAAAATGAACTCAATATTACATGCAATAATGATCAATTGATCATATATCCCTGTTTACAAGCCGCTCGGTAAGTAGCCACAAAGGCGCCGCCGCTGCCGCTTAACGCGTGCTATTCCATTTTGCAACCTATGCCCATCACCGAGAGGTCATGTTACATTGCTCCGAGTCGGAATGTTACGCTATTATCGTTTTTAAGAGTTGAAAGTGTAACCCTTTTGAAAGGCTTAAATTAAGCAGTTCAAAATGGTTACCCACCACACCGTATGGGTTTCTATCGAAAACCCTTTCAACAAGTAACCAAAATTTTAATGGCTTATCATTTAAGCCGTTCAAAAGGGTTACCCACATGGGTTTTTGATTAACTGCTTAGAAAAACCCTATCGAAAACCCTTTCAATGGGTAACCAAAATGGTCCCTGATCGCAGCTAGCCAGTCCATCGTAAAGTGTCGATCTATTCACGTGAAGACGATTCGACCTCTATTGACGAGAAAGGGTAAAGATATTGATTGTCACTGATTTAGTTCATACAATACTTACATAGTTTTGCAATAAGCAAACAATATTATTGAAGTCCGATTGTTTTTCGTTCAGAAGTTTGTAAGAATGTTAAACGAGTTTAAGATGAATCTTGGGTAAAAATTAGGCTCTTCTGGTGTGGTTTTCTGATAGTTTAGGGATCGAGGATAGTTGAGGCTACTGCCAGCAATAAAAGTAGGTAACATTTTCAGTCAGGAAAGTCACGGAAAATTTATGAAACAAAAAAAAAATATAATTGTACCTAATCATTACATAACAATGGATGTGCATTGTGCAAGCCTAGGAATTAGAAATAGTTATTTCTCATTTCCAAAAAATATCAAACAATATAAATATAAATTATGTTGTCTACATGCTTACAATGCAGTCTGCTTATTTCTGGTTTTGGTTTGATAAAGAGGCAGGTAAATCGATAAAAATAATAATGATTTCCGTTATTTGTATTGCTCAATTTCGCGATAAAGGCAAGTTTTTTAAATAATGGCAACTCCTTTTTATGGCTCCGTACCCAAAGGGTAAAACGGGATCCCTATTACTAAGGCTCCACCGTCTGTCTTGCTGTCTGTCCGTCTGTCACCAGGCTGTATCTCATGAACCGTGATAGTTACAGTTGAAATTTTCACAGATGATGTATGTATGTTGCCGCTATAGCAACAAATACTAAAAACCAGAATAAAAAATATTTAAGGGGGGCTCCCATACAACAAACGTGATTTCTGTGCCGTTTTATAGATAATGATACGGAACCGAAGACTCTCACTTGGCCGTTTTTTTTTACATTATTGTTCTAAGTACTACTAACTCTTTAGAAAGCATATTACTACGGTTTAGGATGTCAAATTCTGCTACTCTGAAGAAACCTGGAGGTTTCCACAATATGATTACGATTAGTGATGCTATTTATAACCATTTTTTTATGTAAATATAGTGTCTGTCTGCATCTTCTGGTGCATCTTATTTCCTTAATCTTTATCTTCCGTGCCTCGGAAAGCACGTTAAGCCGTTGGTCCCGGTTATCATTCATGGATCTTTGACCTTCGTTGCGGGTCGTCAGAAAACCGAAAGTCTGCCAGCTAATCTTACCAAGGGGCGTATTACCCAGTTACTGGGGTTGTGGAGGTCTGATAGGCAGTCGCTCCATGTAAAATACTGGTATTCAGCTGCATTTGGTTAGACTGGGAGCCAACCCCAACATAGTTGAGAAAAGGCTGGGCAGTTTTTTCCTTAATCTTTATCTCTTAAATTGATTAGTAAAAAATACTATGTGCGATTTTCATCATAATTTAGGGAATGGCTCTTAAGAAAGGTTGATGGAAATAATAGGTATTTAATGACATCACCAGCACTAAATCGCGCGGGTCGCTAGTTTAGACTTAGTGCCGGTTATTTATAAATGTGGCAAGTTATTACATCGTCATGCCATTATTCGGTGAGGTGCAATTTAACCGATAGCAAATAGAGATAGATAGCTTCATTTAGCAACGTCAGGCAAATACAGCCATAAATAACTAGGTTACACAACATTTAAAAACGATAATAGTTTTGTACAAAGAGATAGGGTAGATACAAACAGCTTACTTGCAAGGAGTTAAAACAATTTTCTGAGCGTGCTAAGTAGTCTCTAGTCTTTTACAACGTTTATTTTGTGAGTATCTTTTAAAAGTTACTAGCTTTTGCCTACGGCTTCGCCCACGTAGGTTTCGGAAAATATCCTATGGGAACATACTACCTGGATTAATAGAACCCTATGTGTTAATCCAGGTTATAAACTATCTGTGTGCCAAATTTCATCCGAATACGTTCAGCTGTTTTTGCGCCCATCCGGAACAGACAAAACGGACAAAAATTCAAAACTTTCGGCCTCAGGCTATATGGTATGGTTTTGACTTCGTAACTGTTTTATTATAATTATGTAAAGATTACGCACATGAAATGAAATATAGGCAAAGTAGTGAGAAGATGAATATTTTTACCTGTATATCTATCTCTTTGTTTGACTGTACTGTGAAATGTGTCTGCAGTGTTACGTTTTGGTTGCGTGTTCAGCGTCTATTTCCAAGATCATACACATTGGATATAAAACGAGCAGCATTTTAGCATAACCCTAGTTTTGTCATAAAATGTCGTGATTGCGATGTCTCCCCTATGGCCCTATAGGTAACTCCTTTTGGGGTTACTTTAGCAAAGTATTCTTGAAAAGTTTTGTAATTGTTCAGTTTTCTTTGAATGAAATTGGATTCAATGGTAATATGTGTGTTGTCACTTACCAAAATAATAGACACGGTTCAGAAGACTTGAGGAATTCCGCCTCAAAATAACAGTATAAGCTTTGATTTGTAGAAATTAAATCAACGGACTGCCTCGTTGGTCTAGTGGTCGCAACCGCTACTGCTGAATGGGGTCCTGGGTTCGATTCCCAGATCGGGTAAAGTGTTATTGGGATTTTCCATTAGGAATTTCTCAGTAGCAGCCCGTAGTCTCGATTTGTGCCCGGTTGATACATGGGACTTAAAATAACTGGCGAAATGTGGGTGTATTATAGGTACACCTCTGCTTAACCCTTCGGGGATTACAGGCGTGATGATATCGCAAGTGTAGTCAATTCCGCTCTTAAGACCAGGCAGTCTAAACAAATTTCCACGCAAGCTCCGCCCCTTGCACCCCGCCATCGCCACTCCGTTATGTGCTAAACGCTAACACATCAGTTATCGTGTTCGAGCACGAAACTAAATAGCGTAAGTCTCAATTCTTATTTGTTTATAACTAAAGTAATAATTGATCTAGAGAAAAAATATCTGGTGGCTGGATAATAAACTATATTTTCTTGCTGCGAATATTTATTTTAGACATAAAAGCCAAACAATCTTGTTTGTTTTTTTAATTATCCTTAAAAAGACATGATTTTCGAATAAAAAATATATCCAGCGAAAATATTACAATTACGTAACTTTAACATGGAAAGAAAATGATCCAATAAATTATATACTAAAGTTAAATTTTGCTTGTATGTGTGACTGTTTCAGAACATTCATGCAAATTAACATAAAAATAGGTAGTCTCCTCTTAAGTCTGTTCGAATATAGGCTAATTGTTAACCCTAACCATATTCATAATCAGGGGTCAGGAAATGCAGTTTACTCTAGCACGAGTATAATATCAAACTTCAGCATTGCAATTTAATTATATTCTGTCTCGTGTTTATGCTAACAACATAAGTTTTTATAGTAAATGTTAGGTCAAGCCAATGTCACCTCTCGTAGATATAGACAGGAAATGAAGCGTGCGTGTGCCAGTTAATGTTTTAATTATTAACATTATATTTTTGTAAAAACAATAACAAAATGTGCATTTACTTGAAAAAAATATGGAGAGATTATGTTAGTTATTTTGATGACCTAAACATAGCGTCAAGTGTCTAGTTATGGACTTCTTGCGAATAATTGTCGATTTACCAATATGACCTTTTCCCACATTTGTGTATTACTTATGTTCATATTGTAATATCATACTTATTACTAACAAATTCCTATTGGGTCATGTCCGCTTTCTTCCCATGGGGGTAGGGAGAAACTACTGGTGGCGTTCTATAGTTTCTGCCTACTATGATCCTTACATACCTTTTCCTTCGTTCACGTTCATATAAATCTGGTCAATTCTCGCATCATGTACGGAAGGATATTAACGTCGCTTACTGAGATCTAGAAAATAAATATTATTATTATCTAAGACGAAACTCTGGCTTTCTTCTGGTTTGAAAGTAGGTATTTGACTATAGCAAAATATTTTTCCAAAAAGTCGAGAGCGACAATGCTGTCGCTCTCGACTATGCAGTTTTGATGACACTTAGTTCATGGCAAAGTCAATTTAAATTTTTACTGGAGAAGTACCATATTATCTGATTTTTGTATAATAATTACAACAACCAATTATTGTCCAGCTGCATGGCAAAGGCTTCTCAAGTTCAAATACAAAGAAGGCATGAGCATTGATCACCACACTTGGTCAAATCGGATTGGCGATTTGAAACTAATAAGTATTTAAAATATTATTATCTGTCAGCATCCTAAATTTAGCGTAACACTTTCAATCAGAATCCGAACGAGTTTGAAAGCAATTACTAATCCATTGCTTCATACGTTTGACATTTTCATGTGGTCAACAACGTAAAAAATAACTTAATGAATGTTGGTGAATTGTCAAAATGAAAGGCATTGCCAATGTATGTGTGTCACGCAATTAGCCCGCAGGTTTCCTCACGATGTTTTCCTTCACTAATCAGTGATGGCTAATTTTTGTATAACCTTGGCTAAACTGAACGTTATGTTTGTTCGACAGCGTTGATCGAGCGCAGCGCCGGTAATGAAGAGCGCGAGGACTCGTCGAGTCACTTCGCGTGGGTGCTGAAGCAACTCGTGCAGGAGAACATACAGGGCCTGCCGCCCGGTGGGGGGCTTGCTGCCAAGTAAGTGTTAATAACAGTTTAATCAAACCAATGCATTTATTTGAATTCAACCATTTACAGGCACTAGGCCCGCGTGGTGGATTACAGCCCACTCCCTCTCACAGAGAGGAGGCCTGTGTCCTAGCTGTGGAAGATTATAGGCTGATAATGCCTCAGGCACTTTTGAATTGTCAAAGGAGTCGTTCAGTCAGTAAGATGAAGCTAACTAGCTTCATCAACGAGAACTATAATCCGCGCGCAAGTGCTAGTCGCTGTCTGATGTATGTGAGCGGTGAGCAGGGGGATGTAGACAACGGTGAAGCTAACTCAGTCTGCCAATCTTGTCACTGGGGCCTGTCCCGTCTCACCGATCACTACCTCAGGCGGTGACCGGCACTTGCGCGCGGACTATAGATGTGGCCCTTCGAATGAGTTCCATAGTTGCTGACTTCGGTGATCTCCGCAGAATGGACTTGGAAACTTTGGCGGTGCAATTGACAATCTGTCTTTTGAGAAAGTCTTGAATATTAGAAAATATATTTTAAGTTACCAAAGAACCTGAAAAATACAAAAGCAATACTCACATATTGTCAACAATCACAAAGAGCAATCATTAAAATTAATCTTTTTCAATTCCAGGCAATCGTTACTGGACAAAATTTACAGGGAGTTCTATCCGGACCACCCCGACAGCTCGGAGACGTTCGACTGTCAGACCGAACTGGCCGACGCGTTCAGCGCAAACTAACGCTTTATATTACGTTGTACACTAACACATACGGGACGCGATCGTACACTAGCCTTGTGCAAGCGCCGATGGAAAGCTAACTAAGAGACAGTAACGTGGAATGTCGAATTCCAATCGTTTGAACAGTTTGGTAAGTAACTTTAGGAATGTTTCTTTTTTATACTAGTGACACTCACTAAATTAATTGTAATTTTGACATATCAAACCAAAGCTAAGTTTTCAAATTAAAAGTATGGAAAATGTCTGGGAAGAGTTGCCTTTGGCTTAGGATTTTAAAGTGCGTTCACTAGCTAAGTGTGCGGTTTCGTCCCAAATTAGCTGAATACATCATACTAGTACAAATCGAATGGAATTGCAGTTACATTACTTCAGAATTTTGAACGTTGGTAACATTTCATTTTGTACATAACTGTCTCGAATGTCAGGTAATGTAGTTGGAATTTTATTTGATGGGAGTCAATAATTGGTGCTTCGACTGTGCTGATGCGTCGGTTTAAAAAAAACCCTGAAATTACCTTGATATGGTAGTGTAATTTTTGCTTTCAATCACTTTATATTGTCTTCTAGAGGGAACGCAATGCTCTAGTTGATTTAATTTTGTAATTGTTCACTTAAAATAAATAATGATATAATTATAATATTTGATTCCTTTCATCCCAAATATATTCTAGTAAACTGACAACTCGACAGAGCCGAAGCAAATTCGAACCCTAAAATGCATATAACACTATGTAATTAGGCTGTGGTATGGCCTTCAGAATAAATGTTTACTATGAACCTAATTCGTTCAGCATCACCACAGCCTCTCACTTGTATCACACGGCACAAAATTTCCTTATTTCCAGCCATGTTTAATGTAACCCTGCCGGATTGAAATGCCCATCAACTTCGAACCTTTGTTTGTATAGCAACCATTTTAATTTTGTCGCGTTACAATTTTATTTTTTGTAGCTTAGATATTTTTGTTTCGTGTTAACATTGGCCATTCGTGAATGTCATAATATTAGATGTATAATATTAGATATTCGATTGGATGTAATAGAAAGTCTATGATAATTATTTACTTGTGTGAGCGGTTAAATTCTATAGTTTGTTCCCGCACTTAACATTTTTGTTAAGAATGTTTTATACAGAAGGTTTATCTAAACTGGCTTAGTGTTTAGAGAAAATAATTTGTCACTGGCAAAATTTTCTTAATATGAGTGTTAAGCCAGATAGCAGATACCAGGCCAGTCGGATTTATTGTAATCTTATGTTCTGTTTCACGTGAAAGCCTAAGAAAATTGGAAAATTGATTTCTCAATTCTATTAAATAAATATCTAGTTTCCTTTTTGTACATATTTTTTTCTTTATTACAACAAACATAGTCATTATCCAAAACGTCAAAGTAACATTATTGATTAAAAAAAAATATAAACTAGCGTTAATAATCGGAAATTGGAATATGGGGTAATATTAATTGTTAGTTTTTTATTTCTTAAAAATTATTGTACTTCGTTTCGTGTTACAGAAAATATGAAATTAGATTTAATCGCTTTTTAAAAGTTACGCGTTATCGAAAGAAGTATTGGGTATGCTTTTAAATTTTTGCTTTGTACTTAGATGAAAAAAAAGTAACTAATCTGTTCTTATGCGTAGTGTCTGTGGCCGTACAATATACAAATTAGACCGAATTCCATTTTGTCATATAATGTTGTTACCAATTTCTATGTGTACGATTCATTTCTGATATTCACCTCTTGTAAATAAAAGAGAATAGAAAAAGATACTTTTGTACCTGTTTGTGCGGTTTAGCGTGTAACTAACTAATTGTGAGGAGTTTATCGTGTCAGCACTCGTGGAAATACATATAACATCTTCAAATATACTTTTACATTCATTATTTTAATAGTTTTAAGCATTTTTCGATATGTGGTGTACAAATCGATTACAAAATTAACAGAATGATTGTGTATTATATAATTTTAGCAGAAATAACTTTGATCAACAATAGCACTAGCTTAAGGATCAGGTACAAAAACACATCGCTCAAGGGGCTGCGATTGCATATAACTTGATTATAAACTTTAATCAAACCAAACATCGTCGATTGAAAAATAAACTTATTTAAAAACAATAATATATATGGAAATATAAAACATAATTTCTAAGCAATAAGGTTGAAAAAGCTATGTTGCAAAATAAGACAAATATTTTTCCGGTTTTTGATGCGCTCGTCGGAAATCTAGTACTATTGTTGATCGAAGAGAAATAATGACAGTGCTACATAAAACTTAAACATGTTGTATGTATTTCCAGCGCCTGATACAATAATGTAACTAAATAGTTTTTACTGAACAAAAAAATTTCAAAGGTTTTCAAATGTGACGTAGGAGACATTGTTTTAGTATTATATCTAATGAATGAAGTAATAAGAACCTATTATAATATTATATTATGTTTCTATTTACAAATGGAAATAGAACAACCCTTTAAAAATGACTCCTAATAACACTTAACATTGATGTAGTCGAGGAGTTCATTTGTAAATTCGAACGATCTTATTGAACATTCAAACCATATCTAAATTAGTTTAATATATTACGAAATAAAATACAGAACATGTTTCCTAGATATAAAAATAATTATTATCTATTTTATTGGTGGTAGCAAAGCTATTGCGACTCTATTATTATTTTTATCTTGTGCAAGACAGTAAAATACGTTTTTTTTTCCTACTATAGTCCAGTCACTTTGTCGAGGACGTAAATCCCACACTAATGTAGCTTTTACTTCAGGTGAATAATATACCGTACTATGCTGCCTTGCGTAAGCATTTCGCTATGACCCCAAAATTGTCAGTTAATATTGCTTCCATCATAATTATTTTCTATATTTTTTACCCAAAAACTTACCCTTTTCAACCCATTGTCGAGGATCGAAACGTTGCGGTTCTTCTTTTCTTTACGTAGGTCATATTGATTGTGTTTTGTACAAGCGGGTTTAGGTTTGAATGCCAATCCAAATTGGTGCCTTTGACGCTAGTTTATGGAATATCTCGTCGAGATGTTATGGTTGTCAACAAGTCACATAATGTGGCATTGGTGTCATGGGCCCGGGGTTCTATCCTTATAAGGTTGCTTGCGTTCGACTTGATTATCCATTATTTTTCTTAATAACCAAATATTATTATTAGACAGTGGGTTTTGAATCGGAATTCCATCCGGGACGAGTATGTAGGTTTACGTCTGGTTGTTTTTTTTATAATTTCGCTTTCGGACGGAAGTCGACATCTCACAAAGTGTGTCTCGTTATTTTCTAGTAGACGCTTGAACAATAAATACCTGTACCTTGACAAAATATTTTTTTATTTTCTTTTATTATGGTTTTATTAGGTCCCGCTTTTGTTGTTTTAACAGTGCGTAGCGTTTTACGGTGTAGTTATTATATAGTACATTGTGATACAAGGGTGGAAAGTAAACTCGTAAACTAAACAGCTCGTTTGCAATAACCTACACACCCGTGTATTACACGACGTTTTTCAATACACTTGTGGGAAATAGTAAAAAACAAATCAAAGAATTCAAAAATTTCAGAAAATGGCGCGTTTCTGCAACTGGACATTTTTTTTTTTACAACAAAATAGCCTATACTGCCTATTCGATTTATGACAAATGTTATGTGAAAATAATTAAATTAAAACTGGTAATTAAATAAATTAAAGAACCATTTAAAAGACTTTTGAGAATTCAATGCTAAGACGTACGGAGTCATTCATTATTCCTCATATAAAATCTATCCCATTTTATTTAAGAAAACTCCTTGCTACAATTTTTTTTTAAATTGACATAAATTTAAAACTCAACTGCAAAACTAATGATACCTAGCGCTCGTAAACAAAAGTCACGAGCGCGTAACAGAAAGATGCTTAGGCAAAAGATTTAATTTTCGAATCATTATTAGCCTCTGAAAGTATCTACGCCATGTTTAAGAACTGTATTGAAAAAAAATAAAAATATTTCTCTAAGTTGTACAAACACTTTTACACGTCAATCATATTTTAAAAATTAGATGAGGATGGCATTTCCTATCTGACTACTCGGAGAAGAAAGGCCGAAACAAATTCAGAGGTCACAGTCTCTTTTAAAGTCCAGACATAATCTTGGTCAGATCATGTGAAGGCCATGTAGATTGGTGTCGGAAATGGTCTTTTGATGAAAGAACTGAAAGACCTGACCAGTCAGTGCACGTATTTGTCAGTAATTGTGCTGCTCTACTCTGAAGTCAACGATGCGACGATCAATATCAAAGAAAGGACATTTGGGTAGGCAGCAAAAATGACTCTGCCAGTAGTCTTCACATTCACAATAATTAATGTAATATAATACTTTACAAGTAAATAATCATGTCATTGTGTTTATGATAAATATGCGGATATTGTGGAGGGCGAAGCCCTAGGAATTCAGAAGGAGCAAATAAGGGACGGATGGCTGGTAACACACTGACGTTTATTTTACAAGTTAAGATGACAGATTAACAATACCATAGATAAAACCATAACTATAGAACAGTTTAAAATAATAAAAATTGAAATAAAGGCGACTTGGAGCCTTCTCCTTGCCGCCCAGCATCTCACTCAGTCTGTAGTGTGTGAGCGAGAGATAGAGTGAGGTGGCGCTGAGGTATTATGGACTCTTTAATTGTCGGCTGTTTAATACGTTAGAACTTGAATTGATAATTACATCTTGTGGAAAAGTTGCATGCATTAAAATTTCCAAATCTGATTGCCGCACAACCTGACATTAACATCTACATATCCCTTCAATATTTTGGCAAAATATATATTATGCGACTTATCTGTGTACAGTAAGTGTAATTTGTATTATATTAAAGTTTTATAGTGTCACTATGGGATATTTTTAAAATAAATTCTAAACTATCTACACATCCACTTATTCGGAGTATAGTAGTGTTTAGGTTACATGAAAATATTTTTTTTTTATAATATGTGTATTTGTGTTTGAATAGCATAAATAGATGTAATTAAAGATTACCAAGTATTTATTATCTTGGGACGATAATTGACACTAAGCCACCATTTTTGCTAAACGCAACAGTTTCAATATAATGCAAAGAATTATGCGAAAGCGCCACTTTAAACGAAACAACAAATATTAACTAAAAAGCTAATTTAATCAAAAAGAATTTCGGTAGATCCTAATTTCGTACATTCTGTATCCAAAAAGGTAAAATAAAGAATTGTAGAATTTAACATTTACTAGATGTCTAACATTAATTATTGTAATATCCCATTGATTCTGTGGTGAACTGCCAATCGATGGCTTGTTGGTACGCGGCCCGTTCGTAGTAATTATCGCAATGTTCGGGTTTCCGACGCGTTATCATCTTGGCCTTCCAAGCACGTCTTTCCTCGATGGCTTTCTGCAGATACCGTTAACAAAAAAATGATTTAGAACAGTTCAGACGATTATCAAGATCTTTCGTCTCTTTTGGTTTAGAAATACCTTAAATTCTTAAACGACACTAACTTTGAAGACGTTCCTATAAATATGTCTTCCTTCAAAAGCAAAAGGCAAACATCTTCAACATTTGGAATAACTTTAGTGAAATATTTCTACTGATTTTGTCAAAAAAAAACTCACATCCTTTTGTTTCTTTCTGATATCATGGCGGTACTTCTCAGCATTCTTCCTCATCTTACCGAGATCTTCAGCGCTCGCCTCGAATCTATAACATACTTAGTTTTACAGTCAGAAATAACTGGAGAAAGTCATTAAAAGAGATCAGCCCTTTTTAGGGTTCCGTAGCCAAATGGCAAAAACGAAACGATTACCCTTCAGCATTTATGCCACACCCGGGTGGCATAAATGCTGAATTACTTGGCACTTACTTGCGTTTAAGTAGTAAATGAGCCATGGCGTGTATGGGGTTCTTGGGTTGTTTCGTGGCGACGTCGTACAGAACTTCAGGCAGAAACATACCCAAGCTCTCCCAAAGGAACTTCACCGATTCATGGTCAAGAGTTCCTGAAAACATCACCTCAACTATGCCAACTTAATGTCATCACGAAAAAATTATTGAAAAAATTCGGTAAGGTACGAAGTCGGTCTTTGGTTTTTAACCGACTTGCATAAAGGAGGATGTTCGTCTCTATTTAGGTATGTTCACCGATTTCTCCGTCAATTGTGGACCGATTTTGATAATTCTTTTTTTTTGTTTGAAAGGGTATGCTCTCGAGGTGGTTCCATTGTCACCAAGCGAGATTCTGATGAAGGAATCCTATGGAAATCGACGGAAATCTTCAAATTTTATAGGCACATCTATAGCGATTTGGGTATTTTTTATAGTAACTCGTGCATTTGCTCTCGGAAAGCACCATTTGGTGAAGTGGAACTGATGATGAAGACCACAGATGGCTACCGGAACAACATAATACTAAGTATTTCACGGGTTGCGATTCGATTAGGTACTTTAATATGGTTGCTAAGCAATTTATGCTCGTCACAATGCATAGGGTGAAGTTCACCATCAGCTCCAGTTCTCCTGGTTCTTACCAGGAGAACTCCTGAACAATTGAACGTCCCTGCATCGGGAAAAGCAATATAAGGTGATGAGCAGTTGTCGTTACGCTATTGTAATCTGACATGACTGTGCTAGCTGTCACAATCTAATAACATGGTCTTAATTAAAGTGATGGTGATTGTTTAGTTTAGCGCTGGTAGCACACCATGGATGGATACATCATGGCACAAGTTGACGGAACTTGACGCGAACCAGTACAATAGAACTACTGCGGTTTCGCTGCTATGGTTTCGCGGCGGAAGTGTGCTATCAGCGTCGCGTCATCGATTTATATAAGTGGAAAATAAATGTACATAAATTAAGAAGTTTTAAAAGTCTAGAATACAATATACAATGCGGAGACAACAATACGACAATAAATGAAAACACTGGCAATACTAATGCTTAAGAGTATTTTGGAACGATCAAATAAATTCTAGTATCAAAATTTAAAAAGTGATCTTTTCAAACAAACTAAATAGCAGTGGCGTGCCGACTATGGGTTTTGCCAATCTTTGACCAGCTATAGCGACTAAACTATTGGATATATTTGATTGAATTTTCGTGTACAGAATTCGAACGTCATTAGACACACGCAGTTGAATTTATTGTCATATTGTCGTCTCCACGTTGTATATGACCCCTTTATTACAAAGTGTCAAACTCGAAGCATTTATTTCAAATAGGTATACCAAATATAGGCACTTTTGAATTGTCAAGGGGTTGGTCAGTCCGAGAGATGAAGCTAGTTGCCCATTCCAAAGCGTAGTAGGTTCCTATGGAGAAGAACGGGCAAGAAACTCCACGTACACTCGTTTAAATTAAAAGACAGTTGCACATGTCAGATTACTCCAATTAATTAATAATTCGACTTTAGATAAATTACAAACTGACCCACCAAAATGTGAAAAAAAATACTTTACAAAAAAAAAAACAACAGACTTCCAAAAAAAGCACAGCGAAGTGAAAAATAACTTTAATTTCGGAAGTCATTTAAAAAAAACGACTACGTCGTTTTAAAATAATTAACACCATACTGCGATCGCCAACCCGCCTGCTAAGCGTGGTGATCATGGCAAACATCCTCCCTTAGGGGGAGGCCTATGTCCAGCAGTGGACGACTTTTGGCCGAAATGATGATGATGATATATATGGGACCACCGCGCACGCTTCGTCTTACAAATGAAAGAATTAATTTTTAATCGGTCAACTATTGACGAAAATACTATCGAGGAATAATAATAAAAAAAAATTACCTACATACAATGAACATAGCTCTTCCTCCTTTTTTGAAGTCGGTTAAAAAATTAGCCTATACCCATCTCGCGACCTTGTCGAGTCATAAGTATATTGATTGTGTAAGTTTTTTTTTAAATCCCTTCTATATATAGATACATAGATATCTACGCGTAAAAAAACAACCCTGTCTGCTGTCGCGCACTCGGGTAAAAATTAATAATGGTACCTAAGTACCTAATTAGGTATTTTGTTTTTGTTATGAATTTATAATGTCATAGTGTAGTTTATTCTTAACGATCATAATTTACAAACAGATTGACGGATAAGGTCAATTTGAGTAGAGATTTTGACGATTTTGTACGCTTACGGTTAGTCTGTTTTTTTTTTGTTATTTAATGTACTTAATGAAAAAGGTATTGATAATTCCGATAATTCGATATTATGATACGATTAAGCTGGTTTCATGATGTAAGTATACGGGAGACAGACGTAGTAGTTGTATAATTGCACTTTTTTAAAAGAAGTATCTATAATCGGAAATAAGCACATTTTTCTCAAGATCTAGTCAAAAAGTTAATTTTTAACCGACTTCTAAAAAAGGAGGAGGTTCTCAATTCGGAGGTTTGTTTTTTTTTTGTTTGTTCGCGCATAAGTCCGTCATTTGCCAACTGATTTGAAAAAATATTTTTTTCTTGGATAGGGTATACTTCCCAAATGGTCCCATGAAAATTTTATCAAAATCGGACAAGCGGTTTTTAAAAAACAACAAACACCTAAAAATTTATCTACATTGACTACATTAACGATCTTTTCGTTTACTCTGCATTGCGTTTTTTGTTTGCGCATAACTCCGTCATTTACGAACCAATTTGGAAAATTCTTTTTCGGCACTAAAAAGTGAAAAATAAAAAACTTTTTACAAAAAAAAAACAACTTCCAAAAAAACACTACAAAGTGAAAAATAACTTTAATTTCGGAAGTCGGTGGCATAAAACTAAAATACAGATCCAAAGACACCATAGTGTTTTTTTGGAAGTCGTTTGTAAAAAGTTTTTTATGACATATATTATTAATTGTGTTCGTGGTATTCAATAAAAGGTTCGGTATCGGCTGAAACTATAATCAAAACCGAACCCTCGGTTTCGCCAAAAACACATGTTTCGGTCGGTCACTAGTAAAAATGCTTTGGTATAATACTCAATTTATTGTAAAATTATAATTAAATATTATAAGTACTTCAATCTAGCCCACTTAGAGAGAAACATAATAGCAGATGGTGATTTAGTAGAGAGAGACCGCAAATCGGCAAACGTAGAGTGGGACGCTCATGTTAGACGAGTAGCCGAGGCATGCGCTTGGAAAGGCTTATTATTTTCAGCAGTGGGTGTGAGTTTAGGCTGATGACTACTGATGGCGACACCTCAGCTAGTTCCAAATGTTCCAGTTGTCTATGTGTTTCCCTAAACTTACCAGTTATATCAATGGGATCATTCCTCGGCAGTATCACCTTGTCAGTCAAGTCTTTGATCTCCTCCAACCGACAATGTGGGTTGGGCTTTTCAGAGTGGCCGCAGTCTTTAGTGATCTTTTTCAAGAGAAAATCCTCGCCTAGCTTGTATTGGCTTGTGCAAGGCGCGACCTGGTATATCCTTTCGCCATTTTCATCAAGTGTATACCGACCATTATCGTCAAAGTAGTATGTCGAATTTTCTGAATTCTGATGGAACAAAGAACCTTTAGAATTTTTTGTAAAAACAAAATCTTAGATGAATTGAGACCAGCCGATCTATTCTGTAAAAATGTCACCGTGAAAACCTACCTATCCTCTCAGGAGTTGCGGCGACTTTGACGTTTAAGCGCGCATGAGTCTCGTAATCGAGCTTTTCACGGCAATAAACAATAAATCACGGCGTTTCCGTAAAGGGCGAATAAAAAGATTAATCGTAAGTAGGTATATATAAAACGAACTTTCAGAGTCTAGCTGACTAGAGTCTATCGAAAATTACATAGAATTTGGTCAACCACTTTACCCTTTTTTGCAAAAGCCCCGTATTGGTGGTAGGTACGATCAACTGCACATCAGTGGAAACACTTGAACGATGGTTACCGTGGAGGTGCGGTTAACTATACAGACCGTGTGCGGTCTGGGGACCCTGTCAGGACCTTACGCGATACGAGCACGCGCGCACACACGCTCTTATACCTATAATTGAAAGAGACATTGAGATAGAATGTCGCATGGAGGGGGCATAACGTTTTTCCTTACGTGACGATTTCTACCAGTCAATTCCTACTGAAAGCCGCGTGACTTCGTTCCAAAAAATTGACTTGACAATGCTGGCATCATGCTGCTGGCCCAGTGTTATGAAACTTCCTTCAAAGTTTCCCACGAATACGGGGCTTAAGGTACAACACCAAACTATCAGATACAAGGAAGGAACTAATAGTTAAATAGTAAACTCGATTTACCCACCTCCAAGAACTCTCCGTAACAGTTGACGTGGAAGTACTTCAAACCGTAATTTGAGATGTAGTTCTGATGGTTAAACTCGTCAACGTAGAAAGAACCAGCTCTATCCGTGTATAGAACACGATCCGTTCCTATAATTTACGCCTTGTAAGCTTTCAGCCTCGTGTTCATGGTGAAAAAAAGTTGTGCAACGTTGTAGCTGCAACATGTCCATAATTTGCTGGCAACATTCCGCGTAGGATGTGTGTGAACGGTGTGTAGCAACACAAAATCATGTTGCTGCAACAATACTGAGCATCTTTTCGTAACCATGAATACGAGGGCGGCACTGAACATTTCGGGAATCAAGGAAGTGACACAACATTACTATTTAAAAATGTATTTATTGCTTTTCGAAGTATTCTCCGCGAAATTTGACACATTTTTCCATACGATGGAACCAATCATTGAAGCAACCATTCCATTCGGAAGTTGGGGTCTCCAAAATGGCCGTTTTGTAGGCGTCCACAGCTTCTTCAGGTGATGAAAATCTCTGTCCACGCAATTTATTCTTTATTTTAGGGAAAGTATAGAAATCATTAGGGCTTAGGTCGGGGCTGTACGGCGGATGGTCTAATAATTCTATGTTTTCTTGCTCTAAAAACTCTTTTGTTCTGTGCGCGGTGTGAGAACTCGCATTGTCGTGATGGAGGATGATGCGGCGGTTGCAGTTCTCTTTACGGAGTTCAGAAACGACCTGTGGCAAACAAATGCTAGCATACCATTCTGCATTAACCGTTCTTTGTCCCTCAAGAGGAATAGTCGTAACATGGCCGGTTTCGGAGACAAACGTGGCCACCATTTTGCAACACTCCGTGAACGAACAATTTTTGTTGGCTTTAACTCATTTTCGAACACCCAAACTCGTGACTGGTTTTTTGTTTCGGGTTCGTACGCGTATATCCAGGATTCGTTACCTGATACAATGTTATATACAGCATTTGAGGATCCTGCGTGGAATCTTTCGAGAGTTCTGACGCACCAAGTAACGCGAGCCGCTTTTTGCTCTTCACAGAGCGAATGCGGTATCCATCGGGAAAACAACTTTTTTACACCTAATTGTTCATGCAAGATTATTTGTATTTGACTCATGCCAATGTCTAAAGTTGCCTGAATTTCGCGGTATATCACATGTCGATCTTCCTCAATCAGCTTACGCACAGCATCAACGTTTTCTTGGGTGACTGCAGTTTTTGGACGACCTTGACGGGGATCATCACTGAGCTTGACACGTCCACGTTGAAATTCAGCAAACCAGCGATAAATTGTGGTTTTGGATGGGGCTTCATCACCAAATGCAGAAATCATCCGGTCAACACACTGTTTTTGTGTTAAACCTTGTCGAAAGTCATAATAAATCATCGCTCTTGAATTTTCTCGAGTCAATTCCATTTTCTCAACGACTAAACAAGTTTGAGACCAAGTTCAAGACCGAGAATCTTTTTTAAATAAATAAATGGTATTCGATTTTTAAAACCAAGGAGTTTTTAATTAAAAAGATTTTAATATGACAGGAACAGTGGAAATATTCCATTCCCGATACTTTTAGTGCAGCCCTCGTACATTATGGGGATTTAAATGACCTTATCAATTCCACTATGTTCTATGACAACGTAGGTAGGTAAGTACAACAGGCAATGCGATATTAGAGATAAACTACGATACATCCTTACGAAAGAGTTTGTATGTAGTTTTAAGTACTCGTAATATCTCACTTATTTACCAGATTTGTTGCCTTTGTTGGTCAACTAATCTTAAACTAGCCGATCGCGCAAGACAACGCACGTGTCGTTTTCATAGAGTACGTCAGTGCAGCGCCATACTAATAATAATGAGCGATTAATGACGCCACACTAGTCGAGCAACAATTAATCCGTGATTTGTTTTTGTTTGACGGCCGTCTCATTACGCACACATGCGTACAGATACATTCAAACATTTTAGACGGGCGGGCCATATTATCGTAGTTAATCTCTAGTTACCTATGGTATAACAAATATTTTATACTTTACCTCTGACATAGAAGAAAGTTATCATCGCTCTAGACATTTCCAAATATTTCTTTTCAAGGTACGAAATTCTCTCATCGATATTCTCGCCCATCAAATCGAAACACACCGTCTTGGTTCCGGGTAACTCCATGCACCTTTAAAATAAGGCTATTATTAAATTTCTATGTAGTTTATCGTAGTCTGTCTAGAGGACGTAAGTGCGACTGTCGCGTGGTTCTTTCTGGGTTTGATCCCCAGGTGTTTCAAAAGGAAAAAACTGAACCCATAAAGGATCACTCTGTCTGCCACGTATGGCTGTCTGTCTGTATGTTCGTTTGTCACAGCCGATTTGCTCCGCATTTACTGGACCGATTAGGTTAAAATTTGGTACACATGAATTTCTGTGACTCAAACAGACGTGTAACGTAAATAAATGAATTTTGAAAATGATGGTCACTTTTGGGGGGCAAATTAGAAAATTAAAAAGAGAAGTTTTGCAAACTGTACCGTGTGACCTATCAAATGAAAGGGTTGTTGTGAGGGTTTCAAATATATTTTAAAATTGGTAATCAGTTGTAAAGTTATTTAAGAAAATATCTGAAACATGACCATTCCTTCCACCCCACTATCTCCGAAACTACTGAGCCTAAAGTTCTGAAAAAAATTGTTCTTTATTTACCGGTCTATAGATTACAGGAAACCTAAGAAGTCTACGGTGCACGGTGTTGAAATAATATAGTAAATCTCTCTATATTGTGTGTACAAACTTATAATTTTGCAGTTGGACTGTATGGGAGAACATGTTTTTCAACTACAATGTTACTGGGTAAGTTTGTTCTTGTTATCTTGGATAAAAAACATGGTAGATAACATATTCATCATAAATAACCCTCACCACGCGAGTTCAACTCGCACTTGTCCGGTTTTTCTATTGGGAATTTCTGAGTAGCAGTCCGGAGACTGGATTGTGCCCGGTTAGTGACCATAGCACATCCTATCGAAATGTATACCTACTACCTCTACCTATCCCTTCCGGAAATACAGGCGTGATATGGTGTTGTTATAACTGTTCGTCATGCATTATCTTGGGCCTCTCCCGAGAGAAAGTGCCTACTGTAAGTTACGGGCCTCTTGTTTTGGAGGGCGTTAATATTTTTTTTTAGGTGTGTATCCGACAATTTTAGGTGGAGGTAGAAAAAAAAATGGAGGGGTTGTTCGTGGTGTACTTCTGTTACACTCTGACATGATTCTCTATGAATGTGACGAATTAGAGAACTAAATCTGTACATAGATATTTTGGCGCGTGGCCAAAATCGGAACTAATGCCATCATCTAGTTTTTAGGGTTTCGTACCCAAAGGGTAAAACGGGAATTCTATTACTAAGGCTCCGCTGTCCATTCGTTATTATAGTTAGACATTTGAAATTTTCACAGATGATGTATTTCTGTTGTCGCTTTAGCAACAAATACAAAAAAAAACAGAATAAAATGAATATGGGGCTCCCATACAACAAACGTGATTTTTTTCCCGTTTTGTATAGATAATGGTACGGAACCCTTCGTGCGCGAGTCTAACTCGCACTTGGCCAGTTTTTGAATTCCATTTCTGAGACAAGTTCTCAAATGTTTGCAACAGTTTGGAGTCACGGGACAAGGAAATGGCGGACAAGGAAATGGCGGACAAGCAAATTAAAAAAATCTTGAGCTGGCAACATGAATGAAATATAGTTATATAGTATATATATATATTATATAGAAATATAGTATATAATAACCGGCCTAGTACGTGTCAGAAGTACTACTTAGTCTGTGGTATCAGACCATGCACAATGAAAGGTTTCGTAGTTGGGATGAATTTATCCCAAAAAAAAAAAGTGATAAAACTACAAACTATAGATTTTCGGACTTTTTCCTTTACTTGTGCTGTGAGACCTTGCTTCTTGCCAAATTTCATGATTCTAGGTCAACGGGAAGTACCCTATAGGTTTTTATTTGTTTGCGAGTATCAAAATATGTCGCATAAATCGCCATATTTTTTTATTGCGTTGACTTGGATGCTTGATTTTTTTAGAGCTTCAAGGGACAATAGACCTACATATTTCATAATTCAACTTGATACCTCCAGGCGTTCCTGAGAAAAAGGGTCTTATATGGGTTCCGTTCTTTCCTTTTGAGGTACGGAACCCTAAAAACGATTTGATACTTTTGTATTTATGAAAAGTAGTTTGTTGTTAGAAGGAATGTAGAAATAAGATAAGATTTCAGACTATGTTTATGGTTGCCAGCTGAAGTTTTTTTTAATTTGCCGCCCTTTCCACGTGGCACGAGTCGCTGACCACACTAGTTCTCTTTTCCGCGACATTCATAAAGTACCATGTAACCTTACTCACGTTATACGTTTGTATTTTTCCCGGTCCGCCTCGAGGTTTTCTAGCTCAATTTGTATCCTTATCAGTATTGATGCGATCTCGTTGAAATCCCTCAGTCTATTGTTCCAAAACTGAGACTCATGCTCTAGTCTAGCAAGAGTCTCTTCCTGACCGATGTTTTTTATCTTCTCTCGTACTAGGTCCATGGTTCTGATAACCTAGGTTACATTTAATAGTATAGATTGAATTTACATAACGTAGGTGTGTACTCGAATAGTATAATTGTATTGTCGTACCCGCTAGTTGGTGTCAGGTGTGGTCAGGTGTATCTAATGTAGTATGTTGAGACTTGAGACATCTAGCATGACAGTCGCCATAAGACATAAAATGCGCTTTCAATGTCAGATTGTTAGGGGTCCCAGAAACGAGCAATCACAATTTATTGATCAATTGCCATCAATTTATATTGTAGTAATATTGTCAATCGCTTCAATTGCATTTGGTAGACGATCAATTTACGCATCAATGTGTATCAATCGCGTAAAAACGTACAGTTGCAATTTATCATTTCGGGGACCCTTTACCTCGATGTGCTGTTGCCGACTGTACCTTTGTCCTATCATCTACGACCATGCCTGTATGAGTAATGATTATAAAATAAATAGTGCAATACTTGATAGATGGGGACTATTAAATAAATATTATAAAAAAAAAAATCCAATGGTTCAGGGCCTGAGTTCTCCTCGATCAAGCTACAAAAGCACTAACAGACGGAAAGAAAGACTACGTTTTTTAAGAATTATCTAAAGACATCACTAACTTCTGCAGTATCGACGGATCGGTTATTCAGGCGCCTGTATATATCCAGATGCTCCTTGTTTCTCTCGTACAGGTTTTGAATCAGCAAATTTTTTTCTATAGTATAATCCTCTTTGCATTTATCCAGGTTAGAGTTCAGGCGGTTCGCTGTTTCTTCGATACTCACCGCTATTTCGTAAAGCTTTATAAAATTGTTAAAACACATTATAACGGCAATCCTTTGACTTCAAATAAATTCCTAATAATATCAAAAAAATTTAATCAGTATGTGCATTTAGTTATCTAGCTGCCATTTGCTAAAAAAACCTTGTTGAAGTTCTTATTCTAAATATAGCGAGTATTGAAAAATACTTACTCGATCGGCTAACATCACCGCAATATATGTATGCGTGAAGTTACACAGATCACTTATTTTCTGAATAGACGCTTCAAAAGTCTTCTTCGCGAAAACGTCTAGTTGATCGAGTCTGAACTCCCAAACATCCCTAATTTTTCCTAGTTCTTTCAAAAAATTGGCCTGTTCGTCTATAACCTGTTGGTAATTTTCTTTTTCTTTTTCTGAATTTAACGGCAGATAATGTTTTAAAAATGATGCATGGTTTTTCTCGTATATCGATATAGTGTCATCAATTAGTTCGACGAGTAGTTTATTATCTAAAAAGAAAGTATGTTTATTGATTTTCTTCGCTGTTTCGTCTATTACAGATGTAAAGTAATTCATAAAACTTGTAATGATATGCTTAATTTGTCCGTAATATGCATTTGAATTAATGCTATCTGGTTCCTTCACTCGTTCTATGAGATGAATGAAAGATTTCAATGTAGGCGTAGGGTTTTCGCATATCAAGATGCAAGCCCCGCCGTCGAACGTCTTCATGTTTAGGTGATAGATGTAGTCTTTGACTCCATGTAGCCTGCTCCTTTCCTTGCGGGTACAATAATATTTGTAGTTTGATGCGCTGGGGAAGTGGCCTTGGGCTTCCACCTGTTTTAAATAGAACATTATTTATGTCCTTTAAAATAATAATTTGAAAAAAAAAAAAACGCCGCCGTGTCAATTTTCATACCAAAAGATGTTACCTAAACATCTTATGTAAAAAGTCAGTCTGCTGCGATTAAAGAGTGTTTGTTTAAAGCTGATTTTGCTAAGAAAATCTCTTTTCAAAAATTAGTTCCGACGAGGAAGACGCGTCTGCTGTTCTAGCAATAGTAGATTTAATTCTACAAAGAAGAAATATAAATAGATTCCGTATCCGGTGTTCCGGACACGTTCCTTCAAAATTTTTTTTTGCAGGTCCTGAAAATTGATGATAAGTTTGGTATAAAAAATAAACTGGCCAGTGCATGTCAGACCACGCAAAATGAAGGGTTCTGTAGTTGGAATGAATTTATCCCAAAAACAAACTTTTACTGATATTTTAACCGGTATTATATTAACCCTTATCCAAGAGAATCTGTTATTTATATTAGATTTAAAACATTTATTTACATCATATCATTTAAATGAATACTTTAGAAGATATCACAGATTCAAAAATAATAAGCGTAATAAAATAATTATGGTTGACGGTGGTGGGCGCAGCGCAGGAATCAAAGACCATTTCCTTGGTTATGAGGTATGCAATCGCTTCGTTTCCTTTTAATCCCGGTAGTACGTTCCCGTGGGATATTTTCCAACATCCACGCGGGCGAAGCCGCAGGCAAAAGCTAGTACTTACATAAAAAAAACCTTCCCATTGGGTGAAGGTAGCTTCGATAGGCAGAAACTACAGAACGCCACCTGCTACGATCCTTACATACTACTACAACAATGATTGTTATGAACAAACCTCTAACTCTGCCTCTTGTTGTAAACGTTGTGTATGTTCTTGTGAATCGGTTGTTTTTTCCTGACTAAAAATTGCAAACGCTGCCATTTTTTTTAATTTGCCGGGCGGTGTTCTGGCCTGTTTGACAGGCAAGTTAGACACAACATTTTTAATTATTTTTTTTTTTTTTTTAATTAGTTTAATGGCCTGGTTTCTGGGACCTTTTAGCCAAGTCTTTTTTAGATGTGATTTTCTTCACTAAATCTCTTTGAATGTGTTTTTAATATATTTATATATTGATGGATAACAAGTCTTGTTTTTTAATAATTCAGTCAAGCGGCGGGAGGTATTATTTAACACAACACTTTCACTACACAATTCACTTAATTCACTCGCTAAAATCAGTCTGTGTAACATATGATTTGGACAGTCAAAAAGCATATGATCAACGTTTCCAATATTTAAACCGCAACTTGTACATTTGTTGTCTTGAACAATTCCAAGTCTGGCTAAATGAGCAGGTGTTTTGGAATGGCCAAAGCGGAGTCTATTCATCATCGTTATGAAGTGTCGACTAGCTGTTCTCAACTTATAATACCACGGCTTAGAAGTTATCTCCTCTTGAATATTTCCGTACCATCTACCTTTTGTTTCTTTGTCTTTTTTCCAAAAATCATCCCATAAAGTTTTTATATTTATTCTTATTTCAGTATAACAGTCAGTGAATGGAATTGCAGAAGTTAGCCTTACATCTAATGAATTGATCCCTTCATAGGCAGTCTTATCAGCTACTTCGTTTCCAGTTATACCTTTATGTGACGGTGTAGTGTGAAGGTATGTGTGGTAGATAGAAATAGGAAGCGAAGTAATAAGTCCGAAGTACACAAGATGAAGAATTAAAGTTTATTAGGTACACAGACACAGGTTTCAGTTCACATACACAAGAGTTACACTTAGTTTAAGAAGGAGTGATAGAATTGTAGATAGCACAGAGGAAAGCACAGATAAGCGGTTAAACCTAAATACTAGGTCTCAAGTCAGCGCGGTGAAGCTAAATCACATAAAGCTATGCGCGCAGTGAGCGTACTAAGTTGCAAGTCACTGCGGCGCTCGCGCGCCACCTGTACGGAACGGTGCATGAGAGCAACGCACGATGATGCTGTCCCGCTCACGCACCGGCTCGCGTGACGTAGCGCGAGCGCCTGGTCGGCCGCGGCGCTAGAACAATAGACGCGTCATAGCTACCGCCGGCCAGCTGATAAGTAATTAGCTACTAATACAATGTTTGAACTTGTCTGTTTGTTCATTGTTGTAAATAGTTTTATTTTATATGTTGATTTTATATAAGTCTAGTTTTAAGTTCTATTGTAAATATGTGTATATAAATTATAATTAATTTTATTTAAGAAATTCATAATTTATATTTAATTTAGATTTACCTTTAATTTAATAATTTATTTAGACTTAAGTGTAGGTCACTACATCACCCCCTTCCAGAGACCGTCAAGGGCGATAATAGTCGGGAAATCTAACGCGACGTCCTGACCGCGTCGTTCTGACGACGCTATCGTCAGCGGAAGGTAAGTTTCGGTTATCCGCGTCGGGTGTGTAGTGATGAGTGTTCGTGTTGAGTGGTGACTGTGGTGTGTTGTGATGAGTGTTAGTGGTTGGTGGCGAGGATGCTGTGTATGGATCACGCAGTATGAAGGCCGGCTTAATACGGTCTATCGATACGGTGACATGTTTTCCATTTACCATTATTTTAAACACCTTGTCACCTCGTTGAATGACCTTATGAGGACCAGAATATGCCAGTTTCAGACTACCACCAGCAGTGCAGTCCCTAAGGAAAACGTGGGTTGAGGAAGCTAATTCCTTGTAAATAAATGTTTTAAAATTGCTGTTGTGTCTGGCTGCTGGTGATGGTTGCAGACTCCGTACAATACTCCGGAGCCTTGACAAGTAGTCGGTCATGTCAACCGTTTCATCAGCCTGAGGGTCGAAGAATTCGCCAGGCAGACGTATTGGTTGACCGTAAACAAGTTCAGCTGCAGTAGCCTGGGCGTCTTCTTTATAAGCGCTGCGTACGCCTAACAGGACTAGTGGAAGAGATTCCACCCAACTGTCATTAGCGTGGCAAGTGATAGCTGCTTTAAGTTGACGATGGAATCTTTCCACCATTCCGTTGCAGGCAGGATGGTATGCTGTTGTTCTGCGATGTCGGAACCCAGCGATTGCAGACAGACATTTGAAGAGCGCTGATTCGAACTGGCCACCTCTATCGGTTACTATATCGGATGGGCAGCCGAAACGAGCAATCCAGCCACTCAGTAAGGCCTTTGCCACTGTTTCAGCAGATATGTTTGTGAGCGGTATTGCCTCTGGCCATCGCGTAAAGCGATCGACGGCAGTGAGACAATAGCGGAACCCTTCACACGGTGGCAAAGGTCCCACGAGGTCAATGTGAATGAATGCGAACCTTGATTTTGGTAATTTGAAAGTACCTACTGGAGCAAAGACGTGCCGTGTGGTTTTTGAGCGCTGGCAAGCCAGACAGGAACGTACCCAATCACGGCAGTCTTTCCTAACGCCAGGCCAAACATATCGGTCAGCTACCAACCTTGCGGATGCCTTGGTACCTGGGTGACTCAAGGAGTGCAGGCTTGTGAAAATTGGTCTGCGCAATTCCTTGGGCACAAATGGTCTTGGCGTAGGGGTGCTGACGTCGCAATATAGTTGCTCTTGTGAACCTGGTAATTTGACCTGTTGCAGGCGCAATGCGGTAACTCCATCAAGCAGTTGTTTCAGCTCGGGGTCGTCAAGTTGAGCTGCAGCGATCTTTTCGACGGGCACTGGTTGTACAATCTCCTCGACGCGTGAAAGGGTGTCTGCCACGACATTGTTCTTCCCAGAAATATGCCGGATGTCCGTTGTAAACTGGGCTATTAGGTCCAAGTGACGGAACTGCCGTGGGGAACAATTTTCCTTACGAGCGTGGAAGGCGAATGTTAGAGGCTTGTGGTCTGTGTAAATCACAAAGTCACGAGCCTCCAGCATGTGCCGGAAATATTTGATACTCTCGTAAATGGCGAGCAATTCGCGGTCGTATGGAGAGTATTTAACCTGTGCTGGACTCAACTTGCGCGAAAAGAAAGCTAGTGGCTCCCATGCACCTGCATTCTGCTGTTGCAAGACTGCGCCAATGGCCTTGTCGGAAGCATCTGTGACCAACGCCAACTTAGCGCTGCAGTCTGGATGCACCAACAGTGCTGCTTGGCAAAGGCTGTCCTTGCAATTCTGAAATACCTCATGCTCCTCTGGTGAAAAATTTACCGGATGTGAACCCTTCACTGAGCCCGTAAGCAAAGCGTTCAAGGGTGCCTGGAACCTTGCTGCGCCTGGGATGAACCTGCGATAAAAATTGAGCATCCCAAGAAATCTCCGTAGCTCTCTTACGGTTTTGGGAGCGGGAAAATTTTTAATAGCCTCGACCTTGGATGGTAATGGTCTTGTGCCATTGGCTGATATGTGGTAGCCCAAGAAGTTTACCTCCGACACTCCGAAGACGCACTTGGAACTGTTGATGACCATACCGTAGTCTCTGAGTCTGGTGAAAAGTTGACGCAGGTGGTGCTCGTGGGTCTTCTGGTCTTTCGAGTAGACCAAGAAGTCATCCAAATACGCGTACGTAAAATCCAGACCCCTGAGCATTTCATCCACGAAGCGCTGAAACGTCTGTCCGGCATTTCGAAGACCGAATGTCATGAACGGGAATTCGAAAAGACCGAACGGCGTCGTGATTGCAGTCTTCGGGATGTCATCAGGATTCAAAGGAATCTGATTATACGCTTTCACCAGGTCAATTTGAGAGAAGACGGTACAGCCAGACAGACTATGAGCAAAGTCTTGGATGTGTCGGATGGGGTACTGGTCCGGTATGGTACGTGCGTTCAGCATCCTGTAGTCGCCGCAGGGGCGCCATCCGTCATCTTTTTTTGGTGCTAGGTGGAGGGGCGACGACCAAGGTGACTCGGACTGGCGACAGGTTCCACATTGCAACATGGCCTCGAATTCAGCCTTAGCAATTTTTAGTTTGTCCGGGGCCAATCTGCGAGGTGTACAGGCTACTGGTGGTCCTGGTGTAGTGCGGATGTGGTGTGCTGTATGGTGTTTGGGAGTGCGGTGTATACCATGTGGGCGAGTGATGTCGGGAAATTCCCGTAGTATGTGTGTATACGCGGAATCACCCAAACTTACCCTCACCGAGGAGACATCATCAGAAAGACGGACAGGCGACGCCGGGGTGGAGAGCGTAGTATGGTTATCAATGAGGCGTTGGTTTCTGCAATCAACAACCAAATTATAATAAGATAGAAAATCCACGCCTATTATCGCCTTTGTAACATCGGCAACGATAAATCGCCAAGCAAAGTCACGGCGCAATCGTAAGTTCAACGTGACGTTTATGAACCCGTATGTATTTATCGGCGTTCCGTTGGCCGCGCACAATTGGTAGTTTGTCTTCTCTCGTCGATTTACTAATGCCGATCGGGGGTAGACACAGAGGTCGCTGCCGGTGTCGACCAAAAATTGCATTTTCGACCTTTGATCGGTAACGAATAAGCGACCAGCACTCGGACAATCATCGGTCGCCATTACTGATTGCCCCGCGCGTTTCCCGATGTAGGGTAGTCACACGGCTTCACACACTTTTTAGCTCGGTCTCCGAATTTTTGATGGTACCAGCACTGCGGGTACTTCCTGGTGGTGCTGGACTCCGATCGGGATGAGCCTGAACGATATCGCGTGTGACTACGGGACCGATCTCTGGAGCGAGACAGTCGCCCTACCTTCTCCGCCAGCTTCTCCATCTGCCTGGTCAGGGCGGCGACCTCCGCGCATACACTGGTACCCGCAGTACTCGGCGTTGCAGCAGTAGATATAGCAGCCGTTGTCGCCAACTGGGTACCGACGACGTCGTGGATCTGGTCCGCCAGCTCTGCCAGTTCAGCCAGGTCCATCCTCAACTGTGACGCTACGATGGCCTGTGTGTTTGCGGGTAGGCGGCTCGTCCATATACTCCGCAGGAATTCCTCAGGTACACCTGGGCCAGCGAGGTTGAGGAGGTGACGATAAAATTGTGACGGCTTCCGGTCGCCCAGTTCCTCATGCATGAGAAGCTGCTTCACCTTTTTCTCACGCGATGCCGAAAGCCGTTTAATAAGCTCACCTTTTAGCTTTTCATATTTTCCGGTGGGTGGAGGGTTGCTGATAATGTCCTCGACTTCGGCAGCGTACTGCGGATCTAGATTGCCTGTTATATAATAAAATTTTGTGTCATCCGACTTGATGTTTGCCAGGATGAACTGCGCCTCCATCTGGTTAAACCAGAGACTTGATTTCTCTGGGTAGAACGGCGGTATGCGCACACCCACGCGAAATGTTTCCGCTGCTGACACATCTTGGCTCGTGCAAGGTTTGTCCTCAGCCATCTTCATGCTCTTGAACGGGGTCACCAATGTAGTGTGAAGGTATGTGTGGTAGATAGAAATAGGAAGCGAAGTAATAAGTCCGAAGTACACAAGATGAAGAATTAAAGTTTATTAGGTACACAGACACAGGTTTCAGTTCACATACACAAGAGTTACACTTAGTTTAAGAAGGAGTGATAGAATTGTAGATAGCACAGAGGAAAGCACAGATAAGCGGTTAAACCTAAATACTAGGTCTCAAGTCAGCGCGGTGAAGCTAAATCACATAAAGCTATGCGCGCAGTGAGCGTACTAAGTTGCAAGTCACTGCGGCGCTCGCGCGCCACCTGTACGGAACGGTGCATGAGAGCAACGCACGATGATGCTGTCCCGCTCACGCACCGGCTCGCGTGACGTAGCGCGAGCGCCTGATCGGCCGCGGCGCTAGAACAATAGACGCGTCATAGCTACCGCCGGCCAGCTGATAAGTAATTAGCTACTAATACAATGTTTGAACTTGTCTGTTTGTTCATTGTTGTAAATAGTTTTATTTTATATGTTGATTTTATATAAGTCTAGTTTTAAGTTCTATTGTAAATATGTGTATATAAATTATAATTAATTTTATTTAAGAAATTCATAATTTATATTTAATTTACCTTTAATTTAATAATTTATTTAGACTTAAGTGTAGGTCACTACAACGGAACCCACAAAAATAAAACTTGAATTCCTTTTTGAAGGTAATTGTATATTAATTGCCTAACATTATATAAAATATAATTACTTTTAAAATGAATGTCATGACTTTCAAGACTTTGAATTATTATTAAGCTAAGTGAATCTGTCAAAATCAAAAAATATTTATAGTTATTATTTACATTATCAATACGCCTAAGAGCTTCAAAGACTGCATATGCCTCTGCTGTGAATATGCTATAAGTATTATTAAGAATAAAGCTTTGAGAAAATCTTATCTGGGGATCATAAACTGCACTTCGAACATGTGACTCTCCTTTACTACCATCAGTGTAAAGTTTATAGTAACCCTTATTATTATCTAAGTATTCTTGTAATTCTTGATTGTTAGATATTTTAACTTTGATAATATTAATTTCATTTATCAAAACCTTAAAAGGTTTTAAATAAAATGGCCAAAGATGATTTTGTTGAACATTTCGGAATTTATTTTGCAGGTGTAGAAGAATATGTGGTAATTTGGGAAAATTATGACTTAACAAGTCACTGCCTGTTGTCAGTGGAGATCGCAGAAATATAGGACAAGGTATGATTTTCTTTATTATCTGCTGATTGTTGGAAGATAGTAGTTTAATACAATATCTTTCTATTAGTAACAGTCGCCTAAGTGTAAGAGGCATTATTACTGTTTCAACCTCCATGGCTCTTATAGGGGTGGAACATATTGCTCCAGATATAACTCTCAAAGCCTTGTTCTGTACTATATCTAACTTATTTACATGTTTACTGTCTAAATATGCTATACAACTATAATTAAAGTGACTTCTTACAATGGCTTTGTACAAAATAGAAAGAGTCAGAGGGTCTGCACCCCATGACACTCCAGCTAAACATTTAATTATATTTAAACCTTTGATTGCATTTTTTAAAATGTAATTTATGTGTGGTTCAAATGATAATTTATTATCAATAATAACTCCTAAAAATTTATGTTTACTAACTACAGGAATTGTTTGATTATTGAACACTATTTCAGAATTAGGTAAGTCTTTGCTGAATAACATAACACTGCTCTTACTTGGGTTAATTTTTAGTTTAAGTTTATTATTGTAATATATTTGCAAATCCTTTAAAGCCAAATTAACATTTTGAATAGCTGAATCAACATTATAATTTATATTGTACAACACCAGATCATCAGCAAATTGTAGAATATTTACATTACTATTATTTACATATTTACAAATTTCAGATGTGTACAAATTATAAAGAAGAGGAGACAAAGTTGCCCCCTGCATTGTACCTTTTGATGCAATTCTAGGTCCATGTAAAATATTGTTGAATTTGACATAAAGCATTCTATTAGTTAAAAATTCATGAATCCATTTACACAATAAACCAGGAATACCCAATCCGGATAATATTTGTACAAGAATGTCTGGTTGGACATTGTCAAATGCACCTTGAACGTCTAAAAACACACATGCAACACTCTTATATTGTTTTGCATTTTTCAGGTCTGAAATGAGTGAAGTGAAGCTGTCTGCACAACTTCGACCACGTCTGAAGCCATTCTGAATATTAGGAATAATATTATTTGATTCAACATAATGATCTAATCGAAGTTTAATCATATTTTCAAAAATTTTCCCTAAACAAGATGATAATGAAATACGTCTGTAAGAGTCTGGACTATCAGGAGGCTTATCAGATTTTAAAACAGGAATGACACATTGTGTTTTCCAAGACTGAGGTATTGTTTGCTTAAGCCAAAGTACATTAAGTATCTTTAAAAATAAATTTTGTGATTCTGTATTTAATTTCTTAATTAAAATGTAAGGAAAATCATCCAAGCCCGGTGTAGTATTCTTTCTAGACTGCAGACTGATTAAGAATTCCGTCCATGAAAAAGGTTCTAACAAGTATTTAGAGCTATCATCATTATTATGAAGATTGTAAAAAACATTTAAATTCTCAGCACTTTCATAAACATTTCCTGATAATTTGTTTAAAAATGGTTCAATAAATTCATCACAATAAGATTTGTTACTAGTCTTTATTCTTTTAAACTTTTTGATATTGTTCCAAATTATTGTAATAGGAGTTGTTCTGTTAAAACTTTCACACAATTTTCTCCAACGACTTTTCCTCTCTTCTGCTATTGTTCTTTTCTTAATTGCGTCTAATTTTTTATATGATATAAAATTACTAATGTTAGGATTACTTCTATAATATTTTAAGGCCTCTTGGGACTTAGTAACACTCTCTTTAATTTTATCATTCCACCAGGGTGCTGGCAGTTTATATCTATACTCTGTAGTTTTGGTAAATTTTGGAATACACTCTAATTTTAGTGCATCAAGTGCCTTACAAAAGTGATCATATGAAATGAGAGGATTATTAAGGTCAATATGAATATTATTAAAAAAAAAATTAGAGAGCTTGTTATACTTGTTCCAATCAGCTTTATTATATATGAACTTATCTACAGGAGGATTAACATTATAACGGTTGGCTAAAATTGTGATTTCTGTGATAGTTGGAAAATGATAGCTTCCCATATTATCATCATGAACAGACCATTTACATAAAGGCGTAATACAAGGACTAGCCAGACTAACGTCTATAGCTGACGGATTTCGATTCGGATAATGTATGGTAGTGAAACCTCCTTCATTTAGTATACATAGATCTAAATTGTCTATAGTGTTATATAATTGTTGTCCTCGGCTTTTGGTTGACAAACAGCCAAAAGCAATGTGATGGGCATTGAAGTCTCCAGCCACAAAAATGGGTTTTGGAAGATCTTTAATTATGTTACTTAAAGTGTCAGTTTTCAAAGGCCCTGAGGGAGGGCAGTACACACAGAGAATAGATAATTGGCCACAAGAAGTAAATAGCAACATAGCTATGGTTTGCACGTTTTCATTAAACGAAGTTTGCAACAGTTTATATTTTAAAAATGGCTTTATCAAAATTGCAACACCTCCATACCCATTTGAAGTGTTTTTGAAATAAATATTATAACCAGGTATATGAAAAGGCCTATTATCGTTCATCCAGGTTTCATTAACTAGACAAACATCTATGTTGTTTTCTTGCAAAAAGTTAATTAAAAGAGGTTTCTTACTGTAAATACTTTGAATATTGTACTGTGCAATTCTTAAAACAGAAGTATTAATACTATCCATAATTAAGTTAGATTTTTAAGTAACATTTCTTTGATAAACATAGTTGTAATTGGACTGTCATCCCCTTTATTTGCTATAGCAATTAATGTGCGTACCATGGCATTTGTAATCTCACTATTATTTATTAAGTGAGTCTTCAACTCATCAGTGGAAATCGGTTTTTCTTCATTTGTCTTATTATTAACATTAGACTTGTTGTTTACAATTACAGTAGTCTTTTTATTTACAGGTTTGTTAACTACTAGGGGAGGAAATTCTGTATTGTTAATTTTCTCCTTAGATAGGGCAACAGCGGCGTAGGTTATTTTGCTTTTTTTCTCTTGTATTTTCCTCACTTTAATAGGACACATGTTAGAGATTGCTAAATGAGGTCCACTGCAATTCACGCAGCAAAGCTCATTGGGCTTGTCACATTCTTTATAGTAATGGTCTCCAGAGCAAATACTACATCGCTGTTTCCCATTGCATATTTTTGCTGAGTGGTTAAATTTAAAACATTTGTAACACTGTTGCAGAGGTGGGACATATTCGAAAACTCTATATGAAAAAAGGTCATATTGTACATTATCTGGGAGAGAACTCGACAAAAACGTTATACTGACTGTTTGGAGAGGCACTCTCTCCTGACCAATTTTTTTTGTGAATCTACGAATAGTTATAATTTCATATAAAGACGAAAGCTTGGAATAAAGTTCTTTGTTCGAAATATTTGCCGGAACAAATCTAATTATGCCTGTCTTCTCTATCTGGGCAGCCGGAATAAATGCCTTCATATTATATTTGTCCAGGAAAGCAGTGTTCATCAAAAAGTTGTTTGCATTATTATACTGCTTAAATATCACTGCAATTTTATTAGCGTTTACTCGCTGTATTGAGACAACACCTTTGACATCCGTGGTGAAAATGTGATTTAAATAGATAGGGCTCTTATTTCCCAAACGATCACTAATATTGTTACTTTGTACGAATACCTTAAAGTCCATGTTGGTTGAATTTTCTGGATAGAGTCTTTTATAATTAGGTTTAAAATATGGTAAAAAGTTATCCTCACCGCCGCTGACTATTAATTGGTCATTATTTTGGTCCTGAGGGTCCATTTTCCTAGCCCGTTTACCCGAAGTACCCAGGCCTTTAGTGGCCGGGGGAATTTCACCCCCGGCCTCTTCTCCTAACATTGTACAACTATTTGCAGTCAATATTTACACTTTGAAATTGAATTTAACATAAGTATGAAGTTTTATCAAAATAAAATTAAAACTTGGAAAAATTTGCGCCTTTTCTGTTCAAATTCCCGCCAGAATCTCCATTTTTAATTATAAACTTCCGGTTCCACAGATTATAAATACATGATATGGAGTGTTGGTAGAGTATGGGCAGATGAGCAAGTCACTGGCGCAAGTCCAGGTTGACCGGTAATCCGGTAGGGTGCGTTTTTACCAGAGATGTACGAGGAAGCTAAGTGGTGCGTTAATGCGTAGCGTGCTAAGCGGGGTATCTTTAAGCCTTTCTCCATCTAAGAAATCGGATCGGAATCGGATGCGAATCTAGGAAAATGAAGTTATTCTGTTGGTAGGTATTGTTGTTAGGAAGAAAAGAGTTTTGTGTCTTAGTTTTTATACCTCTTTAATAATTTCTTCTTTTGATATTGACTGTATTCCTTTTGACATGTTTTATCTCGTTTTATACTTTTCACTTGTCTTCTTGCTTTTTCCTGATGTGTCTACAATAAATTTTGAACACAACATATTCTAGAGTTATTTATTACTAGCGTGATAAAAATATTAACAGGTTATGGGATCCTGTTGTGATTTGAGGATCTCTTACCTCGGTGTTTCAACTCGACACCTCGCAGTGGCACAGAATATATAAGTTTACGTTATGATTGATTGTAAGGAATTATCATGCAACAAGCAAACAGACAAACATTTTAGCTCTCTATTAGAAAAACACTTTTATATATTGTCAAAGTCCAAACGATAACAAGTTGTAGCTAGGCAACCATTCTATATATTTCTTTTAGATAATGGCCAGCTACAAACTCTAACACTTTCCCTCTTTGAATATGTTAAAAAGTTTCGACCAGTCCAACTTGACTTCTTAACTGGACAAGTCTTGGTCTTGGCATTGCTTTGGTAAGCATGTCTGCCAACTGATTGGTTGTACTTGTTCTCTTCACAAGTATTTCTCCATCAAGTACCTTTTCTCGCACAAAGAAATGTCTAATTCTTATATGTTTAGTTCGCTTGTGGAATTCGGGGTTTTGTGCCAGGCGAATTGCTGCTTCATTGTCAACTAGAAGCGTTGGAAAAACTTTCAGCTCTGTGAGATTGGTAAATATTCTCTGCAACCAAATTAACTCTCTTGTAGCTTCACTTGCTGCAACGATTTCGGCTTCTGTTGTTGAAATTGCCACCGATGCTTGTCTTTGGCTTAACCACGATACAGCTCCTCCAGCGTACAAACATATAACGCCTGTAGTTGATCGACCGGTTTGCTGATCTCCACCGTGGTCAGCATCACTATAGCCAATAATGAAGTCATTAGAGTGGTCCGACTTGTACTTTATACCAAAAGAAGTCGTTCCTTTCAAGTATCTAAAAATCTTCTTGACCATCTGCCAATCTGACTTATCAGGATTTTCAAGTTTTCTAGATGCCAAGCTGACTGCATAAGCAATATCAGGACGAGTTCCAACCATAAGATATGCCAAGGCACCTACAGCTTCTCTATATGGAAAATCTTTTCTTTCACCATCCACTTTCCCTGTCTCAAAGGTTGAAATCACCGATTCCTTTTGAACTGGAGTTGAAAGAGGGTTACAGTCTATCATGTCAAATCTCTTCAGAATCTTCTTTGTATAAGATTCCTGTTTAATGGTTATAGATCCATCTGTATCTCGTTCAATCTCTAAACCAAGGTAATATGATGCAGGTTTTGTAGTTATTTTCAGCTTCTTCCTTAACTCATTCAGAAAAGCTTCTGTTACTTCTGCGTCTGTGGCAGCTACTAGACCGTCATCAACATATAATGCTATGAGTAGTTTCTTTCTTTTGATTTCCTTGACAAACAAACAGTTGTCAGCGTCACTCTGTTTGAAGTCTAAATCCAAAAGAATCTCAGCAAAACAAGAATTCCAACAACGTGGCGCTTGCTTTAGTCCATATAAACTTCGCTTCAGTTTCCATACTTTTGTTGAACCATAATTGAAACCGTCAGGTTGCTCCATATAGATCTCTTCTTTAAGGTTTCCATATAAGAACGCTGTTGAAACATCAAACTGTGTCAGGACCAATATTTCTTTAGCTGCAATACTTATTAGGGCTCTGATTGTTCCCATCCTTGCAACTGGACTAAATGTTTGGTCATAGTCGAAACCTAGTCTTTGCTTGAACCCCTTCACCACCAGGCGTGCTTTGTATTTGTCTGTTGTGCCATCAGCATTTCTTTTAATTCTGAAGACCCATTTTGAGGGAAGCGCCTTTCTATTTGGTGGTAGTTCACTTAAAGTCCACACATCATTAACTCGTAAAGAGTTAATTTCACTCTTCATGGCTTGTAGCCAGTGTTCACTATCTTTAGCTTGAATAGCATCTTTGAACGTATCAGGAAAATACTCTACTAGACACACAAAGTCCTCATACTTTTTAGGGGGCCGCAGAGTATTTCTGTCCCTTAATTTGTATTTTGGCTCATTAACAACGATCGTTTCTTCAGGATCTATGTCTTCAGCATCAAAGAAATTGTCTTGTCTTTGTAGAACGTTTTCAGGCATGTCTCTATCTGCCTCTAGATTTTGATTCTCATTTTCTGAATGTTGATCTTCAGTTCTTTTTTCCTGAAAAAGGCTGTTGTCTCCCTCTAACTCAGGATCCACCGCCTCTATAACATGATCTCTGGCTTCTTCTCCCTCTAGATCATTATTAGACTCATTTGGCTTATTAACTTTAATCTCAGTTGGAATCTTGAATTCAACATCTTTAAAGAAGGTTACGTCTCTCGATCTCTGAGTTTGGTGACCATCCCATATGCGGTACCCATCATCATTTTCGTATCCAATGAGTATCCCTTTGATAACTTTCTTGCTTAGTTTTCTTCGTTTCTGTTTCGGTATATGAGCGTAGCATTCACTACCAATAATCCTTAGGTGACAGATTTTGGGTTTCTTTCCATGCCATAATTCAAAAGGCACTTTATTCTCCACTCGAGAAGGCCCTGTACGATTGAGCACGTAAGTCGCGGTATTGATCAATTCTGCCCAAAGCTTCTGTGGTAGCTCTACTGATGAGTGCATCATTGACCGTGCGGCTTCTACTAATGTTCGGTTCTCGCGCTCACTTACACCATTTTGTTCGGGTGTGTACGGCATTGTGAGTCTCTGTGTAATTCCATGCTTGTGTAAAATATCTCGAAAATCCTTGTTGTCAAATTCTCCGCCATTGTCCGAAAGAATAGTTTTGATGGAATGTCCATTTGCTTTCGATTCAGTGATAAAGCGTACTAGAATAATATTGACCTCAGATTTGTGGCGTATAAAGTACACTGATTTGTAGCTAGAATAATCATCTTTGAATAACACAAAGTACTTGTATTTGGAAAAACTTTCTTCGAAAGGACCGCAGACATCCGTATGAATCAATTCACCTATGCTTGACGCTCTCTCCCTTTTACCGAACTTCAGACGACGTGATTTTCCATATATACACCCTTCACATTTGAGACCATCGCAGTTTATGTCTATACCTAGTTCTCGTTTCACTAGGTTCTTGACATGTCTAGGATTCTGATGTCCAAACCTCTCATGGTATATTTGGAGAAGATCTTCTTGTGACGTTACTATATTCGCTTCAATATGGTTATCTGGGATTATAGATTTTATATTGAGCTTATACAATCCTCCATTGGGTTTCCTATTCCCAATAACGCGTGTGATTCCATCTATTACCAACTTGCATTCTATTGCAGTAGATGTAAAGACACTGTTTGGAATCATGTCTTGTGCAGCTAAAACCGAAAATAGATTTCTTGTTAATGATGGCACATACCAAACGTTGCTGAGAGTTATTAATTTCTTTCTTCTATTGATATTTGATTCAACTACCACCGATCCTTTCCCTTTCGCAGGAATGGTAGTACCATCTGCAGTGGTCACTGTGTGGTTCAAATCAAAATTAGCGAAGTCTTGAAATATGTCACTCCTGTTTGTGATATGTACTGTCGCCCCATTGTCCATGAACCAACTCCCCTTATTCTGAGATTGTTCCGATGAACATGCATTGACGATCATCAATGTTATATTTTGAACTTGTGGTGAAGAGCCTGTTCCTATATTAGTGGGTTTCGGTGGTTTTCCATCTCTGATCCACTTTGGGCAGGTTTTTAACCCAATGACCACTTTCAGAACAATAGTGACACTTCGTCAACTGCTTCTTCTTCTTCTTCACTATCTTATTTATTACTAGGGCCTCTTGACTAGTCTCGCCTTTTCCACTAAGTGCTCTCTCGTATGCACAGAGGTGACTTGTCAAGCTCTCTATGGTTCTGTCTTTTTTATTTATCAGAAGCCAACTTGACTTGAACGAAAAGTATTTTTCATCTAACGTTTCGAGAATTTTGCATATTAAGAACAGCTCTGGTAGCTTAACGTTTGTGTCACTCTTGGTAATTTCTGCATTCAGATTATTCCAAATATTTTTAAGCTTGGACATATGGGTAGATACATCGTCTCCATTATCTCGCTTAAAGCCAAAAAACTCCAGGTTGTAAGCTCTATCCTCAGATTGTCCATCGAAGAGTCTGTGAAGTTCCTCCCAAACTTCCTTTGCAGTCTCGAACCGCATGACCTTATTCAGTGTGTCATCTGATAAACTTGTTGTGATTATAAGCAAAGCGCTGCTGTCAGCTTTTCTATATTTTGCCATAGCTAAATTATAGGCACCAACTTCTGCATCACCAGCTCCTATACTCGGTTGGGTCGGTTTCTGGATTTTCCCTTCTGCTGCTTCCATAGCACATTCTGTACCACGCAGCATAATGGATACTTTGTATTTCCATTGAGCCCAGTTTACCTTCCCTTCTAAATTCCCAATCTTCAATTTAGCAGTAAAACTTTCCATTCTAGCGCAGGCCCAATAACCTGTTGTGATTTGAGGATCTGAATTATCATGCAACAAGCAAACAGACAAACATTTTAGCTCTCTATTAGAAAAACACTTTTATATATTGTCAAAGTCCAAACGATAACAAGTTGTAGCTAGGCAACCATTCTATATATTTCTTTTAGATAATGGCCAGCTACAAACTCTAACAGATCCAGCATGTAAATGATTATAAAAAATCACAGAAATGTCGGACAGCGGAAATGGTAACGGGAGTTCCCAGACACATGAAACTGGAATTTCAAGTAGTAGTGGCATGCCATCTATCGAAAAACTCGACGGTAATAGCAACTATGCAACTTGGAAATTCTTGACGGAGCTATATCTAATACACGACAATCTTTGGGAGTACACCAGTGTTACACCTGAAGCCACGGATGTACAAGGTATGAGAAGGGATCAACGAGCTCGAGCAAAGATTTGCTTAATGCTCAGGCCCCATTGCTTAGTTCATGTGCGTAAAGCGAAAACGGCTAGGGAAGCATGGGACGCTCTGAGAAATGCGTTTGAAGACAAGGGTCTTAACAACCGGTGCCGCTTATTAACAAAGTTGGTGACCATGAGACTGGAGCAATTTTCAACGGTTAGAGAATATGTGACGTCAGTTATGGCCACGTCACAGGAGTTGCATGACCTTGGAAAGGAAGTCGACGATGAACTGTTGGCTGCACTTTTGTTACAAGGACTAACCCTGGAATTTCAACCAATGAGATTAGCCATAGAGAATAGTAATATTAAGCTTACTACCGACTATATGAAGACGAAGCTCTTTCAGATGGAACATACCTTCTCGGCTAGCTCAAGTGTAAGACAGCCATCAGCATTGCTGACTAAGAATCACAAGAGCAAGGCTACACCCAAAAAGTAACCGAAAGTGAAGGTCAAGTGCTTCATTTGTGAAGGACCACACAAAGCACACGAATGTCCAGATAATCCGAAACAACAAAGGAAGGAAGCACTACAAGCCTATGCGTTGGGCGCACGACCAGAACCAGATGTTTCGTCGAGGTGCTGGATCATAGACTCTGGAGCATCAACACACATGACGAATTTTAAATCGTGGTTTAAGGACTTGAAGGACACTTCAAAGCCTTTGAGGGTGACATGTGCTGACGGTAATGAGGTATTGGGTAAAAGTAGAGGAACGGTGGTATGTGTGAGTCAATAGGTTTGACTATCAACAATGTTACGTATGTACCTAAGTTATCATCTAATTTATTAAGTGTGAATGCGATCGTGAAAAAGGGTCACGTGGTGGTATTTAGAGAAAAAGGATGCGACATCTTTAAGAGTGATGGTTATGAGATTCGAGGTAAGGTTGTAGTGAAAGGTGTGGAAGAACGAGGCATATACAAAATTTAATGCTGTTCACAGGGTTCTGCGCTAGCTACTACAGAAGGGGACTCAATTATGCTATGGCATCGGAGGATGGGGCATTTGGGTATCAACAATCTCAAACTACTAAGAGATAAGATGGCGACAGGGGTAAGTTTTCCTAACACTTCAGCTCAACTTCAGTGTATACCATGTATTATGGGGAAGCAAACCAAGAAACCATTTAAAAAGTTGAATGCTACTCGAGCTAAGGAAGTGCTAGAGCTTGTGCACTCGGATGTGTGCGGACCTATGGAGGTGCCTTCCGTTAGCAAATTCAGGTATGTTTTGACGTTTATTGACGATTTTACGCGCAAAACTTTCATTTATTTTTTGAAACAAAAGAGTGAGGTTTTCGAAAAATTTGTAGAGTTTAAGGAGTATGCCGAAAAACAAAGTGGTAAGAAGCTAAAGATCTTACGCACCGATAACGGCACCGAGTTCGTCAACAAACGGATGGATAATTATTTGAAACAATTCGGAATTCAGCGTCAACTAACGGTGGAATATACGCCAGAGCAGAACGGCATCGCTGAACGCGCAAATAGAACTATCTGCGAGAAAGCAAGAAACATGCTTCAAGATGCTAATTTGACAAAACGCTTTTGGGCAGAGGCTGTCCATCATGCAGTGTTCTTGAAGAACAGATCACCAATGATTGCGGTGAAAAATGTTACGCCAGAAGAGAAATGGTCAGGTAAGAAGTGCGACCTGAGTACAGTGAAGACTTTCGGATGCAAAGCTTTTATGCACATTCCTCAACAGAAGAGAGGTAAGTAGGATCTGAAAAGCAGAGAACTGATTCACACAGGTTTCTGTGATAACGCAAAAGCATATCGACTTTTAGACTTCACTACCGGCCAAGTATTTAAGGCAAGAGACGTGGTGTTTTTCGAAAATCGAAAACACCATGAGCAATCGAATTTAGAAGAACATCCAGAAGATATACTCCAAATTTCTGAAGCTGAAAAAGAAACTGTGATAGGACACAACGAAGGATCTGATATTCTGCAAGCACCAGAAGGTGAAGCCGAAGCAGACATTGACCCTAGGGTAGATCAAGGTGAAGATGGTGATAGTCAGAGAGAGAATCAACCAACTGAACCTGAGGATCATGGAGATCCGGAGCCCATTGTGGACGATGTGGATGTATTCGAAGACTGCGAATCGATTACAAATGTCGACGAGGAATCTCACCAAAGTGGACGGAGGTACCCACTGAGAGATAGAAGACCCAAGCAGTTCCCGGATTACATCCTGTATCAAGCTGCTGAATCAGATCAGAATCCAACTACGGTTCGAGAAGCATTGTCAAGAACTGACAGTAAAGCATGGAAGTCAGCGATTCAGGAGGAGCTGGATGTGATTAAGAAAAATAAGACTTGGACCTTAGTCAAACCACCAGCCAAATGCAACGTCGTTGATTCGAAATGGCTTTTTCGAATAAAAGAAGAGGCGGGAAGTAAGAAGAGATATAAAGCTCGACTGGTTGCAAGAGGCTTTAGCCAGAGATATGGGGTGGATTATTATGAGACTTTTTCTCCAGTTGTTAGACATAGTTCACTTAGAGTCCTTTTAGCGATGGCTGCTCATGAAGGCTTTAATGTTGATCAGATGGACGTGAAAACAGCGTTTTTGAACGGAGACTTATCTGAGACTGTCTATATGAAGCAACCTGAAGGATTTGAGGAGAAAGGAAAAGAAGATTATGTGTGTCTTCTTAATCGATCGCTTTATGGGATTAAAGCAAGCCCCTAGAGCTTGGAACAGCAAGTTAAATAATGAGTTGTTACATTTTGGCTTCAAACGATCTAAGAATGAACCATGCGTGTATACAAGATCCAAAGACAAGAAGCTCATCATTCTAGCAGTATATGTGGATGACATGCTTATATTCTGGAATGACGCACAGGAGTTGCGCAAAGTGAAAAAAGACCTCATGTCTAAATTTGAGATGAAGGATCTTGGTAAGGCAGAACTAATCTTGGGGATGCAAATAACGCAGAACGAGACAGAAATCAAAGTTGACCAAGAGAAGTATGTCAATAAAGTTTTGAAGATGTTCGGGATGGATGATTGCAAGATCGCTACAACGCCATCAGTTACTGGTCAAAGACTGGAGAAGCCAGGACCAGAATATAAATCGGAGCCGAGCATTCCGTCTCAAAGTTTAATTGGTTCTCTGATGTACTTGTCTGTTTGCACGAGGCCAGACATAGCACATGCAGTAAACTATCTGAGTCAATTTAATAGTTGCTACAGTGACGAGCACTGGACGGCCGCAAAACGGGTACTCAGATATTTAAAGGGTACTAAAAGCTTTGGCCTAAAGTACAAGAAGAATAATAATAGTAATGATTTACAGTGCTATGCAGATGCAAGCCATGCTACATGCTATGTTAGGAGGTCATACACCGGAGTAGTTTTCCTATTGAAAGGAGGAGCAGTGTGCTGGGAGAGCAAGAAACAGAGAACAGTAGCTCTTTCAACTGCAGAGGCAGAATATGTGGCAATATCTGAAGCTACAAGAGAAGCAATGTTTCTTAAAAGATTTATTGCAGTGATCAGTGGTCTACCAGAAGTGATTGTCAAGATCTACAGCGACAGTCAATCTGCAATTGCTATTGCACAGAATCCTGTGCACCATCAAAGTACAAAGCATATTGACGTACGCCACCACTTTATTAGAGAAGCCATTGAGAATGGGCATGTTAGGATAGAGTATGTGGAGACGACTCGAATGGTGGCTGACAGTCTGACTAAAGCTTTGTTGAGAGGAAAGTATGAATGGTGTGCGAAAGGAATGGGTCTGGAAGAATGAAATTCAGGAGGAGTGTTAGGAAGAAAAGAGTTTTGTGTCTTAGTTTTTCTACCTCTTTAATAATTTCTTCTTTTGATATTGACTGTATTCCTTTTGACATGTTTTATCTCGTTTTATACTTTTCGCTTGTCTCCTTGCTTTTTCCTGATGTGTCAACAATAAATTTTGAACACAACATATTCTAGAGTTATTTATTACTAGCGTCATAAAAATATTAACAATTGTACACTTACTTCGCTGATACCTCGCACATCACTGGTGGACACACCCTGTCAGGGGTACAGAAAAAGACATAGGGGACCTTTCTTTTCATTTTTCCTTTTTCTTTCGGCTGTCGCTGAAAACCAGCGCGGGAGTCTGTCTCGCATAGGGTCGCAGCATTATGATGAGCGATGGTCATTTTGTGTGGATGTACACACGGCTACACATCAAGCTATACATATCCAGTTTAGGCTGATCTCGAATTGTATAGCATTTTCGTACAATGAGAGGCAAGCCTATACTGGAAATGTATAGCTTGATGTGTAGCCGTGTGTACTTCGCATTTTTTCCCCCAACTTGTTCTTTTGTATTTGTGTTTTTCTTTGCGTTATGTATACCGCAAATAAACGTTTTTTCTATATTTTATTTTTTCATCCAAACAAAAAGTACTGTTCCTGAGGGATAGAAAAAATATTGACAAAATCTACATTAACGCGAGCGAAGCCGCGGGCAAAGGCTGGTATTTTATAATCATGACAGTGAAAGGGGTCAGGGACATTGGTTGAACGGTCCAAGCAGGGACATTATACGATCAATCGGGCACATTGACAATATGAATAAAATAATAATAGATCTGGCAAAAGATAAATCCTCTGTGAATCTGATTGTACGAATCAAAACGTATATATGTTGCGCCACACTGATCGTGTAACGTGAGGTCTAAAAGACGAATCTGGGTCAAGACCGTGGAATGAACTGATACCAGAGTGGCCGTCGCAGGTCCCCCGTTTATTATATTTCTCAAAACAGATTTACCGGAAGTAAATGTATCGAGAATATCCAATCCATGTCATAGACAATAAAACTGTTTCCGGTTTTCTCACGTAGCTTGTCACAGAGCTTGTCTCGCTCCTGAATAAATGTATTCTATGATTCTGTGTTGTCTCGTCTCAGTCGTCTCGTTCGTTCTTTTTATAGTCTGTATTACAAATGGGCTCTCGAATAATCTGTCAATAGTTATCAAAATTTTATCAAGACGGGCCTGAAAATATGAATGATAACATGTGTTTCGCGACTGTTTCACTTAACTTTCGGTCAAAATAGACATCTTTGACCGTGTCGGTGGACGTGCAAGGATCCATTTAGGAATCTTACTATAGAAAAAGTTGGATCCATAGGTCCTCCGGCGTATTGGTAAGTTCATATTTTAAATATTCGTTCTGCGTTACGGTACGGCTTAGTTATAATGAAGAATGGTTTACTGCTTATGTAATATTTCACGCTAAACAAATTATGCTGGGCACATGTACCGCACAGTGTCATTGTAATTGTCCTTAGACTGTGGATTGAATAGAGAGTTGAACGAACGTTGTTTACTTCGCTATTTCGTGTATATGCATAAGTACGTGATCATGGTCACAAAGGCTTGTGCGCGACAGCGGTACGGTTAACGGCCCAACTTAAAATATATTAATCTTGTGACCTACATTGATTATGTTTATGTAATCGGATACACGCGGAATTAAGTTCTAAATCATTGTTTTCAATAAAAAAATGTAAATTGACGAGTCTTGTTGTTCTTTTTCACAGAAAAAACGAGCATGGTGCTATGCTGAACTTGTCAGTTTATGGTCTACAATCATTCCAGTAAGAAAATATAAAAAAAAGTGTAAAAATGGCAAGATATTTTGAAAACACATCCACCTTTAACTTTAGTTGGGATCAGGTTGCTCGCGGATATTGGAAGAGGTACCCAAACCCACACAGGTGAGTGTTTTTTGTTATTTCACTTAAAAAGGTCTTAATTAGTGTGGTGGTCAAAGGTCATTGTTGTATTTCAGACAAGCAATTAACAAAATAATAAATGAAACTAGCCACATAATTGAAGTGAATTTTGTAACTTGAATAATTTAGTGAAAAGAAAAACAATATTTTCTATAGTTCAATAGGTACCTACTCAATATTTATTTAAGTTTTTCTGTCAATGTTTAAACTCCTGATGCAGTATATTAGCAAACAATTAACATCAATGAATTGAAATACCTAATAAAACACAAACCAATTCATTAAAAAAATTAAAAATTATAATAAGTAACATTTACAAGTGACAATTGATGACCAATCAATCACCGTCTATTATCTAATAATCGCTGCAAGGCTAAGGCAGAAAACTATACATTAATGTCATGGCAACAGACATGATTTCAACCTTATCAGACTAATATGAGTTTTTGTTTTTTATTAGAAACCAATAAATAATAAGCCTGTTTAGATTAGTGTTACCATTTCGAAAGATGTTGATGATGTGACAGTATGTTTTTTCTATCTTTTTGTGAGGACCTTCCATCCTCACAAAAAGATAGAAAAAACATACTGTCCTTTTTAAGTATTCATTTAACCTTTTTATTTTCTACCAGAAATTGCCATATGTTGGAAAGTCTGGACAAATGACAAGTGACCAAGTCTGGACAGGGAACCCAAAAGTTGGACATGTCCTGACAAATCTGGATGCTCCCTCTAATTTGGATGTAATCTGTCTAGCAGAGAATAGAGATTGTTCTAATCTCTAGTTGAGTAATTCAATTAGTTTTCATGTTAATAAAATTCCTGCTTGATGACAAATAGTTTAGTGTAGTCTTTACTACAAATTTTGTTATGTATAAGACTTATTCATGCTCTCTAGAACCTTTCTCATACAAAATTTGCACTAGCAGAGGTATTATATATTTTACTAGCTTCTGTTTGTGACTTCATCCTCATGGTTTTTTTGCTACGCCCCGCGGATTCACCCGCATGTGTCTTATCCTGTGGGAATATTGGTATAAAAAGTATCCTATGTCCTAACCCAGGTAATGGTCTACCCATGTGCCAAATTTCATCCAAATCCGTTCAGCTGTTTTAGCATGAAAGTGTAACAAAAAGGCTCACTTTCACATTTGTAATATTATACATAGTTAGGATTAGGATGACACCCGGCAATACACTTCCAATTAGTGAAAGAATTTTCGGAATCGAATCAGTAGTTTGCAGATTACCCCCTATACAAACTCAAAGTTTCCTCTTTTAATATTATTATTAGACGATTACACGATTTATTATAAAATTAAAATAAGAATGATATTGAGAATTTGAGAAAGTTAAATTTTTACTTACAGCAGGCTTTAGCATGACTCTTTCTATTTCTACTCTACCGTAGTAAAGAAATCGCTTGTCCACCGAAAATTTCTACTGTCTACACGGAAACGTCATTTTTGTCTAGTCTTCCGTCGACAAAACGCTTCTCTGCAGTTTTCTTGCTAAGCCTGCTGTACCATATATTTTAGTTAAGTACACAAATAAAAACATCTGCTTAAATTCATTATTATTGGCAGTAGATATTAAAACATGCAGAAAAATAAAGAAACAGTCACCTTTGCTTTTATACGAGGCTTTCAAAAGGTCAAGGTCAAGTGGTAAATAAATAAACCAACAATGACATTTTAATAGCATTGGACAAACCAATCAGTAAATTTATGACTACTAATGTAATTTGTAATTTAAACATAGATAGGTTTTCCGCGTGGAGTTCGGAATTTATACCCAAACAACGTACTACCAGAATAAATAGTATTTTATGTCCTAAGCCATCCAACTCTGTACATTTATAATGTTGGTATGGATTTTGGAGGCTGAAGTAAAGATCTAGAATATTTTAATCTGAAAATGCAAGTGAATGAATAAAACTGCTTTATTATAATTGTTATTTTTTTTTATTTCAGTACTCATGTCCTGTCAGAGGACACATGGAGCAGAGAAGTGAAGGACGGATGCTTGCACACAAAGCGAGTTCTCACCAAGACGAACAGGGTGCCCAAATGGGGAGAAAGGTATGTTTTAGAAATAAATTTAATTTAATGTCCATCATCTTCCTGCCCATAGCCCAACTTATTTAGGATCAGTGCAGCATGTGTTTTTCCATACATCTCAGTTTGCATCAAATAGTTTGGCGATGCCAGGACAGGATATATTTATGTTTGCGGATGACACTGTTCTTATCGTTCATGAAAACACCTGGGAACGGGTATTCAAATTGGCTGAAACTGGTTTGGCTAGGGTGACCACATGGCTTGAAGGCAGTCTTCTGTCTCTCAATTCCAGTAAAACTAAATATGTCTGCTTTACCAAATCCGCTATTGGGAATGCTAATTCTGAACTTAGGCTTAGGATACACACATTTCCATGTAACCGAAAAAACAACCACCAAAAAACTAACTGCGCAACACTGTGTCGCGTTACCACTATAAAATATTTAGGAGTTACACTTGACGAAAAGCTTAATTGGAGTTTCCACCTGATCTATATATTTAAGAATCTCCGAAAAGTGGCTAACCATAAACTTCTGATCCAAACTTACAGGGCGCTGTGTGAATGCCTAGTTAGGTATTGTATATGTGCTTGGGGTGGTGCCGGAAAATCCTTTCTTATTGCTGCTGAACGTGCTCAACGGGCGGTACTCAAAGAACTTTGAGTACCGCCCGTCATGCAACTACGTCGGTGTACGGGAAGGCTAATGTGCTATCGGTTAGGATAACAAAAGAATCGTTCCTACTCTGCTTGTACTGTCCAAAAGAGTAGAATGGTGTCCTGTACCCCGTCATAAAACATCAGTTGCACAAAGACATTTTATTGTACAGGCTCCCCGCATCTATAACATTGTTAATAAAAAAATCAAAATTAGGAAACTTAACTTAAATCAGTCTAAAAAGGTTATACTGCCGTGGTTAAAAAGTTTTGACTATGACGCTACTTTGAATGTTCTATATCAATAATAGGAAATTGATTTAAATGCAGCTAGTAGCTAAATAATTATGTTATTTTCATCCCATCGTAGGTATTATGAGAGCACAGGAATAGAGAGTAACGGGTGCACCCTCTGCAGCTTACAGACAGACGAAGTTGCGGGCAAAACCTTATTCCACGACTGCCCAAAAAGGAGTGTAATTTTATAAATGAGAAATAATTCTGTCTGTTACCTTTACACGCGTTAACGGCAGAACGGATGTGGATGAAAGGGATAAACCATGACCTGGGTTAGGACATTAGGATACTTGTTATTCCGGTAGTTCGTTGCCGTGAGGCGGGCGAAGCAGCGGGCAAAAGCTACTTACAGTCAGTGACCTGCATCACCTGACCCCTCTTACAAAGAAGAAGAATGGAAGGTAATGCAGGTCACTGACTACTATAATAAATCCATTTATAAACTGACAGTCATCATTGTTGGTCAAGGTGAAACTAATTAAACTCAGTCTATCTTGTATAGTAGAGTGTATCAGTCGCTCTGGGGCAGACAGAGACCATTGTTTGTTGATAAAAAGAATTCTCCTTGTTGGGTCAAAATCGAAAGCAGTAATAAAATTGTGAGATTCTTTTTTAAGGAATTTCTATGCGTGATAAGTATTATTATGAATGTCGGAAAATAAAAAAAAAGACGTTTATATAAACTGAAACTTTTAATAATAAAGAGATTAGAATGTGTAGACAACATAGAAGTCGCATCGCGTGAAATGCTTATTAAACCTTTGCATTGACGTCTTAATAAGCAATTAGCCTATAATGTTCCCACTGCTGGGACTCGACACAGGCCTCTCCTCTTCAAGAGGGAGTGGGCTGTGCCTGTACTCTACCACGCGGGCCCAGTGCGGGTTGGTAGATGTCACATTTCTTCGATTTTTTTGAGAGCAGTGGTGATGAAATTATTTACAAAAAGTAAAGCGCCTACCTTGGTTCGAACCCACGACCATCATATGACTAAGTAGGAATTAAGTATACAACTGAAGCCAGATCAGCAGTTTAAGTTAGCCTTGGAAGTAACTTAAAATATTATTACATTTGTGACACATTTGAATTTACCTAGCTGTAGGTAATATTTTAAGCTACTCATGTTGTCTCACCTGTAACCTATGTACCTCATGCTTACAGTATTACCAGGATTATATATAAACTACTAGCTTTTGCTCGTGACTTCACTCGCGTCGTGGTCGGAAATTATTCTACGGGAACTTACTACCGGCATAAAAAGTATCCTATCCGATGTCCTAACCTATGGTAAGGACCCACCCGTCCATGGGGATCTACCCATGTGCCAAACTTCAACCAAATCCGTTCTGCCGTTTTAGCATGACAGCGAAACAAACAAACTTAACAACATTTATTTAACACACTGGTAAGGCTAGTGGCCAGTAATCATAAAAAAAATATAATAAGACAAGATAATTCGTTCATTGTAAACATACAATTTTAAAACAAACTAAATAATAAAGCTCTCTCTTTCCCTTAATTCGCCTATTCTTTGCACGGTATTCGTTTTAATTTCATTGATGCGATGTTATGATCCGTGACCCCGGCACATGACTTCTGCGCTACAGTTCTATAAGTAACAGACCATAAATCCATTGTGTTCTTGGACTTTACAATGCGTGCCAATAAAATGTTTACAAAATACGTAAAGATAATATAATCAATATTCTTATGTAAAAAATAAGTAAACAAACACCACATATCGGCGTGATAAGTTATCTTCGTGAATTATTCGTAAAATTCTGAAAGAAAAATATCCCACCTAATCTTGGAATGTCAATATTTTGTCTGCGTCTTGTTTTGATTCAGCGGGTTATGACTTAATGTAGACAATTAATGTTTACTTTCGAAAAAAATATAGGTATAATAATATTTAATCGCCAGCCTAATTGCTTTAAGGCCAGCGCACGGCGGATGGCGGCGGCGTTCCCCGCCATCCGCCGCGCCGGTGTGCGCTGGCGTTTAAGCACTCGCAAATGTGAAATAAAACGAATCTCATTCTTCTTTTTACTTCACATCGGCTTCAAATGTATGCGAATAGTTTAAACTTTGGTAAAAATATTAGTCGCAGGCTGACTGCTTACGGTTCGCCGGAGGTACATTTGACAGGTTCCGTGTAGTGCCGGACGTAAAGAACAGCACCATCCTATTTCTTCCCGTGGGTGTCGTAAAAGGCGACTAAAGGACTTACTGGAGAATGGGCAGCAGCGTTCGCTATGCATTTTAACACCATACTGCTATCGCCAACCCGCCTCCCAAGCGTGGCGATTATGGCAACCCCCCATTCCTTTTGGGGAAGGCCTATGTCCAGCAGTGGACGTTTTTCGGATGAAATGATCATGATGACATGTGACAGTATGCAACATGCAGACTATAACTACTAAAAATAATATTATAGATTTTGAAACATTCTGTGTTAATGAAAAGCGGTTCTACATGAAGACAGGCAGATAATACAGTAAAGATGATCTCGGAAGAAAAGTATTCAAATATTTATGCAACTCAGTTCTAAAATTAGGATAATAAATGTGTGGGTGAAGCTGATGCATTTTTATTTTAGTCTTTCCTCTTCCAGTAAAATTTTCTATATGTTCAGACATTCTTTAGATATTCAGAAGCTAGATAATCTATGACGCTGTTACCGGTGTAACCTTCATGTATGACCTCTAATATGTATCTAAATGCTTGTAACTGAGCTGCTCTAATCTATTGTGTTGGTTGAGCATTATTCACCGAAATTGAATTCTTAAGTGTTAATCATAAGTCTAGTAGGTAGGCCGTGTGGTGCCGGACGTAAAGAATAGCACCATCCTATTTCTACCCGTGGGTGTCGTAAAAGGCGACTAAGGGACTTACTAGAGAATGGGCAGCATCGTTCTACATATTATTATATGCATTTTAACACCATAATGCGATCGCCAACCCCTGCGCTGCCTGCCAAGCGTGGCGATTATGGCAACCCCCCCCTTTTGGGGGAGGCCTATGTCCAGCAGTGGATGTCTTTCGGCAGAAATGATGATGAATCATAAGTTCAATATTTATACACCGTGGCATTTTATTCGTCTTACAACGGCAGCCCACTTCATGTATCCAATGACTACTAATCATTCATGAAAGTAAAAAAATATATTTATTAACATAATATTATATGAATAATAAAATATTATTCATTATGACGCATGACGTAGTTTTAAACACCCTGTTGTGAGCGCGGTGCCAGCCTTGCGCTTCATTCCGCGCCGCCCTTGGAACGCAAGGCTCGCACCGCATGAATGATTAATAGTCATGTCATGCATGAAGTGGGCTGCCGTTGTAAGACGAATAAAATGCCACGGTGTATAATATGTTGAACACAGCAATCTATGAAATTATTTTGCAAGAGATAATATTACGTAAGAAAAACATTTAAATTATAATAGAACGTGTGTAAATGTTTTTTTTTAGTAAAACAATAACACCAGCCTATTATAGTCCTACTGCAGGGCAAAATCCTTTTTTCATAAGCAGAAGGCATGAGCATTGATCACCACGTTTGCTGAAGGCGATTTCAGACTTATATTATATTAATAATAAGTCCATTTTTAGGGTTCCGTACCCAAAGGGTAAAACGGGAACCCTATTACTAAGGCTCCGCCGTCTGTCTGTCTGTCCGTCTGTCACCAGGCTGTATCTCATGATCCGTGATAGCTAGACAGTTGAAATTTTCACAGATGATGTATTTCTGTTGCCGCTATAGCAACAAATACTAAAAACCAGAATAACATAAATATTTAAGGGGGCTCCCATACAACAAACGTGATTTTTTTGCTCGCTTTGCTCGATATTGATAACGGTATCAGGTAGACACTTGAAATATTCACAGAATATTTAGTTATATATTCACTTTAAAAAGCAGTAATTAAATTAAAATAAAACAAATATTTAAGGGGAGCTCCCACACAACAAACGTGTTTTTTTTTGCCGTTTTTATAGATAATGGTACGGAACCCTTCGTGCGCGAGTCTGACTCGCACTTGGCCGGTTTTTTTAAAATAATCAAATCATTCTAACGTTTGTATCTAATCGCTACGGCATTCGTCTCATGCTATAATTATTATAAAATTCCTTACAAAAATCATTTAAGTTACGACCTAAATTCCTTAATTAAAAAAAACTTCCATGCTTTATTCGTCGATAACACCGGAATCAAACGACCCTGGCCATGCGGATGTTTGAACACAAAACAAATCGAGTTCATTCTGTTTGTAAACACGAATGTAGGAAACTATTCGACCGATACCAACCTAACGTTCAATTCATTAATTTGTTTTTGTAAACATGCAATAATATCTATCAAACAAACGCTGATATGTAAATACACATCCTTTTTTTAATGTAGTTAAAGTCAATTATCAACTTTATATTCATGCCAATTAAGTTTATTTTGCTGAGACAAAACCTATTGCAAACAATTTTGGTTGTAACGGAAACTGAACCTTTTATAAATATAATAAGGTGTCTAATATTAATTTAGAGTAACTGAAGTATGCTGTAATGCTCTTTGCAATAAAGAGAAAGTCATGAAATATCTGATAATTAATATAATATGGCTTGTGTAAGTCGTTATCTTCTGATAATAGAGTAATATTAACTCTCTACTCCTATGTATTACATGTTATCAATGTTCGATAGAAAGTAGACTACTTATGTGTTTTTATGTGATAAATGATAAGAAAATATGATGATTCCACCAAAAACATTCATGTAAAGTAGGTTGTCAAGACTTACATAACTCTTTCAGTATTAAAAAGTTATCAGATCTTATGTAGAGCCAAGCCCCTAATTCGACAAACAAGCCATACATTTTTACCAAGATGTAAGGTTTGTCGAGTTCTTGGCTCGTCTTGGCCGTCGTCTTTAAGAAACGAAATTAACAGATACATGTCTCATTCCTAAATTGATGTAAAAATATATTGCTATCCCACTTCATTGACATGAGAAAGACAGGCTGGTTATATTTTTGTCAAGCTTTATGAAGCATAATATAATCTGTTAAGAATTAAGGATAGTCTACTCAATATCTCCAAATCCGTACTTAAGGCGCAGATATATGATTTTAGTGACATTTAAATCTGTTATTACGACTTCATATAATGCAAGTAAGTTATGCAAAAAATGCATATTAAACTAGAACGCATACACATCAATTCTATAATATGTGTTTAGTATTGTAGTAAAATACTTTATGAAATAAATTCAGGAAGTAATGTCTACCCAAAGCATAAAAAACGATATTACTTTCAAACTACTTAAGATATTTTCATGATTTTTTTGACTATTTTATTATCTATAACTCTATCTGTGATTTTTTTCTAATATTCATATTTTCGTTACTTAAAATAAACATTCCCTATGAAACCGAACGGGCGAGGGCTGCGGCGGCGCGGCGTGAGCGCGACGCGCTTTTATATGGCCAAGGTTCACGGCTATTACCCGTACCCTTAAATTATAAATTAGAAAGTAACTCGAGTCTGTTACCTCATCAAGCCTAAACCACTGAACCGATCGTTATGAAATTTGGTAGATTGCTAGCCTGGAACCTGGCGAAGGATCTAATTTTCATCTTGGGTAGCAGACGAAGTCTCGGGAAATAGTAATATAATAATAACTAGTACATTATAGAATTATACATTTAAGCTAGGGGTTGCCTATTCTTCGCAAGATGGCATGGTTATTATGGCGTTTTTTTTTTGACTCGTTAATGGCGCAAGTTTAGCCGTGGGTAATAAATAACTTATCTTAGCAACCACCAAGACGTCAAGATTTTCTGGCGCTTGCTATGAAAATATTCCTTTTATCTCCGTGTGTCCAATGTAACGAGGTCATGTTATTATTATAAGTTTTGTTGTTTCAGGTTTTTCAGTGCAAAATCAGTGAAAATCATTGAGGAGAGTATCGTAGACCCAGAGAAAAAAATATTGGTGACTTACACGAGAAACCTGGGATTTACTAAAGTTATGGTAAGATTATTTTTTTAAACCTTAATTTGTTTCACTGCTAGGCAAAGGCCTAGTAGTTTTAAGTCCCAAAAATATACTTCGAAATCATGCATTTATTATTGTACAGTCAGCCTCACAAATACATACAGGGACAAGGAGTAATTTTATTGTAACATACATCCTTTTTAGGGTTCCGTACCAAAATGGTAAAAAAGAACCCTTATGGTGAGACTAAAGCCTGTCTGTCTGTCAGTCACAGCTGGATATCTCAAGAACTACTAATGCTACTAACTTGAAATTTGGAATAGTTTTAGATGACGTTTACCCAACTATTTTGCAAACAAAAAGAAAAAAAAAATTGTAACAGGGCCTGAAAAAAAAAAAATTCATAAAAATTCGAATGGAGTCTACTAGGGCATGTTATATGATATTGTGTGACAATTATTCTATGTGATAGAAGTTTATGTAAAGATTACAGGATAAATAAAAACATGTCTCTAAATAGCACAGTTTTTCAGAAATCATCAACATCATATATACGTACGGAACCCTCGGTGCGCGAGTCCGACTCGCTATTGACCGGTTTTTTTTTTTAAACGTTGCCCCACTGCGAATTTCTCCTGTATCGTGGGTGCGTTTCATAATATTGTTTTATGTAGCTACAAAACATATTACACATTGTGTGATTTAGTGCAGCTACACAACAATTGATTTGTTGACAATTGTTACAATATTAACAAACAAAGATTGTGCACAGTACCTGTTCTACAACATTGTCATAATACTTGTATGAACATCTTCAAAAATAATGCTGTTTGTTCTCCAATAGCATAATTTTTAAAGATTCATAGGTAGAAACCATTTTATACTACATATTTTAAAACTAAGGGGCTCGTGGCTACATAATAACAGTCACGTACGCCAACACGGGTTAGTCGAAGGTTAAGCTTCGCTTCTCGCGTTCGGTTCGTGGATGGATGATCATCCATATTACATATCGAGACCAATGGTTTAACGTGCTTTCCGAGGCAAGGTGTCTTGCCTCGGAAAGCACGTTAAACCATTGGTCCAGGCTGTCATTCGTAGATCTTAGGCAGTCGTTACGGCTAGTCAGAACCCCAAAAGTCTGACAACCAGTCTTACCCAGTAACTGGGTTGGAGGTCAGATAGGCAGTCGCTCAATGTAAAATACTGGTATCCAGCTGTATCCAGTTAGACTGGCAGCCGGCTGGGCAGATTGAGACTATGCTATGTTCCCACAGTACCGTTGTAACGTATCATTTTCTCCACAGAGTGTGGTAGAACGCGTGGAGTACCGCTCTGCGGGCCCGGGACAGACGATAGCGCTCCGCTCCGCTTGGATAGACTCGCAGGTGTTCGGCTTCTCGCGGGCCATCCGCGCCTTCGGGGTCGATAGGTTTAAGAAGAACGCCAATCAGATGGTGAGTTTAATACAGCACATTTCGAAGATAAATCCGAAGTATCGGCCGAATGTTCGGTCGTTTCCTGACTATGGCGAAAAAAAAAAAACTGAACGATAAAAGAGATAAGTCAAAGTCAAAAATGTGACTTGAAGTCGGGTAAGGACTCATAGTCAAAAAAGGAAACTTTAGAAGTCAAGAAACGGCCGAACATTCGGCCGATACTTCGGATTATCGCTTCGGAGTAGACCCCCATGTATGAGTGACGGACGACGCCTACTGTAGGTATTTTGAATGGTACACGATTTTGTTACGGTGTTGGCAACAACATTACTATTTAAAAATGTATTTATTGCTTTTCGAAGTATTCTCCGCGAAATTTGACTCATTTTTCCATACGATGGAACCAATCATTGAAGCAACCATTCCATTCGGAAGTTGGGGTCTCCAAAATGGCCGTTTTGTAGGCGTCCACAGCTTCTTCAGGTGATGAAAATCTCTGTCCACGCAATTTATTCTTTATTTTAGGGAAAGTATAGAAATCATTAGGGCTTAGGTCGGGGCTGTACGGCGGATGGTCTAATAATTCTATGTTTTCTTGCTCTAAAAACTCTTTTGTTCTGTGCGCGGTGTGAGAACTCGCATTGTCGTGATGGAGGATGATGCGGCGGTTGCAGTTCTCTTTACGGAGTTCAGAAACGACCTGTGGCAAACAAATGCTAGCATACCATTCTGCATTAACCGTTCTTTGTCCCTCAAGAGGAATAGTCGTAACATGGCCGGTTTTGGAGACAAACGTGGCCACCATTTTTTTTGCAACACTCCGTGAACGAACAATTTTTGTTGGCTTTAACTCATTTTCGAACACCCAAACTCGTGACTGGTTTTTTGTTTCGGGTTCGTACGCGTATATCCAGGATTCGTCACCTGATACAATGTTGTATACAGCATTTGAGGATCCTGCGTGGAATCTTTCGAGAGTTCTGACGCACCAAGTAACGCACGCCGCTTTTTGCTCTTCACAGAGCGAATGCGGTATCCATCGGGAAAACAACTTTTTTACACCTAATTGTTCATGCAAGATTATTTGTATTTGACTCATGCCAATGTCTAAAGTTGCCTGAATTTCGCGGTATGTCACATGTCGATCTTCCTCAATCAGCTTACGCACAGCATCAACGTTTTCTTGGGTGACTGCAGTTTTTGGACGACCTTGACGGGGATCATCACTGAGCTTGACACGTCCACGTTGAAATTCAGCAAACCAGCGATAAATTGTGGTTTTGGATGGGGCTTCATCACCAAATGCAGAAATCATCCGGTCAACACACACACACACAACACTGTCAGTGGGGCCGCTTGCTTGCTCCTACTTGTTATATAGGATTAGCTTCTGCCCGCGACTTCGTACTCGTGAAATTTCATATTCCCCCGACCCACTGCGTCGCATTGCATCGCTCGCCCGCGCTATTACTTCGTTTTCGCTTAGTGTTCTTTTTAGCCGGCTTCTAAGGGTTGTAGCGTGATGTTAAATAGCCTTCCAAATTGTTCAAATCTGACTGGTAGATCCAGAGATTACCCCTATATCCAAAAAAAAAAACCTCTATACAATATTTGTATAGGTAAATACTCAAATCAGACTAATATTACAAAGACGAAAGTTTGTGAGTGTGTGTGTTTTTGTTACTTCTTCACGCTCAAACGGCTGGACCAATTTTGATACAATGTCGTATAGAGGTAGCTGACACCCTGGATTTTTATCCCGATATTCCCACGGGATCGAGACTTACGCGGGTAGAAACTGCGGGGCGCAGCTAATAGAATATAATACTCTATGACTTGCAAATTAAATGTAGTATTTTTACATAGGGTGACACAATGGGCGGTCTTATCGCTAATAGCGATCTTTTAGAGACCCTGGTGAAATGTGGATGTGCTACTCCTTACACCTGACAGGCGACATGTTTTTTTTTTTGACGTGACAACGTCTTATAATTCGATGGAGCCGGCTGCACGCACGAAAAAACATGACTCATGCGGCGTTACCTCTCATGCGGCGTTACCTCGCTCTGAGGCGTTCCATTTAAGGTTTATGACGTTGTCACGTTCAACTATCGTCAGTAAACCGACTTTACAGACAACCAATTTTTTTAAAACGTTGCCCCCTGATATGTCTGATAAAATAAAGAAAAAGAACACAATCTCCTTCCACCAACTATATACTCAACCTACCTTCCAGGTAAGCGGCTTCAACGACGTGCTCCATAGCATGTTCCCTCGTCAAGTGCCGTCGGCCCACACGATGACGCACACTCTGAAGGAGATGCGCGAGGCAGCGGCCGCGGCCACGGACCGCGCCAAGCACAACGTACTGTCGTCCGTCAACAGGACATAACACGATGCTGACTGACCCAGGAGTTAAGGACTAAGTGAGTGTAGGTCCGTTTTAGATGCAGGTCCTTTTAGGTAGCAGGGAGTAGTGAGATAATGGAGTGTTTACTTTAAGCGATTTAGATTGTGATAGCCAAGAATTCTCTGGGGTCCAGAAATTTCGTATGAAGGTGTCTTGACACCCAGGACATGATGATAAATGTCCCTTTGTCTGTAGGATAGTACTACATTTGGTGTGCAAAGTATTGTTTTGGGAAAGTAAAAAAGCGTCCAGTTGGTGAAATGCGTGGGAGATCTGCGTTGACATTTGTCATCTGTCGGACACGCTAACAACAGTTCTTGAGAAAGTCCAACTGGGCCAGTATCGAAGATACCAAATCGTAATGTAAATTCCGATGATGAGCACTCCATTTTTCCATAATCTATGGTAAAGTGACGCCTAATTTAAAAGGAAAGTTCAAGGGGAGCATTGCAAGTGAAGGACTGCTTTAGAAGTTTGTTGTAGTCTATACAAAGATAAGGAATTGTATTTTAATGATGAAAAGGTTCCAAATCTATCCATCACTGATATTCCTGATATTACACTGGCTTGTTGGGAACAAGATTTATAATGGATTTACTTTTAACTGGCATTATTTTAATTTTTTTTAGGGTTCCGTAGTCAACAAGAGCCCTTATAGTTTCACCATATCCGTCTGTCTGTCTGTCCCCGACTTAGCTCAGAGACTCTTAGTACTAGAAAGCTGTAATTTGGCATGAACATACATATTAATCACGCCGACAAAGCGGTAAAATAAAATGTAAAAAAAAGTTATAAAGGAGGTATCCCTTTTACGTGAAGTGGGGATGATATATTTGTTCTCGTCTATCCCATGGTGTGGGGTATCGTTGGATATGTCGTTAAAATTGCGGGTCTGTGAAAACCATTTTTCGATTCAGGGCTCCGTTTGCGTAATATTGAGCTTTAAAGTGAAATTTTCGTTAGAGTCAAGCAACCATTCAAAAGTCAAAGCTAAATGGTTGTAAATGGATATGTGAAAAAAATCATGGCAGTAATATACATATAAATTAAATGGACAAAAACTATCACAGCTAAGTAGGCTTTACAAGTTAACGAGTAATAGTCGCTCAACTTAAATTTACGGTTGGAGAATTGACCGTGACGTATATCGATGTATGGGAGAACATGTTTTTCAACTACAATGTTAAGTTTGTTTTCGGAATAAATTCATCACAAGTACGGAACCCTTCATTGTGCGTGGTCCGACACGCACTTGGCCGGTTTTATTTAAATCTGTCGTCTCGCTCGTCCAATCGTCAAAAACAACATCAAATATTGGTAAGGATGCTTTCAAACAGGAATAGGAACTATCACGGGTGCGCATATCGGCCCACTTTGAAAACAAAATCCCGTGCTCACGATGACCACATCTGTTTACCGCCCTTTTAGCGTCGACAAAAAAATATTCCTTATGTTTAAATACATTTTCAGCCTTTATTACAAATATCTGACCAACCTAAACCCGTTTTTACGGTCTTTTTTTTATTTAAAAAAATAAGCAAGCAAAAATCTGATGCGGCGATGCTATTGGGTGATGAGCGTTGGTAAGCGTTACTATAGCGGCCGTGCGCTGCAAGCAGGAATAGTCCTTACGGTGCGCGGTGGTTCGATCTGAACACCCGTGATAGAACTTGCTATTCACTCTAAATATTATTTAGGTATTTAGAGTAATTTCATAAGCAATCTAATATTGAATTAATTTTAAATTCAGTTGATATTAGATCTACTTCGGTAGAGGATACGGAAGTTGGTCAGTAGAAGCGATTGAACTAGGTAATGATTCAGCTAATGACCTTTTAAAGTTTTAGTATGGCGTTATAATAAACGAGGCGAAAGGAAAAATATGCAACTTATCGTCCCTCTAGATGTGACACCTCGTAAATACGAACCTGACTATTTTCCAGGAGAGACAAAAAACTGTTTTGATAATTATGTATATTGCATGGTTTTGGTAATTTGATTGAATGTGAGATGCCACTAAAAGTTAGTTTTTAAGGGAAGTAAGCCTTGCAGGCTTAGCATGACGCTGTCTACACGGAAATGTAATTATTGTCTACTCTTCCGTCGATAAAACGCTTCTCTACGGTTCTCGTGCTAAGCCTGCTGTACATACAAGTGTACATCACCAGAAAGATGGAAAATTGCGTTATGGACAATTTCGCATTTAAATTGAAAATTGACCAATAATTGCAGTTACGAGGTGTCACATCTAGAGCGACGATATGCTTCAGGATTTTCGAAAATTCTACCTCAAATCGGGTAAAATAGGGGATGAAAGTTTGTTTGAACAGTTCGAAATTTACGCGGGCGAAGTCGCTGTCCAAGTGTTAGTATTTTTATATGATAATATTCAGTAAAATTATCTTATTGTCTCGAATCACATTTTGATCAAAAAACGACCTAATTTGGAAGAGGAATTTGCAATAAATGTAAGAAAATTTGAATTTTGAACGGTACCTTACAGCACCTCCCTTAACAATATCGTCTCGCGCATGACAATTCTTGCCCAGTTAAAAGTCAGTCCATTACCTATTACTGTATTTTTTTCATTTCACTGCCAATTACGTCATTTCCACGCATACGACGCTACTTGTACCTTCACCACATTCCAGCCGTGTGGTATATAAATATTATCTATGATTGTGTATATTTTATTTGAAAATGCTTCCCGCACCACCTAGAGAGAATGGCGAACTCAAGGCAATAGAACAAATTTACGCAATTATTGTATCAACTCACGCACACATGTATAAAGAGGGTAAGTCAGGATAAATCTATTTATCCATTGATTAGGTTAAATATATAATTTTCTAATGGACCTAATGACTGCGTCAGTATTGTATTAGTATTGCTGAATTTTGAGGCAAAACAATTAAAAGATATATTTTTCCATCGACATGCTAAGGGTCGATTCATACTAACACAGAGTCGAAGCGCAGCGAAGCGGCAATCTAAAACAACAAATTCACCCATATCTCTACAACGTAAACGAAGACGCGCGAATTCTACGGAATACGCGCGTCTGCGAGCGACCAGCGCTGATTGGTGTGCAGGTCGGTCACAGATAGAGATAAGGGTGAATTTGCTATGCTGTCTTTTAGATTAACGCTTCGCTGCGCTTCGACTCTGCGCTAGGTATGAAACAACCCTAAGAATAAGGGTTATTACCCTACCCTACCTTCCATAGTGCCTATACAGCTAGCTCTTCTCTCTAAGCTGTGCGTTTTGACTGAGTTTTTTTGGTATATTATTTGTATATAGTAAGGTTAGCGATTTTGTGAGCTGCACCTGTGTTGTAAAGAGAGAAAAATAAGTTTTGAAATTAAGATCAGTGAATTTAATGATCTGAAAATTGCAGTTCATTGCTGGACATAGAACTTGCGAGAATTATTAGAAAAATGTGTTTGATTTTATTTATGTGATGATCCAGTATTTGAAAATTAATTATTATAATTATTTATTAGATAACAAGTCACGCCGACTTTGTAGCACAGTAATCAATGAATAGATTTACTTTCAAGTCATGATGAGATGATTAATATATTAGTCATGAGACAAACAGATCAAAACATCAAATGATAAAGCAACTGGGCCTCCATCTCATCGGTCCAATGTAAATCCATGTAAAAATGAAAATGGCGGAAATGCTAAATCGTCGTTATTTATGAAAGCGATAATGAATTATTTTTGAGCACCTATGTAAACATTTATAGGTTTCAACCTTATGTAATTGAATTTTTGAGGGTTAAACTATATTGTCACAAAATCGAAGCAAATAAGTAACTACATAACAATACTGAACTTTCGGGACAATTAAGTCTCCCGGATAAGCGATACCTGTTATGGCTTCCGGTGGCTGCTGCAAGAACAAATTGACGTTTGTATTCGAATTTCTGCCAATATTGCTTGACTCTGTGTAGTGACAAATGGGCGGAGCAAAGATTGAAAAGGAGGGTGAAGTTGGTTTTCAATTTCTGAGGGTATTTACCCATTCAGTCAAATAATACTTCTAAAGGCGTGCTCCATCGTCACTGCACTTTACTGTGTAATTAAAACAAAGTTCTAACTTCAAGGATTGTTATGTATAAAGGCAGCTCCATCTCGCTAACTAATAAAAAAATGGTTTGTATTTTATTTAAACATTTATTTATTAATGACTTTCATCATCTGCCTAGCGTTTTCCCAATGTGGTATAATGTTGGGGTCGGCTTCCAGTCTAACCGGATGCAGCTGAATACAAGCATTTTACATGGAGCAAGTGCCTATCTGACCTCCAGAACCCAGTTACTGGGTAACACGATACTCCTTGGTAAGACTGGTTGTCAGACTTTCGGGGTTCTGACGACCCGTAACAACTATCAAAGATCTACAGATAACAGCTGGGACCGGAAACGAAATATGAAGACATTAATAACAGAGACCAACGGCTTAACCGTTAAGCCGTTGGTCTCTGTTATTAATGTCTTCATATTTCGTTTAAATTCGAAAGTGACTTATCAATATTGTATTCCTTTCATCTGCTTTCTAATTATGTGATGTGCTTGAAAGATTATTTAAATTTTATAACTATAATGTGCATAACGCGAAGGCAGATAATAATAATAACAAATAAGAATGCTATTAAAATGAGAATGCATCTCTTTTCTTTATTGTATTAATCGTTCCAAATGGTTTATTTACTTTTGTAAATACATGAAGTCTCGCCAGAAATGTACATAATTATGTAAGCCTTTACACAATTTTTAAATTGTCTATGAAAATGTACGGAACAACAACTCATGTAAATAAACCATTACATTATTACGGATAAAAAAAAAAGTCTATCTTGAATTTGAAAAAGCCTTGCCATAAAATAATATAAAATCAAACATAAAAGGAAAAATATCAATGTTTAAAAAGTATGAAATATATTTTATTATACTCTGACAATATGTTGTTTAGTCTCATTGGGAAATCATAGTTTACATCTACCTATTGCATTTAGGTGTTTCGGGGGCGCTACAGACATGTTCGGGTCGGCATGAGTCTGCACAGGCCGTCGGAAAAATTGATAAATATTATATTTCGGCGCCCGGCTATGGCGAGTCAACCCGAATAAGACGCCTTATAATTCTAGTGACTATGACTATTATTAATTGTTGGCGCCACTTTACATTATGAAGTGAAATTAGCACGCTTTTCTTTCAAAATAAAAACGGGAAAATATTTACTATGCGTTGTTTTGTAACGGTATCATGTCTATATAGTTGTTTATTCTGATTTAACAATAATATTTTGATCAATGTCATCCTCTATAAATAATAATGTTAGATTACCTGATATTGTCCAGGTCAAATTAGTTTGTTTATTATTATAAATATACTTTTGTCTTTATAATGACAATCAAAATCGGAAAATTCTACGTAATGTAAAGTGGCCTTTTATGGGAGGTTTAAATGTTAACTTGACGGTAAAATAAAGTTTTAAAAGGATATTCTAAACACATGTTATCGTAACACACAGTTTGCGAGACGTTTGAGCAGATCCATAGTGTAATAAAAATTAGTATTAGTTACCATTAATGAATAATGATAATAAACAAGTCTATTTAAATATATGGTTTTAATTTACCTGTGTTAATTTGCATACTTTTAAAGGCTGCCAGCCTCTATCAGGCTGTCGGTTGGATACCGAACTACAGTGCAATACTGCACTGCGAATTGCAGTGTGTGTGAGTACGAAAATTGTTAATTTGTAGTTTTATCACAAAAAAAAAACATTTTTTGCGATTACAAACTTAAATTTTCAGTTGGAAAATTGACCTTTGAAAATTGGTCTTCTAAGTCAACGCATTAAATACACACATATTTTGTTACTCGCAAATTAATATAAAACTGGTACTTCCTGTTGACCCAGAATTATAAAATTTAGCAAAAAGCAGTCTCAAAGCATACGAAAAAGAAAAAGTCAGAAAATCGTTAATTTGTAGTTTTATCACATCATCATCATTTCAGCCGAAAGACACCAAGTATCACCCACGTCGAGCGGTTCTGTGCTTCCCGATTCCTGCGGCGCGGCGTTCACAAACTCATCAGTCCACCTTATGGCAGGCCTTCCAACGCTACGTCTTTCGGTACGCGGTCGGCACTCCAGAAACTTTCGGCCCTATCTACTGTTACATTATTTTAGTGATAGTCGTTCGTCAAGAATAATCTCTAACAATGCATCAGTCAGTGTATCAGTTTTGTGAAATTAGGTAGTGTAAGCGGGAACGCAGGCGTTAATTAATTCATTAAAAACGAAAAACTTCGCAAGCATTGGGAAATTGCTACTGCAGACTACGAAATCGACCTCAGGACTAACTGCTTATCTGCCAGGGTTACGAGCCTGTCCAAAAGGGATATCGTGGCCCTGGCACACGGGTATCTGAAGGAACAAGGGTGGGTTTTAGTCAGTAAAAGTCTGACACTCCCTATAGTTATTTGATTTCCCACCCAAAAAAAAAAAAAGGACTAACTGCTCTCGCTTGCCCACGCGTCACCAGTCCTGAGTCTATATTTTGGCTGCTGAGACCATAATTACAAACGTAGTATACAGGGAAGTTTTATAAAGAGCAAATGTGGGAAATAAAGTGAATTGTGTTATACATGCGATTGTGACCAACCAGTCGATGCTCAAAAAGGCTCGACTGGCTGTTCACAATGGTGTGCCAGTACCCACGCTTATGTATGGAAGTGAATGTTGAGGTGTGGCAAAAGATGCATGAAAGTAGAATGAATGGTGTGTAAATGTGTTCCTTGCGAAGCATGTGGCGTGACTATGTATAATAGGCTGAAAAATTATGTGATAAGGCAACGGTGCGGTTAAGATGTAGTGACAAAAAATGAGAGTATGAAAAAGATAATAATAAAGAGAAAAAATAAAATAAATAAAGAGTATGCTTAGATGGTTTGGTCATGTTGAGTGGATGATTGAAAGGCGACTAACAAAAGGTATTTACAAGGAAAATTTTAAAAGAAATGCTGGGAGGGGACGCCCTAGGAGGACATATAGTGACCTAATTGTTGATGTTCTTCAGAAAAGTCAGATGCGTGGAACTCTGAACAGGCGTGCGTATACGACCAGCTGTATCAACGTAAACGAAGCAAAAGGAGTATGTAAGTAGCGTAGCAGGTGGTGTTCTATAGTATCCGCCTATCTCCATGGGAAGAAGGCGTGAGTTTATGAATGTATTTACATTTTGTAAAAATAACATAGCATTACTTCTGTATTCCCCGAAGGGTTAGGCAGAGGTGTACCTACCTATAGTACACCCACATTAAATTTCGACAGTTAAGGCCCCATGTAATAGGGGGCGAGCTTATTTCCACTAACCAGGCACAAATTCAGACTTCGGACTGTAACTGAGAAAATCCAGACGGAAAACCGAATAATACTTTGCCAGACCTAGGACCTCATGCAGTCATGCCCAACATTAGCGCGCTTGCGACCAGTATACCAGTGAGGCAGTCTTTCTAATAAAAATGTGGCTGTTATTTGTATATTGTGGAGTCTTACGACTTCCGCGCGAGCGAAGTCGCGGGCAGAAGCTAGTTTTTAAATAAAACACAACAATCAGTCTAACATTTTGTAATAGAAACTACAATCCTTAAAAACAAATTGTGTTTACACATAATACAACCACTGTCTAAGCTGTACATTTTGTTCAAAGCTATGTAACAACATTTAAAATCTCATTTTACTTTAATAGCGGCTCGTAACCTAGCACTACGGCTTCTGGGATTCCTCTCCACTTCATCATCACTTGGTACCTCTACGTGTTTATTGATGGTTTGCCAAGGGGTATCCAGAAACTGGTTGATTGTATCCTGATTCTGAACTAAAGTTGGACTTAAATACTTCAATGGAACTGGATTAGCAACCTCATTGATTAGATTTCCTGCTATATGACGCTTGACTATTGTATCTTCTAATGAATGGAAGCATATTGTTACTAATTTTCCATTGATTTTCAAGTAATATTTGGCTAGTAACATGCCATAGTTGAGTTCATTCAACTCATTGTTTACAAAGATACGTAATGCTTGGAAGACCTTTGTAGCATTTGACTGCGGTCTTTGTAGTTTGTCCAATCGTTTCTCATCTGGACAGCATGAGTTTACAAGTTCTACTAATTCTTCAGTGGTCTCAATATTTTTGATCATATATCTAGCATGTATGATAGTTTGTGCAATTTTTGCTGCTTTCTTTTCTTCACCATATATTTTGAATATCTTGTAAAGTTCATGTTCATTTGCAGTTGCTAACACTTCTCTTGCTGTTATTTGATTCGGGTCCCTCCCAGCATCCATTCTCATATCTAAGAAACCATTTTTGCTGATAGAAAATCCTCTTTCTCCTATATCTAATTGCATTGAAGAACATCCAAAGTCAAATAACATTCCATCTATTGTGGATTGTTTTATTTCATTGGCTTTTAGGAGGGTAGGAAGTTCACTAAACCTTCCTAATAGTGGTATCACTCTATTTGGATATTCATCAGCTAATTTTTGGGCTTTCTCATAAGCTACAGGATCTCTGTCTAAGGTTATAAGTTTACAATCAGCAGCTTCTAGTATTTTCTTTGAGTGTCCCCCAGCTCCAAATGTCATATCAATGTACAGCTCATTGTCTTTAGGATTTAAGTGTTTTATAGTCTCATTTAACATAACTGGTGTATGGTCTCGGTACTGTACTTGTTCTGTTGACAGTCTCCGAGCAAGTACCAACCCAGAGAATCGCTGGAACGGTCTTAGAATCATTTTTTTTCTTTACCAAATATTTTACTAAAGAAACCTTTATTTTCCTCCTTCAAATACTCGAGAACTTCGTTAGACAGGATGAGATTGCACTCTTCGGTACTGAGGCCTGTCGCTGTGCTGCTGTGTTTCCGTTTGTACTTGTTTTTGTAATAGTTATCGGCTAGTTTGTTGAGGGAGTTGTACTGTTTGTTGCAGAGCTCAGAATCAAAGTTCTGCCTCTCCGATGACTCAAACGCCGCCTTGACCTTATCTCTGATGAATTTTCCGAGGTCTCTGTGAAGTAATTTTAAAGTAAACCGGTGTTGGATACGAAGAGGATAAAAATATTATGTCGCATAACCTCACTTTTTCTTACCTTTCGCCTTTAGTGTTGTCTACGGGCCATTTAGCTATAAGTCTAGTGAATTTCTTGTATTGAGTAGTCATAGCTAGTTATTTAGTATACCATCTTATTATTTAGCTGCTTTATTTTGATAATTTCGAAACAAAATCCAATATTTTCAAGACTATCACCAACAACATAAATATCTGTTAGTGTCCAGTCTGGTGTCAGTCAAGTCAATTTTTTATTTAATGTTTTTTTATATATATATATATATATTTTAATGGCCTGGTTGCTGGGACCTTTTAGCCAAGTCTTTATTTAGTTACTTTGTGATGCAATTAAATACAATGCATGATAGATGATATCCCCGCCCGTCCACTTCCCTTGAGTTTCAGGAAAGACGTGGCACTTTACTGAGACCTCACGCGGACTTCTTGAGAGAACGTGGAGTGACACTTAATGGTTAATAATAATCCACCATTATTACACATTAATATTCGGCTAAACACAAGTTTTCGAAAATAAAACAAAACTGCCAAAGAGTATAATAACTATAGAAAACTGCTAATCATGACTCTTCACTTTCCCGCCAAGAAACTATTTAATGTTATCTGTCATGTCAATCACTAGAGATGGGTATTTTAGTTAGACCTTAGATTATCGCAAAAACTTTGTTTTATGCCAATCAGGATTGATTGGCATAAAACAAAGTTTTTGTGAAAATTGCCCATTTTACTGCTGACTGTACACACGCCAGCATATCAAGCTACCCGAAACTGTCAAATTTTCCCAATCAACCTTTAACCTTATGCTGTAGGGATAAAGTTGAAAACCTAGAAATTTGACAGATTGTAGTAGCTTGATGTGCTGGCGTCTGAACATTTTTTTCAAAATCTGTGAATGTAGATCAAAATTTCTCAAAAAGTTAAGGACAGTCTCTTCAGGCCGTTTTCCTGTAGCTACAACGGTTAAGGTAGCTGCCCTTACTGCCCCATCTCAAAAATCCACCCTGTAATAAAAATATTATTACCAGTCGACAGTGATGCGGAGGAATTTTTCGACGCCATATTTTAGTCTATTAATAGTTTTAGTTTTTATAGGATATAATTTTGTTATTTTTATAAATTAATTTTAAAAGTTGTTATAAATTATCATTTTCCTTAGGATATGTTGGAAACATTTTGAAGAAAGTAATTATGAGGAAATATGATTCAAATACTGATTTAAAATATTGAAATCACCGAAAATAAACTCATGAATGAACACGAAATGGAAAATATTGAACGAAATGCTAAATTTACTGTAGGTCGTAGGGACCTGTTAAAATCACGACATACTCGTATAGTTTTGCCCGACCTTATCCTATTAACACGGCTAAAATGTCTATTCAAGATTCGAGACCGATGTTATACAGGCTCCGTACGTTTTGTTAAACATTATATGACATGTGCTCAAACAGTATCGGTTTTATCAGGTCACGTTGGGGCCAGCCAGAATGATGAAAGACATCAATAATTCATTCTACTGGCCGCAGTGATATAATAATAAAATTATGTCGCTGGCTACGGGGCCTACGGACAGTACTTGTTTGTCATCATCATTATAAGACTAAGCAGTCCACTGCTGGACATACATATACTGCCTTTCCAATTGCACGCTATTCAGCTCGATTCTCGGCAACTCTCCTCCAGCTGCTATCAGCATGCCTGCGAAGATCATCGCTTCACACCTGAGGGCGTCCTACCTTACCTTTGCCGAATCGCAGTCTCCACTCAAAAACACGTCTACCGTCCCCAACAGCCATCGGTTCTACGGCTAAAATGGCCGGCCCATTGCCACTTCAGCTTGCTTATTCAGTGAGCTATGTCGACAACTTTGGTTCTCTCCCGGATCACCTCGTTCCGGATTCTATCCCTCAGAGAGATTACAAGCATAGCTCGTTCTATAACTCGCTGAGCGGCCCTGAATGTATGGAGCAGCCGTACCATGAGTGTCCCCGTTTCGGTTCAGAAGTTGTATTATGTAGTTATATTTATTTGGCGTTATCATGCCATGCATGCATGTTTGGTTTTATAGCAAGGCCGCTGCTGCTGTGTGTGTTGGGTCAGCGGACACGATCAGAATTTGCTTGATTTCGAATCGATTAAAACGTTAAAAAATTTAAAACATTTTGTTCCAAATTGTTACAAAACAGAATTAGATACATATTTAGGCAATTAAACTATTCAGAAATGAAAAGCGTAATGAAACGAGACTGTATCTGTAGTAGATATAGTATCGTTTCGTATAATTGAGGAAAACATGTGAATATTTGTACCTAGGTATTTTCCTTTGAATTTCCTTTAAGGATAACCTAATGAAATCTCTTCTTCTTAAAATGTAAATATGGTGAACAGGTGCAAGTTTCCAATAGTCGTTAGAGGAATAGAGCAAGTCCATTTTATTATTCGCTATTATAGTATATTAGAATTGAGTGCGAAAGCGTCACGCAGTTATTATAACAGGCAAGCTGTGGCTAAGGGCATGCGCTCCCTGGCGGCACGGCACGGCAGGGGATCATTGGGCATCACTACATGCAAGCTCATTGTCACGGTAACGATGCCGCGGTATCTCAGTAGGGTCTGAAAAGGCAATAGGCGTTCCTCAAGGTTCGATATTGCGTCCATTTATCTTTTTAGTTTACATTAATGATTTACCCCAATTACTTCAAAATCATCCGGAGATGGTGTTATTTGCAGATGACACATCATTGATCTTTAAAATAGACCGACGGTCACAAAATCTTGATGACGTGAATAACTCTATTCTTCAGGTCCAAGATTGGTTTACAGTAAATATTAGGTACTGAATGAAAATAAAAACCAAAATGCATTTGATTTAAACTACTAAATGTTAAATGTAGCGTATGGAAAATCAAATAAAATGGAGAAAAACTGGAATTTATTAATCAAACGATTTTCCTAGGAATCACTCCAGACGAGAATCTACAATGGGGACCACATATAACATCTCTTGCGGGGCGGCTGAACTCGGCCGCATAATGTTGTTAGAATGATAAGACAGTCATATGGCATTTTACCGTGGGGTCGGGCTGCTGACATTGAAGCCGTCTTTATTTTGTAAAAGATAGCTGTCAGAGTCATTTATAATCTACGTCGCTGCGAATCTCATAAACTTCGGCTACATTGTTGCGATAACGCGAACTAAACTTCGCGCGCTCTCTCTCGCACACCGCTCGACGTCTCGCTGTACAACAGAGAGCGCGCGAAGTATAGTTCGCGAGTTATCGCGACAATGTAGCCGTAGCATTAGGGAACTATTTAAAAGGGTCCATATTATGACGGTACCTTGCCAATTCATTTATGAAAATATTATGTAGGTACGTTAGAAAAAATCTACATCTTTTTAATAATGATAGACATAGTTTTAATACTATATAGTTAAAATAGATCAACTATTTTTCAGATTATCTAAAGTACATACATATATCTTTTATGGGGTACCTACTGTGTTAAATGTTACATCAAAATACCTTGTGATATCTTTAATCCAATTAACTGAAAGAAAATTGATAGAAATTTGGAAAATTCGGGACAATTGAAAGTGTTCTATGTCAATTTTGTATGAATGATTGTGGACAGGACAGCGTCTGTTTGAAATTTTGACTTTGACTATTATGTTATACGAGTACCTATTCGTCGCATAAAAACCCCATGCGTGCCGTGCTGCCAGTGGGCGCGGGCCCTAACGACACATAATTGGGTAGCCATCTGCGGTCTATAGGATGGGTACGAAGTTACGTTGGAATTGTATAAAATCGCGTCCTTAATGCGGTCTGCATTAAAGCGGCGAAGATCGCTTTTCAAAGGACGTAGAGATCCGTCTATTGAGCTGGCGGTACTTGAGCGCATCGTCTGAAGACTGCAGAATCAACTCGCGCCTCTCCTCCATGAGCTGTATGGTAGGATCAGAGAGCTTCTTGTTTTTATTTGTACGACGGGTCTTAGATCTTAGGCCCGACCGTATGGACAGTTTTCACGAACCCGTCGTTATAATAGTCCACGGAGCTCCTTAGGCACTCGAAACGATTCTGAAGTTCGAGCTGAAAGTTCTCGAGGTTTTGGACCTGGATCGGTGCTGGGCGGAGCGTAGACTTCATCAGTCGAGATCTTTCCAGCTTGATATTGAAGTCCAATGTGCTTCTTACCATGCGGTGATACCATGCATGGCTCTTGAAATATCCTCATACATGGTCTCCACCTCATCGTCAGGGTGTGACGAAGTCGGGGCCTAAACCTGTATGACCTTCAGCGAATATCTTGCGGATAATCTGAGTATAAGGTACGCCACCCTGGTTGACACACTCTCGATCTTCACCACGTTGCACACAAGGGACTTATGGACGATAAACACGACACCACCTTGGGACTGCTGGTGACCCTCCCGGAAATAGAGCAAGTTCCCGGATTTCAGGATTATCGAGTCCTCCCCCTCTCTTCGGACTTCAGATAACCCTTTCGATAATCTTCTCGTCGGTCCAGAGTGTACGCGTGTTATATCTTGCCAGGTCTAGTTTTCGGTGATTTTGGTAACCGGATCTCTTACGGGGATTCTTGCCTCACCGTTGCCTTGACCCCTACCGTAGCCAAGGGCAGGCGGGCCACGTACTAGGGGCCGTTTTTTCATGGTGCTTCTCATTTAAGGGAGGGGGGGGGGGGGGTTGCCATAATCGCCACGCATGGCAGGCGGGTTGGCGATCGCAGTAAGTTGTTAAAATGCATAGAGACGCTGCTGCCCATTCTCTAGTAAGTCCCTTAGTCGACTTTTACGACACCCACGGGAAGAAATGGGTTGGTGCTATTCTTTACGTCCGGAACTATACGGGACTCGTTCATATACTTAATTACAAAGAATTCAACCCGCCCGGCGCCCGCGCCGCGCCGTACTGCCGTCCCGTCCCGCGCCCGACCCGCAACCCGCTGCCTGTGTGTGTTGAGCTAGTAAACATGAAATTGTGATACCCTTAGATCAGCCATACTCAAAGTGTGTTCCCGCAAAGCCTCTGTGGGGGTTCCGCAAAAATACTGGTCAGAATAAAAAAATAATACTAAAGGAGTGTCTACCTACTATATTTTATTTTACTCTGGTACCTGAGTAACATAATATCCATCTAAATATTTCAACAAAAGTAAAAAAATATGTAAATTTTAATGTCAAGTAATATGATTATTAATGAAGAATACACATAAAACCATTTTTGATTACTTTAGGACTCCGTCAAATATTTCGTTTTCGAAAAGGTTTCAGTCTCCAAAAAAGTTTGAGAACCACTGCCTTAGATTAACAAAAACAAGCAAATTATTTCTTATCAACAGTACCTATCCGACTAACTAGTTAGATTTGTAGGCCCTTTTCTATTTTGTTCAGTATTGTTGACGGAGCAACACTGTCCTCCCATACCTATTAACACTGTAATTTGAAAACATTGTAAAAGGCAGTAATTTTTTAAAGAGTAACCGTGGAGTTTCATGGCGGTTCTTCTCCTCTGGAAACGACCAATTGGAACCGTGCAACTAACTTCTGACGTTTCATAAGTGCCCATGTAGGTTTATGTGAAATAAAATTACTTACGTATTTGATTTTGATCTGAGCAGAATAAATTAAATACAAATAAAAACTAAATTGTAAATATTATTATGATAATTTCAAATTCTTAATCTGAGATACCTACCTGCCTAAGTTGATAATGTATATACCTACTCTCGTAAGTAACTCATTTAAACCAACATTACAAGATTGGCACTCCACTATTGTCTGTCTGTCCTGCTAACTGACATTTCCTAAGTGGAAACCCATGTTGCTCATCCAATCGACTGAGTATAAATAAACAAAACTATTTCAACAAAGCAGTCTCATTTTATTTCTTCCTCATACTTCATAGAACAATAAAAATTAAACCAGGCCCAGTTTACAAAAATATAATAGGATTAATAGGTTATAACTCAGAGGAACTTTTAATAGTCTTCGTGTTATTTTAAAGACGTTAAAAATGCAACTCTCGGCTTTGGTTACGTTATGTCTGGGTGTCTTGTCTCGAAATAGGGGATTAGATCGTGAATTCATATCAAAAGGTTGGGATTACTGTATTGTAGTATTTTCATACCGAATCATTATGATAATTTTTAAACAAGTAGGTAAATAGGTGAATGCTGTAAGAATAAATCGAAAAGTAATAATATGCTAATACTGATTGTCATGGACATAACAATAATCATTTGTTTACTAAACCCCACATCTTGAGAAGTACCTTTTAATCAAATCCCAAATAAGGCCAAAGTAAGCACGCAGAAGCAGTTGGAGCCCCAGTTAGGGCCCCTTAAATATGTTAAATTTTAGTACAGTGTGCTAAAATTTTGGAGCTCGCTTCGCTCGTTCTTGCTAATATTCTCTTAATTGTCAGGCTTTTTTGCATACCTAAGTCGAAAAAGTAGGTTCTATTTCTGTAATAGTAAAAATAAAACCTAACCTACACAAGCTGGTGTGCTAAAATATTCGAGCTCGCTTCGCTCGCTCTGGCATCCTATGCTCTTCATTCTCATGGTTTCTTCATAAGTCGACAAAGTTACTCTATACAAATATCTTGTAACTGTCTATATCGCATTTACATTGTAGCTATACGTAGAAAATCTTTAAAGCTTCGCAAGTTTTTTGACAATAAGTCCCCCATTTTCGTAGAACTTGAGCACAAGACATTACGCGGGCGCTCCAGTTCCAGTCACATGGTATTTGTCACTTCTTCTGTTGTATTATACCTAAATGTCACACTCAAGTGTTTACTAACGCGTTGGTACTCCGTAACGGAAAGCATGTATGCCTGAATTAATCTGCCAAATATGAAAAGAAAGTTAGGGCTGAGTCCTAATGCTGGCATTTATTTTCTTAAAAGGACACTTCTATTTGTATTTTGTAAGTAAAAAAAAAAACTAGTGACTGGCCCCAGCTTATGTAGTGGTATGTCAAAACATCGAGATGTCTGCTAAATTTTAAGTTAAGGCTCCGTGCACTAAAAAAAAACACTCTTTTGTCGATTTTCGACCGAAACATCTGTATGCCTATAAAAGTACAGTTTTGTGGCGCAAAACCGTTCGTGTCAGACACAACCTGATTTTCATCACTTTAGCTTCACACGCTCTCGTAAAAAAAGTTCATTTCGCGGTGCTTTACAAAAAAAAAAAATCCTCAATTTCTTATCTAATTGTGAGAAAGCTTGAAATAATGTAACTATAAAAGTACAGTTTTCGTGGTGATAAACCATTCGTGTCAGTCTCAGCACCTGTTAATAGTTTCATCACTTTTGCGCTCTCGAAAATATAGCTTATTTCACCGTTCATTTACTTAATGAAGATATTGTGTAATTATAAAATAAAATTTTGATTTTATCACACAGATAGCTGAAGCTCAGTGTGTGATTTTTAATTTTCTTGATATGGGTTGTTAAATAATAGGAAAAAAAAATATTACCGACAGTCTTTTAAAAAAAATATATAGGTTTTTTCAACATTATTTTCTGTGACTATTTGAAACATTTTGATAGTTCTTTTTACTACCTTTTTGAGTGGAACATGTCTGCTTACATAAAATATTTTTAATAACTAAATTTATGTTATTATATTGAAGAAAAATGTTCCTTAACTCAACACGATATCGTCAATTTTGTGTGAAGAGGCAACGGAAATTATTTTTTACAATATTATTAACCAACATTTTCCAATAAAAAAATGCTACCAATGGATAAGATAAAGATGTATTTATTTGCTTAAACATGAAAATGCATGCAGGATAACATTAAATAAGATATAGGTTCAGACATGTTTGCCACGTTGTTCAACCCTCGGGCTTGGTGAGGGTTCAGGGATTGCTCGCTCACCTTGCGAGCTGGTATTGGCTGAAAAGTGATAGGTCATGCGAACTCTCGGACTTCGTGAGGGTCACAATGAAACTATCTGACCAGTTCCCTACGTTTCAAAGGCTGACTACAAAAATAAAACACAAAGGTACCATAAACCAAATGTTTATTCCACTTTCTTGGTTACATAAATAAAATGATCTACTTTGACCCTTATAACATAAATGCTCTATGTAATCGGCGGAGAATCTCGACACCGCGATCTATCTTTTGGACTGAAATAAAAAGTGCCATCTATTGGTCTCGATGACAACTAATTTTGCGAACACCAAAGTTGGAGTGCGACATTGATTTGCGAGCGGTGTTGCTACTGGCCGATAGATGGCTGCAAATATTATGGAGATGAAGGAGTAATCTATCTCTGGCAATTATTAGTTACATTTGGTTTAGTTAAATTTTGCCGCAAAATGTACCGAAAAACTGCAATTTTTGTCAGATTTTGTGATAGCGTCCTTAATGAAAATATTGTATTTTCATGAAAACGAATTTTGATTTCAAGGATAGCTGAAGACTAAAGTATGATTTTTAAATTTTTTGAAAGTTTTATAAAATGTTAGGAAAAATACATTATTGACAAGGTTTCTTTAAAAAAATATCATCATCATCATAATCAGGGCCATCCTTGACCGTCTAGGCGCCCCGGGCGTGTCATGCATTTGGCGCCCTTTTATATTTAATTACAATTAAAAAAACTTATTTTTAATTTTGTACCATATTATTGAATTGGGTAATAGAAAACTGCAAACATGTAGGTATTTATTATTATTAATAATAACATATTTTACCCATTCATTATTTAAATAATGTGGGTACGTAGGTACCTACCTATAATGTGTGTCAGACGTCGGTTAGTCACGAAACTTATAACGAAAAACCATGTCGCCTGTCGCTCAGTGCGTCTCTCTGTCATCCTACTTAAGTTAGTGAGGGATTCGTATCCCTCACTACCGTAATGTACGACAAGAAAAGTAACAAAATGATTAGTCGTGGTATGCTGAATACTCATATCTACTCAATCCTATGAATAAGTTCATAAAAGTTAATTCGCTGAATTTAGTTTTTCTTTAGATCGATAGAGATAGATATTAAGTGGTTAAGTTAAGCTGGCGCACGCAGCGCCCTGTACGCTCCGGTGCCCTGCAATCACCGGCGCCCCGGGCGCCCGCCCCAGTCGCCCCCCCCTAAAGCCGGGGCGCTGCATAATGTTGATGATATTTTTTCATGTTCAAAATCACAAGTCTAGTACTTTCTTGTAAAATAATGATCAAACGTCAGTTTTGCGTCAGTTTTCGGAAAACTAGTTGCATATATTAGGGATTTTCCATTATTTCTTAAATTATTTGAAAAATTCCTTTCAGCCACATGCAAAACTAAGACCCAACTTTTCAAATCACAAATTCGTTTAAATTATTTTTCTCTTTTCTCACAAAAAGTGAACAAAATAGATCAAAATTAGTATTAAATATAAATGCATTATACTTATAAACCTCCCGAATAAATTCCCTAAATGTTAGTGAAAATTAACTAAGCGGTCACACAGCCAGACATGAAAAGCTATTTTGTTTTATAATAAAAGTATACATAAAGAAGTAGATACTTGGTACTTATAAACTTCATACTCCTTACGCTCGCACAGTTTACCGTAGCAATTCTTATATGATTCGCTCAGTCAAAGCATTTTTTTTTAAAAATTGTACTACAATACTCCATTGCTAACTGTGGAGGCGTAAATGGCTTGTCGTGAATTACCTTACTATTACCTCTGTATTGATAGCTGTAAGCCACCCAAACACAATAAAAATAAAATAAAAGTATTATAGGTAGGTACTTGTGAAGTCAAGCGCACGTATCAGCCGCAACGGGCCGCAGAGCAACGCATTTTCATCCAAAAAATTGCGGTGCGGCATTTTCTATAATCCAGCGCACACTACAGGTATGTAGTGTGCGCTGGATCATAGAAAGTGTACAATGTACCTACGTAATCAGCCTATAATGTTCCCACTGCTAGGACACAGACCTCCTCTCGGTGAGAGGGAGAGGGCCGTAATCCACCACGCGGCACAGTGGTCCCGTTAGTAGGTCATAGGCTTCCAATGGCAATGACTGAGCTAAGCCATTATATCTGGTTGAGTTACCCACTAGTTGTCATACTACCTGAGAGTATAAAAGGTTTTGCAATCTATTGTTCGCAACATTCCTTTTTTGGCATCGGAAGTAAATACATGTAATTAGTCATCAACCGTGTTATCACCAAGCGCTAATTACCCTAAGACGCGACGCGTGTTTTCAAGATCGAACTTGTTTGTGACCTGTTATTTTGCAAGGGACATTCAAGTTACAGGTATGTATTTTTAATTTTATTTTACTATTTTGCATTTTTAATACACCATTTTTTTTTAATAGAGTGCTACGCCGCAGCATTTCTTGCGTATTTATTTCTGTATTTTTTTTATATTGAAGCTTTTACTTATGTTTGTATCTACTTGTGCCATTGAATTAGGTATAAAAATGTCGCTTAAAATCTCTACTACTAGAATTTAAAAAAGTACTTGCGGCATGCTGCATCTGTAAGGTGCAGCCAGGGTCTACGCCAAGCGGCTGGGCGCGTAGCACTTGCTACGAAATATGTATTGTGTTTGATCCGCATTTAACTGTTTGTTGTTTTGTTTTAGGTACTAGTATTGAGTGTTCTTTTAAAAGAATGCTGTACTAGATACTTGGTTGTCTAAGAAGGACAGCAATTCTGAACTGCAACGGTGGCGTCGAGTTTTTCAAGCCCTGATACAGTTACTGCCTGACGTTGAGAATTTGGTTGCTGATGACTTAGAAAAAAGAGTTGCTAATCTTTGTACTAGATTTGTAGCTATTTGGAAGCAAGTCTCTCGCATGGTATCTAAGTACGGAGACTGGCTGAACGAAATTGAAGTTTTCGTTCTGTCAAATTGTGCAGCAGCAGGGAGCCACGACACTCAACGGCCAGCAGCAGAGGCTTCGACGAGCACTCAACATCATCAGCACAGGAAGGACTTCGAAGAGTGTAGCAAGAGATCAAAACGCCGCAGGCTTGCAGAGTTAAGTAAAGTAGACAGTTCCGCGATCAATTATTTGTTGGATGATTCAAGTCGATCTGACGCCGCTTACGCTTCTTTAAATTTCAACACTGATGAAGTCTTGTCTCTCATAACTGAGACTAATAATAATATTCGACGGCACGGTTGGCGCAGTGGTTAAGCGATTGACTGCTGCGCTGCGTGTCGCGGGTTCGATTCCCGCACGGAACAAATATTTGTATGACCTACAAGTAGTAGTTCCGGGTCTGGCTGTTTGTGTATGTGAGTTTAAATGTTTGTAAACGCACCCACGATACAGGAGAAATTCTAAGTGTGGGGCAACGTTTAAAAAAAAAAAAATAAGAAAATGGTTCGGAAGTAATTGACCACGCATTATTGTCAATAGGTGAGCTTTGGGAAGAGGCCGCCGAATCTTGCAATAAGTTAGTTAAACAGTTTAGGCGTGACAACACGAGGAAAATGTCCCAGGTTGTCACAAACACCGACTTGATACATAGACTTCTTCTTAATTCGGATCCTTATATTTCTGGTTTGAGAAGGTTACCACGGAAGACTATAGGTCTATTCTATCTAAAGAGGTGTTGAATTTCTTGTCGGTATAGAATAAAATGTATATAGTTATATAATAAACACTAGGTTTACATTATTTTAGATACAGCTCCTATTATGTAACTATTAACATGTAAATAATATATTTTTTGTCCATTTCTGTATTTGTAGTTAGGTAATAATTAGGTATTTACTTTATTTTTATTATAAAAATGTATATGTTTAAGTTTATTAGTTATTAAGTTCCAATTCCTTTATTGTATTTTAGTAAGTATTTCGTCAAGTACAATAAATGCATTATTTATTCTAATAAAATAAGTTTTTTAACATTAATTCGGTTTTTTCATTTTATTATAACATGAAGTATTACAAAAAAGCATAATGATAATATTTAGTATTGATAACGACAGTCATTACCTTCGTGAAACCCTATGACCGCCTCTCTTAGGGCGCGGAACCACTGTGCGCGGGCCCAGTGCGGGTTGGTAGATTTCACATGTCTTCGAAATTTTGGTTTTAGGACATACCGGTTTCCTTACGATGTTTCCCTTCACCGTTTTGAGAGCTGTTTTGAGTGATGAAATCACTAACACAAAGTAAAGCGCGCCAGTCTGGGTTCGCACCTACGACTCGTATGACGCGGCAGTTACCACTGGGCCACCATGACAGCTCAACTATGAAACGATGAGAATGTACAATGTAAAAAATTGATAAAGGAGGATTTTTGCGATGCGTTGCGGCGCGGCTCTATCTGCGCTAGCCCAAAATGTATGTTTTCTATTGTAAGTACCTATAGTATTTCTTCTTCTTTTTGACTCGATGGTTTAAGTAAGTTTTTTTTAGATTAGTTGGCCCTGGGCCCGGCCTTAACACTTTCGATTCCACTCACTTTTCGTAGAGCTCATACGCCATGCCGCCATACATGGGCGTACCCAGCTTCTGGCCTAGGGGGGGGGTAAGTCAGATTTTTTAGGACGGAACGTCCGCGGCTGTTTTGTCATACACTCTACACAAACGCACCTACATGAAACATTAGGTATATTTACCTAGTGTAGTGTGTAAGGCAAACAGTTTTTTGGCAATTGCACCGTGCATTTTGCCAGTGTCTACTGCGCGGTTTATTTAAAAGTTAGCGCCTAAGGCCCCGTTTACACTTTGATTAGTAATTAGGCGAGTTCATACATGTTCTGCGAGATTTCCAAGGGGGGCAGGTGCTTCCCCCTGCCCCCCCCCCCCTGGGTACGCCCATGCCGCCATACATACCTATAGCAAGTTATAATGAAAAAAAATATATGATTATAAATATGTATATAAAAATGCTTGTATTTGATAACCAACGAGTATACTATTAAATCTTTCCAAATTCAAAAGTGCCTATAGATGGTTTAAGTCAATCAGTCTAATTATAAAGCAAGGTTTTTCTTCGGACATCATTTAATTAAACCAACGAGATTTTTTTTTATAACAAGAGCCCAACTGTGTTCGAAATACAGTTTTATTTTAGAAAACTGACAATTTAGTCCCTCCGCTGTCCAACCGTCCGTCTGTCTGTCAGCGGGCTGTATCTCATGAACCGTAAAAGGTAGACAGTTAAATTTTCACTGATTGTGGCTTTCTACATAATATATGTGTGTAAGCATACAAGAAACGTGTTTTTTTTGTTGAATATTGTACGGTGGTGCGGAAACCTTCATGTGCGAATCCGACTCGCACTTGGCCGATTTTGTTTCACAACTTTACCTCAATCGGAATAAAGGCTCGTACACACTCACGCGATATCACGGGCGCGACAGGCACCGACAAAGACAATTCCTTTGTCGGTGCATGTCGCGCCCGCGATATCGCGTGTGTTTGAAAGAGCCTTAAAGATCTAAACACAAAAACCGGTTCGAAGGTTTGGACTTGGAATGAAGTTAGAAACCGTTTTATAATAAGACGGTTTGAGTTCACAAAAAAGCGTTGCCTAGATTTCTGAAAATATTCCTTGTTGACAAATAAATATTAGCTCTCACAATGGAACTGGAATTGAGACAAGTTTAGTACAATTATTACATTAAGTAAATACACACTTTTTCTTTTCAAACTGTAACTAAATATGTGGTCGGTACATACAGTTCAAAGAATCTCAATTAGGTTTCACTCAAGTTCAAGTTAATAAACAATTCAAACAATTCCGAGAAAACCAAAAATGAATTAATGAATATATTATTATATTATATTATATTCTTTATTTGTCGGACTACAAAGATCCAGCGGTTAGTAAACAACATTAAAACTTATTACTAGTGTTAGTAGCTATAAAAATACAATAGAGAAGATGACAGTTTGAATAGTATTGTGAAAAGGACATCCCCAAATTAATGTTTAGTGATTGTCCTTCTCACAAACAAAACTAAATATGAACATTATTAATAACATCAAGCTTACGTATTCAGGCTCGTACAGACTGGTGCGATATCGCGGGCGCGACGTGCACCGACAAAGAAATTGTGCTACTAGAGTCGCGTTGCGCCTGCGATATCGCACCAGCCTGGACTAGCCTTTCAGGTGGGCTGAGTGGTACAATTGTACTCCCATACTTTTACGGAAACTAGAACACGAAAATCAATTGATGGCCCGAAGGACATATCCGCACATGGAACTAGTCTCAGAATTGGATATGAAAAATGAAGCCACATTCTTTCCACTTTAATCTGCCTAGCTTTTTCTCAACTATGTTGGGCTATGTTCGGCTTCCAGATTAACCGGATGCAGCTGAATACCAGTGTTTTACATGGGGGACTGCCTAACCGACTTCCACGACCCAGCTATTGGGTAACACGATACGCTATGGTAAGACTGGTTGTCAGACTTTTGGGCTTCTGACTAGTGATGAAACGGATATCCGTTAGCTATCCGGTATCCGGCCTATCTGGCCTAAATTTACTATCCGCTGGATACCGGATAGTAGGTAAGCGAGTATGCGGCCGGATACTGGTACTTGAATTAATCCACATAACAAATATAATCCCCTAACAACAAACAAAATTAGTACTAGTACTGCACTAAGGGAAAATTATGGTGAATGAATACCAATTTCTCTGCATTAAGACAAATAAACTTAAACTACAATAGCATGTTTTTTAATAACCTCAAATTAAATGATCGTGTTTGCAAATAATTCAACACTTCAATTCAATAAAACACTTGCTAACTTAGCTCATAAACGAAAACACCCGAATCCGTTCGATCGTTCGTGCGCCACTTACGCAAGCTCGCTCGTTACGATGCGCCAATGGGCAATGTTCGGCCGGATATCGGTTTCAAGGTTGGCCGGATATCCGGTATCCGGTATCCGGCCAAACAGCTATCCGTTTGACTACCCGTAGCAACTGTCAAAGATCTACGAATGACAGCTCGAACCAACGGCTTCACGTGCATTCTGAGGCACGGAGGGGTCTAGATATGTAATGGATGGTCCCCCATACACGAACCGACCGCGACCTACGATCGTCCCGCGCGGCTGTGATCATTTAGCCACGAGCTCCTTTGTTTCTTCTTCTGTAATCTTATCTCCTGTCTAAAATCTTACTGTATCTAGCATATTTTTCAATCAAAGTGCCTATATCGATGATCAATAAATTAATTTAAATGCACATAATATAAATATACTTTTAAATACCAAACTTTAGAATTATGCACCATCACCGAGCGAATTCAACATTATTTAGGTAATCACTTTGTATCATCTCGATAAACGGCAAGTCTACTTTTGAAGGGTAGGTATATATCCCTGAGGCTTGTTTAATAGAAAAACCAACAGCTCAACCAGGGAATCAAATTGAACTTAAACCTAACGTTTCAAATCTATGCTTTCAACGACCAAATAGTCAAAAAACGAGTGTAATAAGCAAATGCAATCCTCTTAACTCCACTCCAATAATAGATCATACATAAAATAATAACAATCCGTAAATACTGCAATTTACTTTCCTCCATAAATAATATATCTTCATCTTAGTGCGACTTAATATCTTATTGCACATGGTGAATTCGAGGCTTCGTCTAAAAATCAACATTTTTTCACGACGACTTGCCCGCTGCTACTGAAAAAATAATACTACTGGACTGCATCTTTCTGCTTCGTATACATTGCGGCTTTTGTTCAGGAGTTGAGGTAAAGCGGTAGTGTATACGCGGCAGTGTGTGTCGTGCATTTGCAGACGTGTTGATAAGTTGTGTCTTCGGTACGAAGTAACGCTGAACGTTACAAAGTGCGAGCCTTTTGTCTAGATTAGGGTGGTGTTCCGCTGTTGCATTTAGTCGTAAGGTTTTTTTATTTAATTTATTAGCTGGTGAGTTTCTTTTTATAGAGCAAAGATGTGGCTTACACGAAACAGACAGTAAATTCTTGAACGTATTTTGATTTGTGATAAGTTATTTTAGACATTTTTTTTAAAGCATAACTCTTTTACTTTTAGCCAGCTTTCAGAATAGACACTAAGAAATGTTTTCATAAGGTCACGCACTCCGATAATAATTCTAACTTATGAATTATTTATGTGAGCATAGTTTTCTAGCGACTTAACTGAACGAAAATAGGTAGGTATATCTAGTTACTTAGGTAATAAAACACCAAGTTACATTATAATAATATTCCTTCCACAAACCATCACCAACCACACTCACGACCAGACACCCACGCCAAAAAAGCCCCAGTCCTACGCCTTAGCGAGAACCCTCACTAACCCGAGGGCGGGCGGCGCGCGCACCCGGCCGCCATTTCTATCTGCAGTCGTACCTCGCGCGGCCACCTCGCGCCATGCAATAGCCGAGCACATTACATAAGACCAATCCACAAACAATCATCAACATCAGTGATCAGTGTTATATAACTAAAATAACATTCAACACACAAAATATAACAAGTGTAAGTGTTATTTTTAAACTGTGCAAACGGACGCTCAAGTTTTATCAGGTACGGTTCTTAGTATATACGTTTTCGTACACACGCTACGGTTAAAGTATATAGTTTTATATTTACTATGTATTTTTTATGTTTGAACGCTTTTTCGTGGTTATTTTTGTGGGTTTTAGTGTTATTTTTGTGTTAAAGTGTTATTTTTGTTAAGTTCTCATAGTTCAATGTTTGGTTTATCGATTATTCTCCAAAACGATGTTAGTTTTACCGCTTTTATGTTTTTTTGATAGCACGTTATTATATTTTGTTGTTTTTAGTGAGAAAAAAACATTTTCAGTCATAAATTTTGTGTGAAATAGGTTTGAATAAGAATTTATTGAATAAAAATATTTTTTGTTGAGGTTAGGTTATTTTCGTTTATGTCTCAAAGATAAATACTGAAGTAGGTATATCTTCACTTCACACTTAGAGTAACTACTCAAATATTTTATAGAAGAGAGCCTTGTGATTCCCCTATTCAGTTTCAGTCACCATGCTCTCTAGGAGGTATTGACCCCGCGGTTTTTCGATAGCGTAACCACAGAACTTGAAAGATTATATCGTGCCCTTGTTTCGTGATTATTTATTAAGTACTGTTAGTTGTTAAAGCATCTTTAATATAATATCGTGTGTACTTATTGTGTGTGTTTTATTAAATTAAATAAATATCATTTTATTAAAAAATTCTAGATATTAAGATAACCGTATTTCTTTATTAGATTCAGGTACAAAGTTCAACTAGCTTTTTTAAATGTAATTTGCGTTTTATAACCATTATCGAAAACTTTAATTCATTTGTATTGTTTCTACGCTACCCTAAAGAGAAACATAAAGAAAGAAATTAAGAGTTTAACCATAAAGCATGAGCATGAGCGAACAGAAGCGTGTGGAAAAGGAAGGCACTGGGACAGTATCGTATTCAATCGCTTATACTTTTCCGTTTCTACGTCTATTAATAATAATATTATAGAGAAGTACATTTTTCGAGTGTATGTCTTCGGAACTAGTGATTCGATTCTGAAAATTCTTTCACAATGGGAAGTTATTGCCGAGTGTCATAGGATATAAGCATAAGCATAGCATCAGCCTATAATGTTCCCACTGGGACACAGGCCTCCCCTATTTGAGAGCGAGTGGCCTGTAATCTACCACGCGGGCCCAGTGAAGGTTGGTATATGTCACATGTCTTCGAATTTTTGGTTCTAGGGCAGGCCGCTTTCCTCACGATGTTTCCTTCACCATTTTGAGAGCAGTGGTGATGAAATCATTTACACAATGTAAAGCGTCTGGCTGGGTTCGAACCCACGACTGACTTGTAAGTCGGGGCTATTACCACTGCTCTCATGATAGAGAATAAAAAACTGTGAATAAAAGAGACTGTGGCCTCTGAGTTTGTTTCGGCCTTTCTTCTCAGAAACGCCGACCTCATCTAGTTTTTAAAATATCATTGACGAAAACCATTTATCATTTATAGGATATATTTTATGTTAAAACAATAAAGAACATCATTCAGGTGTCGAATGTTTTGTACCCAAAAATTAAAGTACCGGTTGCTGCTCTCATAATGACTATTACTATGTGTTTGGTGTGGTATGTGAATGAGCAGGTTGCGGGTTGCCCACCCTATTGTATAATATAGTAACCTGCTATATTAGAGGCAAAACTACTACATATTTTTATTTCACTACAAAATGGCGAATTGACTGCAATAGGGCCAGTATTAATCTCATAAAAGCTGAATTAATAGTATTTTGTACCTTATTAGGGTTCCGTAACTCAAAAGGAAAAAACGGAACCCTTAAAGGATCACTCGTGTGTCTGTCTGGCTGGCTGTCTGTCCGTCTGTCACAGCCAATTTGCTCCGAATCTACTGGGCCGATTAAGTTGAAACTTGGTACACATATGAATTTCTGTGAGTCAAACACGGACGTGTCACGTAAATAAATGGATTTTGAATATGGGAGTCGCTTTAGTGCAAATTAGAAAATGAAGACCGCCCATTGTGTCACCCTATGTAAAATTTAAACATTTATATCTGTAACTTTTATGGTGTACATAATAAAGACTATTCTATTCTATTAATAAAAAAGTTTTTCAAATGGTACCGTGGGACATACTATACATACACCAAATAAGAACTTTGTGTAATACTTTTAGTCATAAGTGGAAAAGTGTCACTTAATAATATATGTGACTCAAATGAGTAGGTACTACGCCGAGTTCTTTTCGAAATCTAAATATTTTATTTCACATAATGTAAGCCTACTTATGAAACATCAGAAGCTAGGTGCACGGTTCCAATTGGTCGTTTCCTAAGGAGAAGGCTTTTCTCTCGGTTTTTTCTACTAAATTAAAAGTCTGAACACATAATTTACTGGCCAAATAATTATTTTATTTCTCTAAATGTTTATATGTAATTGGTCGCCATGTATCATACGTTTTCGGCTGAAATGGCTAACTACGCAATAATTTTCATAATTAATTGACATCACTTGATGATCTTTTAACCAATGTTCTGTGAAATAAATGACATCAAACTTTCAAAGTCAAATAGCAGCCAGAGGGTTAATTTTATTGACCTATGTTGTCATATTTATTCAATGTTCAGGATGTTATTTTCAGTACAAAGTTGGTATTTTTTTAAATGTTATGCTCGAAACATTTTAAGTCAAAATATGTTTTTTTTTGTGTATTTTCAAACTTAAATAGCAGCGGAAGTGATGTATTTGTAAATGTTCAAGATGTTATTTCCCATTTTATTTCTACAGAGTACCTACTGAAGTAGGTATCACAGAAATTCAGCACTTCTATTCAACAGTGGTTCCGTCAAAAGTTTTTGGGATTTTGTTAATACGATCGACGGCAGTATCGTGTGTTTGTACTAATAACTAGGTTAGAGATCGTCTAATTCAAAACTGCACGCACACAAAAAAATCTATACAAACATTTTAAATGTGTACGCAACAAGCAGTGGAGGGCCGTGCAAATTAAGTAGATCTCTACATGGTTTCGTTTCCTTTGCAGAAAAGGATCTTAATATGGCAATATAGTATTAAGACATTAATTATAGGGGTCTCTATGGGTCTCTAAGTTGAGAAGTAGCAGTCTTTCAACCTCGATTGTCTTCACGGTTACTTGGAAACTCGAATGTCAGGCTACTGAGTACTGGCCTACCATAGTATGTTGGTATTGTCCAGTTATTTAGCTGTATACCTATAGGTCAGTCGCATCGGGTTAAGGCTCTTGCAGACTCACGCGATATCGCGTGCGCGACAGGCAGCGACATAGAAATTCTGCTACTAGTGTCGCGTCGCACCCGCGATATCGCACCAGTCTGTACGAGGCTTTAGAGTGGACTAGACAGATAACAAAGGCGGCCTGATGTGACCGGTGTGACTAACAACAATAACCTCCCGACATAAGGCTCCTGCACACAGGCGCGATATCGCGGGCGCGACAGGTAGTGCGACCCTTTCCATAGAAATTGTGCTACTAGTGTCGCATCGCGCCTGTATGCGGGAGCCTATAATCCCTTAGCTATTTCCTTTCTTCACAGAAAAGAAGACATTTTTTCCACTAAACGTAATTTAGGAGAAAAACTGATGCAAGTGAAAGGGATAGAACACACTCTTGTATGGCTTTATAAAGGGGGGATTAGAGGGGATCAGAGGGGCAATGGCATGTAACTCGTGTTACTGACTTACTTATTCACGGTTATTTACCTTACAGAGGGTTTCACATGTGCACGGCAATGACGATAAGGAATGTTCTTTGTTAGTAAATGAGACGTTTGAGGTGTTTTTAGGGTTCCGTACCTCAAAAGGAAAAAACTGAACCCTTATAGGATCACTCGTGTGTCTGTTTGTCTATCCGTCGGTCACAGCCAATTTGCTCCGAATCTACTGAACCGAAGTTGAAACTTGGTACACATATGAATTTCTATGACCCAAACACGGACGTATAACGTAAATCAATGAATTTAGAATATGGGGTTCACTTTTGGGGGGCAAATTAGAAAAATATTATTGTTTTGCAACCGGTACCGTGTCAAAATCAAAACATTTTTTTATTTTTATTTTGATGCAAACGTTACCGTGTGACATATCAAATAAAAGGACTTGCTGTAAGGATTTTAGGTACATTTTTTTAATTATTTTAAAATAAATACTCTTAAAGTTATTCAAGAAAATTGATGAAAATTGACCATTCCCTCCTTATCTCTAAATGAATGAGCCTAAAATTTTGAAAAAAATACAGAAAATGGTTCTTTACTATTATAGATTACAGGAAAACCTATAAGAAATCTATGGTCTTAAAATAACATGGTAAATCACTCACTATTGTGCGTACAAACATACATTTGCATTTACATTATTACATTTTCATCCCAACTACGGAACCCTTCATTGTGCGAGGTCCGACACGCGCTTGGCCGGTTTTTCTTGTCTCTGTAGTGCAAGTTTTAAAATATGTAGGTTACATTAAAATTTATTTAAAACTAGCTACTGCCCGTGACTTCTTGTTTAAACATAAAATATATCCTATGACACTCGGCAATACTGTAGCTTCCTAATCATTAATTCCGAAGATTACTTGCCTCCTCACAAATATTCCGAAGATTACTTGCCTCCTCACAAATATTCCGAAGATTACTTGCCTCCTCACAAATATTCCGAAGATTACTTGCCTCCTCACAAATATTCCGAAGATTACTTGCCTCCTCACAAATATTACCTCTTTATAATATTAATATTAGTCAAAATTGAAGTATAATTGCCTGTGTGGTAGTTACAGCCCACTCCCTCTCAAAGAGAGGAGGCCTGTGTCCCAGCACTAGGAACATTAGGTATAGGCAGATTATGTTATTAAGATATGCTATAGATTCTTCTAGAGGGGCTTGTGGCTCAGTAATAACAACCGCTAGAGCCAATCGATCAGGTTAAGCTACGCTTGCCACGATTGGTCAGTGGATGGGTGACCATCTTTACATACCAATACCCCTCCGTGCCTCGGAAAGCATGTTAACCCGTTGGTCCCGGCTGTCATTCGTGGATCTTTGATAGTCGTTACGGGTCGTCAGAAGCCCGAAAGTCTGACAATCTGTCTTACCAAGGGTTATGATATTATTAGATAGGCACTTGCTCTATTTAAAATACTGGTATTCAGCTATATCCGGTTAGACCGAAAGCCGACCCTAACATAGTTGGGAAAAAGCTAGGCAGATGATAAATTCTCAATACATTTTGTCGTCTGGTGAGGTAAATGATGTGGCGGCCGATGGTACAGTCACGAGCAGAAATACATACATTACCCTTACGCAAGATTATAAATAAATTACGTGCGTAAGTAAGTGCAAGATTCAAAAGCGATTTGTGCCTAAAAGTTGATCGTAATTTTATGAAGTTACAGTCTTTTCGAAACTCCCTCTTAAAATACAGGTACACCCTAGCTTAAAAGGTAGAGTATTATTACATAAACTTTTACGTTACTAGTACATAAACTATAAATGTATTTTTAAACCAAATATCAAACTGTATTTCAAACTCATGTTTTTTTGGATAAATAAAGATTATGTTATTATTAACTATACTATTATGAAATAAGTCTTTTTTCAAAGTTGCAAATGTTATTTCACGAGATAATTGCTTTTGAATTCTCGTGACTGTAGACGCTTGGTTAGAAGTAATATATTTCACTTCTCTTGTTTTATGTATTATCTATAAGTCGATTGTATTCAGTAAATCTATCGGTCTAAATATACATCGTAGGCCCGGATAAGGCTTTTCAGTACGCCCTTGTCTTACACACACGCGTTACTCTAGGCCTTAGTTAATTATCTGACAGGATTGTGTGAGTCGTAATTAATGAAGAATCACCTAGGTGTACCGCCTGTTGATTTCTTAGTCACTTAGGATAAAGGAAACATTTTCATTGAATTTTTTGTTGTTATATGTCACTAGATGGATAGTCGTCATTAAATTGATCAGTTATCTAGATAAAATCGGTCTGTAGCAGTACATATCAATCAGAGAAGCTTGGGTTGGAAGCTAAAAAGATTACTATGGGAACCAATTCCTAATACTTGCTGCTATGTCTGACTCTAGTTAGATAATCATTCTGACATAAAATCAAAACCACTAAAGCTGAGCACACATTACAGCCGCAACGGGTCTCTGTACATCGCAAATCATCCCCACTTTACATGTAGGAGCGGTAGCCTAAAAAAATAATTATTTTAAGATTTTATTTTACCACTTTACTGGCGTGATTAATATATTACCCATGCCAAATTACAGCTTTCTAGTTCTAAGAGTCTCTAGGCTAAGCCGGAGACAGACTGACAGACAGACGTACATGGCGAAACTATAAGGGTTCTTTGTTGACTATGGAACCCTAAAAATGAAGTAGGAGGTCAGGACATGCATATCTATCTTAATACCTAGAAAGATAGAATACTCTTTATTATGTACCTACACTATACAAATTACAAATATTAATGTAGAAAACACTAAAACTAACACACAATACTACACGTTAATATGTATTCGGACACCTAATGAAGTTTTTTAGAACAGCCGGTAATGCCCTACTCTCAGATTAGCCAAAGAAATTCTTGATATAGCCATGCATAGCTTTCAGAATTCGAGGACTTTCTGTACCAGGTTTCAGGCCTGCATTTACAGTTAAAGTATGCTTCTTTCTATAATCTCTGAGGCCCTACTTATATTAATACACCACACCTCAGTATTTCTATCTACTAGGATCAGACAACTACTGACAGCGCTGTCCATTCGTTTAAACCCTTACAATTGTCTAGCTCTTTTCGAAGCAAAGGAACGAACCGTAAAATCCCATGTAATTTAAATGAAGTCGGAATTGGACGCGAAAGATGTCACGATGCGAGGTGCAGCTGCCCGCGAAGCCTAAAATAAACCTTTGGAATATAATATCAACTGAGCCAGACTGTTACGTCGTCACTAGTCTGAATAACTGAGGCTTTGTTAACCTACAGTTAACAGTTTTTTATGCCTACAATTTCAGGGTTACACAGATTACACACGACTGCCCAAAAAGGAGTGTAATGTATGTTTAGGGTTCACTTGACTCTAACAAAAATTAACACTTTAAAGCTTAATATCACGCAAACGTATCCCTGAATCGAAAAATGGTCTTCACAGACCCTCAATATTTTGGACGCTCTGTCCAACGACACCCCACATCATTGGATAGACGAGAAAAAATATATCATCCCCATTTTACGTATAAGGTTTTATAGGGATTTTTTTTTTACCACTTTGTCGGCATGATTAATATTTATGACTACGAGTATGCCAAATTACAATTTTCTGGTACTAAGAGTCACGGAGCTAAGCTGGTGACAGACACACAGACATGGCAAACCTATAAGGGTTCCTTGTTGACTACGGAACCCTAAAAATGAGAGAATTTCAAAGAAAAAATCTGATTTATCAATATATTGGTATTTTTTACTAAAATCTACGTAATAATATACATTATCACCAAATTTTAAGTTCATAGGTCAATCGGAAACTAAAAAATCTTTGGAACAAAGTTTTGTAAAAAACGTTAACTTTGGTGGCTTCTCATTCCTTTGTTTTCCAATATTAAAAAATATAGTAGGTATTTATCTACTCAACGAGTTCTAAACAACGATCCTCACTCGATGGAGTAGGTCAAAATTTTTTTTCGCGCCGTCTTATTCTGTATGGGAGAGGCTCCCATATAGAAAAAGGAAAAAAAAAAACTTTTAAAAACATTTAAAAATATTTTTGACAATTTGTATGGCTTTAAGCCACCAAAGTTAACGTTTTTTACAAAATTAAAAACAAAAAACAGAATCTTCTTTGGGTTAACAAGATGCTTATACTGTGAAGACTGTAGCTCCAACCGTTTAGCTGTAAAACCTGTGTGACAGATGACGGACGGACACGTGAGTGACAGCAATGGGCTCCGTTTGGATCCTTCGGGTACGGAACTCTAAAAACAAGTTGTATTAGTTACTCTGTATATACTCGTACAAAGACAAAGGTCACTCATTTACACCGACAGCAATGATAATTTTATTTATCTGTTTAGTCAGAGAGCAAATGAGTGACCTTCCTCTTTGTATATACAGATTAACGAACTTGTTTTTTACTTTTTAGTTCGTTTTTTATTTATTTATTCTTCGGAAAGCTTACAGTCTAACATCTGTACCGGTAAGTTATGGACAATAGCGCTTACAGTTGGCATTTACAAGTTTCCACAAATTAAAAACTATGTACCTAAAATTAAAAAGAAAAGAAACATACAAAAATAAAAAATTAAAAACAAAAAACAGAATCTTCTTATAGATGACTTAACAAATTCTTTTTAAACAAAACAAAATAAATTCTTCTTTTTGGCAGGGCAGTCGTGTTTTTAATTTAATAAATTATTTATTTTTGTTTTTAACTGTACTAAAGGAAAATCGTGGATAGTTGACAGATAAAATTTATATTGATGTGTTTTAACCATGGAATTAGTAAGTACTATCTTGGTTTTACCTATGGATTTTTCTTGGGTGATCTAACCTAAGTCGTAGTCAGTAAATACCTTTAAATTTAGAAAATAACCTTCACCTAAGGTTAAGCAACCCATCAAATAGGGCTTGTGTTAATTAGGTAAGGGATTGTCTCGGTGAAAAGGTACAAGATACAATGTCAGTAAAGAGCCTACAGTATTTATTTTCAGGAAACTTAAGAGTACCCCAAAAAATAAATCTCCTTCAAACTTCAAGGTCCCCTTAAAACCTTAACACAAAAACCTAGATTACAATCAAAAACCCACTTAAAGTAGCACACCTAGTAGCTGTACTTAAAAAGTTTAATAAATAAATAAACCTTAATTTTGATAAACTGTGCGGTAACCTTCGTGGAAGCACTAACACTTATGCCTGTTTTCACTAACACAGGACGACAACTAAATGTAAAGCCAAAACAAGAACGCTTTGTTGGATTTTTAACGCTAGACTTACCGCCTAGAGTTGAAAATCCAACGTGCAATAATAGTTAGGTGTCGCCTAGTGTTGGTAAAAACAGCCATAACATTACTTTGTGAACTACCGTTAAAAGTAAGCCTAAAATATAGCAATAAATTAACTAGGCTAGACCAGTCCAGTCGGGGTTTAATAGAGTTTAAGTGGAAATTACGAAGTTTTGTACAATGGCGTAGTTTTATTGGGCGGCTGCTGGACTGAGCTGAAAATTATGCTGTACTTTTCTGGTCGATAGAAGAACAAAGAAAGAGGTACTTAATCGAGACTGTTTATTGTCATCACCTTGCTGACCATGGTTTTGTTATTGTTATTACTAATTAAGGCGCTGACAAGAGGCAAACGAAATAGGTAGACTTGTCTTCAAAATTTGGATTCAGAATTTGGTTGTTACCAAAACATGTTTAGAATAATAAATCTCGATACAAATTGACGGTAAACTAACCCTTTACTTTGAGTTTTAAACCAAAATATCTATAATAAATATCCACGTACGTTTGGTATTTAATTATTAACAAGAACGTCTTATTTTTATGCAGAACTTGGTTGTTTTTTATTTTCGTTTACCTAACTCATTTTTGAGTACATAGATAATTGCTTCATATTTTGCAATAAATTACAAGCGTTTTGTCATCGCGCTTCTCTTTTTTTTGTATGCAGTCTGACAGTGACCGCGGTTTAGCTGTTGTCAGCGTCTTAATTGTTTATTTATTTTACTTCGTTGGTACTAGTTTATTATTTGTGACTTCGAGTTACAGCAATAGATTTATGTATGCGGGCACGCCCTTTATGCCTTGAGGCTTTTATTTAGGTATTAAGTTCTGTTAAGTTTTCTGCTTGAGTAGGTATAGTAAGCAATGTATTTTTTTTGGTTTTCGTTGGTATTCTGGCGTTAGCTAGCAGACATATTGCAAATTAATTCAATTTAATGTTTTATGTTGCGTAATGTACATTATTTTGCATACTATTGTATAGAATCGAGGTTTTCTAGCTGAACAGACAGCTGTGCTGCTTGGGAGTTTGTTGCGCCACTTCTTCTTGCTAGCTAAAGCACTAGGAAGAGGGCTTTTTGGGGAACTGTCTTATGTAATTTTGACGTAAAAAAAGTGCTGATTCTCAGGCTAGTTTCAATAAATGACTTTTGATTTGATTTGTTTATTCTCCTGCCTTTATCACAATTTATTTGGGGTCGGCTCAATATGTCTTTTTCTCCAATACTTCTCTATTAGTCGTCATCTCGGTAGTCACCCCCTTTCCAGCCACATCATCTTTCACACAGTCCATCCATCGTTTCTTTGGTCTCCCCCTACTCTTATAACCATCCTCATTCATAACCAAAACTCTCGTCACGAAATTTTCGAGACACTTTTTATTGTGGGTACGTTCATTTAATACAGTCACAGATCTTGATATGCATAAACGTAAATAAAATAATTTATACTATTATCGGTAGGAATAGGGTTCATTCTGATTAAAAGCATGAGGTACCTATCTGTATTTTTTACTAACAGTTGATCCGGTGCAGTAATTGAGTAACATACAATTCAACCACGTCAATTGCGTTTCCATTGTTGATCAGACGCATTTTTCAAACCTATGAAGTAATAGGTTAGGAATTTTCTTCAAAACCTCGTATTGTGATTGAAACTGTGCTATGCAATTAGGGGTTTTTTTTCCCACTCCGCGCAATATGGGAGAAGTTATTTGTTGTGTTGTGTCAGACTTTTACTGACTAAAATCTTGTGTTCCTTCGGTTGCCTGTGTGCCAGGGCCACGAGATCCCTTTCGGACAAACTCGCAACCCTGGCGAGGCATCGGTCCTAATGGACCCCGTCAGTTTGTGCTGTCATCTCTTTGAGGAGCGCGTGGAACACAACGCGCCGTCAACCCGGGCCTGGTCCTTATCGGACGGCAAGCTATCCATCACTCACAGTCCGCAAGCCCGCGTTTACGGTGGCCGGGAATCGGCCTGCGACTCCCGACGCTCATTACAGACCCATGGTTCTTTCTCCTCTCTCCTACTTGATCTATGCTGTGCCCGACAGGGTCTATAATTGTGTCTAATATAATTATTTCCCTACCAACTATGTATATACATTATGGTACGAAATAAAGAATTGAGAATTAAATTGACGTCCAGGGCGTCTCCTGCGGCGACTAGGGGCGTGAGGCCGCAATTTTACCTCTCCCTCACGCGTTACGCCTTCTCCGCAATTAGGGTATGGGCTTGTTTGTTTGTGAATTTTGAATTAGTATCCGTAAAAGCATCAGCGATGTAGGAGAAATTCTGAAGAGACAGATTTTTTTTAATAAACATTTTCGTCGCGGCAATTGATGTCGTCGGGCCAATCGCTCAACACGCTACTACGACTATCTATCGTCATTTGTTACAATTAAAGATATTAAAAGATTATCTACGGAGTTCTTTCGCTGATCCTAATCTACGTAATAGAAACGACTGTTTCAGTTTAGGTACGTACAGTCAGCAACGACAGTCAATTATCAATTTTTTGTTGAACACAATATTTCAAATAATTGGGAACGGGATCAAGGGATCGAATGGGGGGATTTGGGGGGGGGGGTTATGGGTAACATTCTAATTACATGAGAGCAGAGGTGGCCCAGTGGTAACGACCGCGACTTACGGTCGTAGGTCATAGGCTCGAACCGTGGCAGGCGCTTTACTTTGTGTAAATTATTTCATCACCACTGCTCTCAAAACAGTGAAGGAAAACATCGTGAGGAAACCGGCGTGTCCTAGAACCAAAAATTCGAAGATATGTGGCATCGAAGACACATCTACCAACCCGCACTGGGCCCGCGTGGTGGATTACTGCCCACTCCCTCTCAGAGAGGTGGCCTATGTATGTCCCTGCAGTGGGAACATTATAGGCTCATTATGCATCATCATCTGCCTAGCCTTTTCAAAACTATGTTGGGGTCGGCTTCCAGTCTAACCGGATGCAGCTGAATACCAGTATTTTACATGGGGCGACTGCCTATCTGACCTCCACAACCCAGTTACTGGGTAACACGATATCCCTTGGTAAGACTGGTTGTCAGACTTTTGGGCTTCTGACGACCCGTAGCAACTGTCAAAGATCTACAAATGACAGCCGGGACCAACGGCTTAACGTGCTTTCCGAGGCACGGAGGAATCTTGGTATGAAAAGATGGTCACCCATCCACGGACCATCCGCGGCAAGCGTAGCTTAACCTGAAAGATCGACCCGTGCGGCAGTTATTATTTAGCCACAAGCTCATTTTGCATAATTACATAAAATGCTAATAAAGCAGTGTACCTATCAAATGATTTGTGTTAGTTTCGGTGATATAATGTCAAAGTAACGGTGGTAATCTACTTTCCATGCTAGCCTAACATTGTAGGTAACAAGTAGCTATTCTATATAGTTAAGGTGGATTCGCAGATATAACTCGCGAAATTTTACTTACGTTTCTTGCAATTTGCTGGTTGTATCTTGATCAAAATATGATTCGCGACCTTAACAAATATGTATTTACAGAATTAGAATCATTAATACAGATTTGTTCCATAAGAACAAATCTCTTGAGGAAAAGTTCTTAAGGAAAAAATCTAACTTAGAGAGATGTATTAATGATTTTTATTCTGTAATTTAAAAATGCCTACTATAAGTACATATCACCGGTTCTAAAGCGGATCTTGATTTCCCTCGACACTCGACTGCTGTGACTAATAGGTCTTAAAATTTTACTGTATCGCAACTTTATTGCCAGTGTAGGTTGTAAATCAGTACATAATCTGCCTATAATGCTCCCACTGCTAGGACACAGGCCTCCTCTTTATGTGAGAGGGAGTGGGCCGTAATCCACCACGCGGGCCCAGTGCGGGTTGGTGGATGTCACATGTCTTCGAATTTTTAGTTCTAGGACATGCCGGTTTCCTCACGATGTTTTCCTTCACCGTTTTGAGAGCAGTGGTGATGAAATAATTTACACAAAGTAAAGAGCCTGTCTGGGTTCGAACCTACGACCTACTACTCGTAAGTCGAGGCCGTTAACCACTGGGCCACCACTGCTCTCATTATTACATGATTATATGATTATATAAGGTGTATCAGAAAGGTATGGACATGTTTGAGAGGGTACAAACCATCAAGCTGAACAAATTTATCCTTGGGACCAACATCGTTAGTGAGAAAAAAATATACAAAACATCAATATCTACTCAACTTAGTCGTATGGGACGGTTGAATAGTAATGGTTCTGTAAATGAGTTTTTTGTTAAAATTTGGTGTATCTACAATAAAGCTTCTATCTGTGTGTACTAAAGTACCAACAATATCTTCAAAAGCCCGTACGATCACATACTACTTACGCTAGTGGCAAGTCTTAAGTTTTAATAGCAGTTCCTAGGTGCCTGAGTTTCATTCAAGCTTATGTAGCCGGCATGAATTCATTAGCAACGTTCCGAGTTAGGAACTTAGTTGCATTTTACTTAAATTGTTTGTTTGGTAACTAGGTCCTTCTATGAAAGACGCTGCTTTCAGTTTCTTTATCTTTAACTAAGTTTTCAGTAAGAATTTGTTGACCGTCATTTATAAAACTAGATAAAATAACATTATTTTAGCCTTGTTTTTCTTATTTTTAAGTATCCAAGATATTCAAATTTCACCAGTACCTACTCCAATTGCGTAACGCACTTCGAAGGATTTTGCAGGAAACTCATCAATTGCGAACAAAAACAACAACAGTTTTTTTTCTTGTTTGAAGAAAAATACTCTTTTCTTGCTAACACTTTATCTCGCACTACTGCACTATTTCACAACTAAACGACGATTGGCCCTGCCCTACATTTTACTATTTAAAATGAGTTTTCCCCCACTCAGAAATAACGACAACATCAGAAACGTTATTTCTGTGTTGCCGAAGTAAAATAATACATTCGGTTGCCATAATGAAAATACATTTCAAAGTTTTTTTACAACGTTAATAATTTGTACAGACGCCAGCAGATCAAGCTACCCGAAACCTTCAAATTTTCCCAATCAACCTTGAACCTTATGCTGTAGGGTTAAAGTTGAAAATCTATTGAAGAAATTTGACAGATTGTAGTAGTAAGCTACTAGACGCCAGCACATTAAGATGTGCTGGCGTCTGTACTTTGACAGTGTTGCCACAGTGAATATTATAATTCGGTATTAAATTAATACATTTTTTAAAATTAAATCAAAGAAATCACGACAATGAAAGTTAAAAGCATAGGGTAGGTAATGTTTGAAGCATATGTCTGCTCGACAACGTTAAAAACGCAATTAATATTTTTGAATTCTTAAATGAAAAGCGTTGCAACTGAAATTGTGCTACGCCATTAAGCTAACAGTTATTTTAAAATCTCATGTAATAGAGCTAACGCACCTAAATACAATACAGGAGAAATTACTAGTCCAGCAACGTTATTAAGAATCGTAAGGAGGTTGTAATATTATTATAAATGATCTGTAGGACGAACAAAAAAATCCTAGTGCTCATTCTTCCGTCATAATATTATCGTCCTTCTATAAGTTCTTCTACAAAAGGGTTTACACTTTGAGCGATTTCGTGTAGGACGTAACTTAGCCCTTAAAGGTCGGGTTTACTATGAAGAGTAGGTCAAAGTTCTTATTATCTATATTGCAACGTGGGAAGAACGTAGGAGTTCTTGATAAAAAGTCAGTAAACTTTACAATACGAGTGTTTACAAGGTTTTGTGCGTGTTATAGAAATTAGGTTAAGTTCAGATAGGTTCTATTTACGTAAGTTATCACAAGCCCATGACACTGTTCAACTTTGTTTTTGGGTTAACCGTAGGGCAGGTCATGTGGAAGTGACCTATGAAAAAGTTATCGTATGTTAAGGACCTTAAGTCGGTTTAATTTCTTATTCAAATAAAAATATTTAAAAATAGGACAGTAGTAGAGGAAAGTTTTCATCAAAACTATTAAAGTATTCTGTCTTTTACAATCTACCAAAGAGCATCGACTACCAAGGACAACCGACTTGTGCAATTGTACGGCAACCAATGACCGAGGTCGATCGATTACAATAGTATTAAAGTTCATAATTATCTAGATCCAATAAATCCTGCACTACATCGATCAGACAAATCGAAAACAGTGGAAAGATCTAAATACGGTACTTTTCAGTTGACCTACGGTACCTACGGTACAGTCTTAACCCAGACCATTTGAATAGGCCCAAGCAGTAAGCATTGCCAGTTTGTGGAAAGAATCCTAAAGTAACAAATATACAGACATTTTAAGAACCCCTTTCCTATAATTTCCATGCCACACAAGAAAACCTGACATAACATCACGCCTATAATCCCCGAAGGGTGAGGCAGAGGTGTTCCTATAGTACACCCACATTTCGCCGGTTATGTTTAAGTCCCATGTAATAGAGGGCGAGCTTATTGCCACCAACCGGGCACAAATCACACTCTGCCCGACCTGGGTATCGAACCCAGGACCTCATACTCAGCAGAGCGCTTCGACAACTCGACCAACGAGGCAGTCAAGTACAAAAAAACATTTATAAACTTAATACAAGTAAAAATATAAACAGTTGAAGTTATCGTAAACTTGTAGAACGGCTCCCCGTTCGTCCTTGAGCGGAAGGTCGCGGCGCTTTCATTGGTCAGACCAAGGGCGCTGTAGTAGTGACGTGTCTAACTATGTACAGCTGTACATTCGTTAGTTAATGTGACGTATGCCGGACGGGGCCACATTAGGTAAGCGCTAGAGGCTAGACGTTTTGTTATTAATATCTTAAGTAGAGCATCTACCGTTCTGGGGCTGAGTCAACGCCATCTCTGTTGCCTGTTCTGTTGTGAAAATGGAATGGTGCTATTTGCCCTAACTCTCTTACAATAAAGTTACATTTAAATATTAATTCATCATTATCTGCTTAGACTTTTCCCAACTATGTTGGGGTCGGCTTCCAGTCTAACCGGAAGCAGCTGAATACCAGTATTTTACATGAAGCGACTGCCTATCTGACCTCCACAACCCAGTTAGGTTGTCAGACTTTCGGGCTTCTAACGATCTGTAACAACTGTCAAAGATCTACAAATGATAGCCGGGATCAACAGGTTAACGTGCTTTCCGAGGCACGGAGGGGTCTTGGTATGTAAAGATGGTCACCCATCCATGGACCAACCGCGGCAAGCGTAGCTAAACCTGATCGATTCGAGATCGAGATTTAAAATATTACTTATTGTCACAAAGTATGGTGGTCTTGAATAATCATGTCGGCTAAAAAAGTTCAAGAGCAGTCTAAATCATTGGGATCGATCCCTAACCCTATTATTTAGGTACACACGTCACCTACAATTTCTTAGAAAAGGTTCAAAATATTATTACGGTGTTAACGCAGAACGGGATGCTCTCGTCCATCTCCTTCATAGTATTATTATTATATTAATTTATTTCGGATTTTCAAATACATCCTTATAGTGGCTACTAACACAGAAATGCTTACAAGAAACTAATGTTAGTAATGACAAGACAAGACACTTTAAAAACAAAATACAAACATAACACTAACGGAAACTCCGATATCCATGCGCGTGTTTACGTAACTGCGTGCAGTCGTGTCCAGCGCGCGAGTATCGGAGAATCCAACTTGTCCGACAATACACACAGGGGGTCTACTCCGAAGCGTTAAACCGAAGTATCGGCCGAATGTTCGGTTTTGCTTAACTACGGCTTACTATGGCTGACTACGGCGAAAGGAAAAAAAAAACGACAGTCAAAGAGATAAGCCAAAGTCAAAAATGTGACTTTAAGTCGGGTATGGATTTAAAGTCAAAAATATGGAAGAAGAAACTATGGAAGTTATAAAAAGGCCGAACATTAGGCCGATACTTCGGTTTAACGCTTCGGAGTAGACCCCCAGGATGCAGTTGGTATTAGCACGCATGCGCGTTAGGACGGAGGTGTAACGTTTGCGCATGACTGCAGCGAAACTGTCTATGTGGGCCTCGGCAAACAATCCAGAGGCACTGCAATATCGCGGCAGCCCCATCAGCATCCTGAATGCATTATTGTACTGCACTCTCAGGTCACTGTACGTGTACGCCCTCTGCAAATAGTCATTATGTTGAATGAATAATATTTCTAAGTTTCTACGCCACTCACCACAAAAGAAAGGTCCTATTTTTGTCCCAATAACCATTATCTCGCTGATGTCTTTGCCGGCCCTGGCCTACTTAAGTAGCAAATAACTCAATAAACCAGGTTACGTTCAAGGAGCTCACAAATCTATTCCCCAGTTACTTCCAGCAAGTTGCGTGAGAGAATAAGCAGATGTTGGGAAATTGTGATACTAAGGCAACATAAACTTGTTGGTTTACGTCGAGAACAACGGGTTATAATAATTTGGAATTGTCTTGCAGATTTCGTGACATCATATATAATTATATGAATATCACAATATAGCAGTAGCAAAAAAGTCTTAATACAGGTTAATTTTAAGTTCTCTTAGGTCGGTTTTAACTTTGCAGGGGTTAATTAAAATTACTTACATTTTTTTTTTCATAATCGTCATCATCATCGGTACAGTTGAAGAAATATCTTCAATTTGACTGTTCGGCTGTCCCAGAAAGAGGGTAATGTTTTAGCATAGTCTCGGCCATTTGGTTTCGACTGTTTGTGGACATGTAGATTATGAATCATCATTTCGGCTGAAATGCTTCCCACAATTTAGGGGGGGGTTTGCCATGATGGCCACGCTTGACAGGCGGGTTCGCGATTGCAGTATGGTGGTAAAATGCATAGAGAACGCTGCTGCCCATTCTCTAATAAGTCCGTTAGTCGCCTTTTACGACACCCACGGGAAGAAATAGGATGGTGCTATTCTTTAAGTCCGGCACCACACGGATTTTTATTAAAAAGATTTTTTTTAGATTCAGAGATTATGAATATTCTTTTGAAATACAGCCTAGTTTTTCACACTATGCGACCCCCTATCTCTCTGACATACCAAAAATCCGTTTTCCATTGTAAAACTGATAGTTTTCCACTAAATATTCTTTGACTGTCATCATTGATTTATCGTTCGGAACTCAGCGGATACAGGGTACCGTTTAGGCATTATTCTGTGAATTCCGGAGCGCCGCGGAATTTGCAGCATCGCCGGAATCCGCGATTGCGGCGTGCGACTGCAATTGTGCATTGAGGGCGGAATTCGCAATAAGGTCTGTTGTACTTTGTATAACTTGTACTTGTGTGTCCTTGGCCCTAACATAAAAAATGGTATCGTTGTCGTGCTACCATGGACAAATACATGTGAGTGTAGTTAGGTCTGAAGACGTACAGCTAAGCCAGCTATTTGATACATGCCTGTATACCAAATAGTATTTGACCATGGCATCACGATAACGACAGCATTTTTAGAGATCCGTACTTCAAAAGGAAAAACCGAAACCGGATCACTTGTGTGTCTGTCACAGCCAATTTGCGCTGAATCTACTGAACTGATTTAGTTGAAATTTGGTACACATATGAATGTCTGTGACCCAAACACCGACGTGTATCGTCAATAAATGAATTTTAAATATGGGATCACTTTTGGGGTCAAATTAGAAAGTTTTGCAAACTGTACCGTGTGACACATCAAATGAAAGGGCTTGTTGTAAGGATTACAGATATTTTTTTTATCATTATAAAATAAAATTATTTAGAAAAATAGATGAAAATTAACCATTTATCTCCGAAACTACTGAGCTTATAATTTCGAAAAAACTTCAGAAAATAGTCCTTACCATGTAGATTACAGGAAAACTCATAAGAATTCTATAGTCATAAAATAACATGGTAAATCTCTCACTATCGTGCGTACAAACTTACATTTGCAGTTGGAATGTATGATGGAACATGTTTTTAAACTACAATGTTAAGTTTGTTCTTAGGATAAATCCATCCCAAATACGGAACCCTTCATTGTGCATGATCTGACACGCACTTGGCCGGTTTTTATGTTAGTTTAGGTTAACTTAAAAATGTTGTGAGTATGCTGAGTAGTCAATTTTTTTACATAACTCTCTTAAGCACGTCATACGCTAAAACAGTTTTAACGCACACAATAAAAATGAATACTGGTAGTATAGTGGAAAATGGATTAATTTTGCGTGTAAAACAAATAGCTTGTTCAACTGTATATGACCTTGATAAAACTTTGATAAAATTGGTTTGGCTATAACGTCACTCTGATCTATTTATTAATTCAGTTCTACACCTGTCCAGGAAGATCAGCCTACACTCTCAAAAATCTATCGAAAAGTAAACGACATTTCAGGTTAGGATTCTGACATTTTCAACGCAAGATCTTGCTAATGGTTCCGTCCTACAAGGAACATCTAAGGGCATACTGTCTTAGTTATGACAGAGTTCCAAAATACTTATCTCTGAACTTTTGAGCACCATCATCGACCGCAGAATGATGAGAATTTAAAAGCAAAGTTAACCTTACATAAGAACCATCTTTTCACTGATCTATAGGGCTATAGCCATATCTAAAGATGTTAAGGTGCTTAGTTACGTCACAAAACAGAAAACCTTCAGGTATCTAGTTACTTGTTCAAATAGCACAAGGTACGTGACCAATTAGTCTAGTTACGACTTTTAATAACGTTCCCGAGTCTTTGTCAGCCCTATCTGTGTCTAGATCAGAATTTGTATTCATTGTGCTGCTCCTGGACTAGGTACGATGGTTGGAATTAAGCTAGCTCTAGGACACTTTTTGGTGAATTTTCGGGTTTCGTTGTTCTGTATGTTTTTGTTGATTGCAGTAACGGTTGGTGGTTAGAAATAACGTATAAAAGATTGTAGGTTGTGTGTAAGTAAAAGAGATATATATATATATTAATAGTTGATCGCTGACTGTTTACACCACCGACGAGTTTTCGTTTGTTGCAGCGAGAAGAGCTATCAAAGAGATTACTCACGCAGCGACACTCGCTTGGCGTGCAGAACACTCGCTGCAAGACTCACGCTTGGTACATACATACGCATACCAGCGAGTAATCACTCGTCGACATCGAGCACTTGCTGCTCGTTGCCTGCCAACTTCTCTTTTAGTTGCTGACTCTTCTCGCTTCTCGTTAATCGTTAGCGGACAGGTGCCACATACAGCACATAAACCACGTTTAAGAGCTGTCAGTGCCGTTATTTTCTTTGGAATATTGATACTGACAGCTCTTGAACTCGGTTTAGATGTGCTGATCACGTTCAATTTCATTGGTGAAATCAGCCCTTAAGGTTGCTGATATTAGTAAGTCTTAACATTGTGCGTTGTTAATAAACGTTATTTTAAGTTTCTGACGATTCGTGTCCAAATTAAAAATCAAAATGCCATAGGCTTATTTATTTGTCTGACTAACTTTCCATTTATGGAAAAATTATAGGCGTTTTTAAAATGTTTGAATCAAACGTGAATAATTTCTGTTTTTTCGAGATTACACAGAATTCCTGGTTAATGAAATTAGAATTTAGACCTATATTAAAATACAAGTACAACCCACAATTACCCAGGACACGCAGGACCTCTAAAATCTGGGACGAGCTACAACGTTCCAGAACGTTTTCCCCGCACTTCTGTCGCACAAAGTTAGTCCCCAGAGCTGAGAGGGGCTCATCGTGGTCTAAATTGTCACTCATTATTTCCAACCATGTGCCGGAAATCCTTATATTTTTGTTATAACACAGACTGGGGATATTATTAAGGATTATCATGTAATGGACATAGATGCAGCCTCTTTCTGTTGATGAAAGTAGCTGATTGATGAGAAAGGATAACTGTCGACTATAATGATCATCTTCTTGTTCTTAAGTATACATTGAGCCGATACCTACGTAAATTATGATGAAGATGGTATTTATTTCGGTAAATTGATTCAAAGAAACAGTTTTACACGTCGATAAATAAATTATGTTTTTAAAACTGGATGATGGCGGTGTTTCCTATCCAAATACTCTGAGAAGAAAGACTGATACAAACTCAGAGTCTCACCCTACACCTCTGCATGTCCCTTTGTCTTACAAGCTTATTGTTTAAGTGAAACACAAACCCTCTTTTTTAGAATTTTGGTAAAGAATATTGAAATATGGCGCCGCGTACCGGCTTAACACACTAGCGGAGAAATTACCTACGTATACCAAAATCTTCAAGAGAAAATTCTCTATTGTGAAGTTTATGAGCGTGAAATGAAAAGTTGTCTTAGTGTGCTCTATATCAAATGCTAATTAAATTATCATAGAACACGTCACAAAACTGATTGGAACGAAATTGCCTCGTATAAGCGTTTTATTCGCTTGCAAAATTTGTATTGTGTCGCGTGAAACCTTGTTCTAGAAACATTTAGGGATTTTGCCAGAATAATTAATTTTAGGATTCACCTGGATTTTAATTTTACCGTTTTCTACTTCATTAAAGGTATGCTTAGTATGGCTCTGGTGATAGGATAATGCCGAATTCCTACCAATTAACAGCTAAATCGATTTCAACAATCTTTTAATTACCATCGATCTGCCTCATAGGTCTCGTGGTAGCAAACGCAACTTCTAAACTTGGGATCCTAGGTTTGATTTCCATGTTGGGCAGTGTTTTTAGTGAAAGGATTTTCTCAGCATATACCCGTAGTTTGGATTTGTACTCTACTGGTGACAATCGGCTCGCCCACTATAACATGAACTTAAACATACAGACACATAAACTCACGCCTTCTTCCCATTGAAGTAGGCAGAAACTATAGAACGCCACCTGCTACGCTCCTTACATACTCCTTTTGCTTCGCCTACGTTCATACATCTGGTTATACACGCACTCCATTTGCGCACCTACGCACCTGACCTTTCTGAAGAAAATCACCAATTAGCTCAATAATATCCTCCTAGGGCGTCCCCTCCCGGCGTTTCCACTCACCTCTGCTTTATAAATACCTATTGTTAGTCGCCTTTCACTCATCCTCTCAACATGACCAAACCATCTAAGCATACTCTTTTTAAAAATTCATTATAACCACCATAGCATTCTCCATCGGGGCGAAAACGTGGACATTAAGGGGGATGCGCTAAGGTAGCCCGCGAAATTCAAATTTTCTAAAGTTTTTTGCAATTTGCAGGTTCTATGTTGATCTAAATATGATTCGCGGCCATAACAAATATACACAGAATACAACAGAAAAATAACAGAATAGAACAGAACAGAATATTTACAGAATTATAATCTTTAGAATCAGCATTACAACTCTCTAAGTTCATAAAATCCTACTGAATGATTATTTTAGAAATATTCATTCAATACGATTTTACGAAGAGAGTTAGTTGTATTGCCAATTCTAATGATTATAATTATGTAAAGCCATATTTGTTACGTCCGCAAATCATTATTTAGATCAACATACAACCTGTTACTGACCTGCAAATTGCAAAAACGTAAGAAATTTTGATTTTCGGGGGCTACCTTTGCGCATCCCCCTTAACAAGGCGACATAAATCACGCATGGTCATAGACCACTCAGATACGATCTAGACGTAATAATGGTCGTTTGCCATAATATAGGGGGCGCCACGCTCGTTACGACCTGATACGACTGAATAATTTAGTTGTTTGGACGTTTGGCTAGAGTTCGAGGTAATAAGATTCGAATGTTTCGGTGCGTTCGGTTGTTGAATCGATCTGTAATTGTCTTACCTTGGGGCAATAGCCTCTTGTCATTTAGAGAAGAATCATGTATTGACCTCCACGATTTCTCGTTGCATGTTGGTGATCTCAAGTTCACTTTGACTTTAAAAGAACATTTTGAAATGAATAGTCACCTTACTTCTAGTTGGTAGATGTCTTTAGGGTTTTATTTGACAGACCCTATGTTTGATTGAGCCTACCTGCCAAAAAATATTCTAGAAAGAATTTAAGTCGAAAACCCATAATCCGATCCCCGAAACCAGATCGTTTACCAAATTACAATCGATGGATAGTTGTAAACCATTGCTTAAGGAACTTAGTTAGCTCACTCTACCGTCTATGTACATATATGAAATGGGAGTGTTTGTTCGCTGTAACCTGCATTTATTTGAAAAACTGCGCTCTCGCCGTAATCAGAATACCCCAGGGCCCCAAAAATATATAATAGTATGCCAGCAGCTATTAGAAATAAAGAGTGTCTGGGATCCTTTAAGAGTTCTTTGTTTAAATTTCTTTTAGATAGATGTTACTACTCCATCACTGAGTTTACTACTGATAAACAGAGGTATGACGATTCCGACTTGCTAATTAAACACTTATGATTTTATGTATTGATTATGTGTGAATGTGTTTATTTATCTGAAACTGTAATGTCCTGTTTATCAACTGACATATTTTAAATTGAATTATTTTTAATGGAATCTATTGTTTATAATTGCTTGTATATGTTAATTTTGTACGCCATATATTGGCAAAACATAGTGCACATATTTTAGACAATATACTATCTGTAACCTTACCTATGTTTAACAAAATAAATGATTGATTGATTGATTGGATATGTAAAACAAATCATGACAGTAGTATACATATACAGGGTGGAATTTTGTAATGCCACCTGGAGGGAAAGTACTCTTAATACTGCAGATAGAAAGTTTTACTCAAAGGAAACATTCCTTTATTTTTGAATAGAAAGCAAACTGCATTCAAAGATTTTCGAAAATTCTCTTCTCCCACACCCGGGAATCGAACCGGCTAAAATCTGAAAAAATTATACCCTGTACTTTTATTGCATCGATCGTTAGGGTCAATTATAAGGATGAAATCTCTCTAACAAACATGATAAATTAAATGAAAGGAAATCTAAAGTTACAAACTCAATGAGTCAAGTTAAAGCTCTTTAACTAACATCCATCTTTTGTAATGCAGACTCCTTTGCGACATACTCGTAGCTGCGTGTATGAGGTAATTTAAATATGGAATGTTAGATTAAAATTTGAAAATTAGATTGTCATAGTTGTTATTCACATTTGATTGTTTTTACAACTCATTTCACATTTTGTCTCACGGTGAAAATGGCTTATCAAGAACAGTTTGATTTAATGGAAGCTTATTTTTTAAATAACAAAAACGTGAATCTAGCTCTGCGGTGGTATGGAGAGAGATATCAAGACCGACAGGCACCAACTATCTATGTCACATATCTTCGAATTTTTAGTTCTAGGACATGCCGATTTCCTCATGATGTTTTCCTTCACCGTTTTGAGAGCAGTGGTGATTAAATTATTTACACAAAGTAAAGCTCCTGCCTGGGTACGAACCCACGATCTACAACTCGTAAGTCGGGGACGTTACCACTGGGCCACCCTCAAAAATATCTATCTAACTCTATTTAGATAACCGACCACAAGGGAATATTTTACGTCTGGTGAGTGTATCGCAGAGGGAACATGTTTATCAACTACAATGTTAAGTTTTTTCTTAGGTTAAATTAATTCCTACTACGGAACCCTTTATTGTGCGTGGTCTGACACGCACTTATTTTGTTTCTAACATCTATCGTTCGGCTCTTTTCATCAAACAAGCAGAGTTATGACCTTGTTTGTACGTAGAACTAAGACCAGTTTTAGGTAGGCAATTCATTAGTACCTACTTGATATATTTTTCGTTTTTTTGTGAAAATAAGACCATGAACCATTCTTTGAATTGAATAAACGTGCTTAAAAGGAAAGGAGCAATGAAATAAATAAACTGTAATCACAATTGTGTGAAAATCGGTTGTGCAATTTCCGCTGAAAATTGTTCACTCATTGAAATAAAACGAACTTGTTAGATTATTACACATTTTATTTTTTAAAGCGTTTTACTTTCTGTGATCATTAGTGCTCAAAAGGGCTTTGAACGTGGGAAACTTTGTAATTTTCAATAAAAACGTTCGGTTTTCATAAACATTATATTTTAAACCCATGTTTAAACCAAAAAAAGCTTTAGCGCAAAAACACATGACAGAAATAAAACCATATAAAATTCGAGGAATTGTAAATTAGTCAGTACCTACGTGATTTTAATGAAGACACAAAGGCAGCTTTTTATAGGTAAAGGTTAGTTATAGGTAAATGTATACCCATGTTAATTAACAAGGATTTTTTGTTTATGTTTAGTGCTTTAGATAAATACAAAACACGGAATCTATATTTTAGATTAATTTAAAACAAAGCTAGAAGGTAACTCACGAATAATATAAGTATAAAGGACACACACCCACCAACCAAGTAGACAGACACCGTTTCAACTGTACAAATGTTTCTTTTTTTTAATTAATCCAGATTAAAGTTAGTAAACTTTGAACTCAATTGCTACAACGTAAGATTCAAACTTTAACAACTGCCTTCCCAATCATGTCCCCTCTGAGCATAGCGATGAACGTACCTGGAAGTTCTTCAAAGCCATTTGTAACGGACTCCTTCACTTTAATGGAACCTGACTCGATCCATTCCTTGAGCTGATCTAAGGCAGCTTTCTGTGTCTGCCAGTCCCATTGTGTGAAACTGAACGGTTGAATTTGTACAAGGTAGGGATAGTCCATCGTAGGCATTGTCATCTGCGCGGGATTACCGTAAGAACTTATATGATCACAAACAGCTACGCGGCCATTCGTTTTCATGCACTCCATGATAGCCATAGACAAATCCCCTCCAACATTGTCGAAATAGCAGTCGATCCCTTTCGATACAGAAAATATAGCCCCTTTGACATCCTTCACTGTTTTGTAGTTGAACGCGTGGTCGAATCCCAGTTCTTCTGTCAAAATGCGTACTTTTTCATCGGAGCCAGCAAATCCGATGACGAAGGAGCGCTTCAATTTAGCTATTTGGCCGGCTATGGAGCCCACAGCACCCGCCGCGCTCGATACGCACACTACCTCACCGGAGCTTGGTTTGCATATTTCCAAGAGGCCGAGGTAGGCTGTCATGCCGGGCATTCCTAGAGCTCCTACTGCCAGAGACAGGGGTAAGTTCCCAACTTGTGGGTCGTACGGTTTAATGCGAAATATGTCGTCCGGCTCGCCGTTCAGAACTACGTGGTCGCGCCACCCGGAATGTGAGACTACGGTCATTGAAACCGGATATTCGGGGTTTTTGCTCTCTATAACTTTGCCCACTTGAAAGCCGAACTGTTCGTAAGGCGCGATGCGCTTGTTCGCGAAGGACCTCAAGTAAGGATCGGTGCTGATGTATTCCGCTTTAACAAGAAACTGTCCATTTTTCAATTTTGGTGGATAATCCTCATTCCATAATTCAAAGTCCCCAACTTCCGGGAGAAAGCCTTTGAATGGTTTTTTGACGACATATTTAACCATTTTCATTTTTTTAAATACTTTGAAAAACGGCATGACGTTATTTCTTAGTTCGATAGCCTGAAAACACTTAGGTATAAATAGTGATAAATACTTTTGTAGTCATGGATTCCAATAACATAAGAATTACATTTAATTTTGCAACATTAATTTGAAAAGTAAACTGACGTCTCGCCACTGACAGCGCAGAGAGCATACCTACCTACTGTCAACTTGTAGCTGTTACTCCGTTTGAAACGACAGCACGTTTCGTTAATACATTGGAAAAGCTTACAATTCCCTTTTATCAAAGTAATGTTAATTTAAATTATTGTAAATTTGCTAAATGTGCTTAGAAAATGTACAGAGAATTTTTGATCATTATAAATAGTTTGTGATTTTTTGTGTTAAATATACTAAAATGTTTAGAATAGAGTTGGAGAGTTCGGCTATTACTCATTTCTAGTATTTATACTATGGACCATGTTGGTTAGATGATCTACTTGAAAACTTGTATTGGATGAAACAATTTCCAAACAAACGAGCAGAAAACCTCCAGAACTATGAAATAACATGTCAATCTTTCAATCGTCCTTCGTCTTCGTATTCACGTAATGTATTCATCAACCCTACAATATGAATATAACATTTTATAAAAAGTAAATTGTGTCTACACGGAAATAAAGGGTTACTTCGAGAAGGGCGCAAGTGTGACTTAAGCCTTTGTCGAATGGTGGCTGTGAATGGGCTGGCGGGGCTGGCCCATCCGTGCCAGTTACTTCCAACTCGGTGCTCAGGATATACATATAACTATAATTCAGTCCGCAGGTGATGGGAATTGATAAGTTTCCACGATTTTTGTACGTTGTTCTACCGTCCGTTGTGGCGAAGATTAAATTTTACGATTTTGGCGTCGTGTTGTTACTGTTTTGGAGTTTAAAGGATTAAGCTGTTTCGGTGTTAATTATAAGTAATTGTTTGACCGGATTTTCCATGGTTTAGGAAAGGTTTGGAATAAGATATGATATCTTTTAACCCGACTGCGTGACGCAAACGAGGGTACTGTGTTTATCAGTTTATGTATGTATGTTTGTTCCTTTGTGGTACTCTAGAGACCAAACGCGTGGGCCGATTTTTGTTCTTTATGACAGCTGACAGCTGCACACACAGATTGCGTAACATGCGCTCGGCGCTTGAGTCATTGCCGACGTTACTGAATGTTGCCATTCTAGATATTATATTTATATATACATAGATAACGAAGTATTGCATTTATTTTATTTTGTTTATTTTTATCTCATTATGCTGCACCGGTTGACGTCATCACGTCAACGCCGGCGGTCGCTGAAAACCAGCGCTGGGGCTCTGTCTAGCATAGGGTCGCAGCATTATGCTGAGCGATGGCCGTTTTGCGTGAATGTGACGCATATTTTCCCTCAACTTGTTCTTTCGTGTTTGTGTTTTTATTTCTTTGCGTTATGTTTACCGCAAATAAACGTATTTTCTTTCTTTCTTCTTCTTTTATTTTTTATCAAAAGTAAAAGTGAGTAGTTGTAGTCCTGTCGGGCTACAGTTTTTTTTATCCCAGACTAGATTCAGTGAACTTGCAACTGCTGCTATTAATATGAGTCCTTGTGTGATATGTCCCAGGCCCAATTCTAAACTAATTCACTATGACCTACCCCTTCGTCATCGTTGATGATAAGATTGACTCCAGAACAGCTCCCGTTGATGATAAGATTTTGAGCTGCTACAAAGTCAAAGTTAAATCGTATTATTTCAATTAGATCATTAAAAGGTACTTTTAAACGTCAGAAATAATAAGGAAAAACCAGCCAAGTGCGAGTCGGTCTCGCACACGAACGATTCCGTACCACCGTACAATATTGAGCACAAATCGCCGATGGACGTATCACCCTCTTTAATGCTTAACTTTATTTAGAAAATCACAATCTGTGATAATTCCAACTGTCTACGGTTCATGAGATACAGTCCGGTGACAGATAGACGGACGAGACTAGTAATAGGATTCCGTTTGGCACCCTTCGCGTACGGAACCCTAAAAAGAAAAGTTGATTCTAGTTACCCTTTCAAAAGGCTCACGACTCGATGGTCATAGACCAATGAACACGTTGTTTGTTTATTTAGCAGAATGGAAATAAAAGTCTTGCAAAAACCAAGTCGTTTAACTAAGTTAATCTCTTCTTTATAATAAATCTCAAGAGTGTTTAACAATTGATGTGGAAAAAGACGCAAACTTAATAAAGTAAGAGAATCTTGGAAAAGTTATATTTAAGATATAAGTTTTTTAACTTTAAGCAAGTTTATCAACTTTAGTAAAGTAGAAAAAAGAGATGCCTTTGACTTCTTTGTGTAAATTCATCTGAGTACTATCAGAATTCCTTTTTCTGATAATAAACAGCATTGCTGTATTTGAAGAGTACGGATGTCGGTGAATTTCAGGTTCATGAGATATTTTAATTTGGTTTCTTAAACCGGCAATGTTCCGGGAATCCATGCGGTCTATCTCCCCCCAGGCCATCTGTTTGCTCCTTCTTCCTCGTGTCGATAACACGACAGTTTTTTATATTTTTGAATCCAAAACCTAGCCACTTCCACGGCGTCGTCAAGTGGCAAGGCAGAGGTCACTTTGGCTGCATTTTTTGGAGCACAAGGGCAGGATAAGAGTTGTGACATAGTTTGCGATACAGCTTCACATTCAAACCCTGCATCTGCCAGGCTGTAGCCTTATTTACCTTGACCTATATAGACAGGGTATATTCTTCTAGTACAAAAGTATCAGTTGAACGGCAAACATAATCATGGATACCAAAGATCCCAAAGAAGAGAGGTTGTATAAGAAACCATGGCATATGTGAGTAAGAGACTCAAAAAACTCTCAATTAACTTTCTACTGTAAATCCTCATTCATACGATGTAGTTTCTCGCCCAAGGCATATAATAAAATTGAATCAATAATTTATTGGCAACAACAACGTACCGTAACGTACGCGTACGTTCATTCAACGTCTATGTCATGCTACAGGAATTAAAATTTCACCGTGTAAATCAAGCTTTACAATGCTACTATTATAAAAAAAAACCGGGTCAAATGCGTGTCGGAACACGCAAAATGAAAGGTTCCGTAGTTGGGATGAACTTATACCAAGAAAAAACTTAACATTGTAGTTGAAAAACATGTTCTACCATACATTACAACTGCAAACGAAACGTAACTTTTGTACGCACAATATTGAGTGATTTACCATGTTATTTGAAGACCATACACTTCTTATAGGTTTTCCTGTAATCTGTATGTATAGAATAGTTCCATGTATTTTGTTAAAAAAAATTGGCTCAGCAGTTTTGGAGATAACGGGGGCATGGTCAATTTCCATTTATTTTCTTTAATAACTTGAAAACTCAGTGTTTTGAAACTATTGATAAAATATACTTGAAATCCTCATAAAAAGTCCTTTCATTTGATTTGTCACCACACGGTACAGTTTGCAAACATTTTATTCCCCCAAAAGTGAACTTATTCAAAATTCATTTATTTACGTAATACTTTTGTGTTTGGCTCACAGAAATTCATAATGTGTACCAAATTTCAACTCAGAATGATATCACTAAAAATTTTTTTTATCTAATTGTGAGAAAGCTTGAAAGAATTGAAACATTGAGTATGTGTAACTATAAAAGTACAGTTTTCGTGGTGATAATCCATTCGTGTCAGTCTCAGCACCTGTTAATATTTTCATCACTTTTACGCTCTCGAAAATATAGCTTACTTCGCCGTTCATTTACTTAACGAAGATATTGTATAATCATAAAATAAATTTTTGATTTTATCACACGAATAGCTGAAGCCCAGTGTGTGATTTTAAATTTCTTGATTGGTTTGTTAAATAATAGGAAAAAAAACATTACTGACAGTGTTTTTAAAAAACATATAGGTTTTTTCAACATCATTTTTTGAGACTATTATTTTGTAGCATTTTGATAGTGTTTTTTGCTACTTTTTTGAGTTGAGCATGTGTGCTTACATAAAATATTTTTAATAACCAAATTTATGTTATTATATTGAGTAAAAATGTTCCTAAACTTAACACGATATCGTCAATTTTGTGTGAAGAGGCAACGGAAATAATTTTTTACAATATTATAAACCAACATTTTCGAATAAAAATTGCTTCCAATGGAGATGAAGGAGTAATCTATCTGTGGCAATTATTAGTTACATTTGGTTTCGTTAAAATTTTCCGCAAAATGTACCGAAAAACTGCAAGTTTTTGTCAATTTTTTTCTAATCATCATTTTCATCCTTAAGTGGTCCAGTAGATTCGGAGCAAATCGACTGTGATAGACGGACATAAAGACAGACACACGAATGAACCTTAGGGTACCATTTTTTCCTTTTGAAGAACGGAACCCTAAAAATATGTGGTTATAGTAACATAATAATGTAGTACGCTGACCCACATTCGTATCCCCTCAGTATTATATATAGAGGTGCTGTTACATAAATCATAACGCTTATGATATTAAGGGATAAAAAGAACTCCCATAGAGGATACACGTCTCGTTGGACTTGTAATCTATATCCTGTGATATTGATCCTTAGGCCGCGCTCCCAAGGCTGTCGAATTGAAAACTATCGGAAGCTCCAGGGAATGGAGTGAAAAGGTAGTTGAAAAAGCTGCTTGATAAATTGCAGTGTTGATAGAATTTAAGAGTCAGATTTTGTTAAAAGTAAGATAAGAAATAGTTGTATTTGTCACAGAAACACGTGCATATGTAAACATAATTAACTCGAGTAGGTAAACATGGGCACAAAAAACAAATAGTCGGCAGCTGCACGTCATGACGCTAAGGTTGCTGTTGTCAGGGTGTCCTAGACTGTGTGACGACTAACACAAGAATAGTGAATTGTTGATCTTTAATCACCACCATATTGATTTATGCCTCTAGATTATTTTATCATTTTTTGCGGTATTTTACATAAAGCGAGTGCCTATCAGACCTCCACAAGCCAGTTGTTGCTTGCCAGTGGTAACACGATATCCCTTGGTAAGACTGGTTGTTAGACTTTTGGGCTTTTTATTACCCGTAACGGCTGTCAAAGATTTTCAAAGCAAGAAGGGGTCCCGATATGTATTGGATGGTCACCCATTCACGAACCGACCGCGTTAAGCCTCTAGATTATTAATTTGTATTTAAATAAGAAGATAAGGAACGATGTATTTTTCGACCCGAGCCTTATATATCAATGTGGATGTCAACGTGTTCTGCCTTATATCCCCTTAGAAACAAGACGAAGTGTTTATTGTACTACGTATTTGTACATAGAAGTAAATAATTATCATCTGTGAAATGGCAAGCTTTTGGTAAAAGAATGCTTCTGTAGTACATTACACTACCGAGGATCCTTTGGCACTCGTTTCACGTAGACAGGGCGTTGTTGGTAAACATTTGTGCAATTGTTTTGTGAAATGTCACTTGAAATGTATTTTAAAAAAACCGGCCAAGTGCGAGTCGGACTCGCGCAGGAAGGGTTCCGTACCATTATCTATAAAAACGGCAAAAAAATCACGTTTGTTGTATGGGAGCCCCCCTTAAATATTTGTTTTATTTTAATTTAATTATTTATTTTTAAAGTGAATATATAACTAATATTCTGTGAATATTTCAAGCGTCTACCTGTTGTCGTTATCAATATCGAGCAAAATCGAGCAAAAAAGACACGTTTGTTGTATGGGAGCCCCCTTAAATATTTATTTTATTCTGTTTTTTAGTATTTGTTGTTATAGCGGCAACAGAAATACATCACCTGTGAAAATTTCAACTGTCTAACTATCTTGGTTCATGAGATACAGCCTGGTGACAGACAGACAGACAGCCAGACAGATAGACAGACAGACAAACGGCGGAGCCTTAGTAATAGGGTTCCCGTTTACCCTTTGGGTACGGAACCCTAAAAACAAGATGGCTATATTAGTTCAGGTTTTGGCCACGAGCTAATATTACCTTATGGCGCTTATAGCGCGTGGACTTGGCGATAAATCACAATGTACAAATTCAATTCTTATAAGTTTTAAATGCTCGAATATCTTAAGACAGTCCAAAACAGTATCATTACATGCAACCTATTGCATCCTCGACATTCTATTCCTACAAAGATCCTCGTCGCTATCTCCTTGGTAAGAAAACCGTGTACAAGTATAAAATGTTAGATTTATCCCGCGTGTGGGCGACATTTACTGCGCGGCCACTTGTGTGGAGTTCCGTTGACTCTGCCGAGAAAGTGACTTGTCTGTTTAGAGAAAAAATGTTTAAGAATACAAGTAGTGTTTAGATTCTTTAGAGTTAAGAGGTGGTCTTAATCATTTTGTGCATTGATCAAAAAAGGAGATTGTTAAGGTTTTTAGTGGCTAGAGGCCCACCGCCCATGAGTTTACTACATTCTTCTACTTTATAAAAATCTTAGATCAATACACTGACAGACTACGCACAGCCTAAACAACTGGGTTTAGAAACATGAAATTTTATACAAGTCAATTTCAAAGTCAAACCATTTATTTCAAATAGGCACATAAGAGGCACTTTTGAACGTCAAAATTTACAAAAAAAATAGAATTGATTCTAGTTGTCCCTTCCAAAAGGTAGTTTCGTATGGAGAAGAATGGGCAAGAAACTCCACCGGTACTCTTTTAAAAATGTTTTACAATATTTTGTTTGATTACATTAATTATATGATTATATGTGAAGACGATGCACCTAGAATAAAATTACTATACCATAATAGGTAAAACGAATTAAAAACTAAGCAATGAAAAATAACTTAATTATTAGATAGATACATGGTGTTCACATATTTACAAACATCATAAAAGTATGTTTTTCTAAAAAAATTAAAAAATAAGGTAGTGTGTGAGTATAGGTTATCGCAGAATGTAAAATCAATATCATAAAAATAACAGATTTTACCATAAAAATAGCAACCAGTTTAATTTAGTCTAGAGTTCCATGTATAGCGAAAGTGAGCACTAAAGAAGGATTAAAAAAAAAAATCTAAAGTGGTTAAACAAATAAAATATAAAAGGGAGATAAGGGGTTCACTTGTTTTTTTTGTCTGCTGTATGTTATAATATCTGCCTTTTAGTCTGTGCTAAATAAATGTATATTTTCATTCTTTTCTTTCAAAAGTTTGTTTGGAAAATTTACATTTTTGCCGATGGGATATCTCAACGGGCGCTCGGCTTGTTTCAGTATAATATCAGTTTTATTTGACAAGTTGGGCCAATTCGAAGCTTCCTTCCTTTCTTTAAAATTTGGCTGGAATAAAATAAAGGAACGGTGCGGTTGACATTGAATGCGTTGCAATAACATGCTAGATTAATTTAGTTGGTAAAATAAATACCACTAACAGTTCACCTCGTTTGGCGAACGGAGTGTTGTAATTACAGTTAGTAATATTATTTGTACACACGAGATTGCTGTTACTCTCTTTGTATAAATTATTTTCTGTTCAAAGAATACGGTTCAAGTATTTGCACATGTTATAATAATTATTGTAACGCCTCTTTTAATTGCCCAAACAATTAATTAAAACTTAAATACAGAAAACTCAAAAGAAAATGAAAAAGGCAAGCTCAACAAATTGAGAAGTTTTGTACAAGAGCACGTCAAATCAGTCGTCGGGCGGGAAAATCGTCTCGGACCAAAAAAAACCAGCTGGAACCGGTAAAATCCGAGGTCGGTGCCAACTTTCCGCTCCAGCGGGATGACTGGGCGCTTCCCGCGTGGAATGACCCTCTCACTCAAGAAGTTTTGGACGAGGCATAAATTAATAGCCCTTTTTTAGAGCTTAGGTTTTTAGGGATGTATTTTGTACAGCGGTGTATACTTAAAAGGTTTTTAGCAGAACGTTGATTTTTGTAAATGTATGAAAGTAAACATTCATTTGCGGCCTTTAATTTAACGATAACAGGTGCAGGGATGTTTACTGGGCAGGGCACGTCACAAGCATTTCCCTTTTCAATTTCCAATTTTATTCTTCAATTTCTACTTTCTCGCAATTTCTGTTTTCATTCTTTCTTTTTTCTTTCACTTTCTTGCACTAAATAGTATGATTAAGAAAATCTCAAATAAGCACTATTAAAAGCTAATTTGACGTACGTTAACTTCGCCATGCACCATCTGCTCGTTACATTATAAATGTTTTCGTTCAACTTCCAAAAAACTAAACTACAAACTTGTGGAGTTTCACCGCTCATTATTTGTCCATTACGATGCCTTCTCCAAACATTCGTGCATCTCATTTCCCTCGGCCTACTTTCCACGGCAACTGCAGCTCTTTTGTGAAACCAAGTGCCTTTTACCTGCACAAGATAGTGTATCTTAGAGTCACATTTATTTTCTAGCATACTGTGCTTATGTTTTGTTATTGTAAGGAACATTTTCTATTCTGTGGTGTCGTGTTATTGAAGTTTATGTGCGTGATTGGATTACAATGTTGCAGCCATTGTTTTTTTTTAATTTCTAGTTTTAAAAGACATTCTGGGATATTAGTGTACAGTGTGTTTAATATTGCGGTATTTGATCAATTATTTATAAGGATTTTTAAAGGAAATATTAAAAATAATTTTGTCTTGACCATATTTTGACGCATATCAACGAATTCCTACTTTGATGGCGTCTTTGTAAGAAGTGATGAAATATTTGTCACATCTGCGGCTTTTTGAACAAGCAGTTCTATCCACCATTACGAAATTGAAATCGCATTATGTAATCCAAGCATAGCATGTTATTAAAATACCTCAAAAATGTTACCTACTATCCTTCGAGTAATTGTGACAGGCTAGTTTAGAGTCCAGCTTATCCCGCTAGGGATAGCTAGGGGTTGGTTACGAGGACCTTTTATATCCCATGGGGCTCATAAAGGTGACTAAGGGATTTTGTTACGGGGATGGCACAGTCAGCATCCCTCCTGAACTAATATATGCCAAAACGAGTAGCGTGATGACGAAGCATTTGCCATGTTTAAGCCTGTTTCCCCAACTCCTGATAAATTTTGGTTAACTTATGTAGTACATATTTTCAACCCACGTCAGCTTGTTTAAGAAGTAAACGAAATAAAGAAAAGAATGGGCTCTCTTACCTCCGTGTCATAGGTTCTACAAAATAAAGCAACTAAATAAATAAATGCTCTGGGTACAGTTGCTATGCCCCTAATATGCGCGCCTTTAGGAACTAATCGATGGACACATCATTCATCAAAATTGAGCTGTATTTGTTTGAAGTTATTAGAGAAATTGTGGACACAAATACTTATCCGTACAAAAAGCCCTGTTGGCTGATGTAACATCTCTTAATACAAGATTCAAAAGCCGGATCTTATGCTGCTCTTCAAAAAACTTAAAAATGAATGATAAATATGGCGTATGACCTTAGAAACTTTAATAAGATCTTTTGATGAATATGATTATATCTCGGTTTTAAAACTTTAGCCCACACACGTTTAGTAATAAGAAGAGGCCTCACATTACAGAACTACAATTATAAGCGCTCCAAAAACAATACAAGATTAACCACCACCAACATCTTCAGCCTGACAGAACACATCTCCCTAATCTTGCTTCTCTTTGTTACAGCCGCAAGAAATGAAACGCAGAAGGAGCCACACCTCGGGCGTGTTGTGACGTGTCGAGCAGCCATGCCGTCAGACGTCGCTACGATGCGCTACATTCTGTTCTGTCTCCTCTCACTATCCTTCAACAGAAACTTCGCGTTCGTACTCGACAAACAGAACCCGTACTCGCAATTTCGCAAATGGAACGCCGGACTGAACGGCACAGTCGAATTAGAATTCAAAACTGACCAACCCAACGGTTTACTTTTGTATACGGATGACGGCGGCACTTATGATTTTTTTGAACTGAAGCTGGTCAATGGAGCGTTGCGACTGAGGTATAACTTGGGGGGAGGGGCGCAAATTATCACTGTTGGCAGCAACCTCAATGATGGACATTGGCATAAAGTTCAGGTGAGTCGATTGAACAACCTATTTTGTTTGGCTATTGGGAGTAACTACGTGTTGTACAAACTATTTTCTGCATTAAATACTGTTCTGGTTAGACCTAAAAGTAATAATTGGAAAGACCTCCAGAGATACGTAGGAAAAGAAAAGGGAGGCCTTTGCCCTTTAGTGTGATAGCAAAGGCTAATCCTAATATTATAAATGCGAAAGTGATTTTGTTTGTTTGTAACGCTTTTACGCTAAAACAGCTAAACGGATTTGGATGCGATTTGGCACACCGATAGACTATGACCTGAGTAAGAACATAGGCTACTTTTCATCCTGGATCACAGACAAAGTCGCGCGCAACAACTATTAATAACATATTCAGCACTACTGGGAAATACTTAATTGAAATTGTTTCCTTAAAACCCATTCTCACACCACGGGTAAGAGCGTGGGTGCCATAAAAGGCCACTAAGATTACCTCAAAACAAAGGCAGCAAATTCATCTGTGTAGGTACGTACTAATTACGTCACGCAGTTAACACTAATCCCCCCTCGTACATACCCGATGTAATAAACACACGGTAATTAATTATAGTTCTGAAGTCGTGAACACATTTCGACACAAATGCGAGCGAACATCGATCAACGAATTTGTATTATTTTCAATGTTTATGGTAATAGATTTGTGAATAATAAGGGTACATTACATGGGTATTGATGGACCCTTAGGCTAGGTGGAGTGATGATCTTTGCAATTAGACGGATAAGAAGCTGATGTTTGGCAGTGGACTTTTAGCAAAAATAGATAGTGACGGGTTCCGTACTTGGGATGAATTTATCCCGGAAACAAACTTAACATTATAGTTGAAAAACATGTTCGTCACGATATATACGTGATATACGTCACGGTCAATTCTCCAACAGCAAATGTAAATTTGTAATTGTAACAAAAAATATTATATGTTATACTACAGATTAACGATTTTCGGACTTTTTCCTTTACTTGAGCTATGAGACCTTGCTTCTTGCCAAATTTCATGATTCTGGGTCAACGGGAAGTACCCGTAGTTTTGATTTCTTTGCGAGTAAAAAGATATATCTCATAAATGGGCGTATTTTTTAATTGTGTTGACTTAGTAGCTTGAGTTTTTTAGAGCTCTAAGGGACCGTAGACTTACATATTTGATATTCATTTCAATTTGATACCTCCACACGTTCCTGAGAAAAGGGGTCTTGTCAAACTGACAGGCAGACAGACGGACTACGAAGTGATCCTATAAGGGTTCCGTTTTCCCCTTTTGAGGTACGGAACCCTAAAAACAATAAGTGAAGATCTGTAAACGAAATTAAGCAATACCAAGCAGCAATGACGCTCCTATAGCTGTACAAGGATCTTTAGGCGCGTGGCCAGAAACGGAACTAATGCCACCTTGTTTTTTCAATGCATTTCACAAAATATGTTAACCAACAGCGCCCTCATGTCAACGACACTTGAGTGCCAAAAAATGTTTGTGCACGTGAAAAGACAAGTGTCAAGAACTTTATCACATCCCTCAATACAAAATTAGAGTAGAGACACATGTCTCGGGTTTCTTAAAATGTCAAGCGTACTAAGCCTTATTAGAAGCTACTATATATATGTTCATTACATTATTAATTCCCTCTTTACCCGCCAGGTGGCGCGTCGCGACGAGCACACGTCATTACAAGTGGATGGCATCACGCAAAGTAAGACTTCAAGAGGCAAAGAGTTCGTCTTCGGGAAGTTTAATTCAAACTCCGATGTGTTCGTCGGAGGAATCCCGCCATCGTGAGTCATTTCTTTTTTATACGTTCGATATTTGAATTGTATTCTTGTCTTTGTGTGGTGGATTGATGGACCAGTTGCGGAATTGAGTACATGGAAATTGGTCCTAAGGTCTGGATTGTTTTTTTCTTAGAGGATTGTGTTCTAACAGGATGCCAAAGTAATAGATTAGCACAAGTTGACTTACGAATTTAAAACTAAAACATAATGAATAACATAATAATAAACAATGGTTTAAAACCCAAAATATGACGTCAACACACTAGGAAATCTGGATTACAATAGGTGCTTAATCAGCACAAATTAAATTAATGTTTCGGTGTACATGATAAAAGCGATGAACTACAATTTATCATACCTAATTAATTGTTGCTACCTATGAATTCAAAACGTAATTGTGTTGTTAGTTACCAATTCATTTGGTTGCGAATACTCATTTATTTTGTGTTGCGTGCGGGCGGAAGCACTAAGTAATAAAGGCTTTATTAAAGTAGCTTAAGTTGATAAAACGAAACTAAGGAGTGAAAAATTGTCGGGTAAGCTTAAGTTTGTTGGACATCTTACTAACTTTAGCGTGGGATATTGCTGTAAAATTGATTCATTAACATGCACATTCAAGATTTACTTCATATTTGTTTCTTCTAAAACTAAAAAAAACCGGTCAAGTGCGTGTCGGACCACGCACAATGAAGGGTTCCGTAGTTGGGATGAATTTATCCCAAAAACAAACTTAACATTGTAGTTGAAAAACATGTTCTCCCATACATCGATATGCGCCACGGTCAATTTTCCAACTGAAAATGTAAGTTTGTAATCGCAAAAAGTATTTTTTTTAGGTGATAAAACTAAAAATTAACAATTTTCGGACTTTTTCCTTTACTTGTGTTGTGAGACCTTGCTCCTTGCCAAATTTCATGATTCTAGGTCAACGGGAAGTACCCTATAGGTTTTGATTTATTTGCGAGTATCAAAATATGTCAATATGTATGTATGTTAGAAGCTTGACTTTTTGGAGCTCAAGGGACCGTTACCTTACGTATTTGATATTAATTTCAACTTGATACCTCCATGCGTTCCTGAGAAAAAGGGTCTTGACAGATTGACAGACAAACAGACGGACAACGAAGTGATCCTATAAGGGTTTCGTTTTTTCCTTTTGAGAGGTATGATCCCCTAAAAACAATGAGCTTTATGACAACTCTAATAAGGTTTTTAATGCAAAAACGTTTTTCTCTTACATTCAAACCTTATGTAATTCTTCTAAAAATATTTTGTTGAACGAAAAATGTGGTCTTCTTGGCCGTTGTATTGTGTATTTCAATTAGTCATTTTTACTACAATAAAGAGGATAAAATACTGAAATGACACTTAACGGCCATAGTAATCCCGCTGAACCACAGCATATAACAATATCATAGTCAACCCAGCACAGAATCACCAGTACACTAGCCGCAACATATTAAAACCAATTACTCTACCAAGGGAGCCATTACCTTTATTTATTTCAGCTTACTTCTAATGAGACACTTTAATTAAACAAAGTTAAACAGTTCAATCTTAACCGATGGTTAAGTTAGCAGCGAATTGAGAGATTACACTCGCTTTTAGTTAATTGCAATGAGTTAACGTGGGTTTAGCGATGTAGTTAAATATATGTTTTATGTGGATTGTGGGAATGTTAGGGAAACAGAAGAACGGAAAATTAAAGAGTCGTTATGATAAATGTTTGTGGAGTTAACTGATGATTAAGAAGTCATCAGTGAATAGTGATTTAAGTTTAGATTTAGGTAGTGTTCTCTACGTTAATCATTAAATGAAAGTCTTTGATGCTTTTAGCAAGTATGGAACGACTTTTATTGCAGTGACGTTCTTGTATTTTTAGGGTTCCGTACGCAAAGGGTAAAACGGGAACAATATTACTAAGGCTCCGCCGTCTGTCACCAGGCTGTATCTCATGAACCGTGATAGCTAGACAGTTACAATTTTCATTGATGATGTATTTCTGTTGCCGCTATAACAAAAAATACTAGAATAAAATAAATATTTAAGGGGGCTCCCATACAACAAACGTGATTTTTTTGCTCGTTTTCCCTCGATATTGATAACGGCAACAGGTAGACACTTGAAATATTCACAGAATATTTAGTTATATATTCACTTTAAAAATAAATAATTAAATTAAAATAAAACAAATATTTAAGGGGGGCTCCCATACAACAAACGTGATTTTTTTGCCATTTTAATAGATAATGGTACGGAACCCTTCGTGCGCGAGTCCGAATCGCACTTGGCCGGTTTTTTTTTATACACGTACTAATTTGATATGAGCTGAAAGGACTCATCAATGGACATGTGTTTTATTTTAGAATGTAAGATACGTTATCGAGGACCTTAGGAGGATACAGCGATCTAATAGAAACAAAAGCGTACAACCGACCTGCCTAGCTTTTTCCCAACTATGTTGGGGTCGGCTTCCAGTCTACCCGGATGCAGCTGACTGCTGAATACCAGTATTTTATATGGAGCGACTGCCTATCTGAGCTCGACAACCTAGTAACTGGGTAATACGATACCACTTAGTAAGACTGGCTGTCAGACTTTCGGGCTTCTGACAACCCGTAACGACTGACAAAGATCCACGAATGACAGCCGCGACCAACGGCTTAACGTGCTCTCTGAGGCTCGGAGCCTCGGAGCAGTCTCGATATGTAAAGATGGTCACCCATCCACGGGCCAACCCCGGCAAGATGGTACTTCCCGGGGTTGGTCCGTACATGGTTGACCATCTGTCAATTTGTATTAGGTTGTCCTAATACCAATTAACACGAGTTTATGAGCTGAAAGGACCAATCAATAGACATATTGTGTTTTATTTTGGAATGTAAGATACATTATCGAGAACCATAGGAGCATACAGCGATCGGATATAAACAAAAGCGTACGAACCACCTAATACCAATTACCACGAGTAACTAATCAACTAAATAGCATTCAGACGAACCATCGCTACAGTCGCTCCTCTCAACGTTTATAGATTTACCAACCGAACCTCGTATTTTTGCTGATACGATCTTTTTCACTAAACAACCTCAGCGATTAAACTTAAACCCTGAATTTTATGCGCTAAAGTTGGAATCTGAATGCACATTTTAGGAATATGTGAGCCCATTCAAATTCTCACTTTAAATTTGATGTGTTAAGGTTTATATTGCAACGGATATTTTAGAGCAAATGCATTGGAGTTTGTGGGCTGTTAGCTAATTGGTGTGTCGAAAACCGTTAGTATATTCCGATTCGTAGAGTCCTCTGTGAATCATTGAAATTTATTCTTGGGTGAATTTCTAAATGGTGTTCTGAACTTAGTTGATTGCTTTTACATTACGCTAGAATATTCAACCGAAAATACGTATCACTTTTTAATGTCATGTAATTGAAATACTCGGTTCTTGTAATAAAAAACGAAGCCTTTTCCTCCTGAATTTTCCGTTTTTTCAATATTGGGGTTTTTTACTGTAAGGCCAAATTATACTTCAAAAGAGCACAATTTTCCTTAAGGAAGCTACTAACAATACAAGAATACTACGCGACGCTAAGGACCAAGGAGACTGTTCATCTTACGAGTCGTAGTTTTAACCACTAACGGTCGGTAAGGTGAGTACCAGGTGATTTAACTACGGTTGTAATTGAAAACAAGCGCCCCGTTGAGTGGTCGTTAGTTAGGAGATCAAATACACCAGCGGTATAATCCTCTATAGGCTTCACATTTTACGACGCTCACTAAGACCTAACTAGACAAGGGATGTTTGTTAAATAGGGATACAGAACCAAAAGCAAACCTTAAAAATTGCAGACTGTGGCGGAAAATTAGACCATCATTGGGTCTAGTGGTGCTGAGCATGAGGTCCTGGGTTCGATTCCCAAGACGGGCAAAGTGTTATTGGGTTTTCTATAGGAATTTCTCAGTAGCAACCCGGAATCTGGATTTGTGCCCGGTTGGAGGTAACAGGCAGTTTTTTTCTGTGTAATCTTCACAGACGTGATGGTATTGATATATAAACAAGATAAAACAAAAAAACCGGCCAAGTGTGAGTCGAACTCGCGCACGGAGGGTTCCGTACCATTATCTATAAAAACGACAAAAAAATCAAGTTTGTTGTATGGAACCCCTTCAATATTTATTGAAGTAAAACTTCTTTACACACGCTTCACTTGGGGAGTAAGCTGGTGAATGCGTGGTGAGAGCGTTACGGAAGCGAGTGAACGGAAGTTTAGAGGGCGATATAAGTTAGTGAAGATAGAAAGAGAGAGAGAGTTACGTTTCGTATATTACAGATTAGTATTACTATTTGTAAGTTTTATTTCAGTCGTGTTTGTTGTTATAGCGGCAACAGAAATACATCATCTGTGAAAATTTCAACTGTTTAACTATCACGGTTCATGAGATACAGCCTGGTGACAGACGGACAGACAGCCAGACGGACGGACAGCAGACCCTTATTAATAGGGTTCCCGTTTTATCCTTGGGGTACGGAACCCTAAAAATACAGATTTTTGTAACTACACTACCCGTGGTCATTGACCCAAGAAAAAAAAACCAAATATTTTTTCTTTGTTTTATCGTGTTTAAATATCCAAGTCTGCGGTGTTTAGCTAGCTAATTAAATTTGACCCAGTATAATACAACTATTCAAAATTAAATGTCTAACTATTTATGAATATAATATTGATCTTTACAAACTAATAATTAAATTATAATCAACTGATGCCCTAAAATAACAATTATAATCCTTAGTTTTCCTCGCCTAGTTATCCACGCTCAACTTTTAGTTATTATTGGTCAAGTAACCACAACAGCTTAGACGAAAGTCAACAACAGATTTACCAATTCTACTTAATCAGACTTTTGTATCGGGTTTATTCTTTCATATCGCCCACACCTGTGTGTAAGACATATTTTATTAGTATTCGTCGCGTCTAGCGTTTTGTTAGGCTTTAGCGAAGGGCCTATTAGGCTCGGAGACGTGTCCTGACTATAGATAGGGTTAGGTCTCAGCTATTTTGTGGATACTGGAATATTTTTTATGAAGGTTGTATTGGACCCGTTCGGACCCATATTGTCAGTAATTTGATGGACATTCGGCCTGTTTTCTTTAGATTTTGTGAGTCAGGTAAAAAAATATGTTTTGTGTTCGATAGTTTAAATTATTTCGTTATCCCTATTTTTTATCATTACCCGGACAACATGGACGTTCTTATGCCCGTTAGAATGATCGGCCATTACCAAATAAAATCTGGTCATAGATAAAATACAGAGAATCATGATAGCAGTAACGTTTTAAAAGGAAATACTGGCAAATTGCTGTCAAAATCGCTGAATCAATTCTCACAAGAAAAGTTTTGTCCATATTTTTTTGTCATGTCTCTAACAAAGGTAAAAAGGGTTAAAACTGAAACATAATAAATGAATATGCCAAAAATAAAAGGCTGCATAAAATTAATTAGATTAGTTGAGTTCGAAGGACCACTTTTCGTAAATTGACAGTCCTCGAAGGACCAGTACCTACAACTGTAATTCAGACTAATTATCTTGGCTCTAGCATATTAAATATTCAAAACTACTATCTACTATTAATTAAAGAGAAAATGAAGGACTTTTAATAATTATTTTGATTAAATTATGATTTATTTCTTTCGTCTAGGGATTTTATAAAATGATAGCAAAAAAGTTTTACTATTTTTTGAAGGGCAATTACATAAATTTAATGTTAATGTTCAGTGATCTGTTTTTATTAAATTGTTTTACACTGAGGCGGTGAGGTTTTTAAACTAAAAACCAGCCAAGTGCGTGTCGGACCAGGCTCAATGAAGGGTTCCGTAATTGGGATGAATTTGTCCCAAGAACAAACTTAACATTGTAGTTGAGTAACGTATTCTCCCATTCATTCCAACTGCATATTATGTAAGTTTGTACACACAATACTGAGAGATTGACCATGTTATTTTAAGACCATAGACTTCTTATACATAGGTTTTCGGTTTTTTTTTTGGGGTTTTTTTTAGGATGTATAAATCTGGAACTATTATTCTGTATTTATTTTTCAAAATGTTAGCCTCTGTAGTTTCGGACATTAGGGTGGAATGGTCAATTTTCATCTATTTTCTTAAATAACTTTAAAACGATTTATTATAAAATTAAAAAAAAAAATACTTTGACCCCAGTCATCACAGTAAGCCCTTGCATTTAATATGTCACACGCTACAGTATGCAAAACTTGTTTTTCTTGTATGTTTCCAAAAGTGAAATATTCAAAATTCATTTATTTACGTAACCCGTCCGTTTGGGTCACAGAAATTGATGTGTACCAAATTTCAACTTAATCACTGGTCTGACAGACCGACAGACAGACACGAATGATCCTATAAGGGTTCCACTTTTTCATTCGGATATACGGAACCCTAAAAACTAAGTCATATACAAGGTGGAGACGATAATACGAAACTAAATTGATGACGTTTCCAGTCTGCATACGAAAATTCAATCAAATATATGCAATAGGTTATTTACTATAGCTAGGCTGATCGGCAAAACGCATAGTTGGCCCATCACTACTAGTTTGTTTGGAAAAAATCCGGCCAAGTGCGAGTCCGACTCGCACACGAAGGGTTCCGTACCATTATCTATAAAAACGGCAAAAAAATCACTTTTGTTGTATGGGAGCCCCCTTCAATATTTATGTTATTCTGGTTTTTAGTATTTGTTGCTATAGCGGCAACAGAAATACATCATCTGTGAAAATTTCAACTGTCTAACTATCACGGTTCATGAGATACAGCCTGGTGACAGACGGACAGACAGACAGACGGCGGAGCCTTAGTAATAGGGTTCCCGTTTTACCCTTTGGGTACGGAACCCTAAAAATCACTTATTTAATTTCGATACTCGGATTCATTTGATAGTTCCAAAATACTCTAATACATTAGTATTGCCAGTGTTTTTATTTATTGTCGTAGGTATTGTTAAAGAAAAAAGGTTAAAGATATATTAATTTGTAGACATAAAGTTAGTTTTAAAGTAACGACACGCGAATAGGAAACGATCGTCAAATGAGTAGAAATTAATATAACATTAACAACATCGAAGAAGAACAATTACCGAACTTTGTTTAGAATAATAATTCAGGGAAATTGCTATGAAAGCTAAAAGGATTACCTCTTTAGCGTGTATTAACAATATATCGATGCAGATTGTATTAAAATAATATTCGTTTGTAAATATGAATTTAATTGAAAGTCAATTCAATATCAATTCGTGAAAAGAGAATACTTCGTTTAATTTTAATAATTGGTATTTGTTTCACGTGATTTTATTTTAATATTTATTTTAAAGTTGAAACACGGTTTGTTATTGTGATATTTGAAGTCTACGGCATTAGCGCCAAGCGAATCGCACATTGGCAGACACTAATGATTTCGCACACAGGCGGATTATAATTATTTGTAATAGATTCTATATTAAAATAATTGTGGAAATTCGGTTTATTTCGAGACGCGGACTGCAATACTGATTCGAGTAATTGAATCCAGAATTGTCTTAAAAAGTGCAATGGTTTGCATAAGTCTGTCATATAGGTAACTAATACTTTAAGAAATAAAGGCGGAAAGATTCAATGTATTTACTGGAAAGCTGATTACATTTAAAGCTACCTATCGGTGAAAATAATTGTACATTAATATTTTTTTCCAAAGACCCAAACACAATTTAATTTTTTTGCTGAACTGCAGAACAGTCCGTCGGCCATGCAAAATCTTATAATTTAAATCAATATTCAATACCCGCTACTCTTCCAACTTGTACCACACCCCAAAGCGATGCGTGCACACAATACAGTACAACAATCCATTGTGTCGGCGACAAACTTACTACTACAAGTTAATAGCTGTGGCGGGCGCTTTGCTATTGTTTGTAATAATGCTTGTGTACTTTTTATGAACTTTTATAATAATTATGAACGATTTTTTTGACGGTTCAAAGAGAAAAATGTAGTTTGATTATATAGATATTAGCTTAAGGCGATACAATTTAAGTAGGTTCTATTAGTAACATTGTGTGCCTGTTACACTCTTTGACTGGACTAAAAAGAGTGTCCATGGACAAGCAAGAAACTCTTGCTTGTTTGTCCATGGACACTCTTTTTAGCAAGAAACTCTTGCTTGTTCTTTTCCATAGGAACCTCCTACGCTTTAGAATCGGCAACAAGCATCGTATTTCTGTAAGTGCCAGTAAATGGTTTCATTGAAATAAATTCTTTGAATTTAGGGGTTTTTTTTTTGAGTTAAACACGTTTTCAAGGAGTCGGTCAATCAGTGAGATAAAGCTTGTTGCACATTCAAAAGCGTAGTAGGTACCTATGGAGAAGAACGGGCAGGAAACTTCATGGACACAAAATGTTGTGTAAAAATGAATGGTTTACACAACATTTTGCTCGTAAATATCATGCTTAAAACCGTTCTCTCCACTCCACTGTACATGTTTGATAATAATATCATGTTATGCCATGCCATGTCCCCAACTGCTAATAGAGGTCATTAGATAATAACCTGCATATGAGTCTCTACATTTGGTTCATGACTAATCATGAACCAAATGTAGAGACTTAAGAGACAAACCGTTTTTAACCTTTTTCTACTAAATCCAGACCTAAATTACAAATTCATGTGTTCTTCTATAAAGTCAAAAAGTTACGTTATTCGCGTAGCCTAGATCTCAGAATATCACAGTCAGCTTTTCAGCTTAAATCTAGCACAGAATATATACGGCTGACTACCACAAACTATTTGGTACCAACAATAGCTCCGAAACACTTTGGACGGAAGGTCGTGGGTTCGAGTCTGACCCAGTTGGTCTATTGTTACCCACTTTGAAAATAGTTTGAGAGGTTAAAAGCTGAAATAGTTACATTAAGTGCTGAGTCAACAGGCCTTTATATTTGTAAATTAAGTTCGTATCGGGGTAGCATCTAGTATCACAAATCGATCAGTAGTGTACGTTATTAGGGTCAAAACATTTTATGGTGGCGCGGTGAGAGGACTTACGTAAAGTTGCTCAGGTATGTGTTACGGTTTTATTGGACTATATTTTAGTTAAATATTAGATAGGTTTATTTTATACTTGTCTCCATTTTAAGGTTCCGTATGTCCGATTGAAAACAGAACCCAAATAGGATCACTCGTGTGTCCGTAAAAAAAAACATATCTCACAAAGTTTTGGTCTTACTCAGATAAAAATAGACATATTCGGAGGGCAAAAATATTGTCTATCGTTTACATTACGAAAAAATGGGTTCACATTTTCGTAACTTAAAAAAAATATATTGAACTACAAAACAAAAATTTGCAAATCGACAAGTTATTGTAAAATACTGCAAATAATGCCCATAACCATTTTTGAAACACAAGAATATAACAAAATGGCTGCCACATAGAGGGGATTGGAGAGTGGATTGGACCCCAGTGTGTAGTGTATTTGTGTATTAAAATAGTTATAATATAAGTACATAGAAAATCGCTAGTCCATGATCGGACACACTGTTTATTGTCAATATTTTTATAAACAACTAGCTTCTGCCCGCGGCTTCGCCCGCGTGGATGTCGGAATAAATGTCACAAGAACGTACTACCGGAATTAAAAGTACGTGTAGTTGTATGTGTTAATGCAGATTATAAACTATATATATGTTACCAAATTTCATCTAAATCCGTTCAGCTATTTTTGCGCCAATCCGAAACATAAAATCATCCCCTCTAAAATTGACTACCTCTTTTAGATTTCCGTTTATTTCCGATCTTAAATATAAATACCGAGTTTCAAGTAAATCGAACCGCGCGTTAAAATCTTTCCATTCAATTATTTTCCCTCACAAAATTCAACACCCCCTTTAAAAGGTTGTTTTCGAAAATTTATGTTTACGGCCGTGTTATTTATTAAGAAAATATCCGGGTCAATTTGCAAGTTTATTGTTCAAAGTAAAACATAATTTTGATATAAACTGTCTCCCCCTTTTCACCCTGAAACGAGTTTATTTTTGAAAAATATTAAATCATGTTTTATTCAATTACTTTGGAGTTTATCATGACTCGCAGTAAAATCCTTCCCTAAAAACTTAATTACCCCCTTTTGCCCCGTAAGGGTTACATTTGAATAAACCCAAACACATGTAAGGCTTTATATTTTGTGAGCATTAGGTACATATAAAATACCGAGTTTCGAGTTAATCGGATCGCACGTTAAAATTCTTCTATTCAAACTTTGACATCCCCAAAACCCGTTTTAGAGGGTAGTTTAAAAAACCAAAAAATTACAAATTTTATAATTTACTTTCATGCCTAGTTTTCGGTTTATTAACTCAGGGAATAAGATTTTTCATACAAACAAAATCCCCACTTTTCACCCCTTAAAGATCGAATTCCCAAAACCCCTTCTCAGCAGATGCCTACGTCATAATTTAGAGTTAATCAAGCCACGCAGTAAAATCCTCCCTTGTCAAATTGACTACACTTTTTCACCCCGTTAGGGGTCAGTTTCAGTAGCTAGAGAGGCGCCATGGCATCCTGTTATATCCACGGGTTCCTACTCAGGATAAAGCGGGAGGGAACGCCCGGGTGTCACCACTGTGTGGATTGCCCAGAGAACACCGGTGGAGGTCTGCCTGGCTTGGGCGGAGTACCGCCATGTCCTCACGGAGGTGACGCTGGCGGCGATCTCTCGTCGGTCCGGCCCTGGTTCAAGCCATGGTTCGGAGCGAGAGTTCATGGGAGTCACCTCCTTCTGCAAAGCAGTAATGCTCGCGAAGGAGGAGGCGGAACGCGTGAAGGAGAGGATAAAGTCATGCCCTCACGCCCTTAGTCGCCGTGGGAGACGCCCCGGGCGTCGGGAGTCGCAGGCCGATGCTCGGCTACAGTAGGCGCGGGCTTACGGACGGTGAGCGATGGGTAGCTCGCAGTCCGATAAGGACCAGGCTCGGGTCGATGGCGCGTTGTGTTACACGCGCGCCTCAAAGAGATGTCAGCACCAACTGACGGGGTCCGTTAAGGCCAATGCCTGCCAGGGTTGCGAGTTTGTCTGAAAAGGATATCGTGGCCCTGGCACACAGGCAAATGAAGGAACACGGGTGGGTTTTAGTCAGTAAAAGTCTGACACGCCCTCGCGCTCCACCCAGAGCGGGAGAAGTTATTTGATAATTACCCACCAAAAAAAAAAAATAGTTCAATTTTCGAAAAACTTTGATTCATTTTATTCTTAATTTTTGTTTCTAAGTATAAATACTGAGTTTCGAGTTAATCGGACCGCACGTTGAAATTCTTCTATACAAACTTTGACATCCCCAAATCCTCTTTAAGGGGGTAGTTTGAAAAAACTAAAAATTACAAACTTTATAATTTACTTACGTAAGTATTCATGTCATGTTTTAGGTTTATTAACTCTCTTGGAATAAGATTTTTCATACAAACAAAATTCCCCCTTTTACCTCGTTAAAGGTGGAATTTCTAAAAACCCCTTCTTAGCGGATGCTTACGTCATAACTATCTATGTACCAAGTTTCAGCCCAATCCGTTCAGTGAATTGAGCTGTGTGTTGATAGCCCAGTCAGTCTCACGACCTTATATTTAAATAAATATTGTGTATTTGTATAAGTTGGAGTAACATTTCGTTTTGTTAGTTTCCAATCATAAGCCAAACTATTAGTTATTTTAACTTGAAAAATAATGAATTTCATCCCCGTTAGCCGCTGCGTTAGCTTACAACCATAAGCCTAGATAATAAATTTAGTGATTTTTACTTCGAAAATTAAGGACTTTCCATACACAACTTCATCTCCATTTTTCACCCTTCGGGGGTGGAATTATCAAAAACGCTGAGATACGTATAAATGAATTTTCAATTGTCAGCCTAAACACAAAATTTGAATATTCTAACTTCAAAACTGACGGACTTTCATATAAACTTCCATCCTCTATTTCACCCTCTTAGGGGTGGAATTTCAAAAAATCCTTTCTTAGTGGATACCTACTTTTTACAAAGAATACACCCTCCAAATTTCATGTCTCTAGGACCAGCGGTTTAGGCTGTGCGTTGATATATCAGTCAGTGAGTCAGTCAGGACTTTGAATTTTATATATATAGATATTGTTGTATGTAAAATACATTTGCATTTTGCAGAGCATAATTATTGCCACAGTCACAACTGAGAATTTCATAATTAATTTAAGCCAATAAGACAGAGTACGCTTCTTTTTTTTATAAAATCAAAAACAGCTAAACATAATCGTTTCTGTGCTTATCCTTTTACAAAATGTAGCCGTTATGTTACTGTCTGAACTATCTTAATTCACAATCGCTACAAAACATTACCCAACAAAAAAAATACACTACCGTCTACACGCGTAGCAATCGTCGTAGCATACATAACTGTGCCGTAGCCGTCTACGCCGTAGCTGTCTACAACGTAGCTGTCTACGGCGTAGCTATTGGGGTTATTGCTTCCGAATTGTGACGCTAGCTATGTAGGTTTCCACATAACACTGGTACGTTATATCCGCCCAATGTTACGTAGGTACTTTATTTATGTAGTTGACTTTGATTTTCAAATGGTATTTCGTATAGCAGGGTAATAATAGTCGTAATCGTAAATGGTTTTGCCTTGATTCTGAATAGGTTTGAAATGATTTGGATTAGTATGGTTGTCGCAAGGTCATCGGTCCACCTTGTAGGAGACCTTCCAACGCTGCATCTTCAGGTACGTGGGCCGCAGGAATCCGATGGATGCGGGAAGCACAGAAACGTTCGAAGTGGCGGTGCGTGTCCAAAGGTGGACATCTTTCGGCTGAAATTATGATGATATGAGTATGGTTACGTGTTCTAGTTTTTATGAACTCATTGTGAAGTATTTGAATAATTATAATATTTGAAATAATTTTTACTGTAAATGTGGTCGAGTAAATGCTAAAACAACCCAACCAATTTATGAAACTGACCATGCCTTTTTTTTTTTTTGTGGGAAATTATCAAATAACTTCTCCCGCTCTGGGCGGAGCGGTAGGGCGTGTCAGACTTCTACTGACTACTGCCTACATACAGTTTCAAATACCAACGAACTTAAATAGACAAACATGAATCTAAATGGTAACATGTTAGAAGTCACAATGGTTAGTAACACCTGTCGTGTTCGGCACAAACTGTGGGCTTAACTGACACACATCGACGTCAAACGATGCCTCGCTCGTCGTCGATTATACACTGTACCCGCGGTACTCGCTTCTTCTACTCTTTGTATCGACGGTACATCTACGTATGTAACAAAGCGCACTGGGCCCACGTGGTGGATCTCGACGAGCAGAGGCCTGTGTCCCAGCAGTGGGATGATTATAGGCTGGTTATTCTTCCGGAACATTGAGTTTCTTGGCCCTGCGTTATCTGACTGGGTGGGTGAATTTAGGCTATTTTTTTTTTTGTATTACCTAATTTTTTTGTTGTTATTTGTTTTGATTTTGTTTTAATTTAGTGTATTAAGTTCTATTCAGTGCAATTTTATAATATAGTCTTTTATTTGTTTATATTTTTGTGTTAGTTACAACAATGTTTTGTGTGCATGCGGAGTTTACCCATAAGTGATTGTTACACTTTATTCTGATTTGTAACTCATTTTTCAATTGCATAAACCAGTATATTGCATTGAACTATTGCATTCAAAGCAATTTTGATAATCTAGTGACCGAAATGTCTTTTGTGGAACTCGTGCCGTGTGGTGCCGGACGTAAAGAATAGCAAGAATAACACCATCCTATTTCTTCCCGTGGGTGTCGTAAAAGGTGACTAAGGGACTTACTAGAGAATGGGCAGCAGCGTTCTCTATGCATTTTAACACCATACTGTGATCGCCAACCTGCCTGCCAAGCGTGGCGATTATGGCAAACCCCTCCGAAAATGACAAGCACTGTGAAAAAATGAGAATCGGTCGAAGTAGCGGTGCTTGGGGGAGGCCTATGTCCAGCAGTGGATGTCTTTCGACTAAAATAATGAACGCGTACCGTCTCACAGAGAGGTCTGAGTCCCAGCAGTGTAGTGGGAATATTGTAGGCTGATTATTCTGTACACACGGTTTACGTACCAGTGTAGGTGGACATGTTTATCCCACAGGTACTCACTACCTGTTAGTTTGGATGCTGGTCTTTAGATCCGGGATCAGTAAGGTTTTAATAGCGGTTGAAAATGATCGAAATCATTTATTTATTTAATTATTGATGTGTTACATATCTCCTCTCGCTTTCTGTGAGAGTGATTTCGTGAAAAGTGAGGGAAGTGTGTAACATGAAGTGACAGCTTGAGCATGGAATAAGTAAGTACTTTTTAATAGCATGGAATTAGTAAGTACTTTATAATAGCATGGAGTTAGTGTACTCATAGAATTAGTAAGTACTATATAGATTGTAAGTAGAGGGGGCGAATTTCGACCAGTGGGCGACCACTAGTAATGAATATTATTCGAATAAATATTTCAGTATTTACCTTTTTTAAATTTTGATGTTAATTTATATTGCTGCTCAGTGGCTTATTACCAAGGTGAGATGTAAGATGTTACACATCATATGCGAAACTGTAAGGCTCGCTCATTTTTTTTATTCATGTTACGTATTCTTATCGGCAAAGAATAGGCACTCCCTGTCCGTTAAAACATTTTCAATTGACGTTTTGCCTTTTGCTGTTTTGTCGGAAACTACACCAACGAACGTAAGAATAAAATGACACTTACTAAAATACAATTTCCTTGCAAAATACGAAACTATATTTCCAACTTCCAACACTATTTCGCCTGTATTGAAACTACAAAAGAAAGTGCAGGGAAAGGATACTGCGACCTCGATTGGCCAGCAACTGGGCCAAGGAGTATTACTGATGAGGCCATATTGAGATCAGTCCCCTTTCTGCGGCGAGTTTATACAACGTATCATTTGGTCCTTGTATCTGCCAGAGCGGGGTCGAGTTCGTTTGTATAGGTTGTGTTATCGTTATTATTCTATGGTTTGAATCGTAACGTTTAAAAAAAAGTAAATTATAAAAAATATGGTATATAGTGTAAGTTTTATTATTAAACAGATTATTTTCGAGCGTTTTTCACATAGCAATGATGTTTCACGTACCAACAATATATTTTTTTAATTCAATTTGTTTTTGCGAATTCTCTAAACAGTTCTTTCGAAACCGTTTTTTTTTTTATTACTGCGTGGGCCATCACTTTACCTCGATCTCGCCTGATGGAAAGCGATGAACGAGGTATAGGAACGAGCGTGCCCAGAAGATGCCTGTTCACTCTTGCTTTGAAGGCAGATGGGTTATATGTGGAAGGGAACACAGATGCTGGTAGAGAGTTCCACACTTTGCCTAAATAATACAACGCATTAATTATATTAACGAACATAAACCTATTCTGTACTGCTCTAATTATAATTCTTTCTTTAGTCTGGAACACAGAATAAGAGTGATTTTTATCTGACGACGTGAATTGTCAGGAAGCTCTTCAAGCGATCACAGTTTTCGCAACAGGAATCTTTAGGAACCGCTTGATCTTGAACTACTTCCCCAACTCAAGTAGTTACACTACACTTCTAAGGAAACAACAGTTTTTGCAAATCTTGAAACTTAAACAATTCCAAATCGAAGTCCAAAGTAAAGTTTAAAATCAATACAACAGTTGAAAATAGGTCAAATTGTGTTGCAAGTTTGTACTTAGTTGCAGGTCCAGCGATCTGCAACTAAGTCCGTCCTTCTTGGAATTGTGACAACTGTTAACGAGTAAAAAAGTCTAAATAGTAAATTCTATATTCAGAAAATATGCTCTGTGGGTTATCAATTTGTTTATATGTCTTTTTTAAGCATAAGACTGAAGTGATGATTTTTGGATAAAGAGACAGTCACAATTAACTTAAACGACGTTTTCGTACGTTCATAATAATCAATGTAACATAAACTTCTTATATCTATATTGATGTAAAACAAAAGTTTTTCAAGTAAAACATGCTCAGAATTATTTTCCATTCATTACAAAGTGTAACTGTTATTGTAGACCTATATCATACCATCGCTGACCAAAAGCCTCTCCCCAAATGAAATTGAAAGAAAATGTCAGTGCGTCTGTTTCAAATTCAAAACCCAAAATAAGAGTTAAGAAGGAGTTCGATGCCAACATCATCTGATGAATAAGTAACAGTCATGCTATATACGAATATTACAATATTAGATTTTTTTGCCAACTATTTATATTTTTCTTTTTCTTTAAACCATTTTACAATAACATGAATAATTACTTTTTAAAGTATTATTTATTATCTTAATTATTATGAATGTGAGGACTATCTGGGTCATTATATTATTTTCTCTTAGTTTTAATGATGTTCTGGCAGTTTGAGTACTATATGCGGTCTACCCAAATGTCCTTTATTTGGTATTGTTCATCGAATCGTTGAGCTCCTTAAGTTTTGAGTTGCGCTGCACGATAACTGACAAATGCGTGCACTGACTGGACAGGTCTCCTCAATATGTGTGGTTCTTTCATTAAAAGATCATTTCAGGCACCAATCTACATGATCTAACCAAGATTATGTCTGGACTTTAAAAGAGACTGTGACCTCTGAGTTTGTTTAAGCCTTTCTTCTCAGAATAGTCAGATAGGAAACGCCAACCTCATGTAGATTTTACAATATGATTGACGTGTAAAAGTGTTTGTACAAACCTACTTACGTAAATAAATCATTTATCATTTACATTAAAAACTATATCAGCACCACTCGACTCAATCAGTCAGCTACACACCTTAACAAGATTGCATCAATAATCACTCCACAAATATTTCAGTACATAGATTTTTTAAATTTTGAGGTTAATTTCTGTCACTGCTCAGTTCCTTATTACCAAGGGGAGATGTCGATGTTACACATCATAATTATTATGTGACTACTGTAAGGGTCACTCTTTTTTTTCATTTATTTTTATTAATCAACCAGCAAAATCAAAAATAATATTCAACTCAGCAGGTTGCCACTTTTATATCATTGCGTGGAAAACTTAACAATACACAAATTTCACTCCGACCTTTCTCGAAGGATAACAGTTGATCCGCTGCCCTCGCACCGCGGTTCAACCAGCAATAGATATTGATTCAAACTTAGCGCTAGCTGTGGCGATGGCGGGTTGAGCTTGCTCATCAGTTACACTGAGCAAGATTTATTTCCACTAATCTTTATGTTATATGAGGGTGAACAAAATGTCTCTTCTATCTCAAGAATAATGAGAGGTATTCAGTTATAATTATTTGCTGTAGTTGCCAGCGTGAATGAAAAACTTTTGTGTTCTTCTTAATTGATATATTTATAATTGTAATTAGAAGACGTAATTTATCATCTTGTTAATTACAATTATTAATATTATGTGAAATATGGCTTCGTGTGTTTGTAAATTAATTTTGAAATGAATAAAAATGCACATTATTAAATTTTAAAACACATTTAAAATTAAATTTTGATTTACGCGCGTTGGTTTAGTACGTCATGAATTTTGAAATCATTATAATGAACTTTTAAAAACCTACTTTATCCTGTAATAACTTCGCACTAGTGTGTTAAAACAATTACGATTTATGCAATAACGGTAGTTACGTTATAGCTGGTAATAAATCTCGAGAAAATTATTAAAGCCATTCTAAAGAATTTTCATTACTATAAAACAAACTAGCTGCGCCCCGCGGTTTCACCCGCGTAAGTCTCGATCCCGTGGGAATATCGGGATAAAAAGTAGCCTATGTCTTAATCCAGGGTGTCAGCTAACTCCATACAAAATTTTATCAAAATTGGTCCAGCCGTTTGAGCGTGAAGAAGTAACAAACACACTCACAAACTTTCGCCTTTATAATATTAAGGTGATGTGATTTCATCCTCAAATTCCGTTTGTCTTGTGTTCACACACAAAGGATGAATCATTTATTGCCCGAATTGCGTACAAATAAATAGAAAACGGTCCTTTGGCCATAAATAACCCTACTCCTACCTATTACAATAAATGCGAGGTAATTTCGTGCGCGATTGGTGGCGCATTATGAAGACAATGTGACAGAGAAACAGCCGTAAAATTAGTTCGGAGTCCCAACGGACTTGAGGCGTTAATCATAGTTTTGGACCCAAATTGGCCTTGAGAGTTCGGACGCGCTGGCCAATGTTTGTGGCGCATTATTTAGAATATGAATAGACAAATTGGGTGTCCTAATTTTTGTGAGATAGCTTACATAAAAGATCCATTTAGTGTTCATCATAATTTTAGTCTGAACATGGGCCTTTTACAAACTAATATTGTAAGTGGCCAGTATTCCATCCAGACAATATGTCTTGTTTAGGGTTCTGTACCGAAAGGGTAAAACGGGAACCCTATTCCTTAGGCTCCGCCGTCTGTCTGTCTGTCCGTCTGTCACCAGGCTGTATCTCCTGAACCATGATAGTTAGACAGTTGCAATTTTCACAGATGATGTATTTCTGTTGCCGCTATAACAACACATACTAAAAATCAGAATAAAATAAATATTTAAGGGGGCTCAACAACCGTGATGTTTGTGCTCGTTTTAACTCGATATTGATAACGGCAACAGGTAGACGCTTGAAATATTCCCAGAATATTTAGTTATATATTCACTTTAAAAATAAATAACTAAATTAAAATAAAACAAATATTTAAGGGGGGGCCCTCCCATACAACAAACGTGTTTTTTTTTTGCTATTTTTATAGATAATGGTACGGAACCCTTCGTGCGCGAGTCCGACCCGCACTTGGCCAGTTTTTAATCTTAGCAAGGTAGCGGTAATAAAATGATAGTAAATCTTACATTCTCGCCAGAATTAACACACATTGTAATTGTTATTTGCATAACAGTTATGTAGGAAAAAACCCAATAACACTTTGCCCGACCTTTCAAGGTCGGGCAAAGTGTTATTGGGTTTTTCCATCTGGAATTTCTCAGTAGCAGACCGGAGTCTGGATTTGTGCCCGGTTGATAGCAATAGGCTCGTCCTCTACATTTACATGGGACTTAAACATAACTAACGACATGTGAGTGTTCAGTAAAATCTGTTAGCGACAAAATCTCAGTTACGTTTAGAAATAGAACAACTTTTATCCCATTATTAATTCAGAACCGTTAATGCCGGTCGGTATGCGTGTATCAATGAAAGCCGCTGCGTATCAATCAAATGTCAAAGCATAACCGAGCATTGACATTCGGTTATACGCAGTTTTGATTTGAATGAACGTTCAGAATACAAAATTGGATTGGATCAGCTACAGTCTGCAATCAAATGTTTCATGTTATGAATAGAATAGAATAATAGATAGGCTTGTGGCTAAGTCATACCAGCCGCACGGGTCGATCGATCAGGTTAAGCTACGCTTGCCGCGGTTGGTTCGTTGATGGGTGACCATTTTTACATACCAAGACCCCTCCGTGCCTCGGAAAGCACGTTAAGCCGTTGGTCCCAGCTGTCATTTGTGGATCTTTAACCGACGTTACGGGTCGTCAAAAACCCAAAATTCTGACAGCCAGTCTTACCAATGAGTGTCGTATTAAGGCTCGTGCAGACTGGCGTGTTATCGCAGGCGCGACGCGACACTAGTAGCACAATTTCACTTACTTGTTTTTTTTACTTTATCTTTACAACGGGATAATCACAAGATTGTATTATTCGCAGATGATACTTCCCTCATTTTTAACATTTTGAACATGTTAACGATGCACTCTCTAAAGTTGTCCATTGGTTTAATGTTAATAATGTTCTCCTGAACGAAAAAAAGACTAAGCTCATAAAAATTTGAATGCCAAATGTCAGGCAGCTAACTACCAATGTTTAACTTAATGGAATAGATTTGGACCCTGTTGAGTCGACAGTTTTTCTTGGAATCACTATTGACGGTAAATTATAATGGGGCCCACTCGTAGAAAAATTGTCAGGAAGGCTTAGTTCGGCCGCCTATGCTGTTAAAAAAAATCGACAGATAACTGACGTAGATTCAGCCAGAATTGTTTATTTTAGTTATTTTCATAGTCTTATGTCAAATGGGATTCTTCTCTGGGAAACCTGCGCTGACATTAATAATATCTTTGTTTTACAGAAAAGGGCTGTTCGAGCCATTTACAATCTAGGTCCAAGAGACTCACTTCGTGAAAAATTCAAAGAAGTAGATGTTCTGACTGTAGCCTCTCAATATATATTTGAAAATCTATTGTATGTACAGAAAAATATATCAAATTTTAAGAAAATGTCCGATATTCATAGTAGTGCAGGAATAAACACAATCATGCTGTACATCGCACTCGCCTCCACAGAGTAGGCAACTCGTTCATGGGTCAATGTATACGCTTTTACAAAAAAACTTTCTACTGACATTCGAAACTTACCCATTAAACGATTTAAAAGCTGTATTAAAACAAAACTTTGTAAAAAAGGGTACTATAATATTTCTGATTATTTGGAAGACAAAAAAGCTTGGGATTGAGCTGCTCGCTCTGCAAGCCTTGTGATCGAACTGGAAAACTTGACATTTTTAATTATTATGCATGATTTTATATACATATTGACATTGCAGAATATTATTTACAATATTACATGAATATTTACTTAAGTATTATAATTACTGATTTAATTTATTGTGAATGTGAGCACTATGTGGGTCATTTTTTTTTTTCTTTAAATATGTTCCTATTTTATTTTTCTCTTCTCAGTTTTAATGATGGTCTGGAATTTGAGCACTTTATGCGGCCTACCCAAATGTCCTTTCTTTGGTATTGTTCGTCGAGTCGTTGAGCTCCTTAAGTCTTGAGTCGAGCTGCATGATTACTGACAAATGCTTGCACTGATTGGACAGGTCCACTCAATTTTGTGTGGTTCTTTCCTCAAAAGACCATTTCAGACACGGATCTACATGGTTCTCACATGGTTTGACCAAGATTATGTCTGGGCTTTAAAAGAGACATTGACCCCTGAGTTTGTTTCACCATTTCTTCTCAGGGGTAGTCAGATAGGAAATGTTGGCTTATTTTTTACTTTTTAATATGACGTGTAAAAGTGATTCCGATATCCTATTTACAGAATAAACGATTTCATTTAATTTCAATAATACATTCTCCTCTTACGTACCTAGTTTCTATGATTAATGGTTCATACAGCCTAAAGGTCTTAACTGTAAACACTTAACATGAAATACAGCGTTTTAGACAATAACAGTCGTACGCCAACACCCAACATTGGCACCAAATTTTCTCCTATAAACAATGGTCTCCCTCGAGTTTGGCGCATTGTTGGACGTGATTTGTGGGTAACACTGTGATTTGTTTTTGAGTTTAGCCATGCAACCAAGAAGCAGTAAATTTTGTCGAATCAGACAAACAAACTGATATCTATAGGAATTGAATTTTCAAACACAGGGTACCTAATTGTTTTGTTGTATTGTAACATGTCTCTTGAAGATAAGTAGATATTAGTGAAGTCAGGTACATATTAGTGAAGACAGGTAGATATTAGTGAAGACAGGTAGATATTAGTGAAGACAGGTAGATATTAGTGGAGACAGGTAGATATTAGTGAAGACAGGTAGACATTAGTGAAGACAGGTAGATATTAGTGAAGACAGGTAGATATTAGTGAAGACAGGTAGATATTAGTGAAGACAGGTAGATATTAGTGAAGACAGGTAGATATTAGTGAAGACAGGTAGATATTAGTGAAGACAGGTAGATATTAGTGAAGACAGGTAGATATTAGTGAAGACAGGTAGATATTAGTGACGACAGGTAGATATTAGTGAAGACAGGTAGATATTAGTGAAGACAGGTAGATATTAGTGAAGACAGGTAGATATTAGTGAAGACAGGTAGATATTAGTGAAGACAGGTAGATATTAGTGAAGACAGGTAGATATTAGTGAAGACAGGTAGATATTAGTGAAGACAGGTAGATATTAGTGAAGACAGGTAGATATTAGTGACGACAGGTAGATATTAGTGAAGACAGGTAGATATTAGTGAAGACAGGTAGATATTAGTGAAGACAGGTAGATATTAGTGAAGACAGAAAACTATGAAAACTACTAGTATTCAGCTGCACCCGGATGCGTTCGTGCTTTGTGGCTAAGTAATAACAGCGGCACGGGTCGATCCATCAGGTTAAGCTATGCTTGCCGGGTTTGGTCCGTGGATGGGTGACTATCTTTACATACCGAGACTCCTCCGTGCCTCGGAAAGCACGTTAATCTGTTGACCCCGGCTGTCATTCATAGATCTTTGACAATCGTTACGGGTCTTCAGAAGCCCGAAGGTCTGACAACCAGTCTTACTAAGGGGTATCGGATTACCCAGTTACTGGGTTGTGGAGGTCAGATAGGCAGTCGTAAAATCGCCGTTCGCCGTTCGCCGTTCGAGCGTCGCTCCATGTAAAATAATGGTATTCAGCTACATCTGGTTAGTCTGGAAGCCAACAACAACAACATAGTTGAAAAAATAATTTTCGAAATCGGTTTATAAACGACGGAGTTCTGAGGTAACAAACATAAAAAAAATTACAACTGACTTGAGAACCTCTTCCTTTTTGTAAAGTCGGTTAAAAAAGGCTAGGCAATAGGCGAACTTGAAATAGTAATTTCACAAAATATTTACGCCACAAGCATCACATCTTAACAAAAAATATTAAATATGTGAAATATGTAATGTGCTTATGCGACTGGACCCGAGTATACGCGATTCAGCGTCACCAACCCAAACGTGACGGTTCAGTTTCGTTCACTGTTCAGAAAGAGCGGAAAGTGTTCCTAAAGCAGTTTTTACTTCAAAACCTAAACCACACCAAGCAGTCCTCAACATTGTAAACAGCCAGTAATCAAAATCACGCGCCTTGGCGAACTCACACGGCCAACATTGGCATCAATTCAGTCCGCGAACAAAAGCCTCTCGCGGATTTCGACGCATTGTTGGTCCATGATTTGTGGTCGGAAGGCTGTGTGATTTGTTGTAAGTTAGGCCCTTACATCAAACAATAAACCCTTCTAAATCAATTTACTAGTTTTTGGAACCAACTAAGTTGGTCCTTTTGAAACTATATTTGGATTGGGCGACTGAGTGGTCGGATTCAAGGACTATTTTGAAATGGTTTCTTCGTTTAGTTATGGGTATACATACACTTATACTATTACACTTGCATCAACAAGGGGTTTGCTGTCACGTTGCGGACCTTTGAGACAAAGATCAAAAGTCTTACCTTCCTTCAATTTACCAGCATCCATATTTTTCAAGCTGGACAACGCTCAATCAACTCCGCCGCAGCAGTCCACTGCTAGACAAACGCCTCTCGCAGGCTGCGCCACAACACTGTCCTCCACCTTCCGCATCAACGCGACCACGTAACAACGCTTGTGACCACCGAACCGAGCCAAAAGCATTAACTGTGGGCTCAGTTTGGCAGTAAGCAGCCCAGGCGAAGCCCTTCTCAAGGAACTACCATTAATACTATAATTTATGAAAAATACTTTTCTAGAAATACCCCGCTCCGTGTGGTGCCGGACGTAAAGAATAGCACCACCCCATTTCTTCCCGTGGGTGTCGTAAAAGGCGACTAAGGGACTTACTAGAGAATGGGCTGCAGCGTTCTCTATGCATTTTAACACCATACAGCGATCGCCAACCCACCTGCCAAGCGTGGCGATTATGGCTAACACCCCCCCTAAGGGGGAAGCCTATGTCCAGCAGTAGACGTCTTTTGGCTGAAATGAATGATGATGATAAAAAATACTTTTCTAGAAAACCTGAAATTAGGTCAAATTATATTATTTACTAGCTGCGCCCCGCGGTTTCACCCGCGTCAGTCTCGATCCCGTGGGAATATCGGGATAAAAAGTCAATCCAGGGTGTCAGCTATCTCCATACAAAATTTTATCAAAATTGGTCCAGCCGTTGGAGCGTGAAGAAGTAACAAACATACACACACACACTCACAAACTTTCGCCTTTATAATATTAGTGTGATTTAATTAAATTACCAGTGTTCGATTAAGGTCGCATTTATCACCATTGGTGTAGCCACGAAACATTAAACTAAATTGGTAGCCGCTAAACAAAAGACAAGGTCCTCCTTTCTCACAGAATTTCAGTGCATTGTTGTTTTCGTGATTTGTGGGAGAAAAACAGGTTTTGTTATTATGTTGGGTACTGACACGGTAGAAAAGGACTCCGTTGTTGTTTACCATATTTTTTGAACAAATAAAAATGCTGAAAGATGGTTTGTTGACCCAATTTAGAGAGGCTTTTAATGGCATTAGAAATATTTTTTTAAATGAATGACACTGTTTAGAATAGGCTTGTTTCTTGTGCGCCACAGGACTTATAATTAGTTGGCTTATCTTTTGAGGATGGGTAAAACTGTGTCTTCATCTTAATAACAAATTCAAAAGTTACCAGCTTAGTTGGTTCAGCGACCAAAAATGTGTCTTGCATACCGATATATGAGAACAATAACAGGTGATTAACCAATTTTTTATAAATACATTAATAAAATTGACGATAAACTAGTACTAGGTTAATGGTTTCTAATTTCATCTTTATTCAACTACAAATATCTCAAACTCATAGCTCCCAACATCACCACACAATAGACAAGGTTTCCTCCAATTTGAGCGCATTGTGGCCCATGATTTGTGACCGCAAGCCTGTATGATTTGTTAGATCAGTAATGACGGATTCCTGTAACGAGCGGTTATCAACATGATTGGTCCTTACACATTATGTGCTTGTCATTTCATTTTATTGTGAGCTGCGATTGGTCCTTCTGTTGCGTGTTTCGTTAATGATTGGTCCTTCCTTCCTTTATGGCGTTTTATTTTTTCTCTGATTTGTGTCTTTGTTTGTCCTTACCTATATGAGGTTTGTTTTGTAATAATGTTATTTAGTAAAAAGTGAAAAACTTTCAGTAGGTATGTCGTGATAGTGCGGTGGTTAAGAGCAGGTAGTCTAAATCAAATTTCCGCCACCGCGTTATGTGCTAAATACATCAATAATAAAGTTGAATATCGCGTGCGCTCTTTGATCGTGTTCGAGCACGAAACTAAATAGCGTAAGTCTCAATTCTTATTTCGTTTATAACTAAAGTAATAATTGATATAGAGAAAAAAATATCTTGTGTCGGGATAATAAACTATATTTTTCTTGCTGTGAATATTTATTTTAGACATAAAACTAAACAATCTTGTTTGTTTTTTTATAATTATCCTTAAAAAAGACATGATTTTCGAATAAAAAATTTATTGAGAGGAAATAGTACAATAACGTAACTGTCTTCAACATGGAAAGAAAAAAATCCAATGAATCTTAAATAAAAATAAAATAATATAATCATAATTATAAATCACATACTAAAGTTTAATTTTGCTTGTACTCGTATGTGCGACTGTTTCAGAATATTGATGCAAATTAACATAAAAATAGGGAGCCTCCTCTTAAGACCTCGCCTCTCATGTACGAGATTGTGGGTTCATCCGGGCAAGTTCCAATGTGACTTTTATAATTCATTTGTACTAAGTTATCTTGGTCATCACCGTCATCGGTAAAGGACAAACATAGGGAGGAACCCTGGACTTATAGTTACTATAACTCTGAAATCACCAATCTGCTTTGACTAAGCGTGGTGATCAATGCTCGTGCCTTCTCTGTATGAGGAGATGCCTTTGCCCTGCAGAAAGATAACAATAGGCTGGTTTAATTATTACTAGTAAAGGATTTTTATTAGAATTTATCGATTTGGGTCATATTACTTGATTGATGATTCGTTACAGACGACCTACATACAGAAAAGGGATGAGAGTGAATCCAGACAAAACCTATTTACGAGGCGCATTCGTTAAAACACATTACGAAGGGATTGTGGTTGATGTACAAAACACAATACTTAATCATCGTTGACTTTGTAAGGCAGACTTATCAGATATTATGAATTCCCTTTGTGTATTTTTTGACGTTTTTAGGGTTTCGTACCCAAAGGGTAAAACGGGAACCCTTTTACTAAGGCTCCGCCGTCTCTCTGTCTGTCTGTCCGTCTGTCACCAGGCTGTATCTCATGAACCGTGATAGTTAGACAGTTGAAATTTTCACAGATGATGTATTTCTGTTGCCGCTATAACAATAAATACTAAAAAACAGAATAAAATAAATATTTAAGGGGGCTCCCATACAATAAACGTGATTTTTTTTGCTCGATTTTGATAACGGCAACAGGTAGACGCTTGAAATATTCACAAAATATTTTGTTAAATATTCACCTTAAAAATAAATAATTAAATTAAAATAAAACAAATATTTAAGGGGAGCTCCTATACAACAAACGTATTTTTTTTCCGTTTTTATAGATGGTTCGGAACCCTTCGTGCGCGAGTCCGACTCGCACTTGTTTCCTTTTTATCTCTACCGTTTCATATAATATTCGTTTCGTCTCAATTTCACTTGTCCGACATCGATTTTGGCGGAAGATGGCTGATTTAATTTTCTACTGCAAGTAGAAGGGGTCCAGTACTAAAGATGGATTAGGGAGCCTAAAATAACAAGAGGTCTTGCCTTGGGCAAAGTAGATTCGTCTCAGAGTCTTCCCTCTCGTTTCCACAACGTTTTCTTTCGTCGATATCTCAACTTTTGTAACATTATTTTAATTTAAAAGACTGTCCGTGGAGTTTCTTGCCCGTTTTTCTCCATTGGTACCTACTAAGCTTTGGAATGGGCAACTAGCTTCATCTTTATGGCTTAGCGACCCCTTGCCAATTCAAAAGTGCCTGTAATTGGTTTATTTGAAATAAATGCTTTGACTTTGAGTACAATGTTACATATTTCTGCTTTTCATTTTCCTGTCACTAAATTGTATTGTTTTTTCATTAAACTTGACAAATTCTATCTACTATTCTTTTCCCTTGTAACCTCATCTTTTCTGGACTTATTTTTTTTTTGGTTTTTCTTTTTTTAGCTACCAATTTGTTTAGCTACCTTTTTTCCGGTTGCACTTTCCGTTTAATACAAATAATCTCGTGCATGACACATTAAAGCACTTTAAGTACCAACACAACACTAGTATGTGTCCTCACGTACCTTGCATTACTCAGCCCCTCCACCATATGGTGCGCAGATTTAGTAGCAACCTCACTTAGGGGATGTTTATCGAATAATTTTATGAATTTTATACGCGAACAACCATTTCAATTTCTATCTTTATTGGAAAGGTTGCGTTTTTGTCGTCAATTGTGAATATTTGATTGGAGTATCCGGTATTTCGGTTTGTTTATTCTTCATGTTTTAATATTTTGTGTTTTTTTCGGTCAATAGCTCTCTGCCTTGATCTACTTCGTAACTAATACGGGATGTTTGTTTTCAGAAAAAAAATTGACCACCTTCCTAAAGTGGGAATCGTAAGATACAACTGTGTGATTACACTGGAAGGTAAGCATGTGTGGTCTTTTAAATTCACACAATATACAGCTTACAGAATCATGTTTTCGATTTGACCAGGTATTGATTATGATGACTATAATACCTTTATGCTCGATACGATATGATCGATATGACGAGCTGTTTCTGTAAGACATTAAACATTTAATTTATTTCGTTAAGACTTTATCGTATAACTACTGTTGCCCACACCACAACATTGTCGAACTTCTGATATTCATAATAATGGAAACCACTTGGCTAATGTTCCTCGATATTGGAAGCTCGACGTAAGCCACACGCGGCCTTGAGGAATGTGTGAAGCGAGCTCCGTGTAAAGAATTTGATGTGTTCTCGACGATTTCAACTTCTATTTTTATTTGTTTTTTTATGGCAGCTGCGATATTTTACGGTTGTAAATGTGAATTTTTGGAAGTGGATGACTAGTGGCTGCTAGGAGGTTCGTACACAGATAATATTTTTATGACGCATTTTGTAGTTTTCACCGAAGTTAAGGGTAGTTATTCCGTCATTGATATTAAAATTGAATTTCGGAACAGTTTTAGGAATAATACTCAATATATATAATGCATTCCACAATGTGAACTTAGATGGTAGGTTTTAAAACCTATCATAGGTTTTACAAAGACATGATTTCTGTGGACCTTATCGGGCACAGCAAATTAGGACAGTAATAATAATATATGTGTATCTATGCGTGTGTGTGGTTTGAGAACTAATACTGTTACAGTACCTACCTAAGTTAAAATCAGTTTATTATATTCCTATTTAATTTTAAAATGTTCCAAACAGGTTTATATGCAAAAAATATATATTTTTTTAATTTTCCGCTTTTTATGTATCATACAAGTACCATAAATAAGCCGTGAGCCTTGGTCATAAAGTACAATAGCGAGAGCATTGCTTTATTTTACACCAAAAACTTTGTAAAGGCACTTCGGGGTCCTGTTTGGGGTCGGCTATATTTTAGAACCACAATTGCACTGTAAAAGTATGGCCTGGGCTTTTTAAAGTCTCACAAAATGTTCAGGGTTGTGCCTAGAAATGAAATGAAATGAAATTGTTTATTCTGTAAATAAGATATCGGAATCATTATTACACGTCATATTAAAAAAACAACATTTCCTATCTGACTACCCGTGAGACGAAATGGTCCGCCATTTCGTCTCACGGGTAGTCAGATAGGAAATGTTGTTTTTCAAACTCAGAGGTCCAAATATATTTTTTAAAGTATAGACATAATCTTGGTTAGATCATGTGAGTACCATGTAGATCCGTGTCTGAAATTGTCTTTTGAGGAAAGAACCACACAATTTTGAGTGGACCAGTCCAGCAGTGAAAGAATTTGTCAGTAATCGTAGAGCTCAACTTAGGACTTAAGGAGCTCAATGACTCGACGAACAATACCAACGAAAGGACATTTGGGTAGGCCGCATATAGTACTCAAAATGCGAGAGCATTATTAAAACTAACTGAGAAGAAAAAGAGAAAAAGAACATTCAAAAATATTAAATTACCGACTTATAGCTCACATTCACAATAATTAAAGTAATATAATACTTTTCAAAGTAAATAGTTATGTAATTGTGTATAATATATTCAGCAATGTCAAAAGATATATACAATTGTATACTTACAACAATGATTTTGCATAATAATTAAAATGTCATGTTTTACAGTTTTATCACAAGGCTTAGCAGAGCGAGCAGCTCAATCCCAAGCTTTTTGTCATCTAAATAATCAGAAATTTTATAGTACCCTTTTTCACCAAGTTTGGTGGTTGATTTTCTAGTTTACATGTAGTAGATTATTATTTCCTAGCTGAAAATGATTTATTTCATCTGGATCTTATGGAACAATGAGGAAATGGTCGACGTCATGTCAACCATGGTTGCCATCTGTAAAAATACAACCTAAACTTGGATAAAAAAATGCTAGATATTGTTTCAGTATCCCGTGCTGAGCGAGCGTGGTAATCAATGCTTGTGCCTTCTCTGGATCACTGAATGATTAGAGGCCTTTCCCTGTAGTGGGACATTAATAAGCTAGTATAATAATAATAGCTTATTAATGTCCCAAAATATTAATGTTTCAGCAAAGTGGGTTGAATTATTTTATTTACACCCATGCTACAAATCCTCTATAAAGTTTTTGAAACAGTTAGCTTATTGCCAAAATTAAAACAACCAGTGTCATAGTAACCATAGTATCATCCAAACGAGTGTTATAATGTTGTACTAAATTTCATTATGCAAATCCTTTCGATTTTTCCCTTCCTTACTCGTCAAACAGCCACATTCTCACTACTGAATTCGTGGTATCTTTATGAATTTCAAAAAGAGAACATTGTCATGCACACGCGTTACACTACCACAGCGCCGTAATTAAAAAAATAAACTTATAGGTTATTCGTATTCACGTCATATCCCGCCATTTCTGTTCGATGTTAGTATTGCAAAAATGTATTACTCTGTTGTTTACAAAAATGAGTGATATTACTAATGCAGCAAGTTACACAAATCATGGGTTTAGATAAAGTTTTGGATCTACGTATGGTATTCCGAAATATCGCTCACTGAAAGGACGGTTTTCCGATAACACTCTACTCCGACGGTTTGTTGAACGAAAAAATGATTGACCGATGAAACGTTTCGCCGAAAATATTATTCATCGACGGTGCCGCGGCACCGCTCGCTTCGCTCGCTCGGCTCGTGCGTAGGAGGTCATAGTTGTAACCTAACCTAACCTACCCATTTTTTTTTAGGTGAAGCGTTCTATCGACGAATCTCTCATTTTCGGCGAAACGTTTCATCGGCCAATCATTTTTTCGTTCAACAAACCGTCGGAGTAGAGTGTTATCGGAAAACCGTCCTTTCGGTGAGCGGTATTTCGGAATACCATACGTAGATGAAAGTTTTGTAAGTAACTGTACATAATTAGGTATTAAAACACTCATGTGATACTATTATCAACAACCAAACCCACGTTCGTGTTTTAATACCCCTTATTATACAACAGTTCCATAAATAATAATTAATAATATTGGTGATTTGCATTATAAATTAACATTGATTTTTATATTGTATGTATTTGTTATTTTTGTATTTGCAATAGTAACGGTTTTTTGCTTCTCATATTTCATACGCTGTCACAACCAATTCATAAATGTGGTTATGAATTCGTTGTGACAGCGACAGCGAGCTCATAAAATAATATACTGACCGCTGGTAATGTTGCCATCCGTATTTACTATCGGCTCGTTTGTGTGAACGATTAAATTTTAATGTTATTTTATAATGCAAATCACTTGTCTATACTAATTTGGTCCGGCTTTAATTGTAACATAGCTTACAAAATAGAGTATACACCGACAGAAAATCGATTAAATCACAATCGACTACCCGGCTGAGTATAAAATAACCTTTAATCCAACCAATTTGCGTTCCACTATTTAAATTTATACGATGGCAACATTTAAATCCTTTGAATTTTATAAATCGTTCCACGTATCTAATTTATTCGGCGTTAGATAAAACAACCATTGCCACAGCTTAAAACATTAAAAATACATTTTAAAATATTTGCTGTGGCAACGTCATAACATTTACAGTCGTGGAGGACAAACATCATAAATCTCTGAAGCGAGCCACTTACATTTTAATTTTAAAAAAGGTATATTTTTCCCGGTCCTATCTCTGTTTTGACGTAAAACTGTGGGTTCCAACCACTGGTACAAATGTACTGGCCGTTAAACTCAGGGGTTGTCGATTATCCTGTTCCGAGTTTCCGAGTGAGCTCTGGTGAACGAGTGGTCGATTCCGTCTGCCATTACTGAAAGTAGAACTAATTATTAGTTTAGGTAGTTTCGTATTTTGAAATGGCAGTAGGGAAATTGTTTCCTCGCACCTACTAAAGCTCTTTGGGTTAGTTCTGCAAAGCGGCTGCAGTCTATTTTGATGTAGATCTAAAGACCAATTTCTCATCTTAGCAAGCGTTTCATTCGACGCTACTTTTTTACAAGATTATATTGGTCGCACTTCGTGATCCTAATGATACTTTGATAACTCACCCATCTGCATTACGTTGCATTCCATTTCTTTGCTGCAAAAACAAGGCAACCCTCATTACCACCAATATAACCAATAGGGCTAGTATACAGGCTTACGCTCGACGTATTCCTTAGAGGACGTCATACTAGGGTTAAAATGCAGCAAATTAAGCCACCAAATGTTCTACCGAAGTTCCATAGTTTTTGAGTTAATTAGATTTCTTGTTTTTTTATGACAAAGTTATTATGATAGCTGATGATGTGGCAGATCTTTGTTAATAATTAAAAATTCAAAAATGCCTAAAACCTTGGCAAATATCACTAATTAATCATTAATTTTTTCGTAATTATTGTGATTACTTCACAAAAAGTACTGAACTTCGGTAGAACATTTGGTGGGTTAATTTGTTGCATTTTAAACTCTACTATGACGTCCTGCAAGGAATATGTCGAGAAACCCCACTGTGTACACGCCTTTTCTCACACATTATCATTCACTCAAACGGTTCATGTATCATTCACTCCCAGTATCGGCCCGATTTCTCGTCTATTTGCTTCAAAGTACGAACCATAATTTATTGTGCCAAATCGTTGGTTCACGAGAATAGAGAAAGTCTTTTTTTGCAAAGGGGTCAATGGAACATTTAGTGTGGAAGTTTAGGGTCAATTTCAGTAACCTAGATTTTTTTAGGGTAAATAAGACTAACTTATACCCTATTTATTCGGCAGTTTATTATCTCTTGTAGTGGGTAAAATGCGACTAAGAGATAAATTTAAGAGGATGGAAAGCACTTAAAATCATAATATTTTATTTCACATAAACCTACATGGGCACTTATGAAATATCAGAAATTAGGTGCACGGTTCCAATTGGTCGTTTCCTATGGAAAAGAGCCGGCAGTTAACTCCACGATTACTCTTTTAAAAATAATATTTTTTTACAATGTTTCAAATTAAAGTGTTTATAGGTATAGGACAGTGTAGGCCTGTCAACAATTACCAGGTACACACGGCTACACATCAAGCTATACATATCCAGTTTAGGCTGATCTCGCATTGTATAGGATTTTCGTATAATGAGAGGCCAGCTTATACTGGAATATTTTGATGTGTAGCCGTGTGTACCAAACAAAATAAAAAATGGTCTACAAATCTACAGTCAATTAGATTACTCTCACATTCACAAAATATAAAATAATCTATTTAAAATATCAATAAAAATAAACATGATTGGCACTACAATTACTGTAAAAATGTCTGCTTATTAAAACCGTTTGCAAAAGGTTTTAATAAGCAGATATTGTTACAGTCCAACACACATTCAAAGCTTATTTTTTTAATATTTTTTTTATGTTGCCCCACACTAGGAATTTCTTCTGTATCGTGGGTGCGTTTACAAACATTGAAACTCACATACACAAACAGCCAATTATTAAAGCAATTTTCCTAATGGCATTGTAATATCCCCAATATGGCAATATGGTATAGTGCTCATAATAGCGGTTCATGGGAGGCCCATGTGCAGCAAATGTTGTTAATGGGCGTACATAATATTCTCATTTTCTTTTTCTATTTTAGCTTGACAGTCGTTAAGGATCGTCCGAAACCCGAAAGTTTGACAAACAGTCTTACCAAGAGGTTTCAAGTTACCCAGTAACTGGACTGTGGAGGTCAGATCGGCGGCAGTCGCTCCATGTAAAATAGTGGTATTCAGGTGCATCCGGGTAGACTGCAAGCCAACCCCAAAATTTGTTGGGAAAAAGCTAGGCACAATCATGTTAAATATGGAATGCTTAGATTAAATACAGTCTCAATGCAAATCAGATCCAATCTATCTTAGAATTAAGATGAATAAACATGTATATGGACGCCTTATTCCTTCTGTATGAATAAACATGTATATGGACGCCTTATTCCTTCTGTATGAATAAACATGTATATGGACGCCTTATTCCTTCTGTATGAATAAACACGACTTCTAACAAATAATATATTGTATATTACATGTAAATATATGTAACTTGTATAATATTGTAGTTCCCGCCAAGAAGTCCCGATAAGTTAACTCCTTGGTTGCCATGTTTTGGAGTAACAGATCGTTCCATTTTTAAATTAAACGATAGTTAAGAGTTTACTAGACTTCTTGGCGGGAAAGTGAAGCGTCATGTTAGCAGTTTTGTTTTATTTTCTAAAATTTGTGTTTAGCCGAATATTAATGTGTAATAGTGGTGGATTATTAACCATTAAGTGTTCGTGAACCTGCATTAATGTAGGCAAATGAAACAAAACAGTGCAACATCACTTTAAGTTCTCTCAAGAAGTCCGCGCGAGGTTTCAGTAAAGTGCCGCGTCTTTACTTAAACTCAAGGGGAGCGGGGCGGGATATCATCAATCATCTTTATCATGCATTGAGTGGAGTTCATTTCATAATAAAATTATTATAACTTTGTACTTGTTACCTAATTTTACATGACACTGGCTAAATGCACAAACCGTGCGAAGCCAAAAAGAAAAAAAAAAAAAAAAAAAAAAAAAAGAGTTTACTATATAATTTATTTGGCCGCTAAACCACGACACATGGATTTTCATACAACTTTTTGTGGCCGCTGCTCGCATGTACTTGGCCAGTACAGCAATTATCTCGTAGTAGTTTGTCAAAATAATGCTCGAAATTCGAGTATGTTTGAGAAAAAAAACATTTTGAATACAAATACATTTCACCAACATTTTTGAACAATCGAACGTTCAGGAAACAGACTGGAAACAATCACTGATCAACCGTGACCCTCGACACTGAAAAAAAAAACAAAATGATTAATCTGTCACTTTGACCGCGATAATCGAAACGCGAACACCAGCCGTACAAAATTAAACTTTATTAAAACGAATTAAGGTTAAAATCAGCTCGTGTGACATTTGTAAATGATTTATGCTGTGCGTGAAATGCGAACAGTAATTGGCTGTATTAACTCGTTTGGATTACTTAATTTAAATATATTTCGATGATGGGGTATAAAAGGCCTGAAATTGCTGATAAGGGGAAGTGATGTAAATTGCTGATAAGGGGAAGTGATGTAAATTGCTGATAAGGGGAAGTGATGTAAATTGCAACCGTCGACGCTAATCTAGCAGAGGGTAAGAAAATCAGAATTAATTGTGATTCATTTATTAACATTAACAAAATTAGCACCAGCAGCGAACGCGAAACGGTGGCGGACCAACAAAACAGCGAAACTCAGTATGGCACGTTTTTGGGTGACACATGGCACGGAAGCTAACAAATCATCAAAAACAAGCTAGATAAAGACTTACCATTTTCACAGGTTTCGCTACGTGAAACTTTCGCTTTTGCTGCAGCCCGCAAAGAATTATGGGATGGAGGATTATAACCTCCCTTATCGGCTTTTTACGTCACCCACGGAATATACAGTGTAAGAGACATCGACACGATTATTAATGTGTAACAGCTTTCCTCTCGCAGTCTGTGGGAGTGATTTCGTGAATAGGGACGGAAGTGTGTATCAGGAAGTGAGAGCTTGAGCATGGAATAAGTAAGTACTTTATAATAGCATGACATTATTCGTAAAACTTTCGTACAAAGTTCTCATTTCACGTGTTAATATAATGGTAAATATTTCAGTATTTAGCTTTTTTTTAGGGTAATTTTTGTCGCTGCTCAGTTGCTTATCAAGGTGAGATGTCAGATGTTACACATCATGCGACTACTGTAAGGCTCGCTAGTTTTTAGGGTTCCGTACCTCGACCTTATAGGATCACTTCATTGTCCGTCTGTCTGTCTGTCAGTCTTTTTCCCAGGAACGCAAAAAGGTACCAAGTTGAAATTAATATCAAACATGTAAGTCTATAAAGTCCCTTGGAGCTTTAAAAAAATCAAGCTTCTCAGTCTACGCAATAAAAAATACAGTGAATTATGCGACATATTTTGATACTTACTCGTAAATAAATCAAAATGTATAGGGTACTTCCCGTTGACCTAGAATCATGAAGTTTGGCAAGAAGCAAGGTCTCAAACAAGCACAAGTAAAGCAAAATTCGAAAATCGTTAATTTGTAGTTTTTTTTTTTACGATTTCAAACTTACATTTGCAGTTGGAAAGTTGGGAAGTTTGTTTTTGAAATAAATTCATTCCAACCCCCCCCCCCCCCCCCCCCTTAATTGTGCGTGGTCCTATACGCACTTGGCCGGTTTTTTTTTTACTAGCCGACTAAAAAAATCTACTTTTACTATGAATTCAATACTGAAGATATTTATTGCTTCCACATGTGAACTTAGGTGGATACCCCCGTATCATGAACTGAATTCATAGTAAAAAGTAAAGTTACACCCGTCGATTTCCCTTTTATAGGGACGGCTTATTTTTTATCCAAAACACCATTACATAAATCCAAAACAAAATTAAAGCTCATTACAACATTACTATTCACAATAACTCACACAAACTTATCAAATGATTACGAAACAAATCTCATGTGGTTGCGTGACCCGTCATGGCCGCGTCCGCCATGTTGGTTCAGGGGTCGCGTGCTGCCATTTTTATTGACACACGAAGCTCGCTGATCCGCCGCTGCTTTATAGACGGTTATCAATCAATTTATTATTAGTTTGATCTATATTCTAGATGTTTAAGGGCTAATTTAGGGGTTGTGAAATAGTTTGTAAAAGATTTTTAAAGGTTATTTGGTAGCAAGGTTAAAAGAGAGTTATAATTTTATGGATCCAAACCTATCCAAGCGGTTCAAAGTTTTACTGTCCCACTCTTGGATAAAAGTGCACCTATAGGGTGCACCCTATATTCTTCCTCATTTTACTGCCTTGGAAACTGTTTCAAATAACTTCGTGGTATCAAAACATAAAATTGGACTCAGCCAGTAAGCAAAACGCCAAAATTCGCGTTCCATCCCTGTTAGAAAAAGGCCTTTGCTTTTGTCATGAGTTAATTTCTCTATTTTAGCTAACTTTGCACACTACTAATCCTAGATTAAAATAAAAGCTTCTTCTTGGAAAAAGTACTGTAATACCTCGTACATAACTAACAAGTTCCAGCGACCTATGACCTTGAACTGGGGCGTTTCGTAACACAGCGCTAAAGTATTCAATCAAATTGCAAACGACCTGGCATTTTCGTATGCTTTTCGCAGCAAGGTTACACACACGGTATAAGTATAGAGTTTTAAGGGAATCTTGGTTTATTTGTTGATCTAATTTTATTCTTTTCTTTTTCACAGTTGATTGTAAAAATTTCTTTCTTAAACGATATTGTCTATGTGGCTTTCAGTGACAATTGCTGGGTTCTTTATCCACTTAAGTCAGCATTTGTTTTTTTTTAGACCAAAAGCAGTCTGAATAATTGTGCATCTCTTTTGTACCTATCTACATGTGTTTTATACGATCACATGAAATAGTCTGCGTGCTTTCTGTTTTGACTCGAGCCTTTACTAAATAATTTTCAATTCGCAGAAATACCTAATAATACAAACCAAAATGCCAGTTTCACTTTTTTGTAGTTTTCTACTCGGATTAGTTTATTTGCAAATAAATCATTATGCGACTGAACTGTAATTAATTATAGTGAGTGCCTTTTGGTTTTTCGAGAAATCGCCAAGCGGTTGTTTGAATCTTCACGTGACCGAGGGCTGGCCTATTTTTTTGGCCAAAGAATCAGCATTGCCATACAACGTGGCAATGCTGTCAGCCTTTGGGCACTATTCCTGTTGACAGTGATTTTTTTATGCCCTATGATTCTTTTCCCTTTTTTTTATTTATTATTTGTATAGTTAGTTAGTCATTTAATTGTGAATAGTTAGTTGTGTATAGTACTTATATATAGCGTATGAATTAAATAATATCATTATAATTTAATAATTAATAAGATTTGGTGAAAGAACTTGAGACTAGATGGGTAAATCTCATTCCAGTATCATGATCTACTATCACCTCTACAAATCTTACTTAACGATTGATTAACATAAATTAACAAAACGAAATAAAACGTCAAATTAGATGTGTAACAGTTGTCAAAGTTTTACGATACTGTTGTGTCGTAACTTTCTCTGGACGCAAAAACGTGTCACAGTTATTTGCTTAGTTTCTGGGTTTATTGTTGCTGTTACGGATGATCACAAAGATGGCGTCAAAAGGGGGTATTCTAGGATTGAAGAAGGGTAACTACCTACATTGATAAAATGATGATGATGATGATAGAGAGCTTTGCAGAAGTTTAGATAAATTCAGGAAGTATTGTTTACTTTTTTTGCTTAGTTAAACGGTGAAAAATTTATTCACAAAGTGTTTTAGAGGGCAAATAATGTAAGACAAGTGGGATATATGCTAAACATAATATTTTTGTAGTTTAATCTTAAGCTTCATAGGCCTTTGTTGGTATTGACTTCCCTAACGTGAAGAATAGAACCTCTATACGATACTAAACAGTAGAATTTACAGTCGATTTTATTTGTGAAAACCAAATGTGGGTGGTCTCAACTCACCTTTATGGACAACTAGCTGCGCCCTGCGGTTTCACCCAAATAAGTCTGGATCCCGTAAGAATATAGGAATAAAAAGTATCCTAGACATTAATCCAGGATGTCAGCTACCTCCAGACAAAATTTTATCAAAATTGGTCCAGCCGTTTGAGCGTGAAGAAGTAACAAACACACACACTCACAAGCTTTCGCCTTTATAATATTTGTGTGATATGGTGTACATATTTAAGAGGATTCTATTCTATTCTCCTGCAGTATGAACCACTCAGACAATATTACTGGCTTAGAAAATTAACATTTCAATTAACTTTGTTGTTTTCAGTTAGATCATAACATACTAATTCCTTGCCGCTGCCGTCGCGTCGCTAAACTATCATAATTTTCATAAAGCGGAATGAGGACACTTTCTAATTTAGCACAAATTTGCAGGACTCCTTCGCTGTACAAACTCGTATGTTCCTGTATATATGTTTCTGTATGGTCTTGTGGATATGTTTATATGTACGTGATGTGTGCGTTGCGCCGGGTACGAGTTCGCACAGCAAACATCTGAGCTGTGTATATTTCATTCTGAAATGAGATTTGAGACTAATTAGTACTCTTATTGACATAGGCACATTCATATTTGTTTGTAAGATGAGAATGTGGTTCCATGGTTGCTGATTTGTATAGAGTTTCTATCCAGAAATTAACGATACTATCAGTAGTCAAAAACTAGTTTTGTTAGATAGACATATCTAAGGCTAAATAGTTTAGTTAGATATAAATATCTAAGGCTAAATAATTTAGTTAGATATATCATCATCATCATAATCAGCCAATAGCCTTCTCCAAGATTCATCACAATAAAAACAAACTTTAAGTGTAAAGAACCAGGGGGTCTATTCCGAAGCGCTAAACCGACGGCCGAATGTTCGGCTGTTTTATAACCTCCATAGTTGTGGTCACCACATACAGGGCAAAGTACTTCGGTAACCCAGGTATCCTACGTGAGATTGTCAGTAACACCAACTTGACTTTGAGTCCTTATCCGACTTCAAGTCATAGTTTTGACTTTGGCTTATCTCTGCGACTGCCTTTTTTTTTTTCGCCGTAGTCAGCGTTAGTTAGCCGTTCTAAAGAAACGACCGAACATTCGGCCGATACTTCGGATTTAGGTTCGGAGTAGACCCTCAGTAATCGTACAAATTGGATCACAAGTCGGTTTTGGAAAGTCTGACAACCAGTCTTACCAAGAGGTATTGTATTACCCAGTTACTGGATTGTGGAGGTCAGATAGGCAGGCAGTCACTCCATGTAAAATACTGGTATTCAGCTGCATCCGGTTAGACTGGAAGCCGACCCCAACACAGTTGGAAAAAGGCTAGGCAGATTGATTTTGGTTTTGGGTGACCACTGAAAATCAGCGCTGTACTGTGGGTCCCATGGACAGCATCATGCTGAGTGGAAGTCTTCTTGTCATACTCACGACTTGCAGGTGCCGACTAAATTTTTTTCCGTGATTTTAATTATATATTTGTTCTGTAGGTAGTAGGTATTCTGGTAGGTAGGACTGTCTTGTGGTGCCGGACGTAAAGAATAGGCGACTAACGGGCTTACTAGAGAATGGGCACTAGCGTTCTCTAGTAATTTAAATTTTGCATCCTAAAACTATACTGCGATCGCCGACTAGCCTGCCAAGCGTGGCGATTATGGCAACACCCCCCCCCCCCTTTGGGGGGAGGCCTATGTCCAGCAGTGGACGCTGAAATTAATGAATGAAGTAGGTATTCGAGCTTACTTGCTTTTTTATATGCACGTGTTTCACGGGCAAAGTGTGATTGGGTTTTCTATCAGGAATTTCTCAGTTTAATGGCAATAGGCTTGCTCCTATTACATGGGATTTATACATAACCGGCAAAATGTGGTGTACCATAGATCCTCTCCCTAGCCCTTCGGGGAAAGAAGCGTGATGTTATGTGTTACCATATCATAGAGTTTAGGTTGGTGAGAATGTGGGAAGGGTAAATTAGGATGGTTCCTAATTTACCCTCCCCACATTCTCACCAACCTAAACTCCCAAAATAGCCCAGACTAAAAAAAAAAAACGAAAGCCTTTTTCAATCTACCACAAGTTTGCAGCTCTCCTTCGTATAAACTCGTATATCCTATGCGATGTGTGCGTCGGTAGGATATGAGTTGGCATGACAAACATTGCCCTCAGACGTTCTTAGGTGCTCCACACTGCTGAGACTGACTGTCGGTACAATTTATCTTGAGAGCTTTGCGTTTCTGATATTTGTTCAAAGTAATTGTGTTTAATGTGATGGGAGAATCCTCCTTGTTAGCTGAAAAGGAAGGGACACTTTTACTGTCCGCCAAGCAGACATAATACTTAAAGAATCGCCATGAATCATACGTGAGTCAGTGACTAGACAGTGGAAGTGTTAAATAACTAACTGTTGCTATTGCTACATTCGAAGGAATTGTGATTTTTTATTAACAGAGTTATAGCTACCTACCTGTTCGTTTATTTTAATTGTATTGACATTTTATTCTATTCTGTTGCAGTATTGTAAAATTTTATTTTATTTTATCTTGTGTAATATGGGTTTTGCCTGAATTTTTTTTTTTTATAGCTGGAAACCAAACCACTAAAGGTATGTAATTGTGTCATTAGAAACGGATGTGTAGTAGACGTATGTCAATACAATTTTTGGTATAAATTGTATTGGCCCTAATTGTAAATAATCGTAATTTTTAAATCATTGCACTGTATACAAAGTTTGCAAGAGGCTTTTTTATTTTATTTGATTAAATAACATACACACATACATTTGGTCACATTTAAGTCATAAGTTTGATTAATTATACTGAAACCGGTGCATTTGTTAACCTTTATTTTATAATAAATTCATATTATCTGTCAAAAGAGATCCTAGTCGGGCTAGAGCGGGATCCAGTGTCATACCTAAATATTGTGAAACGTTTGAATGAATCAATAAAACTTTTTTTTTTAAATAAAATTAAAACGACTCCAAACCAATATTAACCGAACTTATCCTCGACCAAAAACGCTCACTCCTACTTAAGAAGACAAAAAAACAAAACACAGTCGCAACTCCTAGCCGAAAGTGTACAGCCAGCCTTCCTACGTTTTCCACTCAAACTGAGCGGCGTCGCTTCCCCTGAGAGTGATATCATATACCTACATACAATATGACGTCTGCATGCAGCCGACATGATTAAAATCTATACTTACGCAAACATAGGTCAACTTGGAAATTATCTTGTATGTTAGTCTAGTTGCTTCAGGATTTCGTAGATTGGTTTAGATTTATGTGATTTTAGTGATTAGAGATTCTGTAGTTTAGTTACTTAGTTAAATAAGAGTATTGCTATCGGGAAAGTTTAAGCCTACTCGTACTGTCAAACTATTGTCTATGTTCCGTGTGGTGTCGGACGTAAAGAATAGCACCATCCTATTTCTTCCCGTGGGTGTCGTAAAAGGCGACTAAGGGACTTACTAGAGAATGGGCAGCAGCGTTCTCTATGCATTTTAACACCATACTGCGATCGCCAACCCGCCTGCCAAGCGTGGCGATTATGGCTACCCCCCCTCCTTGGGGGAGGCCTATGTCCAGCAGTGGACGTCTTTCGGCTGAAAGATGATGATTGTCTATTTAACTTTGAACCGTTTAGAACTTCCGCCGATTATATTCTGAGGTGGCATATTGTGGACATGTCTTATTTCAACTTGCTATTTTTTTTTGGTCCACTACTGAGAAGCTCTTGTCCTTCATATAACCTGATGGTAAGTGATGATAATGCCGAAGGTGGAAGCGAGCTTCACCCGGCATCCTCAACCACAGAGGAACTGGCTATCTTACCTCTAACTGCTGAAACACAACAAATGCTGTTAACATTGTGTTATGGCGACAGACTTACATAAGATGGTGGTAGCTAGCCAGGCGGACTATGAACAAGCCCAACCACCAACCAAACTGAGCAGAAAAAATTGTCCCCGCTGTGAATCGAAACCGGGACCCCTGGGTCTCAGAAGGTGGTCTTACCACTAGACCACAGAGGCGGTTAAACTCTATTTAAGTTCTATTATAGAATAGATTTATTTATTGTTGTTGCAGGTGATTAAGAAATAAAGTTGGTCAACACTAAAAAAAGTATCTCTAAAACATACCTCTAGTGTGTACAATAATTATGTTGCATAGTTTACTATTTTGTGAGACAGCGAAAACTAACAACAGTTTAAATTGTTAAGTTTTTTTTGATGTATAAGAAAAGCGGGGCAATGTGTAAAAATATCTGTGATTTCTGGAATATACAATATTAGTTTTAGTATATGCGAAACCCGAAACACGTGTCTAGTATTTATAGGTAAAGAATCTATGTACAAAATTTCAAAACTGTATCATGAAAAATCACAAAGTTATAAGGTTGTTATGTTACCGGGTTGTCCGTACAAAAACATGCTAACGGCCCCCGCGCCTCCAGGGTGGTCTTGCGCTCATTGATAATAATTTGGCAGTAGGTACCTTACCGTACGGCGATCTTATTGTAAGTAATTAAATGGTGATAACATTTTCCATCACACTTAAATATTTTTGGGATAAAATATAACAAAGGTGTAAAAATTATTGAAATCGATTCAGTTTCTTATTCTAAACAAACTATATTAAGGTTTTGCTTAAGCTAAAAACAATGTTGTATATTACAGTAAAAGAGTTATTTATAAAACAATTAAAGAAGCTATTAACACCATCCATATAAGTTTAAGTAAGATTGGAAGCACTAGTGTGGCTTTGATCATAATGAGTCCTGTGACCAAGGACCAGTCTCGATCATACTTCAACGTCCGTCTCTCCAATCTTACTCAAGAGGTGTCCGACCCGATGAAGGACACCACAATGGACATGACAATTACATATCTGTATGTGACATGCTATGTGTTGCTGCCTTCCTTCGTATTGGCATGGATTAAATCAGAATAGATCATGTCATACAACAATATTGGCTCGTCAGTAAGTTGGTATTGGGACCGACAGTCCTGGGTGGGCCGGCATTTTCTTGTGTACGAGAATCTATCTGCCTAGCCTTTGCCCAACTTTGTTGGGTTTCGGCTTCCAGTCTAACAGGATGCAGCTAAATACCAGTATTTTACATGGAACGACTGCCTATCTGACCTCCACAATCCAGCTGGGTAACACGATACCCCTTGGTATGACTGGTTGTCGGACTTTTGGGCTTCTGACTACCCGTAACGACTGTCAAAGATCTACGAATGACAGCCGAGGCCAACGGATTAACGTGCTTTCTAGGCACGGAGGGGTCTCGATACGTTATGGATGGTCACCCATCTACGAATCGACCGCGGTGGGGGTAGCTTAACCTTCGCTCAACCCGTGCAGCTGTTATCATTTAGCCTCAAGCCTTTAGTACGAGAATGAGTAGTCAATGTTTCGAGTCGCAGGTTCGCGAAATATTTTAATAATGGCCTACTGCGGGATTACATATACAAAATGTCCCGGAATTAACGCATAACCTATTAAGGGGTCATTCTTCTCATCATTATGAATAACTTTTACTATGGGACAAAACACGAAATCGCGAAAAAAAATCAGCTGTTCCCTACATTTATGTTCGAATAACTCGTCAAAATGTAGGGAATAGCAGATTTTTTTTCGCGATTTCATGTTTGGCCTCATAGTAAAAGTTGTTCATAATTATGAGTACAATGACCCCTTAAGAGGTTGTACGTTCATTCCGGGACATGTTGTATATTTTTCTAAATTATCAATATCAAATAAAATCAACACTAACCGAATACCGAATATCTGCACTTTTTGAACCTCCAAACATACAAAAGATAGCCCACAGATACATCCACTCTTCACCACTTACAACAAACTACTTTGCAACACGTCTCTGTCTGTTTCTGGTCTTGAAGTTTTTGCACATAACAGTAAGATTTATGTCCGTGAACGCACTCACAAAACGGGAGAAATTGCTACTGTGTTGGCGTTTAAAAATAATTGAAACTGTTCCACGTTCTCTTGTCCCAGTGGCCCATATCGTACGTTTCCTCAGTTTGCGATCAATATACACGACTGTTGCGGTTATCTGCTCCTCTTTAATCGTTCCCGTTGTTGTGGAGCTGGATGTGGCTCTGACACAATTTTTATTGAAAATAATAGCTTTCGAGGAAACAGGAGTAAACGAATTGGTACGTTATACGTTGGTAAAGACGCGAAGCACTTAAAGCGGATTTATTTTAAGTGCCCTCAGGTATGTTGTTACGATATTTCTTTATTCATTTTGTTGTTATTTACTTCAGTTGGTTAGGAAAAGACTAGACTTAAAAAGCATTATATTATGCAAAAATAAGTTTAGCTTTTTCTAACAAGTTTTTTTAACAGTGTCAGATTTAAGTCTAGCTTAACTTAAACAGCTGGACTTAAGCGAGACTTCAAAATTACTATGACTTCGTTTACTAAACTGGCAAGCTCAGCATACATTTCTTATCTCGTGGTACCTAACATTCACAGAATTTGGTTTCAATACCAAGAATACATAAGTTAATTGTGAATCATACTAGAGCTAGTAACTCCAAATGAACGTGCTGAATCCTTAAAAGTATGCACAAATTTTGGAAGAAAATACAAATAAAGACACTACTAAAATGTCTGCAATGTTAAAACATGAGTATGAGTGTACTGATACTACAAGAGTCGTCGCATGTCTAGACACAGGACAAACAAAGCTGGTGGAATGTTAGACGAGCGGCAACAATACGCATGACTAACTCTTAGCATAATGGAGAGAGCACAGAAGAATTACTCGTGTACGGGAAGAACGAGCCGTAGAAATATTTTTGAAACGTGACTCGTTTTTTTGCAGAAATCTGAGGACAAAGAATTCTGTAGACATCTCTCTCATTGAAACTTGATTCAATCAATCCGAATTTTATTGAATTCGTTTGACACCACTGTCTTTGTCGTGTAGCTCACAAAAGCGCAACTAAGATTATAAAAGTCATTTAGAATTCTCACATTCGATTATGCGCTTTCATATAAACGAATGCCTAAGATATAATTTTGATCTTAAGGCGAGGTTGCAGTACTTTTTAACTTTTTTAAACCTCTGTAAATCTAGCAAAATATAAATTTTGCGCAAAAAAAAAATATTTTAAGAAAATTGAACATATTATCGAGCACTGTGTGAAGATAGAAACATGAATTAAATTAATTGGCTTGATAAAAAAAAATCACAAAGATGACACTAAATCGCTATTTAAAACGTGTACCTTGAAGAGATTACTTCGTTAAACCATGTAAAAGTTATACCAAAAGATAGGCCTTATTGTTTTTTAGTACTTGGTGAGAACACATTTTATAATTTCCTTACTATTTTTTTCTATGGAGCAAATATACACAAAATCTAGCAGTTAAAGAGCTCGCAACGGCCGGCCAGTTACAGCCGGTACACACCGCACTACAAGACGGCCTTAAAGTCATCTTCTGCATAAGGACGACCTTTTAAAACCTATAAAAGCTTTTTGTTGACTTTCTTCTTCATCCAGCTATTTTCTGTTTGCTCATTGACCTCCTGTCTCTCCACTTGTGTTTGAAACCACTTCAATTCGGCTACCAAAGATTACGACGCGGCTTCACAAAAAATACAATGTATCTTTTCTTCAAGTGTATGTAAGTACGGATGGCAATGGATCGATAAGCTTCTTTACTGATTAGTAGAGTTGTTTTCAGTTTCTTTCTTGGGATGATTTTTTTTTTTGTAATAGAATAAGGGAGAATTGAGGGAGGCTTTTGCCAAGTAGCGGAACAGTGTAGACAAAGTAAAAAAAAATGTACTGTGTCCTACTTGCGGAGGGCAATCGTTTTTATGGCAGAGGCTACGGCTCGTGTCCGTGAGTGAACAAGCATTAGCTGGATATCAGGTTACTTACCTTGTGACTATGCTACACACTTCTCAACATTTGCTGAGCACGCTTTGTTGCCTCTTGTGTAATTGTTTACCTTTTGGTTCAGGCAATACTTTCTTCTTTAATTTTTTCTGTTTATTTGATTAGCAACTAGCCTATTCAACAAAGAATTCATTTCAGTCTGTAAAGTCTTGCCAAACGTTTTTCCGGTATACGGCCACACTGTTTTAAATGGTGTTCAGTTGAATAGACTTTGATCTCTACTTATACAAATTAGCTATCAGCAGTTTATTCCGTTAATCTACCCAATGCTTCGAAAAAACTACAGACCCTTACAAGACAAACTATTCCCGAAAATATTTAAGCGAAAACTATATTTTTTCAAACCAATATAATCGCAGCACGCGCCCTCCGCCTGTGGGCCGCCATTTTTCTTAGCCAGCGTTACCCAAAGTTCACCGCATTAATATTAATGTCCGCTACATATTTATGGTTCCGCGCCGTGTTTTTATTTAATTCAATTATGGAACGGTTTAGCTGACACAGCTTTTTGGGACGTTTTTCCGCGTTTTATTTTCATCCTACACATTTTAGCGGTCTCGTGTCTTACAAATGGTAAATTGTTTTTACGAGACCTAGGGAATAGAATATCGATGACTATCACGCATTCACACTTATTGGATTTAGTTCGTTGGATGTAGTTCATTTGTTGACTTCAGCTGGTAATTCTGCTGAAAATCAACGTCAGGTGGTACACCTTGTGTTGTCATCTGACATTATGCTGAGCTGAGGCCATTTTGGCATTTGTTTTTATAGTTATAAGGTGTATTTTTTGCTGTAATGCCAATAAACGCATTTTTCTTTCTTTATGATATTTTCATAGTAATATTAATTTCGGGAAATAAAAACGAAAATATAGAATAATAAATGTTCAATGAATTTACTGAAATTGAACGGCTATATTTGGGTAGAAAATGTGAATGAAAAATAATTCGAAGATGGACGTCGAAAATTACACAAAGTTAATTTACTTCAATGTTTTTATATAACCCGAATTCAGCAGAGGGGAAGGGTTATGATTCCTACTTGTGTATGAGTAAATTTGTTAGAAAAATAGAGAAAGAGAGTAGATGCCTATTACACAATATTATTACAATGGTAGAAAACGACATTAAAAGATGTGACGTAAGCAATGACGTAGACAACGCCATGTAGGTTAATGGTGAACCATTCACAGTGACACATAAAGTCAGAACAGCAAGTTAGTACTTTTTACAACAGCGCCGATGCCAAGGGATGGCAATTAAAAGTTTGTACAGTATTTCTACCTCACGAAGCGATGCGCGCTTAACTTGTGGTTACCAAGTATAGAAATACGCTGTGAATGTGTACGAGTAGCGTCAGCACATAACACACACACCTCCGACTTCACCATTGTCTCGACGGTATTGTACGAGTAGCGTCAGCACATAACACACACACCTCCGACTTCACCATTGTCTCGACGGTATTGTACGAGTAGCGTCAGCACATAACACACACACCTCCGACTTCACCATTGTCTCGACGGTATTGTACGAGTAGCGTCAGCACATAACACACACACCTCCGACTTCACCATTGTCTCGACGGTATTGAGAGCCCCTGCGCTTACACACACATTACAGCGGGTTAGTACACTTGGTAACCACAAGTAAAGCGCGCGCGTCCGTGAGATAATAAAAAACACTATAAATAAACACGGATGTGCCTAGAAAGGAACTCATGAAAACATGAATTTATTTTGACTGTTTACAAGTACATATACACCGTGGCATTTTAATAGTCTTACAACGGCAGCCCACTTCATGTATTCAATGACTACTAATCATTCATGAAAGTATTTTTTTAAAATTAACATTTGAATAATAATATAAAAAAGGGTATTATTAATTATGACGCCTGACGTAAAAATGCTCGCACCGCGCTCATAACAAAAAAACAACAAATGTTAATAACAACTACCGTACAGTTTTTGATTCTGGTAAGTACTGTCACGAGCACTATATAATATATGCTGCTATGCAACTACTGTAGCTAAGTACCTAAGTACGGCGTTTTACTAGTAGAATATCGATTGCAACTTTGAAATAACACCTATTTCATAATACTATGGATGCGAAAATACTATATTTGGAACAACACAATCTAACATTACAATTAAAACAGTAGGAGAAAATCAAGAGTCGCTGAGACTTGATCAATGATTGAGTCTCAAAGTCCAAATTCAAGTTTTGCCAAAGGGCGATGGAGCGTAGCGTATTGGGTATTAAACTCAGCGACCGAATACGTAATACCACGATACGCTCCAAAACAGGAATCGCCGATGCGGGCAATAAGTCTGCTAGACTGAAGTGGGATTGGGCGGGCCATGTATACAGTCTTCATCGGGATAGGTGGGCCAGAGTCGTCACGCAATGGGTGCCAGAAGACGGGCGTTGTCGCCGAGGGAGGCCTAGGAAACGCTGATAAGACGACCTAGATGCCTTTACGGGAGATGAGGGAGACCTTAACTTTTTTTACCTTTTTACAATATAGGGTGAATAAACATAACATAATATCAATTTACTTGCTTTGTTTGCTTTAATCCCCGAAGGGTTAGGCAGATTTTGATTTTGATTTTGGTGTACATAGTACTCCCACAGTTCACCAGTTATGTTTAAGTCCCATGTAATAGGGAGCGAGCCTATTGCCATAAACCGGGCATCAATCCAGACTCCGTACTGCTACTGAGAATTTCCTGATGGCACCGAATAAACTTTGCCCGACCTGGGAATCGAGCCCAGGGGGTCTACTCCGAAGCGCGCTAAACCGAAGTATCGGCCGATTTATAACTTCCATAGATTCCTTTTTGACTTTGAGTCCTTACCCGACTTCAAGTCACAGTTTTGACTATGGCTTATATCTTCAACAGTCTTCTTTTTTTTTTTCGCCGTAGTCAGCGATAGTTAGCCGTAGTAAAGAAACGACCAAACATTCGGCCGATACCTCGGATTTATGTTCGGAGTAGACTCCCTGGACCTCATGTACAGAACTAGCACTTATGACCACTAGACCCGTTGGTCGTAAGTTCATAGTTGGTTGTTGGTGGTTGATTTTTTTTATTCCCTAATGCCTAACCTTTTAACCGCCTTACCCTTTTGCCTAACGAGGCAGACCCGGGTGAATAAAAAAATAATAAAAATAAAGTGTGTGTGTGTTAAATAACTGTTTATTTAAATCAATTTGTAGATCCCTATTTCGAAATGGTTCTTTTATCATACGAAGAGGATTTTTAACATCTCTGCTGTTCTCGTCTTCCTAGTCCACTCAGAAGTTGTTTGTATCAAGATGAATCTGCAGCTGTAGCCCGCGAAATTCAAAATTTCTTACGTTTTATGCAATTTTCAGGTCAGTGTCAGGTTGCATCTTGATCGAAATATGATTCGCGACTATAACAGATATATTTACGGAATTATAATCATTCGAATCATTCATACATCTCTCAAAGTTAGAATTGTTCCATTGAATGACTTTTTCATGAAATCATGACACTGCGGAACAAATCTAACTTAGAGAGATGTATTGGTAAAAAATGTTTATCCACATTTCAAAGACAAGAATTAATTACTTTCACCACACTTCAAATCGGTTATCATAGTTCCTATTAGTATGAGGATGTTACTACAGTTACTCATCATTCCCAGTCACCTTTAATAATACCATAAACACTGCACGGTCGATCGACTCAATTAAATTATTTAACCAACAAAATGTCAAAGCTATTGACATAACCAAAGAGCTCGGTTCATATTGTTCGCTAAACTGATGTGTTATCATTGGATTTGTTCACTGTCATTCCTATTGAACGATTTGAAAATCCAATATGGCGGATGACATTTGAATTCTGTGAATTTGAATCGCAGATTTTCCATTGTCGATTTATGTTTGATATTGTACGACATTTTAGATTAATTTGTGTTTGGATTTAACGTGAGAGGTATAGGGACTTAATACATGTAATTCCAAGCTTAGTTTTCAAATGGTAGTTTCATGACTGCAAATCTATGACTGCAAAACCATTTGGAGGTTAATAACACTTTGACAGCCGCATTTACAATTTGTTATAATGTGCCATATTCCCATCAAATTGGGGCTAATTGCTTTAAGCTTTTAAAGAGTCCACGAAGAGCCCCCGATTTACCGAAGGGCCTCTAATTTAGTGAGGGTCACGTTAATTTAACCGGAATTATCCAGTTACGTGCCGTAAAAAAATACTGTTTGCTTAGGACCAAAGTTTGGTCAAACGTTTGTTCAAACATTGTGTGTGAAAGATACTACATTTAATACGACATGTTTGGTAACAAGCTCGCTGGAATGTTACCCTTGTAGGTTGGTCCTTTGGGACTTACTTTATGATAATAATATCAGCCTGTAACTATCCTACTGTACAGTTAAGACCTCTTCTCAAACAAAGGACGTGCTTGGATGATCACGTTGGTTTATTGCGTGTGGTGGAGCTTGACATTTAAATTAAGTCTAGGTTTCCTTTTCAAAACGTTGCAATTTATAATAGTTCAGTGATATATTTTACAATACCACAAGTATAGGTATGGAAAAGTAGAAATTTGAAGTTTGAAATGGTAGCAGAAGTTATCGACTCTGAAAGTGATATTGGGGTTCTATCACTTAGTTCACAGATAACTTACCTATAAATGCCGCATCGACCATGAACAAATTAAGTTGTTATTAATTTTAAATAAAACAGCAATGAGTAATTTAATCACCGAAATATATCGTCTAGTAACCCTATCAAGGTGTGATGTTTTTTTTTTTTCTTTTCTTTTTGGCTTCGCACGGTTTGTGCATTTAGCCAGTGTCATGTAAAATTAGGTAACAAGTACAAAGTTATTTAAATAATTATGAAATGAACTCCACTCAATGCATGATAAAGATGATTGATGATATCCCGCCCCGCTCCCCTTGAGTTTAAGTAAAGACGCGGCACTTTACTGAAACCTCGCGCGGACTTCTTGAGAGAACTTAAAGTGATGTTGCACTGTTTTGTTTCATTTGCCTACATTAATGCAGGTTCACGAACACTTAATGGTTAATAATCCACCACTATTACACATTAATATTCGGCTAAACACAAATTTTAGAAAATAAAACAAAACTGCTAACATGACGCTTCACTTTCCCGCCAAGAAGTCCCAGGTGTGATGTTTCTTATGTATATCTGTCAAAATACGTTTCATTACTCCTCTCCACTCTCCAGCGTTAACTATTTGTTCAGCAAAATGCAATAAAATCTTGTATCATGTACTACTAAGATACGGAGTTTTAATTTTAAATAAATTATATATCTTAATCCAGTAATTTATTTAGAATTATGAAACAAAGAAGTTTTATAATAATACACGTTGTTTTTTAAAGTGATGTTAGGTGTAACGGAACGCACAGGAAGGCCAAGTAGAGAACCGTACTTATTGTTGTCGTTGGATAGATAGCTTTTATCAATGATTGTGAGACGCCATTCAAGTATAAATATAATTATATGCGATCAATATGGATCCTGTCGGGCATAGCAAAATACATAGTAGGAGAGAGGAAGCTTTGACAAACTAAGCTTGTCAGTCTTCTGAACTTAATCTTATATTGTTATATTAGGGTTTTATAAATTATACATAAATATAGTTTACTGTCCTAATACATATAAGATATGCTATCACTTCGTTTAGATAATATTCGTTTAAACTACATTTATTAGCATTGTCTTATTAAAAATTGTTTTAGTTTTTATATAAATATATTAACTTTGTCTGTGGTTTTGTTTGCTTGTGGTGGTAGTAAGAAAATATTGCCGTAATCAATGGATTGGTGATCGCACCAGAATGGTATCTACTTATGTTATAGTAGCCTGCTGCTTACGAGTATAAGCTACTTTTAGTTGCATTACATAACCCATGTATTGGGTGATTTCAGGGGCCGCCGGCCGGCTGGAAAACTGTTACAAAATCTTGTATAACACACAACTTGCTTTGACTACCATCTGACCCTTTATTACACACACACGCACTCACCACACCTTTTAACCGACTTACAAAAAGGAGGAGGTTATAATATGTTCGTCTGTATCTTTGTTTTTTTATGTATGTTCACCGATTTCTCCGTCAAATTTGTATGCTTTCTGGGTGGTCCCATGTCACAAAGTCAGAATCTGATGAAGGGATCCCATGGAAATCCTCAAATTTTATAGGGACACCTATAGCGATTTGGGTATTTTTTATAGTAACTCGTGCATTTGCTCTCGGAAAGCACCATTTGGTGAAGTGGAACTGATGATGAAGACCACAGATGACCACTGGAACTACTTAATAGTAAGTACTTCACGGGTTGCAATTCGATTAGATACTTTAATATTGTTGCTAAGCAATTTGTGCTCGTCATAGTGCATACGGTGCAGTAGAGCTGATGGTGGAGTTCTCCTGGTAAGAACCAGGAGAACTCCATTCTAATTATAACTCTACAATAAAATTAACGTCCCTGCATCGGGAAAAGCAATATTTTGTAAAAGGTGATGAACAGTTGACATTAGGCTATTGTAACTTAGATAAATTACAAACTGACCAAATGGTGCTTACCAGCATAATTAAAATACTATAACACGGATTTCTCTCAAGTGGATATATAATATTTAACTGTAATAAACTTATATTAAAAAAAACAAATAATTTCAACAATAAGTGAAGGCAAATGACAAACTACTAATATCTTATTATTCAAACTTTTTTTTTGGTGTTAACAACTAAACGTTTTTTTTTTTTAAGCTTTAACTTATCTAAAAGCAATATACATAAAATTGTACCTTTTGAATTTAGATTTCTTAGTAGTCCGTTCGCATGTTTTATATTTATCCTAGTTATACAGGGAAACCTATTATTAGCCATACAATACTGTAATACATACTCTGTAACATACTATATGCAAAAAATAAAAAAATGAGCCGTCACGAGACGCCTGGCAGATGTTAAACATCGAAATTATTTACACACTACTACATATATACTGTATAGTAGCGACGCGTCGCCACGTGGCATGCGTCGCCCCGCCAACAATCGGTTTTACGTGCGCCTATAGATGTTTCACATCAATAAATAAAAACGCGTCAACAAACCCATTTTCCGAGCATAAAAGTTAATCGAACACAAACTAATTAGTTACCTAATACAAAATCAACATACCATTTAAAAGTCGCATCAAGCCATAGTAAGAGTAGTATTTTTTCACAAAATTACTGTAATAAAAGTGGGATACAGACGCCTTAGGAATTTTAATTGAGTTCCCAGCTTTTGGTGTGTGGGCCAAGTTACAAGAGGATCGAGGGTTGTTCCATTGTTTGAATTGAATGAAAAATTCCCGCCACATGTAGAAAGAGAACGCATAGACAAAGGTTCGTGGCATTACGTCGCTTCTTTGTGAGCCGGGCGCCCCCACATTGCTTTTACTTTTTTTATTTTAATGCTGGAAACGTGTGGCGGGATTTACATTTAAAAATAAAAATAGTCTAGGAATTCGAGAGTTGCGTGTTTCATTACTGATGGTACGAGTTCTATAAAATCCATTTCGGTCACTAGAAAGATTTTAAAAATTGCTTTGATTGCTATAGTTCAAGGTTACAAGATAAAGTCGTAAAAAAAACCCTTTTAAATGGTAGCCTGGTCATAGCATGATCAGCCTATAATTTTCTCACTGCTGGGACACAGGCCTCCGCTCTTCGAGAGGGAGTGGGCTGTAATCTACCACGCGGGCCCAGTGCGGATTGGTAGATGGCTATTTTAGGACATGCCAGTTTCCTCATGGTGTTTTGCTTCACTGTTTTGAGAGCAGTGGTGATAAAATGATTTACACAAAGTAAAGAGCCTGTATGGGTTCGAACCCACGACCTATGTACAAGCTCGTAAGTCGGGGCCGTTACCACCACTGTTCTCTGCCTGGTCATAACACGTAGTTATTCAGTTTAGTTTTATGACTATTATTTCTCAATTAAGTTGGGTGCTTAGCCGTTTTACTGCAAATTGTAATTATTGTCTAATTGCTATGTTTTTGGTATAAACTAAACACGAGTGCATGTTGTTTTTAATTTGTTCGTAATTAAAATAGCGAACAGCAGTTATTTCTGCATGTTAAATAAAATACTGCTTGATAATTGGAAAACTATGAATAAATTATTTTGGTTAGTTATACTAAAATGTATTACTGTAATATCGCATTATCTTATCACTTGAAACTAACCAGAGTAAAAGTTCCTGAAAGAAGATGGGTCTCCACAAAATATGGTACCATTAATACAAAATTCCGTTCTTTTTTTCTTTAATCTTGACTAAAAAAGGCTGAACATTTTCAGGGCAACAGGAATGTTTTAAGAGTTAGTGGTGTTACCACTAACTCTTAAAACATTCCTAGGTTGCGAGCGACAAGGGTAAATTGCTTGGTGTAAGAGGCTGTATTTTTTGTAAAATTATCTTTATGTCTGATCTGCCACCAATTTAGAATAAGAATGGTCCATCGCGGTGGCTGTTAGTTGCATTTTCCTTCACAATTCTTGAGGATATGTTGTGAAAACCATATGTTTTTAACAGATTCAGCTTCTATGCCACTTCGTCTTTTTTTTTGTTCGTGGGTTGTAAAATCCTCATGGATATCCTCTGCCCTGAGGGGGTGGAGGGGTCTGCCAGATTCTTACTGCCTAAAAACCACCCCGGTTTTTCCTTGCCATACTTGCACCGGGGATCTTGGGATCAAGTGCGACTTTCGCGATCCCCGGCTGGATGCCACTTCGCCTAAACCAACATTTAGACTTCACAAGAAATGAGGGAACAAAATCAATAAAAAAAAAAAAAACTCTTAACAATTTTCTGTCAGCAATGCCTTAAATAATATTTAAACGGACTTTGAGAAGAGTAATAAAAAACCAGTAAGAAAATGTTTATATCACAATTTATTCATAACAAAACTTTAACTCAACGAAAACACTGATATAATAAAACGCCGCGCCGTATCCAACCGAAACAAACCCGGTGTCACATCTGTATTCCCTCATTCTGGTCCCGGGTTCCTATTTTCTGTTTTAAGAGTTTTTTATGGGGATAAAATGGAAAACTGCTGACTATTTGACATATGGCGGCTGTCTTCTGTGACAAATGGTCCCGACATTGTTTTGAGGCTCGTTGCATTGTTATGCCGACAAAATAGTAACCTCTGGCTATTTTGTTATTTATCTTTGTTAGGATAAGGGGACCTTGTTTTGGTACCATTGTGTTTGCATGAATAATGCTGAGGATTCGGGAATGTTCAGAAAAATAATAAGTGGTAAAAAAAATCAGTATGGTATTTAAACGGTGTCAAATAAGCTTTCGTAAATCAATTCACTTTATGGGCCGCTTTACAACAGCTGACACGCCGTACGTGTACCGCCAGTCCTAACGTGCATAGGCTTAGAGAGGACCTGCTGCGGTTCCAACGGGACACGTTCCCTACACTCTTAAGATTTTTCGTTCATTAAATATTGTCTCTCTTGTGATAAGAAGGGTTTGTAATACAACGGAACCAGATGTCATGAATAATTTATTAATTATACATCATGGTTGAACATTAATTACGCAGATTGAAAATTAATAGCATTTCAATTAGTCGAATATGGCCGTACTAGAAAATTGGACGAGAAAGCCACAAAGAGATAGCTGGTCCTTACATATTTAATATTATTTGGTTAATTCTGGTCCTTCGCTCCGGGAATATTTTTTGAGCTCTGTCGAAAAAATAAAATTAAAAGAAAAATATCATCATGTCTGTATTTATGAAGGAAAATTAGCGGGAAAAAAATCGCCGAAGCGTTGATTTGACTTTGCGGAAATGTTTTATTTTCAGATTATATGACTTTCTTTATGAATCTATTCAATTTTCAAAAGATTTGGTACCTGATTTTTTTTATTATAATACTATGTTTCAAATGTGGCAATATTGTTAATACGTTGAACGTGATTATTCACTTCCATTTCGTATAAAAAAACTTAAATATTATATAAATGATTTTAACTTACATGTAAGTTAAGCCTTAAAAAATAGGGTTGACAACGAAACCCTCTCACGCGGTATTATATACAAAACACCGGCGCAATCCGCTTCGCGGCGGTAAATCCCGGTAAAAACTAGTTCCGCGCGGTAAAAACAAGTTTTCAAGTGTTAACTACACTTCTGCGTGACCCAGTTATAACCGGTTCCGGGTTTGGCTCGTTACTGAGGACGGAACCCAACTGCAGTCACGTTCGTGCTGTCTGTTTGTCTTTCTGCATCATTATGCGCTGACAATTAATTTGTAGCTTTTTAAAATAACAGCGATTTTTTTTAAGGCGGGTATAAAAAGTGTAGTCTGTTGTTTTATTGCTTTGGCTGTTTCTTTGTTTAACATCTATTTGGTGTATCAGTTCAGGCTAAGCTATAAACTTGTCTGTTTTGATATTGGTCACTTAAGCAAGATCAAGGATTAAGATTTCCTTGTAAATCTTGGCAAATAATTAAAGGGTATTTTAAGAAACCATCTCTTTGATGTAGGTATCAGTTTCAGATTACTAGGCAAAAATAAGTGTCCGTGGAGTTTCTTGCCCGTTCTTCTCCATAGGAACCTACTACGCTTTTGAATGGGCTAGCTTCATCTTTGTGACTGACCGACCCCTTAACGATTCAAAAGTGCCTGTAATTGGTTTAATTGAAATACATGCTTTGAGTTTGAGACATAGGTAATATATCTATTATTGGCCTTTTTTGCTAGTGGTCGTTTAAAGCACAAACAAGGTTGTATCGCAATTCAATTCGATTTTAGAAATCCAGTGAAACCGGTTTTATCAGCACACAAATGTGAACTCACCACCCGAAATGTTAAGCTTTCGCATTTTCAGGACCAGCAAGCTTCAGGGAACCGAACTTTCATTTACCAGGAAATTGCCTGAAATGCAGCCTCGTTGTTGAACGAATTACGTATGCCTATGGCGTTGACCTGTTAGCAACAGTTGTCAAACTAGTATATATGTGTTAAACTTTACAGAGGTTTAAGGTTTTAGCTGGTTAAATATTTGGAGGTTCCCTAATGTGTGTGAGTTTAGTTTTAGTTCAATGTAATTCGACAGCAAATTGTTTTTTCTTTTGTATCTGCGTTTAAAACAACGCAATCGATCAAGTTTATTTTACATACATACATAAACTCACGCCTTCTTCCCATGGGGGTAGGTAGAAACTACTTACTCCTTTTGCTTCGTTTACGTTAATATATCTGTATCATACACGCACGTCGCGTCGGTTACTAATTCTACGCACCTGACCTTTCTGAAGAACATCACCAATTTGTTCACTATATGTCCTCCTAGGGCGTCCCCTCCCGGTATTTCCACTCAGCTCTGCTTTATAAATACCTTTTGTTAGTCGCCTTTCATTCATCCTCTCAACATGACCAAACCATCTAAGCATACTCTTTTCAACTTTTGTCCCTACATCTTCTTTTAAACTGCACCGTTGCCTTATCATATCATTTTTTAGCCTATCATTCATAGTCACGCCAGACATGCTTCACAAGGAACGCATTTCCACAGCATTTATTCTAGTTATTAAGTTTATTTCAGTTGATGCTTTAACAAGACCTATCTTCTATATGGGACTATGTTCTTCTGTTTAAGAGACCCAATATCATACCTAACTAATAAATATAAATATATAGAAACAGGATAAATAAATGCACGTATTTAATCAACACCAACAATTTTCATTTTGCGCTCCTAAAAATATTATTGAACCCTATTATAATATGGATAATATTTTTGTGTTCACCAAAAATCTAAAGGTACATCTATGTATGCATTTCTAAAATATTGATCTTAAACCCGTTTAATTGTTTTACTATAATTAAACTACTCGGCCAACAAAATATGTTACATCAAACAAATTCCAAATTAACACCAAGATATAACACTTTTTTATTGTAGTGCGCTGCAAATATTCTATTGTAACAATAACTATTTTATTCTTCCCCGAAAAATACTGATCGTGCACCAAATAAAAATGGGTAGGTTAGGTTAGGTTAAAACTGTGACCTCCTACGCACGAGCCGAGCGAGCGAAGCGAGCGGTGCCCCGGCAGCGGCCGGCGAGTGCCAGAAACGACTTGCAAAAAAACATTTTTAGTAAGCATTACATTTTATAATGTGTTCATTTTTTATTAATAAAGCTACATTGGACATTAATTGGTGTTTGATTCAAATACATTTTGCAGTGCATTATCTGAAGTAAAACTAAAAAAATAAATGCTTGTTTTTAAAATTAGGTGTATTACTATTTTTACAAATTTGCAACAGTTGTTAAATAGATGCTCGTTATGACATATTTTAATGAACATATTTTGGTGCACATTTAGTATATTTGGTGGAACACAGGCAAAATTAGGTAAATGAAATGGGAATAAATTGAAGTACTTTTAAATACCATCCCTTAGTAATGGACAAGTAATGGAGTTAGGTACGACTGCCTCGTTGAGCTAATGGTTGAAAGTACTACTACTGAGTATGAGGTCCTGGGTCCAATTCCCGGGTCGGGCAAACTTAAACTCAAAGCATTCATTTCAAATAAACCAATTACAGGCACTTTTGAATTGTCAAGGGGTCGGTCAGTCATAAAGATGAAGCTAGTTACCCATTCCAAAGCATAGTAGGTAGGTGCCTATGGAGAAGAACGGGCAAGAAACTCCACGGACACTCTTTTAAATTGACATATGATTACAAAATATTGGTTACATCATTTGTGTTGAAATTATACATGTGAGAACGATGCAAAACGTCAAAAGCGTCCGTAATAAAAAAAATAAAAAAAAAGCAATTCTAAAATTAAAATATGCCATGGCCGCTAAGAGATGACCAGTCCCTACTGATGGCGCCCGTTCACGAACATGACGCATGTATTAGCACCATTCAGCTCAAAAAACCACCATTGCACCGTTTTACACCATTCAGGGCAAAAGTGTTATTGGATTTATCCATCTGAAATTTCTCAGTAGCAGCCCGGAGTCTGGATTTGTGCCCGGTTGATGGCAATAGGCTCGCCCCCTATTACATGGGACTTAAACAGCCGGCAAAATGTGGGTGTACTATAGAAGCTATAGTACACCCTCATTTCGCCAGTTATAGCCAGGTATAGTAGGTTATGCTATAGTATAGGTACACCTCTGACTAACTCTTCGGCCCATACACGCGTGATGTTATGTGTTATGTTAAAATAGAGGTTGAAAAGTTGTCAACTTCAAATTTGAAATCTGAAACTGGGAACACGTCGGTAGGTACCGTGGCGAACTGTGAGCCCCGCCTCGGAATAAACCACGCAAGCTACAGGATTAAGCTGCACGTTCAAACATGGAGGCTGCTTTGAACTCCGAAAATACGGGCAATGTTCGAAAGTGTCCTATTAGTGATCATAGAGTTTCAATTATTGCAATTGTGGCTCAGTTTAACTTGTTTGAATCGATCGGCGCAACATTGCTGTGATTTTCAATGATGTAAATGGCGAACACGGGAACTCATTCGAGATTATCACAAACTTATGAACACAGTTTTCAAAGATATCGTCTTGTTCTCAATGTTGTCCTCATCTCCATCTTTCCTCCACGAGAAGAAGAATATAATTACTAATAGTAAGTAATTATATTCTTCTTCTCGTGTCTCTTCTTATATAAAGGCTCCCGCAGATAGGCACGATGCGACGATGTAGCGCAATTCTGGTAGAACAATTTCCATGAAGGTTTCATAGAAATTGTTCTACTAGAGTCGCGTCTCGCTGTCGCGTCTTGTTGTCGCGTCTCGCTATCGCGTCTCGCTGTCGTGTCACGCTGTCTTGTGTCGCTGTCGCGTCACGCTTTCGCGTCTTGCTGTCGCGTCTCGTTCTCGCGTCGCACTGTCGCGTTGCGCCTGTCTGCGCTTAAAGTGAATCGAATTCTCGCGTCTCTTTTATCTTAACCTTAATTTTCTCTCGTACCGACACGAACTACAGTGTGTAATTAAATTAGCTAGTGAAACTCCGCAGATTTGATGGGTATCGATATCTAAACATGATAAGACAAAAAACGGACAAGTGCGAGTTGAACTCGCGTGGTGAGGGTTTCGTAGAAAATGGACGTAAACGTTGCGATAACAAATATGGTACATAACATATTCAATGTTCATATTATTATTCCACACTGTAATTGAAAATCATGTTCTCCCATACATTAGAACTGCAAATGTAAGTTTTTACGCACAATATTGAGAGATTTCCCACGTTATTTTATTATCATAGACTTCTTATACGAGTAGGCTCAGTAGTTTTGGAGATAAGGGGTAATGGTCAATTATCATCTATTTTCTTAAATAACTTTAAAAAAAATATTTTTAATATTATAAAAAATACACACTACTTAATTTTTTCATGTGATACTCGAATGTCACACGGTACAGTTTTCAAAACTTTTTTTTTTCTAATTTGCCCTCAAAAGTGACGCTCATATTCAAAATTAATTTATTTATGTTATGCGTCCGTGTTTGGGTCACAAAAATTCATATGTGTACCAAATTCCAACTTAATCGGTCCAGTAGTTTCGGAGCCAATTGGCTGTGACAGACGGACAGACAGACACACAAGAGATCCTATAAGGGTTCCGTTTTTTTCCTTATGAGGTACGGAACCCTAAAATGAACAGATTTTTGTAAACTCATACGTCCAGTAACAAAACTAACAGCGGTTGCTGAATCTCAAAAAAAAAAAATCGTCACTTCGTTTTCATTTTTATTTTTTCGTGTTTAGTTATTATAAGTTAGGCTTCACAATATGCCTGGCAGGAAGGAACGCTGACACCTGAGATACAGGGGGTCTACTCCGAAGCGCTAAACCGAAGTATCGGCCGAATGTTCGGCCGTTTTATAACGTCCATAGTTTCCTTTTTTGACTTTGAATCCTTTTCCGACTTCAAGTCACAGTTTTGACTTTGGCTTATCTGTTCGATTGTTTTTTTTTTCGCCGTAGTCAGCGATAGTTAGCCGTAGTAAAGAAACGACGGAACATTCGGCCGATACTTCGGATTTATGTTCGGAGTAGACCCCCAGGACACGTCCTAGTTTATGTCCAGGAGTTTCACAAAATCGAGCATGTACTTTGTCTAATTACTACTTTTAGAATCTAAGTTACTTAAGTATTGATAATGTTAACCCTTTTTCTCTCCTTATGTGAAAATGACTACTGGCTAATCACTTATATGAAAATAAATAATTATTAAGTTATTAGTTACATGTCTGCGGAGTTACGCTAACTGATTTAATTTATCCCTGTCTAAGGAAACTAGTGCCTGTCATGCCGTGGTGAAAACTAAATTAATCAGGAAGGTGGTAGTGGAGTTGACAGCCCACGGTGCGCAAATTTACCATTCGAGTCCAAACGAGCCATTTTTAATTCTCTAAAAATATTTTACTTTTGAAAGCAATTTTCATTTCAGCATCTCCTGTATAATAATTCCAGTTTACAACAGACTGTTGACTTAAAAGCCTATCTCCCTGAGCGGCAGAATTTAATAGCGAAGCAGTGTGAATAAACTAAAGTGTTCGTCGCGCCTGCAGCAGTAATATATCACGAGAAATCTTCTTTATCCGTCCTCGGGCGGGTATGTACGAGAACTAGAGGGAACCACATCGGGGAATTTCTTACGCCAAGAGATTCCCCGATGTGGAAAAAATATCATGTCACTTGATTGTAAGTGATAATCAGGCCGAAGGTGCAAGCGAACTTCACCTGGAATCCTCAACCACAGAGGAACTGGCTATCTTAGCTCTAACTGCCGAAACACAACAATGCTGTTAACATTGTTATTATGGTGCCAGACTTAGAGATGATGGTGGCGCTAGCAAGGCTTAAAAACAAGCCCTACCACCAACCAACCGAGCAGAAAATTTAGCTCCCGCTGGGAATCGAACCCGGGATCTCTGGGTCTGAGACAGGTGGTCTTACCATTAGACCACAGAGTCGGTATGAAAATTAAGTTGGTTTGTTATGAATGTGATTTCGAGTAGGACCAATTTTAAATGGTTAAGGAGAAATGTTTATCTGAAATGGTTTGAGTTTTATAACTTTATGTTTCTAAGAAAAAGGCCTTATGTATAAGTTGGTTTTCACTAACGCTAAAACGCTTAAATAATAATTATTGAACTGTTGGATTTTCAAGTCACGGCGCTAAGCCGACCGTTGAAAATTTAACAGCCCGCTTTTATTTAGGCATTCATTTAGGTGTCATCTAGTATCAGTGAAAACGGGCATTAGAGTCTTGAACACACGTGGTTTAAAAATAAATTGTTATTGAAGTTACAATGTTATTGTATTGGCGAAAGACTGATTTTATTAGCTGCGAGCTAATTTTACAAAACTAGCTTTTACTCGCGGCTTTGCCCAAGTGGAGATCGGAAGTTATCCCACGGGATCTTAATCCTGTGGGATAACGTCCGACCTCCACGGCTTTTTGGCTTTTAGTCGTTATTCCGCTTATAGTCCCGGTAGTAAGGTACCGGGATTAACTGGAATAAAAAAGCCTACGTTCTAATCTAACCCAGGTCATGGTCTATCCTTGAGCCAAATTTCATCCAAATCAGTTCTCTTATGGCGTGAAAAATTAAAAAACAGGGAAGAGTTATTTTCCCATTTATAATATATGGATGTATATGGTACCTGCAAAAAAAATATCCGCTTACACAATTCCTTCAACTGCAAATCACTGGAAAACAAACATTCTGTAAAATCGGTACCTCCAAGACTCCAACGTTCCCCGAAAGCCTGGCTACCCTACAAGGCTATGACCCGATTCAGTGCTATTTTCTTAGGACAAAGAAAATGGAATAATGCACAGCACTAGCGGGTAATGTGACGTAATGGATTTATATATTCTGAAACTCTTTTAACATAACGGGTGTATTTAAGACTGTCCTTAAATTAGACTTATTGCAATGTTTTTTTAAGTGGTGTTGACTAATTATGTACGTATTTTTCCTGTTGGCGTTATAAAAAGCTGATGTTTTTGATGACATGACGAGCGTTGTGCTATTTCTACTAACTACCTTAATCTGATCATCAATACGTTTACCAATTGTAGTCTTTATGGCAAAATGAACGACTTTAAAGAGAGTTAGAAATAACTATGGAAGATACGGATTTACGTATTTACGTTTTTAGTGCATTCCGAGGCAAAGGCCTTTTACGGTCTTTTTACGGAAGGAACAGTTTACCACGCTTCTATTATCACTGGGTGTTGAGAGACTAGTTCTTAAATCAAAAGTTTCTCTCGATGTTTTCTTCGGCTTAAGTTAGTGCTCATACACACGAGCGGCACCTGGCATCGGCAGAGGCAACTGCAGCCGTCGACGCGAGCCACTCGTGTGTATGAGCACTTACTGGTGTCCTTGATTTTACAACTTATACATATATGATATGATATTATTACAGTCTACAAAAACGTAACTGTTGGAAATCCATTAGTTTTTATTGTTCCCAATGCTGCAATGGTGCGTTCGTTTCGACTAGCGATAGTCAGACAGAGCTTAGTGGACATGGACGTAAAATTGAAAGTCTAGACGTCCTTTTAGTCTTGACTTATTGTTATGGTTATGTCCCAAAACAAAAAGAGAAGAAACATTCAGCTCCGTGAGGAAATATGTCACATACGGTGTTCATCAAGGCAGTGTGCTAGGGCCGCCGTTGTTTACTATTTATATCAACGATTTGCCAAAGGCAACGATTCAACCTATGACATTATTTGCTGATGACAGTACAGTTTCAATTGCATGTAAGGACATTAATAATTATAAACTTGACATAAATAATTCACTGACATCTATAATTTCTTGGCTTGATAATAATAATTTAAAAATAAATCTGTCAAAAACAAATATAATGCACTTTGGGCAAAGATTGCATAATCCATTCAATGTAAATTTGATTCATGATAACTACACTATAAATGAAGTAACTAATGCCCGGTTTCTCGGTTTAATTATAGACAGCAAACTAAATTGGAAAGAACACATTGAGAAACTATGTCAAAAAATCAGTAGTCAGTCTTATGCTTTGTACCAACTTGCTCCAACCATCAACACTGATGTGTTACTCTCGGCTTATTGTGGACTTGTTGAATCTGTCCTCAGATATGGCATTATCTTTTGGGGCAACTCATCAAATAAAGATATGGCATTTATAATGCAAAAGCGATGCCTACGTGCCATGTTCGGTATCCAAAGTACGGAGAGCTGTAAGCCGCTTTTTACAAAGCATAAAATACTCACACTTCCGTCACTTTATATTTTGGAAATAGCCCTATTTGTGAGAAATAACCCCCATTTGTTTCCTCGAATATCGGACATTATAATACGTAATCGCCGGGATAATAGTAAAATTCGTGTTCAGCCAGCTAAGACAGCGCTACTGTATAAAAGTGTTGTATGCAGAGCGCCAATAATTTATAATAATATCCCTAGCTGTGTTAAGAAATTAAATATAGACCAGTTTAAGAAAACATTTAAAAAAATACTGACAGAAAAAGCCTATTATAATGTTAATGAATTTTTAAATGATAAATCGCTCTGAAGATACTGACATCTATTCTATTTATTTTGAATCGCATGATTGTTGACCTATTTAATTTAATATTGTTGTTAATTATTGATTTACTTATATTAATGTTCATTGTATCATAATTTTTAAAACCTTTTGTCTTTCGACCGAATTTGTACACCAGCCATGGTCAAACATGTTGCGCCAAAAAAATACCTTGTAACACCTATAATAAGCATCATACCATGTATATTATCTACACATGTTTTTGCAAATAAATGAATCTGAATCTGAATCTGAATCTGAATCTGAAGACATATCTAGATAATATTCATCAGTCGTATACAGAGAAGATCGTGGACGACTGAGGATCGTGGACGACTGAAGATCGTGGACCACTAAGGATCTTGGACGACTGAAGATCTCAAATTCTGATCAAACTCAAACTCAAAGCATTTATTTCAAATAAACCAATTACAGGCACTTTTGAATTGTCAAGGGGTCGGACAGTCAGAGAGATGAAGCTAGATGCCCATTCCAAAGCGTATTAGGTGCCTATTATTCATTACATACGATCTTCTCTGTATACAACTGATGAATATTAGGAATGTATTTCCTAATATTCATCAGTTGTATACAGAGAAGATCGTAGACGACTGAGGATCTTGGACGAATGAAGACTGTGGACGACTGAAGATCGTGGATATTTTTTGGACCCCCTTGTCGGTTTAATATTGATTACGTTTCGCCTTAGGAAATTCTCACTAGCAGCCAGATGTCTGGATTTGAGCTCAGTCAATTCTGATCTCCATGTACCAGGGGAACATAGGCGTGATGTTTTTAGGGTTCCATACCCAAAGGGTGCCACCGGGACCCTATTACTAAGGCTCCACTGTCCATCCGTCCGTCTATCACAGGGCCTCGTATCACAGAGTCGTTTGAACCGTAATAGGTAGACACTTATAATTTTCACAGAATACTATAACAACTAAGAATAATAATAAATTAGTTAAAAATTATAAATACGTTTCTTGTATTGGTGTTGTTTCTCAGGCACGAATATGTAGTGTAATATAATGTACGCTGATACGAAACCTTTAGTGTTCGAGTCCAACTTGCACTTGGCCACTCTTTTTTTGTTTTTCTGTCCCACTGCTGGGCAAAATCCTCCCCAAGTCCTTCCAGGAACTCTTTTCTAGCGCCACCTCGATGTAAAGTTATGTTACTTAAAACAGTCGTAACAATTTTATCTCACACTTTCTCTCTTTCTTTGTAAATACGCTTAAAACATAAAATCTAACTGTCACCATAAACCGCAAAACTTATTAAAATATTTCACAATAAATAATTGTTAACAGTTTTCCCAAAGTTTCGGAACGTTTCAAACTTGCGTCTGGTTTTAGTCCAGACTAATCTACAGATCGAAGTTAGCCTGTAAAGCCTGTGGAGCTTGTAAGTTGAAACTTGTAAGACATTTAGCATTAAGTATTCATTGCTCCGTTGGAACTAAGTTATAAGTTGAGGCGTCTAATCTAGTGGGTGATGGAAACAGTTCGTTGGCTTTTAGAGCTTCGAACACCCTTTTGTTCTATGGTCTCGTTTTGTTGTATGTCGTTTGGCTGTCACCGAATTTAGTTATGTCACTACTGTCATTGTCTTGTCCAATGTGGTTTTCAAGCAACACTGTGTTTGAGTTTCCAGCGTATTATGTGAGTCGATACAAGGGGTCACAAAGTGTAAAAAAAAATGCACTGATATTTAGATTTTAAAGCATGACGATTATGGCAAATATGAAACATTCTAAACAACTACTCGTATGTATGGTTTCTTAATATAGGCGTAAAAACATAATTTTGTGAATACAATTCTTGTGAGTCCAATTTCGATTATCTCTTAAATTGTAGATTCCCAGAACAAATCAAAAAGGATTCTCAGATTCTCTGTAGAACAAAAACATTGCATTATTATAAGTTCAATCTGTCTAAGTATATTGACTTTGCAGTTTTTGTATTCGAAATAAAGTTATTTCAGGATCGATGTACAAAGTTTTATTTTCTCGTTACGAATGAGAATTTCTTTTCGATTCTCATGCATGTTCAGAATAATGTATGTGCACCAAGAGACGAATCGGTTGATTTAATTTAGCCATTTCTTTTTTTATGAGTATGCAGATAACTGACAATGACTTCAGTACCTAATCCTAACATCATTTTGGACTATAATGCACTGACCATTAATTTTATTTTGGAATAAATCTAAAACACAATCACAATCTTTCACGTCTTAAATTCTAATGACATCTCTGATTTCTTGTTCTCCTCCACTCTCGTCCATTTGCACATTATTTATCCCTACTCCGCCTTCATCGTCATGTAAATTATGATCATCCTAAAAACAGCTTTAATATTTTTTCTTTTTATTACTTCGGTGTTCTCGAGAAAATTATCTACCAAACTTTGGAAGTCGTTACAAAATTCTGACGGCAAGACTCCATTGGGACGGGAATTTTTAAAAAGCAATAATTCTGCCGTCTTTTCCTAGGATGTTACAGTAATTAAATTTGTTGGTGTTAAGTTCGTTTTCTTTGCACTTAGTCTCTGTGCTCGGAGTACACGAGTACAAGGTAATTGTGACATAGTTGCTGCGGTATTATGTGAACTAGATTCGTCTTAATTAGGATTATGGAGATGGTGGGAACTTTTAGTAAAGGTTGTGAGTGCATTGTGTGGTTTGAATTGTTTAAAACTCTGTTGGAGGAGACAATAGAAGAGGGATGGAGCAATGGAACCTCTTTAAAGATTGCAATCACACTTAATCCCAGGGTACTTAATTTCGCATAAAGTGTTTAAATATTAATAATGTTTACGGAAAGCGGTTATTTTCCAACCGTTCGCAAATCCTTAAAAGCCTTACGTAACTTTATAGAAGAAAGTTCATAAAACCTTTTCCAATGTAAACAACAGCCGAAACGACGTGTCCCGAAATTCCCGGTACCATAATAAAATAGAATATCCAAATTCGCGACCAACGTAGTCGCAAGGTATCCTCCCGTACCGAACTTGGGATACCTTCTTTTCTCCTACTATTTTTCCTCGCGATTATTCTGGAAACAAAGCAACAGTAAATAGAGTAAAAGCAATTTTAAAGCAAGCATCTAGCGTCCATGTCACCCTGAAATATCGTTCCACGGTGCGCTGTAACAGAAAAGGACGCAAGATAAAATGTTGTTAGCCATCCTTCTCTACCCGTGACGAATGTTCTTTAAAAATGGGGTTTTATTAAAAATATTTTAAACGTATACATCACTGTTCCGGGACGTGAGGGCTGGATAGATTTTATTATTTCTAGCTTATTTCACACGCCTCATAGTTACGGCTCGAAATAAATCCAATTAGGTACTTTAAAGCTAAGGAAGAGGAAAGAAACAGGATATGCTTGTGTTTTTTTTTGTTTTGTACGTAAACTGGTATTTTTTAATCAATTTGGGAAAACGGTATTTTGTTCCGTGTTGGCTCCTTGGATCATGGTTCTTTGGAACTGGATACTATAACCTCGTGTCTTTTGCGTGAAAAAGGACGTTGGTGATCACTACTGGTTATTAATTTACATAACATAACATCACGCCTGTAACCCCAGAAGGGTTAGGCAGAGGTGTACTTATAGTACATCCATATTTTGCCAGTTATGTTTAAGTCCCATGTAATAGGGCGCGGGCCTATTGCCATCATCCGGGCACAAATCCAGGCTCCAGGCTACTACTGAGAAAGTGATGAAAAAACCCAATCATACTTTGCTCGACCTGGGAACCGAACCGAAGAGCTCATGCTTTAGCAGTAACGCTTTTGATCACTAGACCAATGGTACGGTTATTGTTTAGTCATGTTCATTATTATCCTAACTATATAATTATTAGTGAGTTTGTTTGTTTGTAACGCTTTCACGTTAAAACGGCTGAACGGATTCGGATAAAATTTGGCACATGGGTAGACTATTCTAATTTTCGTCCTGGTTAAAATGTAATAATTTTACTTATACTTTCACTTCCTTTGTTCTAGGTACAACTCAAAACTGACGACGTTAGCGCTACCCTCAGTGATATTTGAGCCTAAGTTCCGAGGATCTGTGCGAAACTTGGTGTACTCTGACCTGCCTGGACAGCCACCTCGGAGACAGGAGCTGAGGCATTCGAGAGATTTGAAGGTAAGTTTAGAATGTAAGAATAATTTTTGGTACTGCTTGAGCGAGTTAGTATTTTTGTTACTAGCTCATTTTTTAAACGGAATCAAGCAATGGCGTATTTTAAGATTTGGGGCCCCGGGCCAATACGGTTTGCCGCCCCGTAATTATTATCACCCCGCCTCGGATAGGTTAAGTTTTCTTGCGACCATTCCTACAGATAATATACTAGTAGAACATCGTCAACTTATTGACAAAAGTTTTAAAAATTGAGAGAATGCAAGAGCGAGCAAAGCGAGCACGAAAATTTTTGTTTCAAAGGTTATTTTTTTTACTATCCATACAGATGATATTGAAGTCTTCAGAATAATTAAGAGATTGTAGGATGCGAAAAGAGAGCGAATGGAGTTCAAACATTTTTGCACCCTGCCTCAGATAAGTTTTTTTTTGGACCATTCATACCGATTAGAAGTTAGGGCGGCTAGAAGATAAGTAGTGCCTATGAATCAAGAAAATTAGGCAGACTACAAGGGGCGCCTTGAGCCGCCCTTTGCAGTCTGCCACCCCGGGCCATGGCCCTCTTGGCCTAAGGGTAAATACGCCACTGTTAATCAAGTCATGTAAATGTAAAGGAATTAGATCGTATAAGTAAGTATACTGTAGAGATTTTATCTGGTTCCTGACATCTTCGGATGCTTCATGAGTTGGTGGCATGTATTAAGAGATAAACGCTATTTTATGTTTAGAACAATAGAAAACAAGAGGGTCAGCTTGAAGAGCTGCAGCGTCTACATGTAAATGATGTAGTACCAATTCTAGGATTAATTACGAGTTAATTATTACCGGGTACCGGGACCTATAAAGGGCGTAATCAACGTGTTTTATTGGTCCCGGTACTGCAAGAGCGTTTAGTTCTTACCAACCTAATTACCTCAGTATAACTACTGAGGTAATTAGGTTAGTAGGTGTGTTGTAGGTTATTTTACCTCCTAGTTAAATACATTAACTGGAAGCTTTAATAAAATGAAAATAATTAGCACCAAGACAGTTGGTTGCAAAAAGTCCGAGAAGTGTCTTTAAATAAAATTACAAGAACAAATTTTGTTTGCGCTATTTGAACATTACTATTCAGCGTTTTCCTCAGCGAAAAATCAAAGTTCAGATAAAAAACTAGGTTAAAAACAATCACAAGTCTCCCCAGAGTCGACAGTAGGAAACTTATGAATAAATTCACTTGTGAAGTCATTGTTTTATGCTAATCTTATTTACTTTGCGGTCCAGGATTAAATCAGCTGTGTTTAACAAACACACCCACTCATTCTTCTTAAGTTTTCGTGCCTGTAGTTTTTATAAAAGGCATAGGCAGTAGTTGAATGTTTGGCAGAAGTAGGTCCATAAAGTTGCGATGAGCTGATTGCATGGGAGATTCCAATGTAGCAGCTAAGTTAGGTAAAGCCTTTTGGGAAGTGCACTCAAGTACTCAATCAAATGAGAACAGCTTTAAAGGGCGTATCCGCCGTACGGCATTTAATACAAACTTCCAAGACCTTGTTTTTCGAAATTACTGAACCGATTTTAATGAAACTTCATACGCATAAGCAGGATACAAAGGTCTAAAACCTAGTTAAGAACATTTTCGAAAAATAGTGTTACAGCCAAATTAGACGGATTTTAAATTTTCCATAGAAACAGATTTCCAGTTGTCTGTTTTTAAATAAGACATTTCGAAAATTAACTAACTTTTTAGACCTTCGCATCCTGCATATGAAGTTTCATTAAAATCGGTTCAGTAATTTCGAAAAACAAGGTCTTAGAAGTTTGTATGAGATGCCGTACGGCGGATACGCTCTTAATGTAATATTACAGACACAACATTTCGGTAATTTTTCCGACGTAATATATAATGGCAATGGAAGGAGGGTATGGTGTGTAAGGATCGTAGCTGCTGGTGTTTTGTAGTTTCTGCCTACTCCCATGGGAAGAAGGCGTGAGTTTATGTTTGTGTCTACTATGTAATGTCAATGGTACATATCTACCAAAATTTCCTTTATTAATAAACATTATAATACCTACCGTGTGCTGAACAACACAAACGTTATGAGAATAAAATCAATACTTTAATATAAAGTCTGAGTACGAAAACAAGGCATTTCATAAATGATTGTCGCTTTGTACTTAATGGCACATTATCTACAGATCATTTTCAAATACTCCGCGTTCTTTCAACAAAATCATCAACATCGCAATTTGCAAGCCATTTTCGTTTCTTCAGGGCACAAGCCCATGGGAATTTGATCTTTAAATCGGGTAGGAAAACGGCTGATTTTCCCGGTCTTCTATAGTAGGTTTTGCTAAGTTGGATTTAACAAAGAAATTCCATTGAGCGTTGGTTTAACCTTAGTCATGGGTTTGTTGAGTGTGGTACAAGTGCAAATTGTTTTTATTTTACGGACGCTTATTTTGATCGCAAATACAATATCTTGTCAAGAAGCTATAAAAACCAAATTTCTTGCCCAAAAGTTCAGTTAGATTTTTCACCCTTTTTTCAACGGAAGCTCCAATTTATTACACAATACACGGTGTAAATGTATGGATGGAGGGAGGGCAGTGGCTCAGTGGTGTTAGGCCCTCGACATATAGATCGTGGGTTCGAACCCAGATAGGCGCTTTACAGTGTGTGAAATTATTTCATGACCCCTGTTCTCAAAACAGTGAAGGGAAAACATCGTGAGGAAACCGGCATGTCCTAGAACTAAAAATTCGAAGACATGTGACATCACCAACCCGCTTTGGGTCCGCGTGGTGGATTATGGCCCAATCCCTCTCACAGACAGGAGGCTTGTGTCCCACCTGTGGGAATATTATAGGCTGAATTAAAAAGATTTTTTTAATGACCTACGAAGCATTTGAATATTTTGTACTGAATTCATGGTAACAGATCATAGCATGTCCCTGACACCCTGTATTGTACAATATCGTAAACAAATTACATCAATAAAGTTGCCAAAGAGAATTACACAGACAACTATTGGATACCAACCCAGTAATTCCATCAACCAGTATACTAATACCATCGTATTAGTATACTGCGATCTCTATTACCAGCAGTGAGGTGATTATGGCATTACCCCAGCGAGATCGTTCGTTAAAGCATTTTGAGGCACCCGCATACAGGCGCGACTTGTCACACGTCGTGTCGCATTGCGACTTTGTTTTCACAGAAATTATTCTACGGATTCTGCGTTGTGGAAGTTAGATAGACAATCACTTCATGTTAAATACTGGTATTCAGCTGGATCTGGTTAGACTGGAAGCCAACCAAGCAGAAGCTGTTTTTTTTTTCTATGGATATATATCGCAGAATCGCGTCGCACTGTCGTGTTGTGCCTGTCTGCGGGAGCCATGCTCATGGAGTGCTGTGCATTAGCGTACCTATAGCAATCAGTTGCCTGTTGGAATTAATTCTGATACTATAGTGGCGGTATATTATTAATATGTACAAACTGTTTTGCTAGTGAATAGAGGCTAATATTGCAAGGTGTTTAACAGATAATTTGGTACTGACATGCAATTGTATGAGTCTTTAGGCTTAAGTTTGCAATGCCTTAAGTACCTGTAAGTAGTTTTTACCTGCCGTATTGACACGGTGGGTACAAAAACAGGGTCAACATTATCGATATCCGCATAAATACCATAATTATTCCAATTAAAAAACAACGTCTCGATGTTTTACAGGCTTTCGAAAGAACAGTATTTTGTAGGTCCTTCTATACTCATTTTTAGAATTACTTAAAACGCTTGCGCTTATGATTAGACCACAGTTCAATCGCGGAACTCCCGCCCAGCATAAATTAAACACGACAGCTCGATCGCTTCATTTTTGTCTAAAACACTACGGAGCTACTACATTAGACTATTTATTATTTACTAGACAGTATTCCTAGAAGGCTGTGGTCGATACATTTGTAGAACTGTCGAGCGAATTAGGTTGGCAGTTTTCCGATCAATAAAACATATGATTATTATAAATAGGACTTGATTCGGATTCTGTAAAGTCAAGTTGTTGCAAGACGTAGAGGAAACTTAGTTAATTGCTTGAATGGTCATTGAAGGCTAGCGCAAATTAGGGCGGGCCGCACCGCGTTGCAAACGCCCTCCTTCATTACTTTCGTACATTTTCTATGAACCAACGCAACGCACAGTAAAGGCGCGCCGCACCACACTGATTTGTATGAAAATTAGTTGCGCTGCGGCCCGTTGCGGCTGTTATCTGCGGTTGTTGTTAAGCTTCACATCGCAGTTTGTAGTTAGTACAACTCACAATTTGTGTCGCTTATTTTCTATACACTGCTATACCATTTGAGATGCCTGTACTTAGCTCTGAATATAATTTATATTACTAGCATTTTGCCGGCGACTTCATTCGCCCTTTATTGCTTATCCCTTGGGAATTTCGAACAATCCGGCCTTCTTCCTTGTCTACATCATTAAGGGAATCTCTGTCCGGGTTCTAAGTCCAAGGGCTGGGCGTTGATGAGTCAGACAGTGAGTGAGTTAGGACTTTTCTTGATGTGACAGCGGCAGCAATGGCTGAGTGACAGGGCCGTCATCATCTCAATTCAGTGGTACGGAATCTATAATATAATGCAGGTTTATGATAGACTCAAACTTAACTCAAACTCAAAGCATTTATTTCAATTTAAACCATTTACAGGCACTTTTGAATCGTCAAGGAGTCGGTCAGTTAGAAATATGAAGCTAGGTGCCCATTCCAAACCGTAGTAGGTACGAGAAGAACGGGCAAGAAAACTCCATCGACTCTCTTTTAAATTATGATGTTACAAAAATATTGTTACATCTTTAGTGTTGAATTTTTAACTAAATGTGAGGACGATATAACAAATAAACGCGTCCATAACGATAGTACAGCAAATAGAAACAACAAAAAAAAACAATTCAAAACTAAAATAATTAAAACAAGCCGTGGCAGCTAAACATGACCAATCCCAACTGACAGCACCCGTTCAAGAATATGACGCATGGATCAGCACCATCCAGCTCAACCATTTTGAAATGAATTGAATTCTAAATGATCCAACACACGCGCCACCATCAGCGAGACATTTGAGTGAGCATGCCTTACCTTCATCCGCCAGGGCACATTCAAGTCAATGAAAGACATAATTATTACCCGATAAATGGTTGCTCTATTGTACATAGTACTCACACCTGTGCTATGCAATTATATAATACAAATGAGATTGAGTTTATACAATGCAAAGATAGTCTTCAATCTTTAGCAGCTCCAACAGGATTTTCAAATGTTAATCAAATTGGTTGTGGAGCAGGACCAGCATTGAGCCGATGAGAGAGATGTAGTCCCCCAACTTATAATATGCCTGCTTATCAGTTGATCGAGAAAATCTGTTAGTATTTCACATTCAGAATAATTAACAAAGTACAATACTAAACGTTAACGAAGTTCGGGCAAACCACCAGTTTCAAGTAGGAGAAATGGAGATCTGCATCCGTTAGTTGCCCTTACATCTCACAAGATTGACTCGTCTTCCCCTCACATGACTCTGCTCACGACCCGCCCTCTAGCGAGCGCATCAGGGCGTTTATTAATATTTTGTAAACATGTAAATAAACAAAACATGTAAACATGTAAAAAAACATGTAAATAAATCCCACTAAAGAACACTGTTTTTAAGATACAGATTTTCCTAGTTCGATGGACAGGGGTCTTACTCATCTGTAAAAGCCATACCCTTCTTTTATTGATATAACAATGATGTTATATTTAAATTACTGAGAGGGAAGGTGCATAATACAGTTATTTTAGCGCAGGTGAGTCTGTGTGTTCCGGATAGGTACGTGTGGTGACGACGGCAACCGCCACTGCTAGTGGAACCGCGCGCGAGCATCAACCTTGTAAGGGAGGCGCCGCTGACACGTGCACTCCGCACGCTCGACCTCATAGCGATTGAGACGGACTTATTCTGTTGTTCTCTGAGTGAATTCACAAGGAATGCATGGTTTGTAATTTGTTATAGGTAGGTACATGAATATTTAGGATAAGTAAGTTAGGATAAGCGCATTTATCGCTTTGGGTTACCCTGTAATGGTAGATGTAAGAAGGAAAATAAATAAATATTACCTAGGTCACATATAATATAATACTAACCTAGGCTAAGTTTTTTTAGGTAAATATAAGATTACCTACTTATTTAAGATGTTGTCGTGTAGTGTTCCAGGTGTGTGTATAAGTGTACGGAGGGAAATTAAACATTGGAAAGTTATCTTGATATTTCTTAACTCACGAAAACTTATTACAATGGAAGTACTTATTTAGATTATAAATAAGCGTGTCTATAGCGGGCGGAGGTTATGAACAGACTGGATGGCCGGTCGCTGCTGCACATGCGAAATTAATATAAAATGAATGTGTCGGCGTTCCTACCAGGGGCCGTACAACCCTGGTTAAGGGTTAAGCTTTTGAAGGGGTAACCCATTCAATGGGTTACCTTTATCATGATGTAACCCGTTAAATGGGTTTTATACTAGAAACCCAATGAAAGGGTTACATGATAACCCATTGAATGGTTTTTATACTTGAAACCCAGTGAAAGGGTTACATGATAACCCATTGAATGGTTTTTATACTTGAAACCCAGTGAAAGGGTTACATGATAACCCATTCAATGGATTCTATACCTACTTGAAACCCAGTAACATGAAAAAATCATAATATTATGTTATTTCCATATCCGCCCAGCACGCGTAGCATGACCAATTCTATCTCTATTCTACCCAGGGACCATTTTGGTTACCATTTTAGAAAAACCTTATCAAAAACCTTTTCAATGGAACGGGTTTTCGGTAGGGTTTTTCTAAGCAGTTAATCAAAAACCCATACGGTGTGGGTAATTTTGAATGGCTTAAAGTAAGCCGTTCAAAAAGGTTACCCCTACCGTATGGGTTTTTATCGGAAACCCTTCCAATGGGTAACCAAAATTTAATTTAAGCCGTTCAAAAGGCCCTTATCGTATGGGTTTTTGTTTAACCGCTTAGAAAAACCCTATCGAAAACCCTTTCAATGGGTAACCAAAATGGTCCCTGGTTCCTACACTGGCTTACTACGTGTATTAGGATCCGATGTCTCTCCTTTCACAAATTCTTCTAAGCGTTCCGTGAACCGATAGATTATTTGAATACTTTTTTTTGCGCTTTATGAGGTTCATCATCTGCATAGCGTTTTTCCAACTATGTTGGGGTCAGCTTCCGTCTAACAGGATGCAGCTGAATACGAGTATTGAACATGGAGTGACTGCTTATCTGACCTCCACAACCCTGTTCTTGGGTAATACGATACCCCTTGATAAGACTGGTTGTCAGACTTTCGTGCTTCTGACGACTTTTGTAAGGTTGCTTATTGATGTGTAACATCTTTCTTCTCGCTTTCTGTGGGAGTGATTTCGTGGAAAGGGACGGAAGTGTGTAACAGGAAGTGGCAGCTTGAGCATGGAATAAGTAAGTACTTTTTTATAGAATGGATTTAGTGTAGGTACTCATGGAATTAGTAATTATCATATAGATTGTAAGTAGAGGGGTTCATTTCTGTCGCTGCTAGTTTCTTATTACAAGGTGAGATGTCAGATGTACACATCAAACACACATCATATGCGGCTACTGTAAGGCACGCTCGTTTTTTTATAATTTAGGTAGCTTGACATTTATCCACGACTCCCTAATAAATCAAGCCTACTGTAATGACATACATATAAGATACAATCTCCCCTGCTCATGCCCTTGATCTAGTTCCATCATTTGCTTGGCCGACCGCTATAATCGCCTCTCGCCTTTGCTCCAGACTAATTGCGGAAAAACCGAATTTTTACTTTTTTCGGAAACTTTTGCAGGGCTGAAGTCTGAGTTTTACTGTAGATGTTAGTTCCGCACTGTATTTATTTTGAACGATGATTTTAAGCTTTGATTCAAAGACTTTTTTCGTGGTTGTGAAAGGGGTGCCAAAGAGTTGTTTGATAGTTTTAATTGTTTATGAATGGAGACTAAAACGAAGTCATAAGCTGTACAGGGTAGAGAAATTAACGCCGCCCGTTGTTTTTCAATGCATATCACAAAAGAGTTGCACAAGTGTTTACCAACAGCCCCCCCTACCAGACATCATTCGAGCGCAAAAGATCCTGGTAGAAAATTCGGGAACACGAACGTAGGGAAAAAAATATCGTCAAATTGTTTTATGGCAACAATAAACGAAATAAGTATAATAAAACATAGTAAAAACCACATCTACAAAAGATGTTGTATACGCAATAATTAATGAATGTATTATCAAAAGGTCTTTACATTGCAGACCAATAATTAAAATTATAATACCCTTCGCCTACCATAATTACTGTCAATGATAAACGTAAAAAATTAAAATCGGTTTCCAAAATAAACCTCATTAGGGTCGAATGTTAAAATTATTCACAGAACGATTTTCAAGTACACAGTCTGTGGCAAAACGATGACCCTCATATTTCATTTGTATGGTTTTGCTGGCCGTACATAATTCGGTTTTGATATAATATTGCAAATTAATAAAATAGCTATTGGGATGAATACGTATGGCGTAGCGTTGGAAGGCCTTCCAACGCTACGATGCTGCGATGCTTGGGGGAGGCCCACACGTAGAAAAATTGTCAGGAAGGCTTAGTTCAGCCGCCTATGCTGTTAAAAAAAATAGACAGATAACTGACGTAGATACTGCCAGAATTGTTAATTTTAGTTATTTTCATAGTCTCATGTCATATGGGATTCTTCTCTGGGGAACCTGTGCGGACATTAATACTATCTTTGTTATACAGAAAAGGGCTGTTCGAGTCATTTACAACCTAGGTCTATGAGATTCACTTCGTGAAAAATTCAAAGAAATAGATATTCTGACTGTAGCCTCTCAATATATATTTGAAAATCTATTGTATGTACAGACGGCTACACATCAAGCTATACTTTTCTAGTTAACGCTGATCTCGCATTGTACGGAAATCCTATAGAATGCAAGATCAGCTATACTGGAAATGTATAGCTTGATGCGTAGCCGTGTGTACACAAATATATATAAAATTTTAAGAAAATGTCCGATATTCATAGTTTAACTACCAGGAATAAACACAATCTCGCTGTACATCGCACTCGCCTCCACAGAGTAGGCAACTCGTTCATGGGCAATCATGGGTCAATGTATACGCTTTTACAACAAACTTCCTACTGACATTCGAAACTTACCCATTAAACGATTTAAAAGCTGTATTAAAACCAAACTTTGTAAAAAAGGGTACTATAAAATTTCTGATTATTTAGAAGACAAAAAAGCTTGGGATTGAGGTGCTCGCTCTGCTAGCCTAGTGATCAAACTGGAAAACTTGACATTTAATGTTATTGTGCATGATTTTATATAAATATTGACATTGCAGAATATTATATACAATATTACATTAATGTTTACTTTGAAAAGTATTATATTTACTGCTTTAATTTATTGTGAATGTGAGTACTATGTGGGTAATTTTTTTTTCTTTAAATATTTTTCTATTTTTTTTTGCTTTTCTCAGTTTTAACGGTGGTCTGGCATTTTGAGCACTTTATGCGGCCTACCCAAATGTCATTTCTTTGGTATTGTCCGTCGAGTCGTTGAGCTCCATATGTCATGAGTCGAGCTGCACGATTCCTGACAAATGCTTGCACTGATTGGACAGGTCCACTCAAATTTGTGTGGTTCTTTCCTCAAAAAACCATTTCAGAAACAGATCTACATGGTTCTCACATGATCTGACCAAGATTATGTCTGGACTTTAAAAGAGACTTTGACCCCTGAGTTTGTTTCGCCATTTCTTCTCAGGGGTAGTCAGATAGGAAATGCCGACTACATCTAGCTAATTTTTTACTTTTTAATATGACGTATAAAAGTGATTCCAATATCCTATTTACAGAATAAACGATTTCATTTCATTTCCTATGTCCATTGACCAGCGGTGGACATCTTTTGACTGAAATGATGGGCGTCTTAAACTATTTAAGTAGGAACAATGGTGCCGAACTTGCTGATTAGACTTAATAGACTGTAGATTTGTAGACCATTCTCTGTTTTGTTAGGTACCTGGTACTTGTTGACAAGCCTACACTGTCCTCCCATACCTATCAACACTGTAATTTGAAAACATTGTAAAAGCCAATTATTTTATAAAAGCGTAACCGTGGAGTTTCTTGCCGGCTCTTGTCCATAGGAAACGACCGATTGGAACCGTGCACCTAGCTTCTGACGTTTCATACTTATGAATGGGGTACTTGCCTATGCAGGTTTATGTGAAATAAAAGGTTATAGTACACCCACATTCCGCTAGTTATGTTTAAGTCCCATGTAATAGGCGGCGAGCCTTTTGCCGTTAAACGGGCACAAATCCAGACTCCGGGCTGCTACTAAGAAATTCCAGATGGAAAAACCCAATAACACTTTGCCCGACCTTGGAATCGAACCCAGGACCTCATGCTCAGCAGTATAGCGCCTGCGACCAACTAGACCAACGAGGCAGGTATATAAAACAAAATAATTCAATTTTGATTATCAAATATTTTCACTACGGCATTAGCTTAGCTTTCAAATAAAAGCACTAAACTGGCGAGCAAGAGTTAAGTTTGATCTCCTTCTGGTACCATTGTCACGAATCCACTCAAACCAAAAGAACAACGAAACTTCGAAAATAGAATGGTTTAAAAATAAATCCTTCAAAGGTCGCTGTACAAATTATTCACAGTAAAGTTTTTAGCTTTACAATATTGTCTCTGGGTTAACCCTCCGATTTAATCTGTCTATAGGTATAGTATAGCCGAGGTTAGCGGGTTCAGGCGATGGAAGTCGGCACCTCGGGGTCTTGTGTTACGTGTCAACAAAAGGTTATTGTTATAAATAGATGAATGTCAATCAATGTTGTTGAGGTCTCGTGAATAAGAATATGAACCAACATAATTAAAAAAAAACCGGCCAAGTGCTTGTCGGACCACGCACAATGAAGGGTTCCGTTGGGATGAATTTGTCCCAAAAACAAACTTAACATTGTTGTTGAAAAACATGTTCTCCCAGACATCGATATACGTCACGGTCAATTCTCCAACTGCAACTGTAAGTTGGTCGACTATAACTCTTTAACTTGTGAAGCCTACATAGCTGTGATAGTATTCCTTTTAATTTCGTTATACAGCGTGGCGCTTTGGTGGCGACATTAATTTAACACACGTATACGGTTTCGCCTTTACGTTTTATGAAGATATTTTAATTTCATTAAACGTTATTATTTAATGATTGAATTAATGTCGCCATTGTAGCGGCTTGTTGTATACAGAGTGGAAGGGACATCGACGCGAAGCCTGTTACCATGGATTCAGTACATCATACTTGACCCCCGTGCGTTGAAATTTTTCGTCGGTAATTTAAAAAAGAACAGCTGTTTCCTATTCAGGGGGGTCAAGAATGATGAAGTGAATCCATGGTAACAGGATGCGCGTCGATGTCCCTTCCACCCTGTATACTACTGCCATGATTTTTTTCACATATCCAAAAACAACCATTTAGCTGACAAACTTGATTCTAACCAAATAATGCACTTTAAAGCTTAATATTACGCAAACGGATTTCTGAATCGAAAAATGGTCTCCACAGATCCTCAATATTATTGAACGGCTTATCCAACGATACCTCATAAACGAGAAAATAAATAAAAACCCCACAAAAAAAAAAATCTAGATTTTATTTTACCACTTTGTCGGCGTGATTAATATGTATACCCATGCCAAATTACAGCTTTTTAGTTCTAAGAGTCTCTGAGCGAAGCCGGGGACAGAAAGATAGATAGACAGAAGGACATGGTGAAACTATAAGGGTTCCTTGTTGACGACGGAACCCTAAAAAATAAAATCTGTTTATTGGTAAGCGCATCACTTTAGAACGGCTGGACCGATTTAGCTGTTTTTGTTTTAAAATGTTCGTAATAGTCCGAATTCGATTTTATGAAAAGAAATATTGGAAAAGGTTCCCGGAAAAATTTCAAATTCGGGAAAAACTTATAGAGGCATAAAGGGTCATCACGTCGGGGTCACCAGTATAGAGGCATGAGGACAGGGTGTAAAGTTCACTCATCTTCCATAGAAAAGGGAGGGTCCTCCGACCAGACGGGTGTTGTGTCTGGTGCCAACTGGCCGACAATCGAAGTCGGGACGTTGTATATATGCTAGTCGCGCGGTAAACTGTGCTTGCGCGATGCAGGACTTTGCGTGACGTCAGTGTGACGCGTAGTTCGCATGTGGCGATGTTGATGCCGCCACAAGCTGAGCGTCCGTTTTTATGGTATTTTGACAGTACAACATCTGTCGGGTCAGCTAGTTTTAATTGAATATTTCTTAGTTGAGAACTTAGCTTCCTTTACAACGAATTATTTATTTACGTAAGTAATTGGTTTCATAGTTTTCATTTCAGCTAAGATGTCTTATAAGGATTAGAATATTGGGCCACAAAAGGGATGAATGAAAGGCAATTACATGTAGCTGAGATGAGAATGCTAAGAGGAATGTGTGGTGTGACACGAATGGTAGAATAAGAAATGAAAGAATAACAGGAAGTCTAAAAGTGGCACCGGTGACTGAAAAATTGTGCGGAAATCGGTTGTCATGGTATGGGCATGTGATGCGGAGGAATGAGGAAAATGTCGTGAGGAAAGTTTTGAGTATGAATGTCGATAGCTATAAGAGTAGGGGAAGATCAAAGAAATGATGGACTGTGTGAAAGATGATATGGCTAGAAAGGGAGTGACTAATAGAGAAGTATGGCAGAAAGGGACCTTTTGCGCCGACCACAAATAAATTGGGATAAGGGCACGAGAATGATGATGATGATTCTCCCAATGACTCTCGCAATTAATTGTCAAAAGAGATATTGTGGTAATTACCAAAATTGGCATAAGGGTTGTTGACATCAGTTTGGTAGCTGAGCTCTCATTTACCTACTCCTCTTTGTACTATGGTAAAATATATAATGTCGCAGGCAGATTGTACGATTCGTCATTATACCTACGGCACCCTCCGTTTACAAACGCTCACGGTTATGAAATATGCCGAAGGCAAATTGGCAACTCGTGTAATTGTTATAATTTCGACATTGGTTGTTATTGTCGGTTTGGTTGGAACTGTGACCAGCAACGCGCGAGCCGAATAGGTCGCAGTAACTAAACCAGGGCACCCCGACCAAATGGGTTAGGATAGGTTGGAATTGTGACCGACCGTGCGTGATTCGAGCGAGTGAAGCGAGCGGTGCCACGGCAGCGGCTGGCAAGCGCTTTAAGAATGAGAACTTCAAATTGCTTGCCCCCTTTTTTTTTTCTTCAAATTGCCTGCAACACAAAAAAACAAAGTCAAATACAAAGAAGACTACCATTGGTACCACCCACACAACAATTGAAGGAGAGTCATGGCATTTCGATTGTTATCAAATATTGCTCTAAAACTATGTGACCGATTTAAATTTAGGTTTAAAAATATTTATTTCTCATAAGAACTTATGAATAGTTCACTTATAATGAGATACAAAGTTATTTCTTAATAATAATTACAATGTTTGCCTCTTCGGTGATGGTGACGTTATAGGGTACATACGTGTTTTTTGAGTTTACTCCTAAATATGTTAATATTATTACACTTATTTATGTCTTCCGGTAAATCATTGAACAGCTGTCAATCAATTTACAGACAACCTGAAATAATTTTATGAACGTGTGATGTCATGATAATGCACAACATACAAAAGCTCTACCTTTATAACCGCCACAAGATTGCAATTTAAAAACCTTTTCCACCCTATAATCTAATACTTGAACTATCGTCAAAGCGTACTCCGGATGTCATTAAGCTATCTACGAAACGTGCATAGACAGGGACGTAAAGAAGTGTTTCAATAATGCATAGCACTTTATCTATGCCATGTCGTTTAGCGAAAAGCGATGTCTCGGTTACTAAGTGTGGATATTCTGTACGAACGTGATATGGATACTGGAGTAACCAAGGAAGTTTGAATTTGATACTAACGTTTTTTACGTTTTGGTGTGTATTTTGAGAACTTAACTTTGAATATGACCCATGATGTTGGATAAATCAATATAGGGTTTTCGATAGATACCTGAACTGTTTACAAATTATAGGACAGTTTAGAAATTGCTGTACTTCTACAAGTATATTGCAATGATTTGGTTTCTGTTTATCGGGTTTACAAACGACATTATTTTTGAAAACGATAATAATACTGTAGGATTTGTTGATTAAAGAGCACGTTAATAAGTGCAAATTAATTAAACGGCAAACCCCGTAATTTCACTTATTTGAAAGAGAGAAGGAGTGTTTCAATAATGCATAGCACTTTATCTATGCCATGTCGTTTAGCGATAAGCGATGTCTCGGTTACTAAGTGTGGATATTTTTTATGAACGTGATATGGATACTGGAGCAACCGAGGACATTTTGATTTGATTGATAGCGGAGATATAAATATTGAGACATTGTTGCACTTGTAAAAGTACCTATATAAAAATAAAAAAAACTTGATTGTTTTCTTTAGCATTGAATAAATTCATTTTCAAACGCCATAGGCTGTATTGATTAAAAAGCACGTTAATGATAGCTAATTGAATATACGTCAAACCCCGTCCTTCATTCCACGTATTTCATTATATCAACACGATCCCATTAATTATAAAACGCTATTAAATATGAAACAACATTTCCACTCGCTCTTTCAACCGAAACATATTAAAATCATCCGACGAAAAGGTTGTATCATTAAAATATCCAATATTTTCCTTGTCAACGCTCATATCGGCTTTTCGTCTAGCGTGTTCAACATAAAGGGCAGGGTAATTCAATAACTCGAAAGCAAATGAGATACGCAAGACGTTGGGTAAATCCACACATCTAAAAACATAAGATGGTTAACGAGAAGTAAGGGTGATGTAGGTTGGCGGAACCCTCCCTTAAATCTAGAGTAACTGGCTATTTCTTTGTTTTCTTCACACAAACCTCTCGAGGAAGGAAGATTGAAAGCTATTGTTGTTGTTATGAATTCTAGTTTTGGAAAATGTGCCTTTATGTGAGGTGAAATATGGAGCAATTGAAGGAATGGAAATTTATTTTGATAAAGTTTGGTGCGTCATACAACCTCGGGAAAGAATGGGATATAGGTCAACTAAAATAAGCTGAAGTATCACTATAGATAAGCTAAAAAATGTTCAATTAACGGCCAAAGTAAAGTTTTAATAAAACCGTCTTTTGTCACTTCTATGACGTGATCGTAAAATGTCCCTCCCCCCTACTTAACACATCTCCCATATAAACAATCATTTGACTGCTCTTTAACAATCTTATGAACAAAACACAATTTCAAGTCATTCTTTTCAGAACAAGTTAAAATAAAACGTGTTACTGTACAAGAACGTACTAAATTATCAAGAAAATTGAATTTATCTTCAAAAGTATTAGAATAATATATAAACTGACAGTGCATGCTGAAATATTCCTTTTTTATTCAGAATTTAAATGTGAAATGTGACTCGACACGATAAATTGAAGTTCAATGCGTTTTTTCACCCCGACCTCCCGTCGACCGTTAGATACAAATATTTGAAACTTGTCCATTCAAATGTCTTTGCAACTTGAATATTACTATGATCTGTGAAATTGATGCTATATAATTTGAGTTTGTTTTTTGGACTCTTGATTTTATTAACGATATTTAATTCGAGAAGAGGGAACCTAAATTCTATGGTGATAATCTTACGTTAAGTTATTTAGCAAACTGCAAAAAATTACGTTGACAGCTTTGAAATCGTTGCTGAATGTGCTAGACGACTGTCTGTGAATACTTTAACTCGTAACGACAGCCCTTTTTCGTCTGCAATGGCTTGGAATCTTACCTAATCTATATTCAGATTTCAGTAAAAAGTCAGCAAGATTGATAGACTTCTTGGTTTTTATCTCGCTCTCTAGTTTATCTTTTCGCTACGAGAGAAACTATTTTAGTTATTCTCGTACTGTTACTAGACAAAGAGACAGCATCCTAACTTAATTTTATAAATGCGAAAGTAAGTTTGTTTGTTACGCTTTCACGCTAAAACGGCTGAATGGATTTTGATGAAATTTGGCACATGGGTAGACCATGACCTGGAGAAGGACATAGGGTACTTTATATTAGATCGCAGATAAAGTTGCGGGCAACAGCTAGTCCACTAATAAATATAATAGATAGATAAACCATTTATTCAGTGCACACAAAAACATAATTAAATGATAACAAATTACATGAATATAATATATAAAAATAAAGATGCCAATGAACAAAAAAGAAATACATATATTACTGTGGTGAAATTGGTCGACGCCACGACCGGGAATCGAACCCGGTCGCCAAAAGGCAAATAAATGAAAGATTTTTCACCACAAACACGTAAAATTTATTTTAACGCAAAATAAAAAATAACACGACCCCGTTTTTAAAAAGGTTGTAGAAAAAAAAAATATATATATATAAGTTGAATCGAATAATTTGAGTTGGTAAGAAATCTTAAAGTAAATTTAAAAAATGCGTAAAATGTAGATTAATTGGTAAAAAATGCTTCGGTAAATTCAGTTTGATTGCAATCACACTTAAAAATTGCGTCGCTATTCACGTAATTATTTTAAAAGTTACGAAATAGGTTTAAGTTTTCTTTACTAGTTTCAAGTATTTACAAATTCAGTCTTTATATAAATGGTTTTACAGGGACATAGCGGCTACAATCGCATAATTACAAAAAAAAGAATTTAGAATTAATAAGTCGAACAAAAAAAGGGAAATTCTTAGTAGATTTTTTTTTAAATTAGCCGTCCGCCAAATATAGTTTGACTCAACTGCCGTCTAGATCTGAGATAACTATATACTAGTCAGAGATCTTTGACAAGCTTGTTTGAAAGCGTGGAAAATTATAGTTTTAAACAACTATCGAATTAATATTTTATATATACAATGACATGAATATTTACTTTGTTAAGTATTATATTGTTTTAAGTATTGTAAATGTGAAGACTTCGAAGGTTATTGTTCATTTTTCTTTTTTTTTCAGTTAGTTTTTATCACAGTCTGGCAGTTTGAGTAATTTTATGCGGCCTACCCAAATGTTACCCTTTCTTTGGTATTGTTCGTTGAATCGTTGAGCTCCTTAAGTTCTTAGTTGAGCTGCACGACTACTGACAAATGCGTGCACTGACTGGACAGGTCCCCTCAACCTGTGTGGTTCTTTCGTCAAAAGATCATTTCAAGCACCAATCTACATGGTCTTCACATGATCTGACCAAGATTATGTCTGGACTTTAAAAGAGAGTGAGACCTCTGAGTTTGTTTCGGCCTTTCTTCTCAGAGTAATCGGATACGAAACGCCCGACTACGATTGACGTGTAAAAGTGTTTGTACAAACCTACTTACAGAAATAAATCATTTATCATTTATCAATAAATTAATTGCCCAATAATCGAGTAAAAAGTTTATATGTGCTTCTCGCTTAAAAAGTATTTAAGCAGAAGAGAATAACGCAGCTATACTAAAGATATAAAGTGACACTATGACATACTTTAAATCGCACACGCATTTGTCGTATGGCATTTTACTGTGGGGTCGGGCTGCTGACATTGAGTCCATCTTTATTTTGCAAAAGAGAGCTGTCAGAGCAATTTATAATCTACGTCGCCGCTAATCTTTTAGGGAACAATTTAAAAAGATTAATATTATGACGTTACCTTGCCAATTCATTTATGAAAGTATGTAAGGAAAAATCTACATATTTTTAATAAGATAAGTGATAGACATAATTTTAATACTAGAAATAAAGATAAAATAGATCAACCATTTTTCAGATTATCTAAAGTACATACATCTTTTATGGGGTACTGTGTTAAATGTTGCAACAAAATACCTTGTGCTATATTGCAATTGAATGAAAGAAAATTTAAAACACATTAAAAGTACACTTTGTAAACAATCATATTGCAAGTAAGAGGATTATATCCAAGATAGAAATGCTTGGAAACATGCTGGTCCAGCTCCATAGGACAATCTAGACAAAATCAAACTGGTTGCTATTTTAATTGTATAATTTGTTATTTTTATGACATTGATTTTACATTCTGTGATCACCTAAACTCACACACTGACTTATTATCTTATTTTTTTTTCGGAAAACATATACTTTTACGATGTTTGTAAATATGTGAGCACCATGTATCTATCTCATAATTAAGTTATTTTTCATTGCTTAATTTTTAATTAATTTTAGCTATTGTGGTATAGTAATTTATTCTAGGTGCATCGTCTTTACAAATAATCATATATTTAATGTTTTTTTTTTTTTTGGTGGGAAATTATCAAATAACTTCTCCCGCTCTGGGGGGAGCGGGAGGGCGTGTCAGACTTTTACTGACTAAAACCAACCCATGTTCCTTCCGTTGCCTGTGTGTCAGGGCCATGATATCCCTTTCGGACAAACTCGCAACCCTGGCAGGATATTTAATGTACTTAAAAAAAATATTGTGAAACATTTTTAAAAGAGTTACGGTGGGTTTCTTGCCCATTCTTCTCCATACGAAACTACCTTTTGGAAGGGGCAACTAGAATCAATTCTATATTTTTTTTTTGTAATTTTTAACGTTCAAAAGTGCCTCTTAGGGCTATTTGAAATAAATAATTTGACTTTGCACAAAAAAAAGAAGAAAACTCCAATGAAAACTTCCTTAATCACCGTCATATTAACAGAATCGACTTTCTAACAGAACTTTTGCTGTAAAATAAAAATCTCAGTCAACATCAATCAATTCACAAAGAGCCCGGAAGCTGCGCTCAGAAATCGCGAGTCACCCTTAAAACGCTGACAATGCAAACGATCGCTGCTTTAAATAGCTTGAGTGACTTTATAATTTTTTAACAAGCATCATAGGATAATTGGACTTTTTATACTATCGTTTGTGTATTAATAATTTTTTATGTTGTTAGAAAGTGAATAGAGTGGATTGAAGCGTTAGTAAAGAATATGAGAGTGATTATTTAAAAAGTAATTTTCAATCAATCAAATCAAACAATCTTTATCGTAGAATAGAATAGAATACTCATTATTATGTACACCATACAAATTACAGATATAAATGTTGAAATTTTACATAGGGTGACACAATGGGCGTTCTTATCGCTAAAAGCTATAACCACGGTTTAGCGGTAACCCATAATGTTAGGGTTCCGTACCCAAAGGGTAAAACGGGAACCTTATTGCTAAGGCTCCGCCGTCTGTCTGTCTGTCCGTCTGTCACCAGGCTGTATCTCATGAACCGTGATAGTTAGACAGTTGAAATTTTCACAGATGATGTATTTCTGTTGCCGCTATAACAACAAATACTAAAAAACAGAATACAATAAATATTTAAGGGGGCTCCCATACAACAAACGTGATTTTTTTGCTCGTTTTTGCTCGATATTGATAACGGCAACAGGTATACGCTTCAAATATTCACAGAATCTTTAGGTTATATATTCACTTTAAAAATAAATAATTAAATTAAAATAAAACAAATATTTAAGGGGGCTCCCATACAACAAACGTGATTTTTTTGCCATTTTTATAGGTAATGGTACGGAACCCTTCGTGCGCGAGTCCGACTCGCACTTGGCCGGTTTTATATTTTATCGTGTTTATATCGAATTTCACTAGCTAATGATATTAAAAAAAAACGTATATTTTTTATTATTTCACAATTAATATGCCAAATAACTTATACTTAATTAACTAACTATAAACATTAAATAAATACAAAAAAATATCCCAACTTAACCAAACCTAACAATAAAACATTGTATCTATACAATACCGTTTCAGAAGTACCAAAAAACACGGTAACAAAGCAAAACAAAGCCACTTACTTCCGAAACGGTTTGACACAACACATAACAAATTTTCTTTTCAAACAGAAACCTCCTACTTACGATATATCTACATTTATTCATATAGGAAAAACATCGGATGTTATCTAAGCCAATAACGTAAAGGTTTATAGAGTCATACTGGAAATTGTAATGGCGTACAGGAAATAACAAGCTGGCTCTATGCCTATAACAAAAAAAACAAATAATGCATACGAGTCAGTGCAGTTTATGGTAGTAGTTCCCAGAACTAAGGTTATGTTTTTTCTGGTATAGTGGCGTGTGCTAGCTAGCATAAGGCAAATAATATAATTTAATGTTGTGTTGCGTAATGCAAATTCTTGTACATTTTATTGTATAGATTCAAGTTTTATATCTGAACAGACACTGTGCTGCTGGGGAGTTTGTTGCGCCACTTCTTCCTCCCAGCTAAAGCACTAGGAAGTGGTGAAGGGTGGGCGTTTTTGGGGGACTGTCTTATGTAATTTTTGACGTTCGAAAAGTGCTGATTCTCAGCCTAGTTTGAATAAATGACTTTTCATTTGATTTGAGGAAATGCATTGCTTCGAAACCCTATTCTAGAATACTCTATTTAATTCATATCTACTACCTATTCGTTTCTGAATGCAGGTGCGTTCATAGACCCGAGATATTATCATGGTCTGGAAAATGTTTCTTTACGTAGCTACGTCTTAAAAACATTATGATCAGTGCATGCATCAAACTCGCGATCAAAGGCGAAGAAGGCCGTCTGCTTATTTATTTATTTAGTGTTATTTAATTAAAACCAATTACAAAAGACACATTTATAAGCTAGGTATAAAGGTATGAGGGACAGGGTGTAAAGTTACTCGGCCTCCATAGCAAAGACAGGATCCTCCGACCAGACGTGTGATGTGTCTGGTGGATGATGTCGGGACGTGGTATGTACTCAACCTCAAAGCATTTATTTCAATTAAACCAAGCATTTATTTAAATTAAAAGGCACTTTTGCTCGTATGCTAGTCGCGCGTCGAACGTTCCTTGCGCGATGCAGGATTTTTGCGTGACGTCACTGTGATGCGTAGTTCACATGTGGCTTTGTAGTCCACCACACTACGCCAACGATGCCTCTATTAGAAAAAGAAAAAGTAGTTACTTCTATGTGGTATTCTCCTTTAATAGTAATAATGTTAATTTTCCACACTAATCAAAACAGTACAGACATGATTAATTAAATGGAGTGAACTGGAGCCTAAACTAGGGCAGCCCTGTATTTCAGGACTCCAGGTCTCCTCCCGCAGTGAGTAAGGTGGTACAATTTATAACTGAATGACAACTAGAGGTGTAATTATTAATTAATATATATTGTGTGTGTCTGTGTGAGTGCGTGTGTGTGTTGTGAGTGTGTTCGTGTGTGTTGTGTTTGTGATGAGTGAGAGTACGGTTACACGCATCTGTGTTTGTGGGAGTAATTACATTATGTATGCGTGGTTGTGGGTGAGCTTTGACTGCTCTTGATTCACTGCAGACAGAACAGAGAAGTTATTTAGAAAATTCATGCGAGATTTTAGGGAATATATTTAAAACAGAGTTAAGTTTATTATATAAATAAGGAGCAAGGAAACAGGAGTGTCTCCTGAGGAAAGCAGTTTTGTGTCCACAATCAATAATCAACTAACGACTAAAACAATGAACGCCAGAACAATCTTATCTCAACTCAAAATCAGCTTACAAACAGAACTAGGTCAAAAATTCAATACCAGTCTCTTTTAGAAAATCAAAAGAAGTTAAGCCTCATTCAAATATAGCCTCACTCCGACCCTGGTCCAAACTTCGTAACACACTTACAGTAGCTATTGGGTATCATTTTTAAAGTTCAACAAAATTAAATGCGTTATTTACGTTGTTGAGCAGTCAAATTTTTCGAACGTATGAAGCAATGCATTAGAAATACTGGCGTACTTTTCGGGTGACCACTGAAAATCAGCGCTGTGCTTTGGGTCCCCCATAGCACAGCATCATGCTGAGTGTACTTCTTGTCACAGTCATGACGTGCAGCTGCCGACTATTTGTTTTTTTTTTGTGCTCGTGATTATATAATTATGTAGATCTGTTTTGTGTAATGTTTACCTTCGAGTTTATTAGATTTGTTTTTGTATGCACGTTTTTCTGTGACAAATAAAATTATTTTTCTTTTATTTTCAATATCCTTCTAAATCATTCAGATAGGATTGATACTGGTACACGATAAGGGTGGTCACTGGGACGCTAAAATTACCAACTTCGTGACCATGAGCGAAAGTCCAATTTCCTGTTCATAAGTTAAGGTTGTTATTAGTTTGTGTTGCTAAACTATTTGACTTTGTAACACCGTTTCTGTTCAGTGATTTGGATCGGCTAATTTGGAGTGCAGCGGAAACTATGTGGCATTAGTAATAGCTGTAATTTAGCGGGGACTGTATTTGTTACATCTATAGCTGGAGCCTAAATGGCGATGGCATTTTGAAACCGAAATGTATTCGGTTAATGCTGATAGTGCTGTTAATTATCGCAGCAGAATTAAGCTTCAGTGAATCAAATCACTGAAATCAATGAGGTTAATTCTACAGACCCACAATTTCTTGTTTTATTTCGAACTGTTTGAAATATTTATGTTGGATCAGGTAAATTCTATTTGTGATCATTATGGGAAAGAAACATAGGTATCAACAAATAATACAACCGCAAGAATTAAAAAGTAAAATGTATTTTCTATCTTTCTTTCTAAGTTAATGACAGGAGACAATCTTTATTCCGTTACTACGTAACACACAACCAATTTATTGACTGTGTCATGATTGCCAAATATTAATAAGATTTGTGGTGATTTTAAATACTAGAAATAATATAGAAAGTATGAGATTTGCCTCAAATGGTTTTTGTATCAGGGTAGTCGTGAAGTTTAAAAGTATCTCATTTGACAGTTACCAAAAAAGTAGTGGTTTTTTAACAGAACGGGATGGAAAGATGATATCTGGAGCGTCGTGTAGTTGCTAAGTTAATTCTCTTCTTCGAGCCTCGGAATCTAAAGGTTGTTTTCAAGAAGTCTATATTGATATTATATTGAGTACCTAATTACATGCCAAGTTTGTATGTGCGTAAGAATATAAATACACAAATATTCGTAATACAAGGCGTATCATTTCAACAGAATATTTACTTTTAGTTATTCCGTTGTCACTTCACGAACTAACCAATAGAGGAAGGATATGGTATTACAGTATGTGGACATTTGAACATTAATTAAAGACCCACTCTTAACAGCCAAACTTTCACAGGAAATATCATTTACTCCCTCAAAAACGTTTCAAATAGATATTATAACAATTTAAAACGAAGATGACGATATAACGTCGTCGCACAATTTATGTTCCGTCCGTGACTTGACTTTTAAAAAGGTCTTAGGTCTCTAGAGTCATACCTGGCTGGTTCATTCGAATATTCTTTAGAGGCTGCGTATTTTTTTAGATGGTTGTGAAAGTCGGAGGTATGAAGGGTTATTCAAATTCAAATTAAAATATTTTATTTCATATAAAATATATACATTGTTAGTAGTGGTACAACTTAGCCTAATGTTAGTATTCAATTAAATTAATAATAATAATAAAACAGCCAATATTTGGATGTGTGTCTGAACATTGATTTTACATTCTGTGATTACCTAAACTCACACACTGACTTATTAATTTTTTTTTTTAGGTAAACATACTTTTACGATGTTTGTAAATATGTGAGCACCATGTATCTATCTCATAATTAATTTATTTTTCATTGCTTCATGTTTAATTCTTTTTACCTATTGTGGTATAGTAATTTATTCTAGGTATCGTCTTCACATATAATCATAATATAATTAATGTACTTAAACAAAATATTGTAAAACATTTTTAAAAGAGTAACGGTGGAGTTTTTGCCCATTCTTCTCCATACGAAACTACCTTTTAGAAGGGGTAACTAGAATCAAACTATTTTTTTTGTAAGTTTTGATATTGAAAAGTGCCTCTCGTGTGCCTATTTGAAATAAATAATTTGACTTTGACTTTGAACACTTACTCACCTTCGTAAGAGGGAAGAATCCCACCGATCTGAAAACACATTCCGGATGCCATTGGAGGAGGAGCGCAAGCGCGCCATCATGGAAGCGCATCGGTTCCGCATAATCGCGGCGATCCCGTCGACGCACGCTTCCGCAAACATCCCTGACGCGCTATTGCGTCATTGTACTGTATGCGCAGGTCGCTGAGTGCCCGTTATGTTAGAACAATATTTTTGAGTATATTTTTTCTCAGTTACCCAGTAATTGGGTTGTGAACGTCAGAGGCAATTCTCGTAATTTTAAGAACAATTGCATTCTGAACATCAGTCAATCTGTCAAAAATATCTGTTTGCCCTAAATCTTTTAAGTTTATGACATTGATTGTCGCTGAGATGACACGATGCGACTGGATTTTGAATGTTTATTGGCCTTCATATGGCCAGTCGCTCCATGTAAAATACTTGTATTCAGCTGCATCCAGTTAGACTGGAAGCCAACCCCAACATAGTTGGGAAAAGGCTAGGCAGATGATTATGATTTTTCCTCAGTAGTATCCTGGGGCTGCAGTCTCGACATAGATAGCGATCGCTCTACGACTGAATTCGATCGCAAATTCCTAACGGGTCTCTAGACGGTCAAAGTTGCTTGATAAGATTGTGATTTTTTCGTGTTTGTCAAGCAATTTTGAATGTCTAGAAGCTGTCTATGGTACTTTTGACGGGCCTATACTCCTCCATCCTCTCACACCTACTACCGCTGTGGTTTGGAACCATTGTAAAAGCCAATTATTTTTAAAAGAGTAGCGATGGAGTTTCTTGTCGGCTCTTCTCTATAGGAAACGACCATTTGGAACCGTGCACCTAGCTTCTGACGTTTCATAAGTGCCCATGTAGGTTTATGTGTGTTTAGGTAAATTGAAAGAAATAAACCTGTGTGTGCCAGACAATTATGTATTACGAAGGCGACGGCCACGTCTATTGGCGGTGCCCAGTAGAAGGACCAATCTACTGAGTAAAGCCCCTATAACGCGTATCTTGCCTCTACTTAATGACGTAGCAGACATAATAGATATTTTTACTTGTTCTCTGAGTGAGTGCACAAAAACCACGCTGTATATAATATGTTATAGTGAATAATAAAATTGTAATTATGGCCACACTGTTGAATTAGGAAATCCCTGTAATGATAGTGATGATGAGTTAATAAATAAATAAATAATGTGAAATAAAATATTTTGATTTTGATTATGGCGAGACTGCAGGCCCTGGAATCTGACTGTGTGACAGGTTAGTGGCAACAGGCTAAATTAGCGAAATAAGTGAACGTTTAGTGCTTTCTAGTTCTTTAGATACAGTAAACAGTATGAGAAAAGCTTACCCCCATAATAAAGAGATTAGCTAGTCAGCTAGGTTATAACAGCCAGGCAATACAAAAGTGAGTCAGTTTGCATTATTTATTTACTAGCTGTGCCCTGCGGTTTCACCCGCATAAGTCTCGATCCCGTGGGAATATCGGGATAAAAAGTATCGTATGTCCTAATCCAGGTCATGGTCTACCTATGTGCTAATCCGTTCAGCCGTTTTAGCGTGAAAGCGTAACAAATAAACAAACTCACTTTCGTATTTATAATATTAGTTAGGATATGTATCAAAGGTCAAATTAAATTAGCTAGGGAAACTCTGGTATCGAAATCTGAACACGATAAAATAAAAAAAAGATTTGATGTTTTTTGGGGGGTCAAGTAGTGTTGTTATTTGAAGTACGGGTTGAGAAAATCTGTTTTCTTTTGATTTCTCGTGTTTAGATATAGATACTAATAATTTCTGTGAAGTTAACACAAAAAAAAAACTGATTTTTTAAACTGATATTCCAAGTATCTACACGAACTTCGGTCGACGACCCCACAAAAATTCATCAAATTAGTTTTTTTTTTTTGTTTTATCATCTTTAGATACGTCTACGGAGTTTTGCTAGCTAATTTAATTTGACCTTGTATACTTTATTTTTATTATATATCATGTGATAGTTTTAAGGTATTTAAGTAAATAATAATAAATAAAATATAGTTAAGATTAAGCAAGGCACACCAGCCAAACGTACAAGGATAGTAACAATAGGTAATCACTTATCAAGCTGTTCTGGTTCTAAAATACTAGACTCTTTGTTTTTAAATATACTTATCACAGTTATCACCTTTGATTTTAACATACCTACGTATAGAAAGCTTAAGCAAGACAAAGCTAATATCATCTCGCAAAATGAAAATTCTGCAAGAGAAATTTTTCAGAGGGTAGGATTAATTTATTTGAGAAGAGCTAGACCTTTGGACCGGCTCACCGTCGTCTGAGGGGGGGAGAAAAATGAGTATGCATTTATGTGCATTAAGTATGAGTACATGCATTGGGGAGGTAGAGGATAAATGGACATGTTACAGTTTAGGAATTTCGCTAGGCAAATATTTTGTATTTTATTTTACGTTGTGAACGATAATGGCTCTGACCTTTGCAAGTACTAATGGGGTTTTTAAAGTTAATGTATCTACATAAAACAAAATGATACACATTTTTCAACCAAAAAAGACTCCTGATACGCGTTTTCACTCAACACAACAGCGCTTTTACAAAAAAGTAACAACAGAAAATACCTAAACACATCAAGATTAGGTCACACATAATCCACGCCTTTCAATACCAGCTAATCTCACCCCGCATCTATAAAAAGCGCTAGATATCGGCTAGAGCGCGTAAATGGTACATCATTAAAAATCCATTACGTGGTGCATGCCCGATGGCTTTTTAATCTGAAGCGTTGCAGCGCTGAAAGGTGGCGTGACGTGCTTACAACTACACGAGAGATTTATCTGAAGGTGCTTCAAAATGCTCGGGATTTTTTGCTGCGGGGCGCGGGGTTAGGGTTCGATTTTATTCTCGTTTTAATAGTGTGGTAGTTTGAATTTTTGAGGGGCTCGTGGCTAAATGATAGCAGCAGCGATTGATCGAAACTTAAGCTAGACTTGTCGCGGTCGGTTCGTGGATGGGTGACCATCCATTACATATCGGGACTCTGTGCCTCGGAAAGCACGTTAAGCCGTTGGTCCTGGCTGACATTCGTAAATTTTTGATAGTCGTTACGGATAGCCAGAAACCTAAAAGTCTGACATCCAAGGGGTATCGTGTTGGCTAGGCAGATTAATTGATACTTATCTAGGGTTTTTACACTACGTGTAATTTACTATGTGCCTACTTGTTCAGATTTTTACGCTAGTTTAAATCGCTTTTCTTTATCACTAGCTGCTGTACGTGGCTTCGCCCACGTGGCAAATTAAAGTAGCCTTAGTTACTCCTTATAACATCGGCTATGTGCCAGTGAAAGTCCTGTCAAAATCGGTTCCGCCGTTTTCGAGATTAGTCGAAATAAACAAACAGACAATTTTTTTTAATATGCCGTATAGACTTTCATATGCATTTAGTAAAAATCTGTTATTTTGACATTAGGAAAGACAATTCAATTTGATTTACATGTACAGATAATAGATATAGATTATGCGTCAAAATCTACTTATTGTACGTAAAATGAAACCGCTACCTACTGATACCTACATACAAATGAAACCATCCGCTGGATGCGGGAAGCATAGAACCGGTCGAAGTGGTGCACTTAGGGGAGACCTATGTCCAGCAGTCGACGTCTTTCGGCTGAAATTATGAATGACTAGCTGCGCCCCGCAGTTTCACCCGCGTAAGTCTCGATCCCGTGGGAATATCGGAATAAAAAGTAGCCTATGTCTTAATTCAGGGTGTCAGCTACCTCCATACACTTTTATCCAAATTGGTCCAGCCGTTTGAGCGTGAAGAAGTAACAAACATACACACACACACACACTCACAAACTTTCGCCTTTATAATACAGTGTGAGTCTTTATAATCTGCACATACTGAATCGAGGGAATCTTTGCTTAATTATATCGACGGAAAAAATGATAAAAAAAATCTAAATATTTTATTGAAATTTTTAATGGATTTTTTATTTATTTTTTCGCTTCTGTGACTCCAGTGTATACAAAACGGTGTAACTTTTTAACTCGATGTTTTATCACGATGAAACAAACTCCATAATGATTGGAAGTAATTAGGTGTCCGCATTAAATGAAAATTGTGTAAAAAACTGCCACCAATTAAAAATTAACACGTTTTTTCCGCAAAAATCTGATTTTTTTTCATCAATTTTTGCAATAATCGTAAAATTTCTCAATAAGATGCCCCGATTACCTTCATTTTTTATTACTTTAAATTATTCTTCATCGTATTAGCTATCCAATAGTAAAAATTGCAAGGGTTTAACTCAATCCCATCATTTCTTATCAACAGCCAAAGAAAGGCCTAGAGCACGGCTACGCACTAATTGTTTAGCAGGTAGACGTCCTTTTTTGTTGAGAATGTGCGCGGGTCGGGGTGCGGGGAGGTAGGGCCAGCTGAAGGGACCAGAAGGGATGACAGACAGGCAGTCGCTCCGAATTATTCGCCGCTGCTACATGTGTTTCGTTACTTTCATTCACTGCTACCTGAGTTTCGTGACTTTCGTTCGCTGCTACGTGATGCCGCGCTTAAGTGAATTCTCCCCGGCACACATTGCCGACATTCATTTTTACTATGGGATGGGACGAGGAAGTGCCAGAGCTGCGCGCGCAGCTTACATAGCTGCGTTTCCTAACAGGCAACCAGTGCCATCTGCCCGCAACTTCCAGGAAGTTCACAGAAGATTGTCGATCACTGGACTTGAATCAAGTAGAGATCGTCGCGAGCCGCCTCAAATAATTATTGATGTGGTTCTGGAACAAGCAGTACTGAGCGATTTGTTTGCTGATCCATCCATAAGTACTAGACGACTGGCTCTTCGTCACGGAATATCACAAAAATCAGCGTGGCGTATTTTAAAGAAAGAAGGATTGCACCCTTACCACTACCAAAGAGTGCAACATCTACATGAAGACGTAGATTGGCGTCCAAGGTGTGTGATGTCCACCTGGATTCAAAGAAATACCAGAGCAAACCCAAACTTTCCGAAAACCATACTATGGATGGACGAATCAACATTTACCAGAGATGGTATTACTAACTGTAGAAATTTACACAGATGGTGCCCTGGAGGTCAAAACCCGAAATTGAAACGTTCATCGACTTTTCAAGTAAGATTTTCAATAAATGTTTGGGCTGGTCTTATCGATAACATGTTGATTGGACCAGTCATACTGCCGAGAACTTTGAACAGTGAAAGATTTTTAAGTTTGTTGACTGACGATCTACCTGAGTTATTGGAAGATGTACCACTGTCTTTGCGTCGAAGGATGTTTCTGCAGATGGACGGATGCCCTGCCCATTATGCCACAAATGTGAGATCATTTTTAAACGAAAATTATCGTGATAAATGGATTGGACGACTAGGACCTGTAGGGTGGCCTGCGCGTTCACCCGATTTAACGCCCCTTGATTACTTCCTGTGGGGGACCATGAAGCAACGCGTCTACAGTACTCCCATCAACAGTGAGGTCGATTTGCGTGATCGCATAATTAACTGTGCAAATGATATTCGCAATGATCCCGAAATGATAAGGAGAGCGACACAACAAATTTTAGTTCGCGCGGCTTTGTGCCTACAACAACGAGGTGGACATTTTGAGAACCTAATGCATTAAATTTTCTTTAAAATAATAAATGTTTTAATTGAACTCTTTTTCATTCATTGAACCCAAATAAATCATCCTTAAGAGAACAAAAATAGCGCGTTCGAAGTGCCATCTTTAACACTTGATAGAAAGTGTTTTGTCTGAGCTAAAAGCATACAATTTTTATTATTAGGTAGCTAATACGATGAGGAATAATTTAAAGTAATAAAAAATGAAGGTAATCGGGGCATCTTATTGAGAAATTTTACGATTATTGCAAAAATTGATGAAAAAAAATCAGATTTTTGCGGAAAAAACGTGTTAATTTTTAATTGGTGGCAGTTTTTTACACAATTTTCATTTAATGCGGACACCTAATTACTTCCAATCATTATGGAGTTTGTTTCATCGTGATAAAACATCGAGTTAAAAAGTTACACCGTTTTGTATACACTGGAGTCACAGAAGCGAAAAAATAAATAAAAAATCCATTAAAAATTTCAATAAAATATTTAGATTTTTTTTATCATTTTTTCCGTCGATATAATTAAGCAAAGATTCCCTCGATTCAGTATGTGCAGATTATAAAGACTCACACTGTATTGTATGATAATACAATATAAATAGTGTGATGATAATGTTAGTATCGATAAAGTTAACAAAGGCCCATTTATTTTATTTATTTATTAAAACTTTATGCACAAGTAAAAAAAATACACTGTACAAAGGCGGACTTAATGCCTGAGGCATTTTCTGCCAGTCAACCTTATCTTAGTCATTTATCTCATGTGTCAAAAAAAATCCTGTAAGGGCAGGTAAATAAATAAATAAAAATATAATGATGATAATATTAATACATGAAAGTTCAAAATCAGCTTCAAACGAATTATATTTTTGATTTTCTTATTACCCATACTGTACCTACTATTTATTTAATTCCATCAATTAATTAAGATATCCACAGCCCAATGATTGCGCAACGTTGTTTTTAATTCGTAATACGTCTTTATTTTCATAGTAACTTGATAGTTAATATGTAATTTTTCCCCTGAAATAATTTTACAATCGCAGATTGAACTCCCCAATGTTAACTGCCCTCTGTCTGTCATAAAAAAATAATGATTCATAATTTATGACATTTCTAATCTTCCTTTTTACGGCGACAGGTAAAGCCATTAACACATTAAAATAACGCGGCTCAGAAATAAAACGCAAATTTTATATTATAAAGCGACCGAATATAAGTTGTAAAAATTTAATTGAGAATTGATAGAGAAATGGGCCTGCATTGTACGTGTATTGTGTTGGAGTGATTAGGAGAGTTGTAAAAATGACTGTGACGGAAAAATAAGTATTAAGATTTTACGTAGCTCCTAGTCCATAAATTATAAAGAACTAACTGCGCCCTACGGTTTCGCTCCCGTAGGTCTTGATCGCGTGGGAATATCGGGATAAAAAGTATCCTATGTCCTAATCCAGATCATCTTCTACCCGTGTTCCAAAGTTCATCCAAATACGTCCAGCTGTTTAAGCGTGAAAGCGTAAAAAACAAACAAATGTCACCGGGCGAAATTAAAAAAAATAATCTACAAATGAGAACGAGTCTGATGCCGAAAATATAATGTTTAGAATTTTTATCCATTTGTCTGTTTGTCGGGCTGTATGTTTCGGATTGGCGCAAAAACGGCTGAACGGATTTGGAAGATATTTGACACACAGATAGTTTATAACCTGGATTAATACATAGGGTACTTTTAATCCCGGTAGTACGTCCCTGTGGGATATTTACCGACATCCACGCAGGCGAAGCCGCGGGCAAAAGCTAGTAGTCAGATAAAACAGAATTATGTAAAATTTTTAAAAAAAAACGTAAAAGTGAAAGAAAGCTTAAATGCCTTACCGCGGGTTGCTTTTGGCTTAAACTATAGGTACACAAAATCCACTCCACCTGAGTATAGGTGCCAGTACCCATGCAAAAAGGATCACTGATACCACCAAAATTATGTACTATAGGTCCCAAACTATCGAAAACTTTCGGTACTCCGAACGGTGGTCGAATATTGATGGGGCGGCACCTAAAAAGACACACGACAAAATTGGAGATAGTCATATTTTGAAGTTTGGGTAGACAGCAGCCCATTACCATGATATGTGAATAACTTTGTTTAATATAATTCGTTGTCATTTTTTGTCTGACATCCTGTTTTTATTAGCTCGATTTGAGTAATCGACTTGACATGTTGTTAAGTCTAGATATGTGGATTGTTTATAGTCAATTTACATACAAAAGTTGTTTACAGTATCGGAATATTTCCTGAAATGTCAGGTTTGTCCACCGACTGTTAAAGAAACAGATTACTAAGGATGTATGTTTGAACGGAAACGAAGCAAAAGGAGTATGTAAGGATCGTAGTAGGTAGCGTTCTTTCTGCTTACCCCCATGGGAAGAAGGCGTGAGTTTATGTTTGAATAACTAAGGATATGGATTATAAATTACGTTACGTCCTCTAATGCAGGCCACACTCATTACGATATACTATAATTGGACTTGCACAAGTACTTGTACAAGTCCAATTTTGCGTGAGTAATCTATCCTACACATGTTAATGTATACTCCTTAACGTGATGGATTAACACAAGTATCCGACCCATTCGGTGTCATGTAGACTTGTGCAAGTCTAAACTTGCGCAAATATCATAGTAACTTGTATGGCTACGTAGCGGTCGCGGTCTAAAAATGTTGATCAGTTTTCAAATTAGATTCTTTATCACACTGTGCAGTAAAGTCTAAGATACTACATATATCATAGGTATTTATTACTGTTTAATAGTTGTGAAGCATCTATTCTAACAAAAAGAGTATTAATGACTTTTGATGATGAAACTCATTTCTTACCTTAAAAGTTGACACATTGACATAATTGCATTTGTTACAATGACATTTATCAAAGGTAGGTTTGATTGAAATAAAATGGCAAGTTTAACCCCGCAACAAATTGCTGAAATATTATTTCTCCATGAAGATGGCTTGAAAATTAGTGATATGTCACGAGAACTCTGTATATCTTGATTCACCGGGAGATTTTGGATTCAGCGTCATGGCGAAGAAGGGAAAATGGTCATAGAAGCAATTCAGGACGACGCGGACGGCCGATACTAACCGCCGCACAAATAACTGATATAGTTCGACATTTCGAAGAGAACGGCTTCACACCAACTAGTCATTTTGCTGCTTTGTGTGCTGTGAGTCCTCGGACAGTTTGACAAGTTTTGCACCGAGCAGGGCTACACTACAAACATCATGTCATGCTATTAAAATGGAACTTAAACCTGCCCGACTTAATTTTACGCGACAATACCTCGATTTTGATTGGTCGATTGTTTTATTTACCGACGAAGAAACTTTTTAATTAAGTCTAATCGGAAGTATCGGCGTTATAATTGCACTCGGTATGGTAAAGCTCATATCGTGCCTGAAATTAATCTGGTCGCATACAGTCTACTTATGGGGGTGGATGGGTGGACTATGTCGTCGGAGAACTGACGTCGTTAGAACCTACAGTCAGTGACCTGCATCACCCAACCCGTCTTACAAAGAAGAAGAATGGAAGATGGGGTCAGATAATGCAGGTCACTTACTGTACTACGAATAAATGTGTCGCTTTTGAAAGAGGTGATGCTGCCTCAATTTTTAATTGATTGATGACCTTCGCGGAAGTAGAATAAGTTGCCTGACTCCAGGGTCACCCCACCCACCCCAACATCATCCATTGTCACTAAACTTTGAAATAATTTATGCGAGCACATAGACACGTCACCCTTAATATTTTAAACCAATCAACTAATTGATTACGTCGATACCTGCAATTTCACATCCCAGTTAATGTCACACTTGACTCGAGACTCGTAATGGAATAGGGGTGGCATGCGATGGGATTATTATTCTGGTATAAGACAATAGTAATAATTGTGGTAACTTGTACATAAGTATTTTCAATCATATAGTATCCAGATTCAAGTACGCAAATTATTATGAATTAACTTGCGAAATGTGGGTTTACCTACTATGGGTTCACCTCTGCCTAACCCTTCGGGGAAACAAGTCGGAATGTTATGTTATGTGTGTATATTAAAATGAATGACCATTGACATCAAATGACAACATAGGTAATTGTATGCGGTACGCAAAGTTCTTGTATAGACTTTAGTTATAAAATTGTACTCTGCTATTCGAGTTTTGCTACTCTTTGAATCCACTAGTATCTTGCTGAGAAAACACCTCAATTCAACAAGAACACCGTAAACGTTGAACCTCTTCATCCGTACAAAAATAACAAACCCAGAAACCAAAATCGCATTCATTCTCGCATCAGAATGTAAAGGCAAAACAGTTCACTCAATTTCCCGCGCTCAACATAAACGTCTCTCAACCCTATGACACGACGCCACTCGACGGTGATTGCGGCGGCCATGTTGCTACGTCACGCCGTGACAGCCCGCGAGCGAATATTAAAGCGTGTTGATAGTGAAATAAACGTGTGTGACGTAACACCCCGACCTCCCCTCGCTTACTTAATTGAGGCTTATTTTAAGGGTTACTGTGACGGCTGAATCTAGAACCTTGCGACATTTTTTAGCGCTAAAATTAGGCCTTTTTGACTTTCCGCTTTGAATTTTGCTTCCATTTTACGGAACACTGGATTTTACTTCGGACTTGTCCTACCTATGTCATTTTTTGATACAGTGACGTTTCTAACATTTGCGTGTCGTGCCGTTGATTGAGGGTTATTTTGAGGCGAGAAGAGAAGTGTGGTATAGGCATGTAACGAATTTTATTAAGTAAAATGTTCAATTACCTACTTTTGTTCTTGAATTCTGATTTTGACGTTAAAATAATGGCATATCCAGGAACTTTGGAAATGATAAAAGTTGAGTAAGAAAATTAACAACTTTCGTATTTCTACTTTTAGAACAGACAGATCTTGCTTATAAAAGTACATATTTGTGCGATCGGTCGCACAAGTGCGCTGGATTGGAGGGTGGAAAATCGACAGGACACTAGTCACTGTGAAGACGGACGGGTGGACCATGGTAGAAATACTTCAATAAAAATACTATATTCCACTGTCAAAGGTAGCAAGTACAGAGGTCTACTTTGCCTACTGTCTTGTACCAGATATTATCATATTTTCTGTGGGTGGGTGTTTAAGAGAAAATCTAGCACAATAAAATTCTGTAACTGTACTAACTTTATTGTGATGACCAACTTATTAACTAAGCACGGTTAGTGAGGTACAATATTGCATATACGAGGCTAATTTTACATACATTATGTATTTTGTAACTTTAATACGGTATCTAAAACTGCAGCGAGCTCTCGAACAACGGAACTTTATTTATTGGGTTTCATAGTTAGGTTGTATTTTAGTTCGAATTTAGCTAAAGTTGGATTTGAATTTTAATTGCCTTCATTATACTAGCGTGAGCCATATTTTATTTTTATTTTGTAACAAAATACTAGGTCAGGGAAAAAGTATTTTCGCATAATATATGAACTTGTAATAAAATCTCTTTGGCTATACTTATATTTAATTTAATTTAATTTTTCTATACTATCATTGAAAGTTTAAATTTTAAAGAATATAATTCCAAATTCAAATTAGGAAAATGTGTGATTTTTATTTGTTTTTCGTACTGTCAAGATGAGTGAATCTAATGAAGAAATTCGATACATTTTAAAATTTGACTACAAAAAAAAGGTAAAAATGCCACGCAAGCCGCGAAAAAAATTTGCGATGTTTATGTACCTAGTGCAGTGTCTGTGAGCGTAGCACAAATTTGGTTTAAGCGTTTTCAATCCGGAAATTTTGATGTCAAAGATGCACGTCGCTCTGGTCGCCCTATTACGGATAAAATGGATGCCATTTTTGAAAAAGTGGAGCAAGATATCAGTAGTTACGACGTAGCTGAAGAACTGGGAATTGACCACAAAACAGTTTTGGCACATTTGAAAAAACTGGGTACAAAAAAGCTCGATATTTGGGTACCTCACGAGCTCACTGAAATAAACCTAATGAACCGTGTACTCATTTGTGATTCTTTATTACGACGTAATGAAACCGAACCATTTTTGAAGAAGCTGATAACTGGTGATGAAAAGTGGATCACGTACGACAAGAACGTGCGAAAAAGGTCGTGGTCAAAGGCCGTTCAGGCTTCACAGATTGTGGCAAAACTCGGGTTAACTTGCAACAAGGTGATGCTGTGTGTGTGGTGGGATTGGAAGGGCATTATTCATTATGAGCTGTTACCACCAGGCAGGACCATCGATTCTGAACTCTACTGCGAACAACTGATGAGATTAAAGCAAGAAGGTGAGAGAAAGCGGCCGAAATTAATCAACAGAAGGGGTGTGGTTTTTCATCATGATAACGCTAGACCTCACACATCTTTAGCCACTCAGCAAAAATTAAGAGAGTTTGGCTGGGAGGTGTTAATGCATCCGCCGTATAGTCCTGACCTTGCACCTTCAGATTTCCACCTGTTTCGGTCTCTTCAGAATTCTTTAGGCAGTGTCAGGTTAACATCACGAGAGGACTGCCAAAACCACTTGTCGCGGTATTTTGATCAGAAGTCCTAAAATTTCTATAGCAATGTGATCATGTCCCTACCTACAAGATGGCAAAAAAGTTATCGAACAAAATGGTACCTACATACTTTAGTTAAATGTAAATAAACTATATTAAAAAATGTTTTGAATTTTCTTAAAAAATGCGAAGAAACTTTTTCCCCAACCTATTAATATGATGGTTTAAGTGGTTGTAGAATTAGATTTTTGAGTTGCAGTTTTTGCTAACTAAAATTGCAATTGCTTGAGAACAAAACTGACACAATTCCGGGCTAACTTAGCCGAATTTATAGTAAAGTCAAGTTTTTATGTTCATCACGCAATGATTTTACATAAAAAAACACACACTCGAAAATTCAAATGAATTCGTGTCACACCATAGAATATTGTATGACTTAAAGCCTCAGCTAGATAACTTAACATCACGCCTGTAATGCCCGAAGGGTTAGGCAGAGGTGTACCTAATAGTACACCCACATTTCGCCAGTTATGTTTAAGTCCCATGTAATAGGGGGCGAGCCTATTGTCATCAACCGGGCACAAACCCAGACTCCGGGCTGCTTCTGAGAAACTCCTAATGGAAAATCCCAATATCACTTTGCCCGACCTGGGAATCGAACCCGGGACCTCATGCTCAGCAGTCGTGCATGCGACCACTAGACCAACGAGGCAGTCTCAGCTAAATATTATAATAAATTACAAATCTGTAGCCTCGACCTAATAATTGACACTTATTAAATCGAAAATATATTATTATAAATAATGCTCGTGCTAATAATTGACACTTATTAAATCGAAAATATATTATTATAAATAATGCTCGTGCTAATAATTGACACTTATTAAATCGAAAATATATTATTATAAATAATGCTCGTGCTAATAATTGACACTTATTCAAAATTAACATTAAATATGAAAATAAAATCGACATTATTACGACAATATCTAAAAAAAACTCACTTATGAGCGTGTCAAACTATTTAATAGGTACCGTGTGACATAACGCCCCGGCCTCCTCGTGACGTTAATTGAGGATTATTTTAAGGGGATGAAATATGTTAGCGCAATTTAGCACTGCGACAGAATTCTAATATTAGGTAGATTATTTTTGTTCCTTTGTAGCCAGACTGCATTTGAGTGTGAATGTAAATAAACTACGTATTAGGTAATACTTTTGTTTCAGTTTTTTATTTTGTTAACCCTACTTGTATTAACATAACATCACGCCTGTAATCCCCAAAAAGTTACGCAGAAGTGTACCTATAGTACACCCACATTTCGCCAGTTATGTTTAAGTTGTGTTGTTTTGTGGTTTCTACTTGTGAAATTTCTAATGAAACATTGTTTTTTATTAATTGTCCATTGTAGGTGAACAACATACCTTTGACAGAAGCAATCCTAAAGTAGAAAAAAAATAAAAAAAAACACTAATTCCGATGTGCCGAACTGAATTAAAAATATTGCTCGTAAAAATGTAGAGCAGACAAAAATTTGGTGAAACTAAAACTTTGGCTTGATTTTTCGATAAAAATTCGATCCTAATCCTAACTTAAGTTCCAAAAAAATATCATTCGGGAATCGTGGAACATTCCTGCCAGAAGTAAACGTCGCATATTCGGCACCGGGTTTAATATCGACCATCACTCGGGAGTGTCAGATCTGGAGCAAGGAATATAAAGTGAGTACGTGTAGAAGTACAGTGGATGAAATAGATAAGTATGCAGGCATCTACTACGACTTCGAATGTTTGCCAAGTAGTCCAGTTTTTGATCCAGCTTGTAAGACATTCAGACGAACTACGTATGAACTCCTATTTATATGCCATTAACTGTGGCAGGACACAGTGATACTATACCTATTTTATAATGTTGTATCACCTGTGTGCAGAAATAAATATAATTTGATTTGATTCGAAACTGTGTGAGTGGTAGGGGCTCGTGGTTAAATGGTAACAGACGCATGGGTGGATCGAAGGTTAAGCTACGCTTGCCGCGGTTGGTTCGTGGATAAGTGACCATCCATTACATATCGAGACCACTCCGTGCCTCGGAAAGCACGTTAAGCCGTTGGTCCCGGCTGTCATTCGTAGATCTTTGACAGTCGTTACGAGTACTCAGAAGCCCAATAGTTTTACAACCAGTCTTACCAAGGGGAATCGTGTTACCTAGTAACTGGGTTGTGGAGGTCAGATAGGCTAGTCGCTCCATGTAAAATACTGTTACTCAGCCGCATCCGGTTAGACTGGAAGCCGACCCGAAAATAGTTAGGAAAAGGCGAGGTAGATTGTTTACTTTTTTGAACTTTGAAGAATGTCACCTGTTTTAAATGTCACTTTCACGCAATAATAATAAAATTTTGCCTGCGAGGTGACTTTTGCCTACATACCGGCTTGTAAGAGTCTCACTGCATGTGATAAGGAACTTCCTAACACAAGTATATTTCTTACTTAAATGGAAATTCCCTAAATACCTAATGTAAACGTATTTTTAAGTTATTGAAATAAACATTTTGTATTTTGTATTTGTACTTCTCGTACAGAGAAGTTATGATAGCATCAAGAGAACCATCCACCCCCTCATTTCGACAAACTTGCCTATACACCAAACTCGTTTGCCATTTGTAACGACGTAGAGTACGAAACATTTCAAGGAAGCTCTATTCGGTAACAGTTAGGTTTTTGACAGATGCTGTGTATTTACATGCCCGCATAAGGGTGCGTCAAAGGCTTCTCGTTTTCAAATAACTTGTGAGCAGTTTGTTGAATTAAATTGTGGATGTGTTTGTTGTGTTCTGATACTGTATTTTAAATAGGATTTACTTAGATGGTAAGCATGTAATTGGGACACACTTGGTCGAAAATTTCCACTGCACTTTCTCATAAACGGAATCTGCCTTCTAACATAGATTCTAATTTCAAGTGGGCATTACTATACATCGAGTATTGCCGGTTTTTTCTAGTCTTAAATTTTAATAACTGGTAGGATAATATTAGTAGATAATATAGGGTTATTTATAAATATTCTATAACATAATCATTTCAGCAAACAAGTGGAAATTCAGGGAAACATAATATATCACACAGAGAATTATATAAATCATGCAGACACCCCCTTAAAAGCTAACGTCAGTAACATGACAAATTAAGTATATAACACACCGTCATAACTTCTGTCGGGAAATATCCTTAGGAAATATCGTGCGAGACGTTGCTTAGTTACGAAGGTACTATGTTTTTAGTATGATACAAATATTATCAAAATATTATATTTCATAGAGCGCATTTTACAAGTTAGATGTTTTTGGTCACCGTACCATGACATATTATATATTTTTTGTTTCAATGAAACAGGCCCTGATCAATCTTTAAATCTGGGGAAATGTGGGTGTACCTACTACATCTCTGCCTACCCCTTAGATTGTTAAATCTATCGCCTACCCTTTCGGGGAATACAAGCGTGACGTTATGATTATGTACCTACTAATTAACATGATTTGAAAAGTTATAATCAATCGTTCAGTCAATCAATCAACTCTCCCTTTTGCTTTCCCCTGGCAACAAGTCTATTCCTAATTCTGTTGCTACAAATTCATAAAATTAATATTAGGTAGGAATATCTAACAATAATTTTGTGTAACAAAAAAAAAAAAACAATTAGGTTAAGATTAAAAATACCTAAAATATAACCTTCCAAGAAGACTAAGGCCTAAGTGACCCAATATTGCCCTTAATTACCCGCATACTTCACATCCTTACATCCAAAAATATATTAATTTAATCACGTACGAAATCCTACAAGGTTTTCTTGAAATATTTTTTTCAGAATCATAATATTAATCACGGATTCCAGGCATCCCAAAATAACATTCCTGAATATATCAGATATCCCAAAGGCTCGCAATATTTTACTGAAAACGGTTCGAAAAGAAAATATTATTTTATCGTAAAATGTGTAGCAATTAAGGATTAATGAAAATGTGGGTAGTTCAAAAAAAAGGTTCGTACACTTATAGGATGTTTTGTGTACAGGCCTGGTATTTTATGGAGTACCTATATATGTCAAAAACATTTTCGACTAAGCGGTTTTGTTACTAAAATAGTACTTTTTGATTTGGGCCAAACCATTTCTATGTATAATTATGCTTTGTAATGATTGTGACCATATATAAAATTAGTTAGGATTGCTCCTAAACGTTAATACAAAGAAACAAACAAACTTGCTTTCGCATTTATAATATTAAGGAGTTAGGATTGCTCCTAACCGTTAAAATGCAAAAGTTAGTTTGTTTGTTTGTTTATTACAGTTTCACGCTAAAACGGCTGAACGGATCGTTATGAAATTTGACAGATAGGTAGCTTGGGACCTGGAGAAGGATATAGACTACTTTTCATCCTGGATCGCAGACGAAGTCGCGGGCAACAGCTAGTATAATCAATAATCACGACGTTTGGCAGAAGGATTCATTTTCATCATCATCACCTGTCTAGCCTTTAACCATCTCTGTTGGGGTCGGCGTCCAGTCTAACCGGATGCAGCTGATTACAGTATTTTACATGAAGCGACTGCCTATCTGCCTTCCACAACCTAAGAAATTAGGTCATTAAGGTTAAGGAAATGAGTGAAGTACTAATTTCGAGTGTAAATAAAAAAGTTGTTCCATATTTCAATAAGAAGCATTTATTTTCAGAAAATATAGGTGTTACCAGTTGTAAGAGTTGATGGTTTAAGTACAGTCCATATTTTGCCTGTTTAGGGCATACAAACTAATTTTACATTAATACCTAACAGGTACTTATTTTACTAAGATATACGGAATATACAGGAAAATATCTATTAGGATTTATAAGTTATGATAAATAGTTACTGGGTAATACGATACCCGTTGGTAAGACTCTTTGTCAGACTTTCGGGCTTCTGACGACCCGAAACAACTGTCAAAGATCTACAAATAAGAGCCGGGACCAACGCGGGATTAACGTGCTTTCCGAGGCACTAGGGGTCCTGGGGGCCGATCGCGCTAATTTTGAACGTTAATACCAAAACTAAACCACAACCAAAAACGTTACGTTAAACACATTTCGTATCGCACTAATCATTTCAACGGATACGATTTAACTTTACTTTGGAAGTTACGTTGCAGGAACGATCGATCAAACTTTCAGTATTGGGTAACGTCAACGATTTTGTCGTTCAGAAAAAATAGCGCGATACCGTTTCTTACATCAGCTAAACCAAAACTAAACCAAAACCAAAAACGTTCCGTTCGAACGGTAATTACGTTGAGAAATAGCGCGATCGGCCCGCAGGTCCTGCATTCTTGACATAGATAGCGATAGTTTTACGACCAAACTCGATCGCAAAGCCCTAATGGGATCTCTAGACCGTCAAAATTGCTTGACAAGCACAACAAAATCACAATCTTGTCAAACATTTTTGACAGTCTAGGGACTCCATTAGGACTTTGCGACCGAATTCAGTTGTAAAGCAATCGCTAAGTAGGTATGTCGAGACTACAGGCCCTGGTATGTAAACAGGATATTAATTCAGATTGGTTTCGGTTGTAATGGCAATCATGTCATTTGGTTAAATTTTGATTATTTTAATAATATTTGGCGGAATGTGGGTATAGGTGCCTACTATAGGTACACCTCTGCCCTACCCTACGGGGAAACAAGGCGTGATGTTATGTAATAATATTTTATATAGATTCTTTTATATTTTGTGAATGTGAGAATGTTCTAGGCTTAATAGACTAGATTTGTAGACCATTTTCTATTTTGTTAGGTACCTGCACTGTCCTCCCATACCTATTAATACTGTAATTTGAAAACATTTAAAAAGCCAATTATTTTATAAAGAGTAACCTTGGAGTTTCTTGCCGGCTCTTCTCCATAGGAAACGACCAATTGGAACCGTGCACCTAACTCCTGACGTTTCATAAGTGCCCATGTAGGTTTATATGAAATAAATATGTTGATTTTGATTTTGTTATGTACTTGGTTGAATAACAAAAGTACTTTGATAAATTTAATAAAATAATTATGAAAACCCTCTAGAAATGCGACGTTGCCAGCTCGTACGGGATGAACGTTCTTAAGGGTCAGATAATCGCCGTTGACCTTGGCCATACAAATGCGCGTTTGGGTGGGAAATTATCAAATAACTTCTCCCGCTATGGGCGGAGCGGGAGGGCGTGTCAGACTTTTACTGACTAAACCCCACCCGTGTTCCTTCCGTTGCCTGTGTGCCAGGGCCACGATATCCCTTTCGGACAAACTCGCAACCCTGGCAGGCATTGGTCCTACTGGACCCCGTCAGTTGGTGCTGACATCTCTTTGAGGCGCGCGTGGAACAGAACGCACCGTCGACCCGGGCCTGGTCCTTATCGGACGGTGACCCATCGCTCACCGTCCGCAGGCCCGCGCCTACGCTGGCCGGAAATCGGCTAGCGACACCCGACGCCCGGGGCGTCTCCTGCGGCGACTAAGGGCGCGAGGGCGCGAATCTTGCCTCACCCTCACGCGTTCCGCCTCCTCCTTCGCGAGCATTACTGCTTCGCAGAAGGAGGTGACGGCCTCCCATGCACTCTCGCTCCGAACCATGGCCTGAACCAGGCCCGGACGCGAGAGATCGCCGCCGCCGATCGCCTCCGTGAGGACACGGCGGTGCTCCGCCCAAGCCGGGCAGACCTCCACCGTATGCTCCACCGTGTCCTCCGGGCGCTCCACACAGTGGTGACACCCGGGCGTTTCCTCCCGCTTTACCCTGAACAGGAACCTCCCGAAACAACCGTGTCCGGTGAGGACCTGTGTCAGGCGGAAGATGAGGACGCCGTGGCGCCTCTCTAGCCACTCCTCAAAGAGGGGACTTATCGCCACAATTGTGGCGTGCCCAGCGCTGGGTTGCGACAATCGCACTCTCCATGTCGCCATGAGATCCCGCCGGAGCTCTGTCCGCTGTGCCGTGATTTCTCGCGGCAGCGGAGTTTCACCCCGGCGTTTCGCTTCCTCGCGCCACTCCCATATGTGCGCGAGGACTTTTGCCTCCAGATCCCATGGCGGCAGTCCGGCAAGGAGGCTCGCCGCCTCACGGGAGACCGTGCGGTAACCCCGTACCAGCCTGATGGCCATGACCCTTTGGGACGCGTTCAACCGCTGGGCTGGTCGCAGCCTTAAAGAACGCGCCCACACCGGTGCCCCGTAAAGGGCCATGGACCGCACGATCCCCGCGTAGTCGCGCCCAAGCTGCGCCACCATTAACTTTCGTAGGGAATATTTATTTTTAGCAACGAAAATATGCATGTTTGAAAAAATGACAGATAGAATTATAGATAATAAAACAGTCGATTCATACAAAAAAAAATCATGAAGATATCTTAAGTAGTTTGAAAGTAATATCGTTTTTTTGCTTTGGGTAGACATTACTTCCTGAATTTATTTCATAAAGTATTTTACTACAATACTTAAATATTCACATATCAAATTGATGTGTATGCGTTCTAGTTTAACATATATTTTTTGCATAACAGACTTGCATTATTTGAAGGCGTAATAACAGATGTAAAAGTCACTAAAATCATATATCTGCGCCTTAATTGTAAAATCTGACATAGGTGCCTGGAATAAAAGTAAAAAAAAAAAAATGAGGTGATAAGGCGACAGTGCAGTTTAAAAGAAGATGTAGTAACAAAAATTGAAAAGAGTATGCTTAGATGGTTTGGTCATGTTGAGAGAATGAGTGGAACGCGACTAACAAAAGGTATTTATAAAGCAGAGGTGAGTGGAAACGCCGGGAGGGGACGCCCTAGAAGGACATATAGTGACCAAATTGGTGATGTTCTTCAGAAAGGTCAGGTGGGTAGTACTCGCAATCGGCGTGCGTGTATGACCAGATGTATGAACGTAGGCGAAGCAAAAGGAGTATGTAAGGAGCGTAGCAGGTGGCGTTCTATAGTTTCTGCCTACCCCCATGGGAAGAAGGTGTGAGTTTATGTATGTGTATGTATGTATGTGCCTGGAATATCAATTTATAAATTGTACACTTTCGTTTATAAAACCATTAGCGATCCATACTATTTTGCGTGGGTGTAGCACCCTGTCTACGTCCAGCCCACTCACCGCCTGCGCATGGTTCTCCGTACTTCCATTATGCGTAATTGGCGATCCGATATGAATACGGTGAATGCTTTCAATGATCTTATATTCTGTGATGTTTTCAATAAATTTGTATTTCATTTAAACTTTACTCAAGCTTGTACTCAATGAGTACTTTGATTTATGGTTATGTTGGAGTGATTACGTAGAATACATTACGTAGGTTTGTTTACAACAAATAAAAATAATGTACAAAGCGCCTCTCAATTCAAACAGTATATTAAATAGCCAAGTACTCATACACTGCCTCGTTGGTGTATTGGTCGCAAGCGTTACTGCTGAGCATGAGTTCCTTGGTTCGATTCCCAGGTTGGACAAAGAGTTATTGGGTTTTTCCCTTAGGGATTTCTGGGAAGCAGCCCGGAATATATGTGCCCAGTTCAGTGCAATAGCATAACTAACTAATAGTGTCCCGAACGGGCGTTGTCGTTAGATACGAAATGTTGAAGGGGGGGTGTATGCCTATCCTGGTTTATCCCGGTGTGAGGGTTGGTCTCTCCTAGTCCAGGTGGCGCTGACGTCCTGCACCTATAGATTCCGAGGTATCTTAACGAATCAGCCGGTGACTATGTTCCGAAATCTTGAAAGGAAGAGGTTTCTTGACGTAGAAATAATCCCGTCGAAAACATAAATGTGAAAATGGGAGCCAAGTTCAATATTAAGAATATGCGTGGTTGTGGACTTCGCCGTCAAAAGTATTTTGATCTTAATGGATGCCAAGTTCTTTAGATAATCCTGAAAATTATTTATAAGAACATGACAACATTCTAAAGTAAATTTGAAACGCAATTTCTTGTTTTTTTCTGCCAAAGCAATGCTTGCTATTTAAAAATACATCTTCTTAAATTTGAACAATCGAATTATCTACACAATGCAGATAACTTAGGATAGATTGAAGCTCAAGTTTGTAAATGCCTATTCTAGGTAAATTTTAGATTTTTGTTATTGTTAATTATTTTCAATGTTATGGAAAAATTTGTACGCTATCGGCGTACAAATTTTTCTTACGGCTGATCATGATTGGACTCAGACAATGACTGTAAAGCTCTTGTATGTACTCGTATACAATTTTTAAACAAATAAATAAATCTTATCTTATCTTATGAAGATTACTTAATCGAGATTATAAAGATGCCGTACTTACATTGCTTTACGCCAATCAAAATTTAAGCACTATTTAGATGCTAACTAGTAGGTATTATTAATACCTATCTTTTATATGACTAAGTTAATATTAAAAATCACTATAAACTTATAATTTTGACGTACGTTTTATGCATATTACAAGACTATTACATACAATACAGTTGTTCAGTACATAATCCAGTCATCTAGCATATTTCGCCCTTATTTTTTCAACGGAACTACTGTGTTATTGTTGTTTAGACTAATGTTTGTTTGATAATATCATACGCATTGTATTCGCAGTAAACACGTGTGGCTGTACCAGCCCTGAATGTATTCCGATCGGCCCACTCAACGTCAACGCTAGGTTTGTGATGAAATGCATTGCATCATAATTCGGAGCTTGGGAGCGCAGCCTGTGAAAAGATTCACTTCAATTACAAAGTTTTGTGACACTTTTATGTCTGCTTGATAATGATGTCATGTCTTAAATTCCTTTTCTTTTTTGCAATAGAATTAACTAATACAGAAGAATCTTTTTTAATCGTTCTAAAACAAAACTGATTAAACAGTTTCATAAACATTCTTACCTACATAATAAATGAGCAACTAGTTATTTCAGGCGCGGCTGAAAATGACCTCGTTTTACCCAGCAGGTGTCTAAGTATCCTTCCTCTAAGACCTCCAAAGACGAGTACAAAGGGTAGTACTGCAGTATATTGCCAAAATAAGCCCCTTAGGTATCAGAAGCGTCGGCCATCAAAGCGTTTCCTGGGACCGGTGCGTGGGACGGTAGGAAGGAACACAAAATAGAACACAGAAGGTCAGCTACATACAACGAGCAAAAACACACGCATACATAGACAATAATAAACATGCGTACACGTACAGCGAGTGCAAGCGCACTCACGACTGGTATTTGTTTGAGTTCGCCTTACGTACGCGTCTAAGTGTGCGTGCGCCTGTTTTAACTAGTTGCATGAAGCCGACCTTCTGTACGTTTGGGCTGCATTGAAAGTGGCGGAGATACGCCTCAATGTGTAGGAATGGTTCGGTATCACATAAACGTCTTTGAGTAAGGAGTGATTTGATCAAAGCAGCTATTTGGTGTAAGGCTCTAGAATGGTTTGTGAATATTTGTCTGTTGTGTTGAGGGGAAATTGAAGTATCGATATACTGTACTTGTTCCAACACCACGCAAAGTTAGACTCAGCCCATGCAGTGTCTTTATTTTATTTAATAATAAAAAAAAAGACTAAATCAGCATTGCAGCTTTAGACCTGAAATGATGAAGTCAACATAGAATTTAAAATTGCGTTTGATTATCAATTTTTCAATTTTATTTTTTCATTTTATTCTTACCAATTTTATAATTTTTAATCAGTGTTTCATACATTTTTAGGGTTCCGTACCCAAAGGGTGAAACGGGAACCTTATTACTAAGGCTCCGCCGTCTGTCTGTCTGTCTGTCCGTCTGTCACCAGGCTGTATCTCATGAACCGTGATAGTTAGACAGTTGAAATTTTCACAGATGATGTATTTCTGTTGCCGCTATAACAACAAATACTAAAAAACAGAATAAAATAAATATTTAAGGGGGCTCCCATACAACAAACGTGATTTTTTTGCTCGATATTGACAACGGCAACAGGTAGACGCTTGATACATTCACAGAATATTTAGTTATATATTCACTTTAAAAATAAATAATTAAATTAAAATAAAACAAATATTTAAGGGGAGCTCCCATATAGCAAACGTGTTTTTTTGCCGTTTTGATATATAATGGTACGGAACCCTTCGTGCGCGAGTCTGACTCGCACTTGGCCGGTTTTTTTATGTAATTTAAGGGTAACTTTTTACCAATGTTACCAATTAGTTCATGTAAGCACTTTTTACTAAGTAAGTTAGCCTATTTATCTGATTCATAAGTAACTGATGCACTGTTAGTTTACTTTAAAAATATATTATGTTGTGTTTATAGTGTTCTTTCTTATATATATATATATATTATTATGTTTTTTAAATGTGTTTTATCAGTGTAATCAATTGTTGGTGAACGTAAGAAAAAAAAATGTGTTGGTACCTATTTATAACCTATAAAATTCCACCTGCTAATACATAAATAGCTAAAATATGAATACGGAATTTCATAACAGTAAGAAAGATTCTCCATCTCACTCTCTCTCTTAGTTATCTTTATGCAAATGCGACCAATTCGATGACCTTTCCGGCCCTTTGATCAACCACCCCTAACGTTACTAGGGTGTGGGCGACTTAATGTGACCTTTGAGTTTAAAAATGTAACTGTTTTTGTTTCACAGATTTTGCCTCTTCTCTTATTGTTCTTATTACGTTAAAATAAATAAAACAGAGATCTAAGCCTAAAATGTAGCCTCAATTTAAATTGTCCCTAAAATATCCACGTAGAAAATGTTTTCTGAAAGCTGTGTGTGTACTTAATTTAACTTTTAGAGATTAAAAATGAAACGTGGGGGTACTCTGGTTTTCATCCTACGCAGAATTTTAATCACGAGTCAGGCTGAAAGTAGGCGTATTGCGGTAGCGTCTTTAGGTCATTAACGAAGTTATAATTTTTGTAGTTTTTAGAAATATATATCGTGGATAACGATATTGTTTTAATAAAAGTTTCTCAATTGATTAATGTAGTAGTGAGGCACACGCCGCGACGTTTTTTGTAATGGCGGCACGTGGACAAAGTCGTTATGGAAGGTGGGGTTTGTCGAACGGGCGCTTCGCATCGAGACGCGGACCAAGTCACTTCTCCAAAACGAAACTGTCGGTTTGCCTAGTTAAATTATTATCACTTATCTATCTAGTTTTTCTGATTAAAAGTAAGGTTATATTTTCACATCGTGTTATAATTCAACGACACCAACGAAATGGACCCTTTACCACCGAATCAAGATGGTGAAGACCCTATCGCTCCGCCGTCGCTGACGTCGTCATATATATTTTTTCTATTTCTTTTGGATTTCCTATATTAAAGTTTTGTAGTTGTAGAGTTCTCTTTTTTTTTGTATCCACAACGGAAAAGTTCTTGGCCTTCATCTCACCTGATGGTAAGGCCGAAGGTAGAAGCAAGCTTACCCGGAATCCTCAACCACAAAGGAACTGGCAATCTTATCTCTAACTGCCGAAACACAACAATACTGTTAGCATTCTTGTTATGGCGACAGACTTAGATAAGATGGTGGTAGCTAGCCAGGCGGACTAAGAACAAGCCCTATCACCAACCAAACCGAGCAGTAAATAAAAATCCTCTTAAATTAAATTTTCCAAGTTAGTGCTAGCATCTTACTTTACTTAGAAAGTATCCTAATTGACGGATGTAGGAAAAAATATTTTCCACGGGGGGCACAGCTTGTTTTCAGTCAAAAACAAGATTCTTATTTATTACAAAACTAGCTTCAGCCCGCTACTTCGTCTGCATGAAATTGCTTGTTTTAACATATTGTCGTAGCTAGCTTCCCATTAGTGAAAGAAACAGTCAATCAGGCTAAAAGCAGGACTTAGAACGCATGGTAAAACAACATAACACAAACGTAACATCACGCCTGTATTCCCCGAAGGGTTAGGCAGAGGTGCACCAATAGTATACATACATTTCGCAAGTTATGTTTGTCCCATTTAATAAGAGGCGAGCCTATTACCATAAACCGGGCACAATTTCAGACTATGGGCTGCTACTGTGAAATTCCAGATAGAAAAACCCAATAACACTTTGCCGACCTGGGAATCAAACTTACGACCACTAGACCAAAGAGGCAGAACGAGGAACTTCTCACCAAGAAAACCACACCCTTATCATTCTATTTAAAAAACTTTTTACAAAAAAAAAAAAAACAACTGACTTCCAAAAAAAAAACTACAAAGTGAAAAATAACTTTAATTTCGGAAGTCGGTGGCAAAAAAACTAAAATACAGATCAAAAGCCACTGACTTCCGAAATTAAAGTTATTTTTCACTTTGTAGTGTTTTTTTTTGGAAGTCGGTTGTTTTTTTTTTTTGTAAAAAGTTTTTTTATTTTTCACTTTTTAGTGGGTCAGTTTGTAATTTATCCAATTTACAATAGCCTAATGTCAAATGCTCATCACCTTTTACAAAATATTGCTTTTCCCGATGCAGGGGCATTAATTGTTGAGGAGTTCTCCTGGTAAGAACCAGGAGAACTGATGGTGACTTCGCCATATGCATTTTGACGAGAATAAATTGCTTAGCAACCATATTAACGTGCCTAATCGAATCGCAACGGTGAAATACTTATTATTAAGTAGTTCCGGTGGCCATCTGTGGTCTTCATCGTCAGTTCCACTTCACCAAATGGTGCTTTTCAAGTGCAAATGCACGAGTTACTATAAAAAATACTCAAATCGCTATAGGTATGCCTATAAAATTTGAGGATTTCCCTCGATTTCCATGGGATCCCCTCATCAGATTCTGATTTGGTGGCAATGGGACCACCTCGGGAGCATACCCTTCCAAACAAAAAAATAATTATCAAAATCCGTCTACAATTTTATTGACGGAGTAATCGCTGAACATACATTAAAAAAAAAACAAACATACAGCCGAACATATAACCTCCTCCTTTATGGAAGTCGGTTAAAAAACAAAAACAACATTAATATCACATAACGTTATGGGGAGTCATTTATATGAAAAATGAGCTGTTTGATTTTGCGAGTTATGAAATTTTGTATTCGCATCACGTACACTGCGCGCCGTGTGAGAAATGAAAGAACCTTTCACGTACACACGCGACGAGGTATAACGTATAATGATATTTTCATCTTAAATTCGAATAATATTAATGTACCCAAGGCCTGAGACATTGGTATATTCAAACAAGAATTATTGATAGGTTATGCTCAGTACCAGCTCTTCAGAAACTTGCGGGGGTCATTGCGTCTTCCTGGGTTACGAGTTTGTCCGAAAGGGATATCGGGGCCCTGGCACACTGGCATCTGAAGGAACACGGGTGGGTTTTAGCCAGTAAAAGTCTGACACCCTCCCGCTCCCGCGCCGCCCAGAGCGGGAGAAGTTATAGTTATAAAAAAGGGGGTCATTGCGTAGGTACATACAATGTTAATTTATCGCAATACAGTTCAGCGATGTTTAGGTGTCCCACCTCAGGTGTCTACACTTTGTCAGGTCCTCACTGTGAGACAGCTCTTCGTTCTTGGCACCATTCTGCGCAAACATCCCTCTGTGGTATACAAACCGAATGCTGCTAAAAAGCGTTGAGACTTCGAAGTATACTCAACTCGCGGATGTAGAATAGCCCTTGCTCAGCGGCATTATGATATTCTGTCCAACCATGTGCCATAATGTATGTAAGACCAAGGTCACAAAGTGGCTATTGACACTGAGTTACAATAAGACTGAAGATTTATTACATGAATGTATCAATCGTAAAGTCATATATTTATAATTATATTTACCCAGACTTTACATACGCACAAGTATTCACCATAATTATTTTATCTCTCTCTCAATACATACACATTCCCCCAAATAGGTATTTTAGTAGGCCACATCATATTATATGCATTTACTAGTAAGTAGTTATCTTAATAATAACATAGGTACTGTGCTCGTCCTACAACTACTGCTAAATGTTAGAATCACAGGCGAAGACGCTGGCACCCTAAACTTAAGTTAAATCTTACTCTGGGTGCCAGAGTTCATCAAAAACACTCTTTCCCATAATTGTAACGCTGCACAAATTTTTAGGTACAACATAATATCATTGTGTTTAATATTTAAGGCTTTTATGTAAATAAATATCATACAAATAAAAATATAGTAGTAGTACATCAAGGGGCTCGTGGCTAAGTAATAACAGCTGCACGGGTCGATCGACCAGGTTAAGCTACACTTGCCGCCTTTGATCCGTGGATGGGTGACCATCTTTTCATACCAAGACCCCTCCGTGCCTCGGAAAGCACGTTAAACCGTTGGTCCCGGCTGTCATTCATGGATCTTTGACAGTCGTTACGGGTCGTCAGAAGCCCGAAAGTCTGACAACCAGTCTTACGAAGAGGTATCGTATTACCCAGTAACTGGGTTGTGGAGGTCAGATAGACAGGCAACATAGTTAGGAATAGGCTAGGCAGATGATGATGAGTTGTCGTACAATATGTAAAATTCTACAATTCCTAGAGGCACGTAGGCAGTGGGTACACATGTCAACATCAATTCCAACGGGAATCAAACGCGTAAAGGCTCTACGTCACAACTGGTACCAATCATCTATTCCTACACCACTATTCAATGTCTACAACCGAAAAGAAAAACAGGCCATTTCCATTACGGCTGGTAAATAGAAAAATATATAGCAAATCTATTTACTATACCAAGTAATTCCCACGCAACTGTCACTCGAGGAAATTGCCCTGGTTTCCTAGGAAAAGCCTGTTTTGAGTGGTATTTCGGTGAAGTACAAACATAGTAACGATTGTTGTGAATTAAGTGGGGAATAATGGCAGATATTACAGACAAACTGGTCAAGTGCGGACCACTCACAATTAAGGGTTCCGTAGGTGGGATTCCAAAGAACAAACATAATATTTTAGTTGAAAAAATTTATATTCTAATTGCAAATATAAGTTTGTAGGCACAATATTGGGAGATAAACCACGTTATTTTAAGACCTGGTTTTCCTGTAATCTATAATTATAGAAGTATTTCTGTATTTTTTTCCATTTCCATGTTAATTTTAAGAAAATATCTGAATGTTTTTCTTTCCATTACATTAATTACTCCAGCCATATTTCCCAACCCAGGCCAGCAACAAACTAATTCAGCAATTTCCTAACAGGACTCCGAAGTACGTGTAAAAACTTAAAATATTCAGTTTTCTTTTCAGCAATTAAAATTCAGCCGTGTTTCAGGGCATTCGTGTTTCAAGAAAGTAGTCGGTAAAAAAAAAATGTTTCCTCACACGGAAGCCGCGTGGCTACATTTAATTTGTGTAATTTTAATTACTTAGTAACATTATATGTAGCTTTAGCACGGCTTTTGCTAAGGGTACGAGAATTTTTGAAGGTTTTTTGAGAAAGAAAGTTCAAGGAATCGTCATCTGCCTAACCTTTTCCCAACTATGTTGGGGTCGGGTTCCAGTCTAACCGGGTGCAGCTGAATACCAGTATTTTACATGGAGCGACTGCCTACCTGACCTCCACAACCCAGTTACTGGGTAATACGTTACCCCTTGGTAAGACTGATTGTCTGACTTTTAGGCTTCTGACTATCCGTAATGACTGTAAAAGATCTACGAATGACAGCCGGGACCAACGGCTTCACATGTTTTCCGAGGCACAGAGAAGTCTCGATATATTATTATAATGGAGCCCGAAAGTCTGACAACCATTCTTACGACTAGTGGTCAGACTTTTGGGCTTCGGACGACCCGTAACTAATGTCAAAGTTCCACGAATGACAGCCGGGACCAACGCGCAGCGGCTTAACGTGCTTTCCGAGGCACGGAGGGGATTTTATTATAGGAATGAAATATGTAAATAATTTTACTGGTGATTGAATATGCGCTTCCTTAATTTAGAGTTTTCCTTAGTGCTAAACTCTTCTGAAAGTAATTTATTAGAGTAGCATCCATCTCTAGAATTAAAATTTGATCTTGTATGTGTGTTATAGAGAGCGGTAAATAACGTTGAGCAGGTATAATTGACTTAGCATTAGGTTCATTTTATATGTTGAAAAGACATAAATCCTATTTCTCTACTTAGTTCTGTTGGTATGGTTTCAAATATTTTCGGTATCAATGTTAATAGTAAGCAAATATTTTTATACATTTTCGCGCGTTTTAATAGCTTTTCTTACGTAAACACTAAGTACGACTACTATTTACAAAACAAATAACTACATTTTCATAATAACTTAGAAAACAACTTTATTTTATTACAATAAACATTAATATATTGCGTTCAACACTGCGCCCCGGCTGAAAAATGGATTTTCAGCTCCACTTTCTCATTTTCAGAGTATAATTTCCAATGGCACGTGACTGTTTCAAACACATACATTTTTCAAAGAACTTTCAACTTTAATGAGTGGTTTTCAAGGTAGAATTTGGAGTGAAGTTGGTTTTTTTTTTGCACTAAGTTGATTTCGTGATCGTATGTTATGATTTATGCAAGAGGTCGATAGGTGAATGCCTTGTAAAGGGTATTTGTTTTAGAAATATTGTTTTAAATATCTTTGAGCTAGCATTGTAACTGTAAATGAGCAGAATTATCTGTTTCCAAACATCTAGCAAAATAACGGTCGGCAAAATGGGCGGTCTTGTCGGTAAAAGCGATCTTTTAAAGACAACCTTTGGATGAATTAAGGGGGAAGGAGTAAAATAAAATACGCATATTGTCTATATGTGTATTTTATTTCTTATTTTATTATTTTTATCTCATTAAATGCTGCACCGGTCGACGTCATCACGTCAACACGATGTTACGTGTAATTTTAAATCTGAGATATAATGTATCTTTTAAAGTATTAATTTAAATTCCATGATGCCAAGACATATTTTCATCTTAATTAAATGCCCAATTTAAATAAATTGTTTTATTGGATTAATAATATACCGCTCAAAATTGCTTCGGAAATAACTTTTTTTTTAAATCAAATTCTGAAAGATATCAATGGTTGCTGTGGGTCATACTTAGAAGATAGACATATGCTATCCCAAACTTTCTCGTTGAACTTTTTAAGATGTTTAATCCTGTAGAACATTCATTTTGTGTATCTCTTACGGTTTACGCGGCGCACGCCAGTAAAACTCCCAGTGGGCATGATTTTTTCCGACATCTACAACAATAATCGTCATATTTCAGCCAATTTACACAAAACCTTAATGAATTATACCCTTAAACCTTCCTGATGAATCACTCCATCCATTGGTGAAAAACGGTTTTAAAATCCGTTCAATAGTTTTTGAGTTTATCGCGTTCAGACAGACAGACAGACGTGGCGGGGGACTTTGTTTTATAATATTTATTTATTTATTTATTCTTCGGAAAGCTTACAGTCTAATATCTGTAAAGTTAAGTTATGTACAATAGCGCTTACAATTGCCATTTACTAGCTTCCACAAATTAAAATAATATGCAAGGACGTTTCAGTGACGTCATTTAAGAAAGGAAAATATGACAATCGAAAACACGTAAGGTACTGTAAATGCATTATGTAACTTACATCGAGTTATAGAGATATTAACAATTTGCTCATCAACTTAATTGATATAAACACTCTCTTATGACAACCGTAAATGGTTCTAATTTGTGAATAGCTTGTGCAACTTGCTCGATTTGTTATTCAGATTTATACTAATCGTAGTTTCACGTAGAACTTGGCTTGGAATGGTTCAGGATAACAGATATGTAGGCAGTGGCAGGAAACTGACACTGTTCATTTATTTGCGTATTATTTTCTTACTAGATAAGTCTTGATAAATTATATATAGAAGAAATAATAAGTTCATAAAGGCACTGGCAAATGATTAATGCAGAACAAAAAAATTAAATGCTAATTAAGAGAAAAAACGAAAGAATAAAACAGAAACATAAAACTTCAAACTACCATGTTTTTTTTACTAGGCTTTTTACTTAACACTAAAAGAAACCATTGATTAGACCACAGATAATGCTAGATTGCTTTGACTACGATTCCGCTGGATGCGGGAAGCACAGAATCGGTCGAAGTGGTGGTACTTAGGGGAGCCCTATGTCCAGCAGTGGACATCTTTCGGCTGGAATGATGATAATGATGGTAATATAACTAGATTTGATCGCCACAGACTTTTGCAAATTTTGTAAGTAACACGCAAGCACGGTGAAGGAAGTCATCGTGAAGAAACCGGCATGTCCTAGAATGAAACATTCGAAGACATGTGCCATCTACCAACACGCACTGGGCCCGCGTGGTAGATTACGGCCCATTCTCTCTCACCGAGAGGAGGCCTGTGTCCCAGCAGTGGGAACATTATAGGCTGAATATATATACTATGCAAGCACAGTCTTCTACCTCACGGTAGGTACATAGTTCTTAAACTATTTCTAGAAAATAACGATCCCTACTTACAACTTTGTCTTCAATTTGCCTGGATTTAAACTTAAGTTCCATCACCCCAATACAATAATCCGCGATCTCCATTACCGCTTTACTTAGTAAACTTAGATCTTTTACCCAGGTTTAGGTATACCGAATGTTCTGGATGTCTGGACGTTAGAATAACTCCTTATTCGAGTTCCCAGACACGATTGAGTCCCTAAGAATCGCACTCAACCGTTGCAAGTTCATTCAGTGAACTTAAAAGGAATGTTGTTCCGATTTAGTTCCTTTGAACGGGAGTTGATAATTGAATTCATTCTTTATTCAACATGATTGAATGGGATTGAGGAATGAATGATTGATTGTATAGTGCGGTAGAGGGAACGGTTATTGTTTTATTCGTTGTGTCAATTTATCAATAATAATAATAATCTTTGATGTATTGTGCCTCTTTCCCGGCTTTTTTTCGGAATGAAAACTACCTTGTGTTATTTCCTCTAAAGCTTAGATTTCTTACAAGAGCGGTGGTCACCACATAGTGTCTGCAATTTACCGGCGAATGACGTCACTAAACGTTATTTATGAAATTAAGTTCGGGTGTTTTCCTAGAGAGCACCGAAAAGTCAAATCGCACTGCCATCATTTTCATGACGGCCGTTGCTGCTGCCGTTATGTGGCGGCCACTGCTCTTGGGACCGGAAACCGTAGCAATCAAAGCGATAAACCGTGTAAAGTTGATAGTAATTCTGAGTTTTATCCCGGTAATGCTGTACGGATAATGTCCACATTTTTTCACTGAATTCATTGGAATTTATTTTGTCGTTTCTGAATAAAATTCTGTAATTCGCATTTTGTATTAATGTTTGCCAATTAGCGCTGTGACTCAAAGGTTAAGCGTTTGTAGTTGTTACGACTTTTCAGTATTTATTTTGGGTACAAAGGGCATCCGAAAGGACATCGGACCAACCTTAAACTAAGGTGTTCTCTGTTGAGTTTCAGGATTTTTCGAGGTCCAGATTCTGTTACAAATATATATATATGGCCGCGGCTTCGCCTGCGTGGATGTCGCAAAATATCCCACGGGCACGTAGTACCGGGATTAAAAGTAGTAAATCCTATGTGGTAATCCAAGGTAACTAATAGACTAAGCTTAGGGCTGTTCGCTCTCACCGTGCCGTTTTTCTTACTTTATCATTTTTATACCCGTAGTTACTTGTAAACAAAAGGCCCGATTCGAATAAATTAAAGAGAAAACATGTAGGTATATAATCAACTTTAATTATAAAACTATTTACTTGGATAAGGATTGATATCATGATACGAATATCATCGTCTTTCGATTCTACCCGTATCTTGATTGACTAATTTATACAAAAAAACGGTTATAACCGTCGTAAAAAAGTCCGCGAGGCTACATTAAGCGTCTTTTTTTATGAACAACGATGAGTACTATGAACATGTAGTACATTATTTTATGTATCATCAATAGTTTTCGCAGCGTACGCTAAAATTAAATAATAACTTTTATAGGCAAATTTTTGATACATTGGGTTACATTATTGTAATTTTTGTAGTGGTATCATTTTTTTTTTTAAATAAAATTTTGCCCATGTTACTCGCTGACAATGTAGCTTTCTATAGGTGAAAGAAGTTTTAAAACCAGTTAAGTCCATTTTGAGGTTATCCATTACAATTTTACAAACAAGAAACAAACAAAAATTAAATCTTTTCTCTTTATAATATTAGTATAGATGTGTGTGCCAAATTTCATCCAAATCCATTCAGCCGTTTTTGCGCCAATCCGAAACATACATCCAGACAAACAGACAAACGGAAACAATTCTTCGTTACTATTTCATAATACGAATAGATATAATATAATATTGACGTAATTTTCTAAGTTCTTGTCCTGTGGCTACCACCAGTACCTTTGTTTGCAAGGTCATGGGTTCTATTCTGGCCGCTTGAAAATTAATGTTATAATTCTAACATACAAATTACATAATCGTAGCCTTTGCTAACACGAGCTTTTAGCCCAGTTAGTGGCTTGAACCACGCGATGTTAGGTCGAAAAAAGTTAAGTCTAGCTTTTAATGCAATGCTGGTTACAAAAAACAACGGTCCCGTCTGTCCCGGTTTTTTCAAACACTTGACTATAATTTTATCGATAATAATTTGTTATGTATATTGCAAGACACTATGTAAGATGTTAATTAAACGTCATAGAAATAATCACATTTTCTAAAACAATACTGAATTACGAGATGAAAGAAAAAAAACTATAATAAAATTACGAGATATTTTTTCTGAGCTGTCGTAATTTCATATGTAGGTATAATGTGTTCTTCTTTAATTTGATTTAGAGCGAAATAAAAAAGAAATTGACACAGGGCCACCTGCCAGTCTCCTGCAGGACTCTGAGCGCGTTCCGATTTAGCCCGAATTACTATTTTTGTGTTTATAAAAAAAAAAAAACAATTAAACTCAAAAATCGAACGTTAAATTAGTTGCCGATAAAATACGATTACCTCATAGTACGTATTATTTTCATAATATTTTGTGCTGTAATTAGGAAAAGAAACGAAAAATGGTTTTGAAATCGACCCTGTTTTGGTTTTACGGATAAACGAAATAGCAGGAAACCATAATAAGTTTCGTCAATTAAGATTTACGAAACCAATTTGTATTATCTCTAGTAAACTAACCGATATTTAAAATAACCACTTGTAAATTGGGCTCACCTTTAACGAGAAGATTATCTAGTAATTGGGTTTAGATCATCTAGAGTTAGCTCAGACGCGCTGGTCTAGACGTTAGATCTTATATAATGTATGCCAGGATAAACTAGTACTGTCGTTAGTGTGCGGCTATGAAGTCAGCGTTGATCGACGGCCGTTCTTGACATTATGCTAGCGCATGTCATTCTTTGTACTTAATTTACACGTTATTGAGTTTTCTTACTGAGGTACTCTTACAAAAGGTCAGCATTTAAAAAGCAAGAGCACTTATTTAGCTTAATTACTAGTATCAAGAGCATAATCTAATTCCTTTGTTCACTTACAATAAATATGCAGCTGCTTTATAGTGTTTAAAAATGATTATAGAGAGACACAACTGACTTTCCAGTAACAAAATTCTGTTGTCTTACGATTACGAAATGATGAATCTAGATATGTGCCCGGTTAATGGCAATAGACTCGCCCCCTATTACGTGGTGGCGAAATGTGTATGTACTATAAGTACATTTCTGCCTAATCCATTGGATAAATACAGGCGTGATGTTATGTGTAATATTGTGTGATTTACACGTTTCGTCGATTCAGCTGGCAATTATCAAAGCCTCAGTGGATATCCCAAAAAACTTCTAACATCAATCAATCTGCCTAGCCTTTTCCCAACTATGTTGAGGTCGGCTTCCAGTCTAACCGGATGCAGCTGAATACCAGTATTTTACATGGAGCGACTGCCTATCTGACCACCACAACCCTGTATCTGGGTAATACGATACCCCTTGGTAAGACTGGTTGTCAGACTTTCGGGCTTCTGACGACCCGTAATGACTGTCAATGTGCTTTCCGATGCACGGAGGAGTCTCGGTATGTAAAGATGGTCACTCATCCACAGAACAACCCCGGCAAGCGTAGCTTAACCTGATTGGTCAACCCGTGAGACTGTTATTACTTAGCCACGAGCTCCTTAAAATCTTCTAATATAACATCGCTAATTTCAGGGCATATTTTATAGCTAGCCCAGTTAATCTTGCAGGCTGGCTAGGCGTTAAGTTTGATCTGATAATAAGCAGATACCAGCACTAAACAGTTTTCTGTTGTTTAGTCTAATTTTGGATGCTCAGCTTTGGGCTTCAGTGATGGGCAAATATAGATTCGGTAGAGGTGATTTAATGTTAAAGACAAAATACGACATGAATCTAGCTGTGAGTTTTTGATAACTATAAATGATAAATGATTATTATTTCTGTAAGTAGGTATGTACAAACACTTTTACACGTTAATCATATTTTAAAACTAGATGATGTCGGCGTTTCCTATTAGACTACGTTGAGAAGAAAAGTCGAAACAAACACAGAGGTCACAGACTCACAGTCTCATTTAAAGTCCAGACATAATCTTCATCAGATCATGTGAAGGCCATGTAGATTGGTGTCTGAAATGGTCTTTTGAGGAAATAACTATACAGATTTGAGTGGTCCTGTCCGGACAGTGCAACCATTTGTCAGTAATCATGTAGAACTTAAGGAGCTCAACGATGCGACGAACAATACCAAAGCAAGGACAGTTAGGTAGGCCGCATAAATTACTAAGACTGCCAAACCACGATTAAAGCAAACTGAGCAAAAAAAAAACCACTTGATTTTTTCGGCTGCCCATAGCAAATTGTAGCAGCACTGTCCTAATAACTAATAAAGATGTGAACTTTAAAAATGGAAGGAAAGAAAAATTGTTTATTCTGCAAAGTTATCAATAACATTACTTCTTACCGCCAAACGCCCATTATTCAAAATAAATGAATTAAAAGATTTAAAATTATAAGTACCTAATATGAATCTATGTATCATACAATTTCGTCGAATGCGACTCAACGACTAAAATGGAGTTTCCTAAATACAGTTTCAGCTCAAATATAAATTATACAATAACAATTACTAATGGTCGCTCACTGGTCGAAATTCGACGAGACATACATACATATGTAGGATAGTTTGTAAGTAAGGGTACTTACAATCTATACATAGGTACTATGTGTGTCAAACGCATGGTAGTGTGTACATAATGATTTTTTATTAATTTAATTTATTTCTAATGCATATTATATACAAATATTAGCTGTCTGCACTCCTCCTCTATAAAAACTTTAACTGTGCGAAATTTCATACTCCTCTGTCCGCGTAATTGTTGTAAAAAGGGGTAGGGGGGGGGGGGGTTAGTTTTAGCTTCACGTGTTAATATAACAATTATACCTGTATATTAAGCTAAATAACAGCCTTAACCTCAGCCTTATCCTCTTACTAAATACAAATGTAAAATTTTAGTGAATACCAGTTTAAAAACTCTAGACTAGTCTAGACTATCGGGGAACCGAGAACTTGTTGATCCCTCTCAGATATACTATCTTTATACTAATTACTCACCCCCTCTGCTGCTTCTAATACCATCAACCATACTCGCAGCACACACCCAAGCAACCTCACACATACACTCTCACGTCTCTCATACACTTTCTTCGGTTACTCACACACACAGATATACCCACAAACTTTTTGCATCGCTTTCTGTGGGAGTGATTTCGTGAAAAAGGACGAAAGTGTGTAACAGGATGTGACAGCTTGAGCATGGAATAAGTAAGTACTTTTTAATGGCATGGAATTATTAAGTACTATATAGATTGTAAGTGGTGAGGGGGTGGAACTTTGATGCGATACGATACTGAATAATTATTTGATTAAATATTAGTATTTAGCTTTATTAAATGTTGAAGTTAATTTCTGTCGCTGCTCAGTTGCTTGTTACCAAGGTGAGATGTCCGATGTTACACATCATGTAAGCGACTACTGTAAGGCTTGCTCGTTTTTTTTTATACCTATTTGTTATTATTTTTTATATTATGTTTCTTACTCAATACTCAATATATTGATTGCTTCCACATGTGAACTTAGGTGGTAGGTTTTACAGAATTATGATCATTGTGGACCTTGTCGGGCACAGCAAAAGTAGGTAAAAGTAGGATGAGGGCTTTTATTTGGCTACTTAGTTGTTATAATTAATATTGTATTTTTTTATTTTTATTTATTTGTTATTGTTTTATAAATATGTACATTTATTTATTTATTTAGTAACATTTGAAAAACCCTTTATTTTTATTTAATTTAAATTAATCATTATTGCATTTTTTATTATTATTTTTATTTAGTACTTAATTAATATTTATTGTCCCTAGGGTAAGCTAACTTATTGTTCGTTTAGTATCCTGCATTGTTACCATGTCGAGTATTTAAATCACAGCCATCTACCGGCGTGAGGGCCCTGGTGACCTGTAATACAGGTTTTTATACCCATAAACCTACCTCAGTCTCTCACAAAGTTAGCTCCTTGTTTGTGCACTACTGTAAAAAATTGGAATTAAGTTCATAACTTTTGTAGAGAAAATAAACGTTTTATATTATATTATATAATAATGTGTAAACCAAAGATATGTTTTACTGTCTACACATTAAATAAAAACCCAGTACACATCCAGCGCAAACCTTTAAATAATTAGCACGATTAAACTGAGTTAATTACTTCCTTTATGACCTAACATGCAAGTGACTGTACGGAATTATAATAAGTAAGCATAAAGAGGTAATATTCAGCATAATCAAGACCCTAAAGCTGTGGGCACACTGAACGCGAATTGCGAGCTGCGCAAGTCAGCGGATCACTAAACCCTTAGTTAACAAAGGTACCTACTAAACTAACATTATATTTGTTATGAAATTACGTAATGTTACATGATTACATTTTATCGAAAAACTTATAGACTATCGAGACAACTTTCTTAAAAGTCGATACTAAATAATTATGTCGGTAGAGTCGTACACTAATAAATTCACATATTTTTTCCTAATTTACAACGTGGAATTATAATAATAATTAATTATATTATTAATTTTATTTCTACACAAATATTGTCGATGGCAACACGATAATCGTGCTATTTTTAAAGAAGATCAATAAACGATGATGATTTGATTTTGATGTATGAACGTAGGCGAAGCAAAAGGAATATGTAAGGAGCGTAGTAGGTGGCGTTCTATAGTTTCTGCCTACCCCCATGGGAAGAAGGCGTGAGTTTATGTATGTGTATCAATAAACACAAAAGTTTGTTAGGAATAAATTCACGCAATCTTGCCAGCAACTTGCGTGCAGTGTGACCAAGTCTTAAAACTGTTTAGAAGGACCTATAATGTTGAATTTATAATGCCTTTGCCCCATCCCTAATTTTCTCACAATTTTCAACGCCAGTCTTTTTGGTTATAACAAAGTCTTCCCGCCTTCATAATATATTTGAGTTAATATATAATAATGTTTCGAAACCCCACTATATCACTTGATAATTTTCGGCTTTTGCCATACAAGAACTGGGGGTCTACTCCGAAGATAAATCCGAAGTATCGGCCGAATGTTCAGCCGTTTCTTGACTACGGCTGACTATGGCTGACTACGGCGAGAGAAAAAAAAACGACGGTCAAAGTCAAAACGTGACTTGAAGTCGGGTAAGGATTCAAAGTGAAATAAGGAATCTTTGGAAGTCAAGAAACAACCGAACATTCGGCCGATACTTTGGAGTACCCAGGAACTGCTACTCCACTCTGGAATTCGTATCCTAAGAGCCCCAAGATACAGACTGTCTAGTTTCTAGCTGTAGGTAATATTTTAAGCTACTGATGTCGTCTCAACATGGTTGACTTGTGAACCTGCTTACCTCGAGCATAAACTATTTAAATTTTTTCTATAGTTTAAATTAAAACGGGAAATTACTCTACCATCAAACTTTCTGTAACCAAGTAACATTGCTGTATTTGGTTCAAATGGAATGGCTGCCATTAAAGGATAATGATGACACATGGGGGTGTTGAGTATATCTTTAGATAACACATAACATCACGCCTGTAATCACCAAAGGGCAGATTGTCTTTATTGTACACCAAAATTGTAAGGCTTCTCATATACATATATCGTTTATTTTTAGGCCTGACAATGGCGGTGTTATCACGAAGGATACGGTTTGCTATGACGTAGCCTACTTGGCATTACAATTCTAACAGGCAGAGCTTACCGTTTATAACTGTTTTAACAATTTCTTTACTGAATGCTTACTACTTAAAATATATTTTTTTATTGTTATTTCTGGAAATTAGCCTTCTCCAAAAAGCCTTTTTAAATATTTTTTCTCTGACGTTAACAAAATTTTTGATGAAACGGGTTTAAAAGTATAAAGTCCTTTAATTAACCAGTGAATATAAGTTTTGTTTGTTCGGCCTTTTGAGGTTAAGTTTGTTTGTTTGTCTCTGTCGTCATAGCTACGTCATAGTATGACAATGTTGGCGCTGAAACGGTCCGACCAGTCCTATTTTGAAACTTGTTATTATTTGTAAATTACACTACGATAGGAATATTAATTTTTAAACTTGTTATTATTTGTAAAATACGTACAGAACAGATCACCATTATTATGTCGTGGCAACCCATGTTTTTAAGAAAGTCAAACAACCTAAATATTTCCAATAGACGACTACTTAATACCAATTGATACAAAACGTTATGCGGAAGACTTGAATAGAATATAATAGAATAGAATACTCTTTATTATGTACACCATAACCTTGACTACTTTACCTCACTTATTACTTTTTTTAAAAAATATGAAAATTGGCTACTAATTTATTATGTGAGCACTATGTATATAACATAATTAATTTATCTGTCATTGCTTCATTTTTTTAAATTCTTTTTACTTAAGTGATGTAGTAATTTTATTCTAGGTGCATCGTCTTCACATATAATTTAATAATTAATGTGTACAAAATATTGTAAAACCTTTTAAAAGATTAAAGGCTCCCGCAGACAGGCGCGACGCGACACTAGTAGCACAATTTATATGAAAACTTCATGGAAACTGACGCGTAGCGCGTCGCGCTGCCTGTCGCGCCCGCGATATCGCGTGAGTTTGCACGAGCGTTTACGGTGGAGTTTCTTGCCCATTCTTCTCCATACGTAACTACCCGTTGGAAGGGGCAATTAGAATCAGTTCTATTTTTCTGTAAATTTTGTTGTTCAAAAGTGCCTTTTATCTGCCTATTTTGACTTTGACGATTGACTTTGAAGAAGACCAATTGGAAACGTCTTTCCAGGTCATTAGGAAGTTCTCCGTAGCGGGCCGGGGCCAGTATTTGTGCCCGGTTAGTAGAAATAGTTTCGCCGCTTATTATTTGGACTTCTATCATAGCTAGCTTAATGTCAGTGCTAATATACCTGTGCCCATACCTTAAGGGGTTACTGACAGGCGTGATGATAAAATAAAGTTATCTCTTGTTCCAGACATCCCGGATAAGCAATGCGAGTGGAGACGCGTGTGAACGCCGCGACCCCTGCCAGCATGGCGGCGTCTGCATCAGCACTGACGATGGACCAATCTGCGAGTGTCGGGATGGAGACTACGAAGGGGCGTTCTGTGAGAGAGGTAAGCGTAATTAGTCTTACTTTTAACGAAGTGCAGTGACTTTAATTTAATAGCTAAGGTCTTGTGGTAAAACAAAGAAGAGACTAGCTGTGGGTAGAAAGGAATTGTGAAGATATACCTACAGTATTTTTTTTACTGGGACTGTGTTGGGAAATCCGAATTCATAGGAGATACGTCTAGGGGGCCAAGTATGCTAACGCAGTTGTGTCCGAATGGCCGATCATTGGCACCGTAATTATAGAATTTGAGTTAATCTCATAATTGAAAGGCGTCTTTATGATTTTCCAATGACGTGCCACTGATACTCCATTGGAAAAATTGTCTGTATTTGGTAATCTCGTACTGACAAGCTCCTATTACTTTGACTTCCCTATGGACCACTGTCACGCCATTATGAATTTAGGAGGTCACAAACTATTAGCAAAATGGTCATGGCGTTGACTTGGTATGGTCGTCATAATGACCAATCATTGAAAATAGCAGACTTGGCTCCCAGTTTTTAAGGTTTCATACATCAAAAGGATAAACGGAACGGAAGTTTTGCTAACTGTACCGTGTGACGGTACATATCAAATGAAAAGGCTTATTGTAAGGATTTCAGTTATATTTTTTTTTATAATTTGAAAATAAATACTATTAAAATTATTTAAGAAAATTGACCATTCCCTCCCCCTTATCTCCAAAACTACTGACCTTAAAATTTAGAAAAAAATACAGAAAATAGTTATTTACTTATTGATTACAGGAAAACCTATAAGAAGTCTATGGTCTTAAAATGACATGGTAAATTACTCATTATTGTGTGTTCAAACTTACATTTGCAGTTGGAATGTATGGGCGAACATGTCTTTCAACTACAATGTTAAGTTTGTTCTTGGGATAAATCATCCCTACTACGGAACACATCAATTTGCATGGTCCGACACGCACTTGGCCGGTTTTTATGGACAAGTACACTTGACAAAAAACTTTTTCATGAAAAAAGAGCAACAGCGCTCCTAAACCAGTTCCCCCGTATCTTATGGATTCGGATCTTCCCACACTGTCCCTTCGTTCATCAAGAACATGTTTTTTTTAAACGTAACTAAGGCCCTGAAAGAATAGTTAGCTTAAGTAAATGCACGTACGATGTTGGATGTATACTTCTGCAAAGTTTTGTGGTAGTAACTTTTACGACAGCTCCGTAGTTTTAAGCAAGCCACTTAGCTCCTGCATAATATTCCAGAATTAAAGTAAATGACTCAAATCCCACTTCAACAAACCATAACCATTAGCAGCACATACCAGCACTTCATCATCTCACAAATTTAACAATCGCGTGTTAATATTCACTCACGTCTTAAACCACGTTTAGTAAAACACGTCTTGGTTAAATATAACTGTGGCGTTAAACTAACCTCGGTTTGAACCTTAGCTAATGTTCCATTAGTTGAAATGTCAGCTCTTACAGCTTCTGAGCGAGTGAACGAACGAGAACTAAATGCAGTGTTGGCACGCGAGCATCCGAAAATTTTAGCTTTCTAGCTCAAATGTTGGAACTATACAGTAGGTTTTTGATTTGGAGAGTTCTTGGTGATTTTTTTTCAACCATGTAATTATCTGTGAATTGACTTTGCTGAAGGAAGGCTTTAAAATAATGGTATTGGTCTTTCTTTCTTCAATGAATTACTGTTTGAGCATGCCACTTCCTGGAGTCAAGTTTTAAAGATTCGTTGGAAAATGAAACTTCTCTGAAGCTATTTGATTGAGTTTCTTAAATCAGCCTCATCTAGCTGTTGCAAGGGATCCTTAGGCGGCTTTAGTGGATCGACGGCCTATATGCCAACATAATAGGTTGGGGAAAAAGTTTCTTTGCATTTTTTAAGAAAATTCAAAACATTTTTTAATATAGTTTATTTACATTTAACTAAAGTATGTAGGTACCATTTTGTTCGATATTTTTTTGCTATCTTGTAGGTATGGACATGATCCCATTGCTATAGAAATTTTGGGACTTCTGATCAAAATACCGCGACGAGTGGTTTTGGCAGTCCTCTCGTGATGTTAACCTGACACTGCCTAAAGAATTCTGAAGAGACCGAAACAGGTGGAAATATGAAGGTGCAAGGTCAGGACTATACGGCGGATGCATTAACACCTCCCAGCCAAACTCTGTTAATTTTTGCTGAGTGGCTAAAGATGTGTGAGGTCTAGCGTTATCATGATGAAAAACTACACCCCTTCTGTTGATTAATTCCGGCCGGTTTCTCTCAACTTCTTGCTTTAATCCCATCAGTTGTTCGCAGTAGAGTTCAGAATCGATGGTCCTGCCTGGTGGTAACAGCTCATAATGAATAATGCCCTTCCAATCCCACCACACACACAGCATCACCTTGTTGCGAGTTAAGCCGGGTTTCGCCCCAGTCTGTGAAGCCTGACCGGCCTTTGATCACGACCTTTTTGCACGTTCTTGCCGTACGTGATCCACTTTTCATCACCACAGTTATCAGCTTCTTCAAAAATGGTTCGGTTTCATTACGTCGTAATAAAGAATCACAAATGAGTACACGGTTCATTAGGTTTCTTTCAGTGAGCTCATGAGGTACCCAAATATCGAGCTTTTTTGTGTATCCAGTTTTTTTCAAATGTGCCAAAACTGTTTTGTGGTCAATTCCCAGTTCTTCAGCTACGTCGGAACTACTGATATCTTGCTCCACTTTTTCAAAAATGGCATCCATTTTATCCGTAATAGGGCGACCAGAGCGACGTGCATCTTTGTCATCAAAATTTCCGGATTGAAAACGCTTAAACCAAATTTGTGCTACGCTCACAGACACTGCACTAGGTCCATAAACATAGCAAATTTATTTCGCGGCTTGCGTTGCATTTTTACCTTTTTTGTAGTAAAATTTTAAAATGTATCGAATTTCTTCATTAGATTCACTCATCTTGACAGTACGAAAAACAAATGAAAATCACACATTTTCCTAATTTGAATTTGGAATTATGTTCTTTAAAGTTTAAACTTTCAATGATACCAAAACCAGCCAGATACAAATAGTATAGCCAAAGAGATTTTATTACAAGTTCATACATACGAGTACTATAATGCGAAAATACTTTTTCCCCAACCTATATTTTACTTAATGGTATTTATTTAAACACTACCCGGCTGTAAATATGGCGCAACGTGCTTGAGAAAAAGTTCAGCTATATAGAGCGACATTTAGTGCGTTTGTCAACCGCCGCCATCACCGGGACTTCACCAAGAACGAGATGACGGCACCGAACTCCGAAGTAGCGATACATACATTTATTATGGTTGGCGTTTCTACCGCACCTCCGTCACCCGAGCGCCGCGCGCAGTATTCCCGGCCGCCAAAGTTTCGAGAAGTTCGGCGCGACCGCTATAACTCGGCCCGAGATTGTGACCGGCTGATGTGCTGACAATACCAAACACGTTTGATCTTGTCCAAACACTGCTGTGGCACCGACGCCGTTCGCCTGGCTTTTATTTTGTCTATCATAACCATAACAGACATACTGAACCATCGACTTGGGTCCCAGTGCGCAAATTAACGATTGCCGTCATCGAGACAGCACAATCGGTTCGAATAATTTCGTATCTTGGTGACGTCCCGGTGACGGCTGCGGTGAACAAACACCCTTATGATATACCTAGTCTTTTTCTAAAGCTGAATCATGTAAATGTCCGGATACTGTATCCTATGTACTAGTACTACATTCTTGTACTACTAAATTTATCTAACTTGCAACTTTACTAATACATTTCCTTAGAAATAGGCTTTGTAATCGCTAGGAAGGACAAGAAGAACCCGCAAGTTTAGTGACCTGGAAATATAAATGACCTACGTTTCTGTTTCTGCGTTGTCATCAAAAATATGATTAAAGTAAACCGTCTTTTACGTACAATGTTCCGATAAATCCAAAAATAGCTGATAGGAAAAAGCGGTTCTTTTCAATATTTTGTAGAAACAATTATATATGTTTGTATTTTGAAAGTTTATTTTTGGAGCGGCCTATTTTTGAATTTTCTAGAATCTAGGATGTTTTAATTGTTTTTATTTATAATTGTGTCGATAAAAACAAAAAAGCCCTATTTTAAAACAGCTACATGAACCTTCCCAATAGTTAGAGATTAGTGATTACCTACAGTTTTGCTTTTATTGACACACAGTATGACGCTGCTGCCCCCTGAGACTCTTTTGAGATAAACATCATCACTTAGCAGCATATTTTTTTTATTCTTACAAATTATTACCAATATCTGCCAAATGTATGTACTAACAAAAGTGTTTAATCGGGGAAATAAATTATTATTATTATTATTGTTTTGCGACACAAATGGAGAAACCGTGGCTTTTAAATTTTTGCACATTACTACATTTTGGTGTGATTCTTTCCCTGGACGGTATCTTTCAAAGTATTACGTCACAAAAACAAACAAAAGCAATCCTCTTTCGAACCGTCCTCAACTTAACTATAAACTATAATGAAGCTTTAATATTAACATCATACATTATTAGCTTTCCCCCGCACAAAATGTAAAGGGCAGCGGCTGTCATACTTTTTGCCGCCGACACGTGTTAAAAGTAGTTTCGTTACGGAGCTAAAGTTGGAATGGTTCGTGTAGGGGTGCCAAGTATGTACATTTTGTTATAAGTATACATGCATATGTCCAAACAATGATTAAATAAGACCACGCATGTTAGAAGTCACTGTGGCACAAGTAGTAATTAATCCTCATTTAACTTTGGCTTAATTTTCCAAAAACTGGGAGTGATTTGGACCTGAGTAATCACTACTGTTGTACTTCTATAGTCATTGTTTTCAGGAAACTATTTGTACTCAATCAGATTAGGTAAACACTTTAGGCAATCTGAACAAAAATTGTGTCTCCTTCGTTTAGTGAACTTTGCTTATACAGGACGTCCCACGTATATGCCACATGGAGGGAAAGTACCTTGAATATTGTAGATGGAACATTTCACTGAAAGAAGATATTATTTGAATTTAAAAAACAATTTAAACTGCAAAATGTTCCATCTACAATATTCAAGGTACTTTCCCTCCATGTGTCATATCCGTGGGACGCCCTGTATATGCACAAACAATACAAAAAAGCAACGCTGCCAACGCGTTCTAACGTGGCAACGCTGCCAGCCTTTTGGACACTTTTCCCACTGAGAGCGATGCGGACGAACTTTTTGATGCCCAATGAGCTCTTCCCTTTCTTTTTATTGTCCCTATAACCTGTACATAATATTTAGAGTTAGATTGTATTTAAGATTTGTCAAGTGTATCTAAACAAAGTTAAAATAAATTATAATTTTAAAATAAATACAAAAAGGTTTATTGGCAAAGAAGAAAAGGATGTGACGGACAGGAAGTTTACATTTAATACAATTAATCACACAAATAAGTACATCATAATATCTTGGTATGACCGTTGACCCCAAAACTAAGCAGGGCTTGTACTTTGGGAGTCCAAGTGCGATTGAGCAAAACGAAATATGTCAGTTTACAAGGTTAGTTTAGTAAAGCATATGTGTTGTGTGTGTATGTTTTGGGGGTGAAATCGTGAGAGAGGTTGTAATGTCTTTTTAATTGTTATCCACCAGCTTTAGTACCAATTCGTCGCAAAATATGCGGCAACAGTACCGCAGTATCGAATAATGAATGAAGCTATTATACTCCATATCAAAGGGCAGCGGCTGTCAAAGTTTTTGCGACCGACACGTGTAGGTACGGAACTAGTTCCGAAGTTCGCACAATCCGCGCAGGGCTGTCAAACTTCGGAACATATCGCTCGATTAATTATAAGTGAGCAGGATCGCTGCGTTCTTGTTTAGTTATTGGTAGTTGATAGGGGCATTAATATTAGATAATATTAGCAAACTCTATGTTGTGTGTAATTTGAATAAAGTACGCCAAAACAATTAATAAGAAAAAAATGTTACAATGCCATTATCTAGTCGTGTTTTTAACGTTTTATTAAAACACCACTTCATGCCAGCCCTACTACGAGAGCGGAAATGATGTCGAGAGTAGTGTTGTATACAAAGTGTTTTGCCTTTATTATGTATCGGCGGACATTTTGTAGTACGAATACAATATTATGTGTGTTTGTACTTGATGTTACATTAGATGGAAAGGTATTGTGAGATAATAAGCATAATTTCCTTGCAAGGAAGGCAATTAATAATTCTATTTAGATGCTTATTAATATTAGTTTCTGCCTACCCCATGGGAAAAAGGCGTGAGTTTATATATGTATGTATTTGTATTATTCTACAGGGCTTTCTTAAAATCTGCAAAACTAACTTCACCGTTTTGAGAGCAGTGTTGATGAAATTATTTACACAAAATTAAGCACCTGCCTGGGTTCAAACCCACGACCTACAACTCTTAAGTCAGGGCCGATGCCACTGGGCCACCACTGCTCTCAGTATAAATCTATTTATGTGTATTATAGATTTCTATTAAACTTAGATAGAGCTCAGAAATCTCGGTATTTCGACATGTTGGCCTTAGCTAGTTTTTAATTATTACAAAATTAACCAAGTTAACTACTAAGTTGGCAGCCCTACTAAGGGCGGAAATGGCATCGCCAACTACGACCGGCAACAAAGTGCCCTCAGTTTATTATTTACTTGCGGCGACGTTGTTCAGAGCCAGTGGTTGCACTGCTACAATTAACTTTTAATTGGTCTGTATTATTTCAGGCTGTGGTATATATTTGGATCCTAGACTTCTAGTATTGATTGTTGGGAATAAGTGTGGTCATCAAATTAGACTTAGGTAACGCCATTACACGTTTTTCTTGCCGTGAAAAACTACGGTTTGTTCGCCGTGTGTAGGCACGGTCGTCGGTGTTGTATCACTATGGAAGCTTGTTGACAGACACGTTGTTTCTACGGAGCGCTTTATACGCCGTACCGTAACCAAGAAACCGTGCCGAGTAAAAAGGGCCCAAAGGTATCATGTGTTTCCATGAATATTATGTCGCGTCTTTATTCAGCTTTGACCCAGAGTGGTGACGTAGTGGCATTGGCAGTAATTGGCAATAATTTCTTCTGCACATGTGGCTTCCCTGGTACCTCATTAACGGCATAACTATGTAAATGTCTATTAACTGCTCCCACTGAGAAATTGCTGGAAAATCTCAATAACATTTTGCCCGACCTGGGAATTGAAACCAGGACCTCATGCTAAGCAGTACCGCTTGCGACCACTAGACGAACGAGGCAGCTCCTAATTCTTTAATAGTCCATATAATTATTGAGTGCAAGGCTTTTGGCTACTTTGTAAGTGTGTATTTTGTCATTTATTTGTGCAGAATATACAACTTTTCTTTATTTTTGTTTAAAACTAGAACTAAAAGCTTTTATATGTTGCACGACATTAAACTAAGTAATAATAGTATTTAACCTTAATGTCACTTCCGTTGTTATTTTATTTAATGTTTTGGGTCTACTCAAATCATGTCTACCATGTGCCAAACATCCAAATCCATTCAGCCAAAAGAAACAAAATTACTCACGATCACATTTATAATATTAGTTAGGATATTATATTTATTTATTTATTTTATTATTTATGTACACACAGTAAAATACAGAGAGATACGACATAATTATAATACTAGTACAAAGGTACTGCTTATTTCTTAAGAAATTTCTTCCAGCAGACCTGCGAAAGGAGAAATGAAAAAGAAATGTAGACAATAGTGTGTGAGAACAAGAAGAGAAAAATATGAATATGCGAAGTCTTAACTAAAATGATAAATATACCTATACTATACCATATACATATACAATTTACACACGAATACGTACACGTACACACGTGCAAAAAAACTTACATATACCTAAACAAATACATAAAGTATATATATACAAACATATATATAAAAATATTCACAGTTGAGAGGAAAGGTAGTGCTCTTTTAATTGATATTTGAATGAGGAAATTGTTTTAAGTAGTTAGTTAGTTTTAGGTTGTTATAAGTAGGATAGATAATTTGAATCCCACAAAAACGAACGAATCAAAGTATACCCGCATCAGCAGTCCAAATGATACTATGACATTTACCATACAATGCGGGTACGCTAGTTTTCATAAGCAGAGGCCAACTAATATATACCACAAATTCTGTTTACCTCCTTGCCATTATAAAGCGTAATCACAAACCCCTACACCGCACCCTTCGTTTCCTGCGAAGTTCCCCGCTGCAAGGAAACAATCTTCGTAAGAAATCGCGTGAACTCCTTACTTCCAATTGTTTTGAAGTGCAGTAATTAAATCTTGCATGCACTCTGCACATGTCTGCACTCTGCAGGATATGCTTGAGGGTTTTATGTAGGGAAAAGTTTTCTGAGAGGAATTAGAGACGCAAGAATGTTGTGCGTGATGTCGACGAAAATGTGAATGAATGAATGAATATTTATTTGTTAAACACAGGTACATACATACATTTGGTCTTTAGTAACAATTCAGTTGACTCTGGCTACATTCCGAATTATGCCATAATCGCTCACATCAATAATTTGCGTTCCGAATTAGTTATCACGATTATGACAGCTGAGAGCTGTCAACAATTCGGAACGCTCGTGAACGGGCTCACAGTGCTCGCTCAACGTCAAACATATAACATAACCCCAAACCTTGCACAAGAAAGACCGATTTGTTTTATTTTTGAAAATGGAAATTAAACGCATTGGCACTTCTGTTTTGTTGGTTGACTCTATTGGCTCTGATAACTCAGATTTTGAGTTTGAGAACGACGATTCCTCCATTGATAAAGAGGATGACGAAGTGCATAAATTGCGTATTTATATGCTCCGGAAAAAGATTTACCCCGAAGAAAAATACCTACTATGAATTACAAAAAACATAGATGCAACAATAATTATATTAATGCGCATGAATTTAAAACTCTAGTGCTCGGTATGCTGTTACGTCTTGGATTTAATAATGTACGCCACTGAGCCTCTCGTATTGCTTTGATGTATGACAGAAATTTGTGGGCGACAAATTTCTGTCAGGATCGTCGGCTATATTCACTTGGATACTCATGGTTGAATTACAGTATTTCTTTGTGTATACGGGTCAGGACCAAATTTTTGACGTAATTACTCAACAGAAATCACAATGGAATATATCACACTGGAAAATAAATGTGGCACAATATGGTGCAACATATATTTTATGTACAACCACCTAGGTCGTACCTATATTGTATTTATAGTTGATGCATGACACCTATAGATGATAATAAATATGAACCTTGATGTAAAATGCCTTCTTTATTTATTTATTTATTGGATCTCCAACAGAGGCTACACAATTACATGCAACTATACATCAAAGGGACGAATACAAGTGTGTGCTTCCAATTATAGGAGACCACATCATTTACATAAATTCTAGGTAGGTACATTATGTTTGACAAGAAAAAAAAACATTAAAATAAATCAAGATACTTACTGATCACGAAAAACACACAATGGAAAAAAGTGAATTCTTCTTCTCTTATTTTATTGCATTTTGAAAAGTATGCTTAATTGTGGTCGTAATTTCAATACTCATGACAAGTTACTTCATACTTTACGGAGTGGATGAAGGCTCGTGCAGACTGGCGTGACAGGCAGCGTGACGCGGAGCGCGACACTTTCTATGATGTTTTCATAGAAATTGTGCTACTAGTGTCGCGTCGTGCCTGTCTGTAAGGGGAAGGAGGGGTCTGCCTTCATACTGATTCTTAAATTGGTAATGGTGTAAATTAGAATAGGATAGAGTACCTATTCCCTACTTCTGTTTTACGTCAAGGCATGTCGGTATACTTGAACATCACACTACCTTTAAATACTTGAGCTAATGAGTGACGTCGTGTTGTGTCAAACGGTTCTATGTCGAGTGAGAGTTAGAGAAAGGTTTATAAATTAGATGAGCTACATTTCACAATCTTACCTATCCATACGTTAACTAACGTAATCTTTTTGTTCAACTTTTCGTTCCTAATTGTTATCGTTGTCGTCGTTCCTTTTTGTTGTTGTTCTTATTGTTTCGTTTTGTTCTTTTGTTATTTCATATTACGATGTTATCGTAAATTCTCAACTTTCAAAATGGCCATTGATTCAATGAAGGCAACATCGTGTAAAACAAGCATAATCTGACCGTTACGATTTGATAAATTCTCGTATATTACTGCTACGGATTACTTGAGAAGTTGCCCCAATTTTTCAAATAACTCTCATTGGGTTCTTACTATGTGTTGCAGTTTCGATGTGATCTCGAAAGTGAGAATTATGTGACAAAGAAAAAAGTTACATTACACAATAAAATTACTTCAAATATATGTGGGTGTCCAAGCAAAATGGGGCCCTGGGCCCTGCAGTCTCGACATAGATAGCGATCGCTTTACGACCGGATAGTCAAAATTGCTTGATAAGCACGAAAAAATCACAATCTTGTAAAGCATTTTTGACCGTCTAGGGACTCCATTAGGTCTTTGCGACCAAATTCGGTCGTAAAGCGATCGGTATGTCGAGACTGCAGGCCCAGTTCTCGGCATTTAATTTCCAAGATAGGGTGAAAAGAAATGTATTTCGCGATTTAAATTGATTATTAATTAATGGGCAATTATCTACAAGTTCATATAGTACATAACTATAATATAATGATGTCTCTAAGTACCAGAAGTTTTAAGAGAAAAGTTTAGTAAAAAGATACCAGTGGACAAATTTGAAAATGCTTTTTCTCAAATCAAGCTTTTTCAGTTTCTACTTCAAATGTCCGATTAAAAAAAAGTGCAAGTTTTTGAATATTTTTTAATCCTTATTATCAATTGACTATTCTAGATACCGAATCTAGTCGTAACTCAATGCCCCACTACGGACCCTTTTTGCTAGGACGCCCACATATTGTGATGTGGAACAAGCATCAAAAACTTACTAAGTATGAAAACTCATTTTCATTGTGTTTCAAAGGCTGGCAACGCACAGGTCAGTAGAATTAAAAGTTTCATTAGTTGTCTACAAAGTTGAACTGAATTGAATCATCAAATTAAATAAATTAAAAATAAAACTATTATTTTATAATGGGTGCAGAGAGATTGGAAAACGAGCAGCAGCTTTTATTATTTTTTAAATCGTAAACGATTTATTTCAAACACAAAATGGAAATAGCCTTTGAAAAATGTTCAACGAATATCATCATCATCATTTCAGCCGAAAGTGGTCCACTGCTGGACATAGGCCTCCCCCAACATTGGAGGGGGTTTGCCATAATCGCCACGCTGGGCAGGCGGGTTGGCGATCGCAGTATGGTGTTAAAATGCATTGAGAAAGCTGCTGCCCATTCTCTAGTAAGTCCCTTAGTCGCCTTTTACGACACCCACGGGAAGAAATGGGATGGTGCTATTCTTTACGTCCGGCACCACACGGAACAACGATCAACGAATATAAATACAGCGATCAACTTGAATTTTGTGTTAAATAAATAACTAACATCATTTAGTTGTCTATTGAAATCAAATAGGAATTCCTGATCCTGGGTTCTATTCCCCGGTGTAGCACAGGCAATGGAAGATACATAATTGGATTGTTGTTCTGTTGCAAAATTAGCCGAGGGTTTTGACTAGTCAAGTAGTAATGTTCCTTAAACAATGATGACAATTCGCTCACTTTATGTTGTATGAATTAAAATAAAAAACCATCATAGCAAACCTAGCCATAATGACCAAACAATATCCATATTAAATTAAAGTCTACGGTTAATGCATAAAAAGCAGCTCCAAGAGTTATGATGAGAAGTTTTACGACGAATAAGCGGCTCCGTATTAAATATTGAAGGTTTAAAATATTCGTGTTACATATGGATATGGGTTGAGGTATTTTTAGGCACAGTATCTTCAGTCTGATTTCCCTGAGGGGTAAAACATTTTATTTGGTGACCTACTAAGGTGGAATATGCGTAATAATGTTACGTATTTCCAGAATTTCTTTGACGTTTGTTCTACTGTACTTGTAATTTGTAAATGGACATAGTTGCACCACTTATGCAGAATCAACAAAAAAAAGATGTATGCAATGTTTTTTTACTTTGTCTGCACAATTTTTATCAGAATAAGGAATTACTTGTTTAGAAGTAGGTATTTATTTTTTTACTTTTGTGATATGCTTGTGTTGAAAGATTGCAAAGGGAGTAGTTGGGTATTCTGCAATGCGCCGTCCAACCAATTCATTAATAGTGCAGCGCCCCAGTTTCCCTTGTCTCAATTCATGTATAGTCGTAGCAGTTATATTTTCTTCTTTGCCATTACTTTCAATTTCTACCCGATTCTGATAGATAATATATGTTTTCTTTAGACTGTTTCCCTTTATATTGCTATTCACGGTTCCAATTCCAACTGTATGTATGCTCATTCCTTCGCTCTACCTGTCTGACAACCGATTGCTACTCAAGCATGCACACCATGTCACCGCGGCGCTACTTTGAAACTCCGTCTTACATACTCATTCCTTATTCTACCCACCACATAATAGTTCAATGCAGCCATCTCTTCTAAACTAAGTATAAATAGCCAGTGGTAGGGGCATCGACGAACGTCCACAAAGTTGAATCGCTTGGCTCTGATAGCACAAGTTTCCGAATCCTGAAGTATGGCGAGAATATTTGGGTGAATTTTTCGGATCCCCCGTAAGTCTTAAAACTAACTTTGCTTTATGTGCCAAACTGTTTAAGATCCGGGGGGATTCCGAAGTAATTATGGGTTAATTTGAAAATTGTGAATTATGGAGTCGGTTTGTTATGTTATGGTTGTGTTCTTGGAGTATTAGTATACGACGTCTTTTTTCACTTTTGAGTATTTTAGACTCTTTATAGAAAGGAACGGTGAGGTATTGATCAAGGCTTGTTTATTTTTGTGGATCACATTTTATCAACTTTTTGTGAAATTCAATCTACCAATAGCCTAAGCCCTGGAAATTTTGCCATTCGATTATTATCCATAGATTGAGGTTCTTACTTAAAAAAAATTTTCCCAGGAAATAAGTTGGTGTACCTACATACATTTAGAAATCCGCACTTGGATTCAAATAAAACCGTGTCATTATTCAGGCTTAAAAATAATTTCCCTACTTTGAGGCTTGATGGACTGTTTTACAGGAAGCTTTAAAATATTTTTATTAGTCAAGATAAAATGCTAAACGTGTTTTTTATTCTAGACACAGAACTATAAAGGAACAAGGGAGTTAGAAGTATATTTATAAATAAAAGAATTTGCTCTAAAATCTAATTCCTTATTAGTGCTAACACTGTATTTTATGTTCTACCCACAAAAATTGGGTATCACGGATTTTATCTTACTTAACTTTTTCCTTTTTGTGGCATTTTGATGGTCCGTTGCCAAGAATCAATCAAAAGGAAAGTTATCGATAGCATTTCAACCAGTTCGTAAAACATTAAGGCGCGGGCCCACCGCGGTGCACGGAGAGGCTACGCACGTGTATTAAGCTTCGCTTTGTAAGAAAATGTATGTGGTTGTGTCCACTGCAACCCACGGAGAGGCTATGCATGAATTGACGTCATTGATACATGCGTGGCTTGCTCGAATAGGCGGTTACATAGCTCAACGCTGTCGACGTGGGTCTACGTTTCCACTGGAGTACACGAATATGACCCATGACTATGTACAGCTCGCTTATCGCAGAGCAGTTTTCAGTCATACAGCGTAGCCGTACGTAGCCTCTCCGTGCGCCGTGCCACGCTACACATAGTCGTGGGTCTTCGTGTAGGTACTCCAGTGGAAACGTAGACCCACGTTGTCAAACAAATTAATACACGCAGCTAAATTGCGCCGCGTGCCCGTGCTCAGCATGCGCCGCGGTGGGTCCGCGCCTTTATTTCGAGAATAAATGCTAGAATGGAACTACATATAACTCACACACTTCGACCACACAATTTCTCCCTCAGTTCGCACAGTTTACCTCCTCGTTGGGCACAAAGTTTAAATTTTGAACGGAGCGTAGTACAGCATATAATGTATGCATTGGTTACGTTCATACATTGCGTTATCATGTTTCACGGACGATTTGCCGGATCAAGCACGCAGTTTAGGGTTAACTCTGTCGCGTTATTCTAAAAAGGGTTATTTTTATGCGTGTGGATTTTTTCTCGTTTTTTGTTTAGAATTAAACGATTTGCCGGTAAATGTATGATATTGGGTTTTCCTCGTTTTTATTAGGGCTGTTTTACGGGCGATTTATTTCTGGTTCTTTTTGCTTTGTTTTTGTTTTGTGCTGATCAATAATGGTTCTTTCTTGTCATGAATTTGTTTCAAAAACTTTGTTCAAATGGAGGCATATAATCCCTTGGGACAATGTTTTTATTAGCAGAATTCCTGCTTATCCCCTTAAAGTTAATAAGCGTGTTATTGTTTGTGTTTCCTTGTTATTAAATTGTTGCTTGGTCGTGTCGCAGCTTAACCCAATTATCTGGTGCTGTCAGCCATAAGCTCTCATATCCTTGCATGCGTACATGATTATAATGACATGTAATTTTGTCAATCAATTTGTTTTCGTTTCATTAATGTTTACATGATGTTTTTAAATACGATGTAATACTTATTATGTTAATAAAGCACTAATAATATCTTGTCATACAGAGCTCTTATTGAAAGTCTTGACTAAAGAAAACTATAGTAACTTTTGAAGAAAAACACTCTTTTCTTGCTAACACTTTATTCCAGACAACAGCACTATTTCGCAACTAAACGATGACTGGCCCTGCCCTACATTTTACTATTTCAAATGACTTTTCCCCCACTCAGAAATAACGATAACATCATAAACGTTATTTCTGTGTTGCCGAAGTAAAATAATACATTCAGATGCCATAATGAAAATACATTTAAAAGTTTGTTACAAAGTTAATAATTTGTACTGACAGTGTTGCCACAGTGAATATTATAATTCGGTATTAAATTAATACATTTTTAAAAATTAAATCAAAGAAATCACGAAAATCTAAAGAACTGTACCCTAATTGCGTAATACAATATCAATCACAACCTGAATGATTTTGAAGTATATTGATAATCTATTGCTTCTTATGTTGGAAAAATTGTGTCTGCTCAACAACGTAAATAACGCAATAAATGTTGTTGAGCTGTCAAAATGGAACCCATTGCTACTGATAGTGTGTTACTGAATTACTCCGCTGGTGTATCGAATAAGTCAGTAAAACTCAGTCATGGGTTGGTTTGATGGACATAATGTTCTCTGCTCTCTCTCCTCCTGCTGGATATAGGTATACTATACTATCCCAATGCTAAACATGTCTGTTTATTCCCTTCATCAATAAATAATTTGTCTAGTGTATGAAAATTGACCATTATAATGTTAATTAGACCGCCCATTGTGTCACCCTATGTAAAACTACAACATTTATATCTGTAACTTTTATGGTGTACATAATAAAGAGTATTCTTATCTATTCTATTAGATTTAATTCGGGGTGAGAGCCTGGTGATCCGTCACACATCATATCCTAATGTTTATAACTATGTGAACCTTTATGTAGAGAAAAAAAAAGAGAAATGTTGAGTGATAATTTTCGATCTGTGTGATGCCGGACGTAAAGAATAGCACCATCATATTTCTTCCCGTGGGTGTCATAAAAGGCGACTAAGGGACTTACTAGAGAATGGCCAGCAGCGTTCTCTATGCATTTTAACACCATACTGCGATCGCCAACCCGCCTGCCAAGCGTGGCGATTATGACAGCCCCTCCTATTGGGGGAGGCCTATGTCCAGCAGTGGACGTCTTTCGGCTGAAATGATGATGATGATGAATATCCGATCTGCTGCCAAACCTTTACGCTAATTAGTTTCATTCTTAGAATCATGAGGTACATACAAACCTAATTCATGTCACACTTAAAAACCAATCATCCAACACCAGCGTACGCTAACACATAAGTACCCAGAAACGCTTCCCGCTCCTCCAAACTCATCACTATATTGCAACCAATCGATTTCAAGATGTATAGCCGTTTTCAATACTCCACTTGTTCGTTCAAACACGATGTGGTCCCAGTGTATAATCCCCCGGGAATTAAACATAGCCGAGAGGGAAAGTTGTGGGATATAAGGGGAACTTGTGGAAACTAGGGGATGTAAGCACTGGCAGTTATTTGACGTGGAATTGTGTACGAACGTTGAACTAGCTATGTGTGTACGTGTGAAGTATTATGTCGTAAGCTTTAAAAATGTCGGTATGTCATATATTCGTTTTGGTTTGACGGAAATGTGGGATATTTAAAGAATTTTATGGAAGTTGTGGAGGCGATTATAGAAACATCGAATTATTGCAGTATTTCTATAACCAGTTTTGATCATCAGATAATAATATTAATGATTGTTCAGGGTTCCTAAAATTAAGTGAGATTTTTGACAAAAAACGGAAAGAGGGACTACCGGTAGGTACGTAAACTATATTCCAGACTTTCTAGTATCGAAAAATCATTCATCTTTGTTGGTTGCCTCATAATATTGGCACAGCAAAATATAAAAAACCGGCCAATTGCCCAATTGCATGTCGGACCACGCACAATGTAGGGTTCTGTAGTTGCGATGACTTTATCACAAGTAAAACTTAACATTCTAGTGGGAAAACATGTTTACCCATACATTCCAACTGCAAATGTAAATTTGTACGTACAATATTGAGTGATTTACCATGTTATTTTAAGACCATAGACTTCTTATAGGTTTTCCTGTAATCTATAAGTATAGAACTATTCTCTGTATTTTTTTCAAAATGTTATGCTCAGCAGTTTAGGAGACAAAGGGGGCATTGTTAATTTCCACCTCTTTTCTTAAATAACTTTAAAACGTATTATTTTTTTATAATAAACCCCATATTTAAAATTCATTTACGTTACACGTTCGTGTTTATCGGTCTTTCTTTCTTCTAATTTAATCGGTCCAGTAGATTCGGAGAACATCGGCTGTGACAGACGGCCAGAGACAGACAGACACACGAGTGATCCTATAAGGGTTCCGTTTATTCCTTTTGAGGTGCGGAATCCTAAAAAGCTTAACCACGTCTAGAACGAAGCAAAAAAGAGCTACAAGAACCGCTTCAGACTTTATTAAATAGTTAAATAACTTAACTTCCTAAGTTCCAACTACTTTGTTCGCTATCTCCGCTAAAACTTACATCAAGCTAAAGTTGTGGCTAATGAAAAATCCATTTCGCATTTTACTTTTTAAATAAAATAGAATCCCGGGAAGCGGTAAAGGGAACTGATTCCCATTTGTTATCTTGGATATCCCTCGGATAATCGGCAGAGGAAATTCTTCTTACTAAACCTACTTTTATGCGCTTTTCCCCGAGGTAGCTGTATTTTTAAGCGACATCGATGGTTTATGCGACTGTTAGATTTTGGTTAGGAATGCACTTCTTTGCAGTGATATAAGAGGTAGCTTAGACTGTTGCTACATGTATAAAAATACTGGTATTCAGCTGCATCCAGTGAGACTAGAAATCGACCCCAAAATAGTTGGGACAAGTCTAGGCAGATGAGTGACAAACAGTCAACAAGTACCTGTAGACGTCATGCCTAATACTTTGAATAATGACGAATTAACTATTGATAAAGACAGAAACTATGTATGTAAAAGTGGCAACTGCGTGAAAACAAATCCCGAGCAATAAAGTCCTTGGGATTTGGTCATGGTAACGTGACAACAACTTTATGTCACCAAGTTTAGATGGAAGTTTTCATTCACACCCAGCTTTACACACGTAAAACAATTTCGCATCCGGTTTTCACATCCATTTTTCAATACCAAAAACCTTTTACAGGCTTTTCGAATATTAGTTCTCATTCAAACGCACCGCGCAGTTTTTACTTTTCAAAAATATTGTCCATTTAAAAGTCCGACGAATCCACATAACGCGAGCCAATCACGTACCGGCAATAGGCCGACATCCCCCGACGTCCTCCGATGTCTCCCGAGCGTCCTCATACGAGGTCACTCTTGTCCAGAGCGTTTCCGGGGTCCGTCATCGTCCCCATTTCCTGTGACATGCGTCGTCCGCCATTATTCCAGCCGACGTGCGACGGAAATCGCCGAGCGCACCCGAAGGCGATCGTTCGGAAATTTGAATTGGGAACTATCTGAGTAGCCGTTGTGTAGGGTTGTCAGGTTTGACATAAATGTATGTTACGACTTAGTATAATGTTGTGTCGTTAGGTAATAAAGTAACAAACATAATTTGTATCTTTAGTGCTGGTATGAGAGGCTAATGCCTCTATTAATGGCCTTTACGCCAGTTAAAAGGTATCAATCGATGTGTTTCGAACGTAACACGTTCGTTGTTACATTACGAATCTACGGAAGAAGAAAACAATTCTGCATGCAACTCCTTCCTACTTCCCACTGTACCCGTCCCAAATCTTAGAACTAGTAAATATTTAATCAAATCCTCTCACTACATTTGATAGCCCTACCTGCATGTGCCAAATTGGGTAGCAAAGGCTGCTATGCAGATTTACGGAACCTCGTAGTGTGGCGGTGCGATATTGAGGTCTCGTCTCACTCCCTGATGAATTTGAATATTAGATCGGTTACCTAGAACCATTTGTGCGGTTATAACGCGTCGCCAGATTAGTGAATGGAGCTATGGGTGGATTATTATGGCTCGGAGTGTACTGTGCTAGTTGACAGTCAAGGCCGCGGCCGCGGCGGGCTTAGGAATATATAGGTATATATAGGTTTTCAAATCTTTATAAATAAACTACTGACTGTAATACTGACTGGGATTAGCGGCCTATTCAAAATAATTACTTTTACTTCTTAAATCTGGTTAAAATACAGTTCGGAACGAAACGTCCGGTGTGTCACGACACACCGGACGTTTGTATGTGCCTCGTCAATGTGGAAAAATATATGTTAGTTATACGGCTATCAGATCGAACATCAATACGTTTAAAAGATAGTTACTGCATGTGTGCCAAACCATAGCAAATACATTTGTCACTCGTGACACCTCTTCTATCTGTTTTGTGCTCGGGATAGCGCAGTAAGCAATTTAACCTTATGACTTTGGAGAAATCAATAGAGTACCTAATAAGTGCTTTAATTTTAACTAACTTAACTAGCGAGCCATGCTTGAACAGGCAGGCTGCACAGAATATTTTTACAAACTGTACAGTAGGCATATTTTTGCTTCCAAATATTTCGAACAAAATTTCAAATAAACCATATTTCAGTTAAACTTGTTATCCTGAATAGAACTGAAAAATCCGATCAACTATTCGATTTTGACAATCAAATCGAAGTGTTAACGTTACGGACGCATACACTCACTACATAGGCACAATAAAAAGTCCTCTCCGTACTACAATATTGGAAACAATCCGCTTGTGTCACGGCTCCAAAAATTCAATTTTCAATTAATCGACGAACGTACAGTACTGCGGGCCTAGTATTAACGCGCGGACTAGACGAAACGTAAATTCCTACCATTTTAAAATTGGAAATAGTCGTTTCTCACATAATCACAAGCAAGCAATAGACAAGATTGTAAAACTTTTATGTTTGAATACGAGGCTTTTGGCTTCTTTGTTTGTGTGAAAATGTTATTTAATTGTAATGCGCGTTTTGTTTGAGCAGGATAAACATTTTTTCTTTCTTTCTTTCTAACATTTGCGTCGTACTCCACTAGGCCACTGATCGTTACAGATGGAGAAAGACCGTTGACAATTTGATACGGAGTCACGATTCTCAGGCTATATTTATATCTATAGGATCACCCATATATAATTTGTTAATTTTCTTAATTTTTTTTTCCATAGTGAATTTTTTGCGATGAGCACACGCACATATCAACTTATTGGTCAAAAAAATAAAAGTCTTTGAATTTACGTCATTTTTATGTCGCGCGTTCGTGCCAGGGCCTCAGAAGAGCGAACTTGGGCGTGTTCTTTTAGATTATACTGTTTCATTTAACTCTACTTATTGCATAATCAGCCTATAATGTTCCCACTGCTGGGACACAGGCCTCCTCGTTCTGGCCCACTCCCTCTGAGTGGGCCGTAATCCACCACGCGGGCCCATTGCGGCTTGGTGGATGTCACATGTCTTCAAATTTTTGGTTCTACGACATGACGGTTTCCTCACGATGTTTTTCTTCACCGTTTTGAAAGCAGTGGTGATGAAATAATTTACAAAAAGAAAAGCGCCTGGGTTCGAACCCACGACTACTCGTAAATCGAGCCCATTAGCACTGGGCCACCCGGGCCACCACTGCTTTTATCTTATTTATTATAAATCTCTCTAAATAACTATTTAGTACGACCGCGAATCATATTTAAATCAACATACAACCTGGTGCAAACCTGCAAATTGCAATAAACGTAAGAAAATCTGAATTTCGCGGGCTACTCTGACGCTTTCGCCTTAACTAGTAGTTTTTGTTAGTAATTGTTAAATATTAACTATTATAATTTGCTTGATCTACAAGAACCCCAGGGTGGGTGAAGGCCCCTCCAAAGATCTCCATTTATCTCAGTCGTGTGCTATTTGTCTCCAAAGATCTCATAAAAGTTTTATAAGATTGTTCTTTATGATTATGAACGTCGTGATAACACTTTCTTCCTGACTTGTTTGTTAAAGGGGCTTATGGCTAAGTAATAACAGCCGCACGGGTCGATCGATTAGGTTAAGCCACGCTTGTCGCGGTTGGCCCGTGGATGGGTGACCATCTTTACATACCAAGACCCCCTCCGTTCCTCGGAAAGCACGATAAGCCGTTGGTCCCAGCTGTCATTTGTAGATCTTTCACAGTCGTTACGGGTCGTCAGACGCCTGAAAGTATTACAACCAGTCTTACCAAGGGGTATCGTTTTACCCAGTAACTGGGTTGTGGCGGTCAGATAGGCAGTCGTTCCATGTAAAATATAGGTATTCCGCTGCAACCGGTTAGACTGGAAGCCGACCCCAACATAGTTGAGAAAACACTAGGCAGATGTTGTTTGTTAAAATTGTAATTAATTTTCTGCTGCGTACGCTGCAATTAAACGTTTATAATGTTTAACAATCTAATAACAAAACCAAATTAAAAGCAGATGCCCTCTTGCTTTCTAAGTACATTTAGGTGCTCAACGTGACAACGGAGCCTGCCTAAGTGAGAAAAGGTTCCTTATGAAACGATGAATGAAATGAAATGATGCTGATTTCTTTAAGTAGTAGATAATTTTAAGACACTATTTTTAAAGATAATTCAGTGGATTATATTTCACCTTAATCCAAATCGAAGAATAGGGCTTTTAAGGTCAGTTCAGCCAATCCCTTTTGGTTTGACATACAGGATCCCTCCATCCCTCCATCAGCATCCCTTTAAAACAATTAAAAAATCTACCAGTACAAGATTGGACACAAACCTCGCGTCCCAAACTTCAATTTTCAATTAGTCGGCGTTGGCATGGGAGTGTGAACTCGGCCGTGAATTTAGTACACTCAGCCGCACTTCTATAGTAACAATTTGACAATATCAGCGGTATTATTTCGTGGCTGTAAGGACGGTTCTTTTCATTCAAAGTGTTGGTTGACTGTAAACCAAGAGTATACTGGTTTTTGAATTTTACTATTATATTGGTGTAATATCAGGTCATGTGTAATCAGCTTTAGTGTGACCTAATAAAAAATAATTACGCTATAGTTACGAGAACTGTTATGGGGAACGTAATTTCAGAAAAATATAGCCAGTGTTTAAATGAGCGTGTTAAAGGAAATAGAATTATAGTGTATATGGTTTGAAATAAGCATGTGTAAATTTACAAGGAATTAAATAGAACTCCTGTTAAAGTTCACACTACGTGTGGATAATGATGCGTATGTTTGGTATGATTAATAGTCATTTATAATGCCAAATGAATAAACAGTCACGTGACCGAAGCCGCAGGCACAGCTAGTGATTAATATCAGTTAACTGTCAAAGAATAAGTGGGACAATAAAATTATGTAATTTTATTACGATAACGATCAACTTCAAAATCTAGACGAATATTGTACCAAGGTTGGCTTAACTTCGATCACATTTAAATAAGTTTTAATATCAAACGTAGTTACCTATAGCCAACGACGAATAAACCCACAAATCAAATTCCCAAATAGCTCTAGACTAAAACCAAAAATACCTCAATCCATTAATTACATCTCTAAAAGCTCTCAAATAACCACATCACAAATGGAGAAGGAATCAATCAAATAGATTCAGAAATAGAGACTTGAACACTTAAGCTAGAACGTCTTGGTTCGTACGGATGTTGCATTTCAAGAACGCGTGTCAATCATTCTAAGTTATACCTTACTGCAATGACATAAGAGTCATATAGCGTACAGTCTTGAAGTACATGATCTGTACCAGGGGATTGTATAGCCGCTTCCTGCTACCCGGAACTAACGTTGTCCAAGGTTATAGACTGAGCGTGAGAGCGTTTATGTTGATTATGTTTTGTTAAACGAGCTCTTACAAACAGTTTTATAATTCAAAGATCAACACGTCTGGTGACATACCTAATACAAAAATGCAGTAACAGAATTAGCAGACGTCAATTTCATCAATTTTGTTTTTCTTACGCTAGCAACGCATAGCCTAATCTTTTATGTTGCAGGTTCTGTGATGATATTTACTTTACATTAGGATCAGAAGTAGGTTGTATTGCTGACCTACTTAATAACACATTAAACATATTATTAACATACATAATTAATTATGTTATAATTTAATATTTATATATATTTATATTATTATATTTTTTAATATTATTATTTTCTCTCAATCAGAGCACCCGCCATCTTATCTCTTCACCACCCTTGGTTGACTGGTAGAGAATGCCTAAGGCATTAAGTCCGCCTTTGTACCTAATTGTGTGCGAGAAGTTTAAATAAATAAATAAATTATACTTAAACTCTCAGGAGTCAATCGAATTTTCCGAGACTGGAGAATTTTGGATAGACAGCAGTCAGCCAAACTCGGAAAGTTCGTTTTATTTATACGATTAATCTTTTTATTCGCCCTTTGCGTAAACGCGCACTTCCCGTAAAACGCTCGATTACTCTACACCGAAGTGCTTAAACGTCAAAACGTCAAAATTACCCAAACGGATAATACTGGTTTTGAAGAGGTTAATTTGTTTTTGTATAACAGCATAGCAGTTTGTTATTAATGGCTAGCAGTAAAAGAAACAACAGACTTAGAAAAATAAACACTACAAAGTGAAAAATTACTTTAATAGCTGCAGTCGGTATCTTTGGGTCCGTATTTTAGTTTTTTGCCACCGACTTCCGAAATTAAAGTAATTTTTCACTTTTTAGTTATGGTACCTACCCTACACCGATTCGTATACTACTACTTGCTATGGGTTTACAGTAACAGGAAGTATTATCGAAGCTAACTCAAAAACTACTCTAGCAAAGTTAAAAAAATATTATATGGGACCTCCACGCAAGCTTCACTTGACACAATTGAGGAAAATATCGTACATTAAAAAAAAAAAAAACTTACAGACGAACATTATAATCTCCTCCTGTTTTGAAGTCTATTAAAAATCCATATTCATGAGTGGCTTACGTTTAGAACATGTACGATGACAGTCAAGTATTCTAAAACCGCACTTCGTTGGACAGTAATTAAAATAAATAAAGACAAAATTGTAAAAAAAAAAACGCACAATTCCCAACCACCTCATTCAAACTTTTTCAAAAATATCTTTATTTCCGGAACACACTTTTGCTTCGCTCGTTGTCATTGTGTCAAGTTTTAAAGAGTCAATCGAGGGAAATTGGTTTTTGGCAAAATTCCACAAACAGGTTTCCGGAATAACACAGCAGATATAGATGCATTTTTGCATATGAAACAAGATGAGAGAAAGAAAAACAAATATTACAGATTAACTTCAGAGGTGCTCAAGAAAAAGTTAGTTATTAGCTCAGAGTTGCCCTAAACTACTTTCTAATAACTCAAGATAGTGAATATTCAACTTCTGATTATAAACAACCATTATCAGCAACAAAATTCTTATCTCCATTTTCCGTCACAATTTCATAATGTAACAATTATACCATCATGCTCATATCTCTAGTTAGTCCAAGTCTTGATCGGTATCTGGGGAATAGCCATGTCAGTTCACTCAAGCTAACCGGAAATACGTCCGCTTGTCCAACTTTGCGAGCAGATGGTGAATGCGATCGTTGTGGGAGGCTTCCTGTGATATGGGATGTTTGTTGGCATTTAGTTCTATATTGCAAAAGTTGGTTATATCCGTCCAAGTATTTCATATTCTTTATTTGTCACATAAAATGTTTAACAAACAAGGTGGGTGATCTACTTCGAAAATAATTTGAACATGATAACATTCAACATTATTAGTTTATTTTTAAGTGGCCCCAATATAGGCCATTTAGGAACTCCGTAGGCTTGTCATGTTTTCCCACGTAACTTAGCAAAGATTGACTGTTCTGACACCCTATTCCAGAAAAGTCACTTCTAGTCTCTTGTTTTTACCAATAATGTGATATTTTGTATATAAAGAGTCGAGGAGTATGTTTGTCTACAGCTCCGGTCAGTCGGTCAAAGGCTATAGCCATAACAGTAAACTTTTACGACCGCTGCAAAGATAAGGAGCGAACATGTTATACTTTTATCAGCACATACGTGGTAACAATGTGTTTCTATTGTCATTGTTTTGTGTTTTCTTTGTTTACAATAAAATGTTTGTAGGAATTCTGCGGACATATAAAATTGAGGAAGAGGAAAACCTTACACTACACAATAATAACAAAAAAATACACAAGTATTTTTCGAATGATAATTAATTTTTCTTGCAGGATGTGTATTCAGAAGTTAAATCCGGAAATTAACTGTATTGACAATGTAGTTAGATGAATCATTAAATTATTCTTCCAATGCGGCAAGAAAATGGGACAGACGTTACAAGAAACTTAGTCGTAAAGTGCAGTTCGAAAAAGTAGTATTCAAATTCGAAGGCGACCTAGTAACTTCAAGCCACGTTCACACGTTCAGTGGCAACAGCTTTGAATTTCGTTCAGCCCGTTTAAGGAAATACTGTGAAGGCAACTCCAACAATCTTCTATAATAGAATCTGCAGCTGACAAAGAGACCTATCTTGAAAACATCGCGACCCATTTACTGGAACGAGAATCTAAAATTGGGCTCGTTTTAAGTTTGGTAATAGGCTATTTAGCACTGCTCGGAATGGGAAAACCAGTAATGGTGGTAGAAAATATAGTGCGCCCTAATATAGTGCGCCCTAATACCACAAATCCTTCGTGTTTAATTAACGTAATAATTTTCAAAAGCAATTCGAATACAATCGAAAGCTATAGCAGAACAGTAACTCCATTTTATGATACCTTGGGGTATTAGCATGCAGATTGTTACCGCTATTCCGGTATGGAGCAGTTTGATGTCGTACTAACTGGTTCGAACTGCTTCACGCCGGATTCTAGTAATCCATGTTGCGTTATAAATCTATGCGTAAAATCTAGAAATGATTTTGGTCATGAAGTTTGGTATATTTTGCGATGTTAGATAGAAGTTTTTTGCGTGTGTTGGGCTGTAAAATTGGTTGATACAAATCGTTCTGAAAATAGGCTTGCTTACAACCTTCTAAGGAAACGTAAAATAGTTTTATGTATACTAAACTACATTTTTAATAGCGTCATTATTTTTATATTAACTTCAAATTGATTCCTAGCATGGAATCATTGAACGACTTCTCGATATTAACTACCAAGCAAAAAGATCGTAGGTACTTGTGCTATGTAGTTACAATAAGCAAGTATTGTAGCTTCACAGAATGTGGTTTATTTGTGAACATTGTATTATTTGCGTAGGATGCTTAGCTTAAGACAGTTGTATTCTCTTAGTCCTGCAAATCAACCTAATTATAATCCCTGGTGAATACACCAGTACTACAAGTACTGATAGGTGCTCTAGTTACTTAGTGTTTCACTAAGTGAGAAACACTATCAGAAGCTGAATCAAAATTGGTACAAGCTGCCAACATGACGATGCCTATTTATTCATTCATTCAAACCTACAGTTTACTATAGCTTCTTTTTCGAAACGTTTAAAAGCCACAAATTACTGTCTACATTAGTAAGAACGAAAATTAAGAAAGAAAAAGTTTAAAATAAGAAAGATTTTGCTTTCTGCTTTTCCTTTCAGTGTATCTTTTTTACGAAGTCGAGAATGTAAACAAACAAAATTCTTCAAACCAAAAATTATGCTCTAATTACCATACTTAAAAACAACTTCCAGATGAAAACACATGAATAATTCCAACATGCCTAATACGCTTTCATCAAACTTCGTTACATAATGAAAGGCAAAGGAATCAAAGGCCAAAATACATGGTCCTAAGTTACGAACAACGTAAGGCTTTTACAACATATGAGCCAATTAGGAAACTTATACAATGATTTCAATTAATAAATTGCCAATCTGCGTTAAATATTTGTTAGTTTCAGCTTGGCCAAAGTTATCTCTGCGTATATAAGACATTATTTACTTTAATAGTTTACCTAACTTCATACTTTAAAACCTTCACAGTAGTCGGTTGAACTTCATTTGTAAAATTAATAATTTTCTTTGGCTGACTATTTGTCTATGGGTGGACTAGTCGTATCTAAGTTATTGCGTATTTTATCATCTCCTACTAAACCATAAAAGAGAAAACTCGTACCTTGTTTCATAAAAAGAGTAATATTAAGCAAGGTAGCCAAGCCAGAGCTTTCAGGCAGCCTTAAACTTCATAATATTTTAAATATATGAAGCTCCAAATTTTTCCTCGCAAGAGTTAAGGATTTAACCCGAAAATAAACGGAGATGGGCAGGCTTAATCAAGTATAAATAAAGGATGTATAGGATGAAAGGGGTCGAAAATGATAGTTCTAAAAATATGCTTAGCTTTGTAATAACTTCAAAAGATTATTTATTCCAGTGGTTTTGCATAAAACAAAAGTATGGAAGCTAACTGACAGTTGAGGGAATTTATGGTCCTGTTTGTTTATCGCAAAGATGAGGGTAAACATGACATTTATAAAGTCAGTTCCGGAAAGATTTCGAGTTTCTTTAGAAATCGTGTCCGATTTGAGGGGTCACTTTTAAGAATATACAATCTTTTTGATAACGTGGCAATCAATTCTATCTCAAGCTCAAGCAAAATCAGAGTAATTCAGTTTCAAAAGTTCCATTGAAGTAGGGTACCAGAATTAGAATAAACCGCGTCGAATAAAATTTGCGTACAGTGCGGGTCGCGTTCTACGTCCAAAGGAGACGGATACGCTTTCATACAATCTTGGGCCTGGATGTAAAAAGATGAAATTGATGTCATTTGATACCTACTATATTATCAAATCATCACTGGAAATATTACGGATTTTGGCAATCTGAGAACTGAGTTAAAAGAGATTTAGTAAAGTGAGGTTATGTAACAATCTATACTTATGTGCGATTGTCATTTTTTAGGGTTCCGTACCCAAAGGGAACCCTATTACTAAGGCTCCGCCGTTTGTCTGTCTGTCTGTCCGTCTGTCACCAGGCTGTATCTCATGAACCATGATAGCTAGACAGTTAAAATTTTCACAGATGATGTATTTCTGTTGCCGCTATAACAACAAATACTAAAAAATAGAATAAAATAAATATTTAAGGGGGCTCCCATACAACAAACGTGATTTTTTTGCCATTTTTATAGATAATGGTACGGAACCCTTCGTGCGCGAGTTCAACTCGCACTTGGCCGGTTTTTATATAGATAAATGTTAATTATAGTAGAGTGGGAGGAAGTTAGGAAACACAAAGATTTAAAAATCATGGGTAATGAGATAATGTTTAAAAATTAAAATCGTTTTTTATTAGTATTTTTGATTCACCTTCAATTATAATTAGAAATCTAGAAATTGTGCAGGTGGTACTATAATTATTATCTTGGTACCTAGCCCAACTAAGGTACCATATTATTGACATTAAATGGGTGCAGCATCTTTTAAGCATTGTGTCCTGGATATGTTTTACTGTGAAATTCTACATAATTATTTTCTCAAACAGTCAAGAAAATCCCATGCTTCTATACTAAATGTCGATCACAAAGACGATTATTCTGAAGGGCATAATATTTATACCAACTGAGCAAAATTTTTCGAATAGTAATCTGGTATAGTAGGTTCGGTCTGATTGCTTCTTACTTCTTCCACTTGAGGGTTAGCGGGATGATCTGGTGCCTGTGGCTGTACTTCTTCAATTGGGCTTGCTTGGTAAGAAGTGGATGGGTCAGAGACCATATGAGCAACAGCTCTTTCTGCAGCCACCTAACAAGTATGGCATATGCGACTGGCTACTTCTATCTGCAACAACCAATACATAATCATTTAAGTATTTAATTGAAACAATCAATTTGACTTACAGTAAAAGCACTATAAAACACATTTAAACTGATTCAACAGTCCCAGTCATAATCCACTCTTGAATAACATTATAAATTCTCACGTCACGAGGTAAGCAGGTGTGAAGTAGATGGCTGACTCTAGATGCAAGGGAACATCCACTTTGGAGACAAACACTACGGTAGCCAAGATGTCCAAGTTTACCAAGAGGTGGTTGAGCCAGTTGCCAGCAAGCTTGGCAAACATGGTCACTGCTGTTTGCCTGAAAGATGGAAAATGTTTTTAATGTCAGTTATCATTATTACTTTAAAATAAAACCTACCTACTCTGTCCGATAGTTACTTAGTACAATGTTAAATGTACAACAATCTTCATGTGCCTTTTAAATGTTTATCTATACTTATTTACCTTATTATTTTGTAAGTGTATAATGGTGAAGGAAAATGTCGCGAAGATTGCAAGCCAGCGGGGTGAGCTAATAAACAGGTGAGTAGGTGTACTTACAAGTTGTGGTGCACGCCACTGACGAATCACTGCTAGTATCATTCGTCATCTAAAGCTCGACGACCTAGTCTATTACAGCGAGTAGTAGATATGTCACTATTTACACAACGATCCATGGTATCAATATTCAATCGGTAGACCAGTCGTAGAATCCAAAATTACAAGTCCAATGTGGAAAAACACTCAAAACGAACACGCACTAAACGATACGAAACGAGTTAGTGATCCACACTTCACAGAGTTTTGGAGTAATTAAGATCATCTACGTGATCAATAAAGTGATTTGAATTTTGATTGAGAATTTAGGATTGAGAGCTGTCACTGTCAGTGTCATGTCATGTCAGCACAGACTAAAAATACATTAAAATCGATTAGTAAATGTGAATTGATTAGACGATGTATGTTTAAAATGTGGCGATGTATGACGATGTATGTATATATATATAATATATTTTGTTTACTGTTTATTACGTTAATCCTAATAGATTAAATAAATTAATTAATTAGATTAATTGTTTAATCATCTGGTAAAAGCATTTTTTAAATATGTGGTGTGAACTCTGTCACGTTAATCAATTATAATTTAATCGATATTCTATTTTATTCGTAACCTTTACTTAATTTTAGGATTTCTCATTTTCCAGATTGTAGATTGGGCTGATTTTTCACAATAAGAATTAGAAAAAAATAACCCTTTTTTTTAAACCCTATCTCAACTTATTACAATTGGGCCCAGAAATCCCCGTCTCCATTGAGTTTCCCATGCCTATTCTAAAACCAATATGGCTTCCATCCACCTTTCAAAAACTTAGCCTCCATACCATGTCAGGACCAACGACGTCACTAGCGATCTGACAAAACGTTTATATCCACACCTATCGCTTACAACATCAGCATGGCATACAAATCTGTACCAACATTGCCGTTAATGTATAACAACACTGCGCGTTCCCCGTTTCTGCATAACACACGGTTGTAGAAGTAACGGCCCCATTCCAGGGATTGTTTTGTTTCCTGTGAAAATTTTCTTTGTTTGCGAAAATGGCTTTAATGTGTGTATTTAGTGGTTTAATAAAGGACCTTGTTGTTAGTGTTATAAGTTGTGCGGTAGATAAAGGTTGTATTACATAAATTCGTTTCGATAATTTCACTGAACTGACATTTCTCGCTTGTTGTAATATTAAATCATCAAAACGTTTTTAATAAAAACATGAGAAAATTTTATCCAAACCGGCTATCTTAAAGATTCCGCTATGTCTGTTAACTGAGATGAAAAAATAATTGAATAACCTACAACTACGTATAAAAGATAGAGAAATAATTTTCTTTGCTCGGCTTTTAATTTAATCTAAAATGTAAATGACCTGATGTAGTTTTCATCCTGTTAAGGCGATTATGTTATTACACGAAGTAACTTTTTATGAAAATGTTTAAGTTGGCTAATTACAGGCACCCCTAATTCCTCTATTTTGGATAATTAGTTTCTCATAATATACCGTATCAAATAACATAATTTTATTTAAAGATAGTTGTTTAATAAATAAGGGATAAGTAGGTACATAAAACAAGTATCACAATCGTCACATTAAAATCATTAAGTTAGACAACACTACATAATACATCAACATGCTATCTATAGATATATCAGTGTCTACAGTTTTAGAAGTATAACGCATTCGTGATACGAACACGTCAGCTTTAATGGATAATGCATGTAAATCGATCAACACTTGAAGCCATCCATAATATTGAACGTTTTTTGCGCCCATACTTTTTATGGAATGATTGGGAATTCTGTTTGATGGCTCCTCTCGTACGTCACCTTGGAAACATGCAAATACTTCCACAAACTTTAAACGCCTTTTTTAAGGAAAACGTATCAATGTCATATTTGGGACCGAAATGAAAGATTTTTCTGTTTGTCAAGGTAATTTTAATTTAATATTTATGGCTCTTCTTATCGAGATAAATTATGTTTTTTGGAAATGTAAATTGGAATTTACGTTATTTGGGCTGTTCTTGGAACGATTAAGACTTTTTGTTTTGCGATGGTTAGGTGCTGCGTCAACATGAAAAAAGAATTTATAGTGACCAGATAATTGAAAGACAACTCACTAACTAAATAAGAGGGTTACAGAACATGTTTTCTAAATGATAATGTTATGTCGCTAATTCTTGTGGTATTGAGACGATAGATATCTGATACTATTTTGCTGTGTCCGACAAGGTCCATAATAATCACATATAATTTTATGTTACCACTAATTTTTTAATCTATCATCATCAATGTGTACATTGTGGAATGCAAATAAAGTATTGAGTATTAAATAAAGTAAAATATGTGAGGGTTAAAAAGCTTCAAATTACTAAACATAACTTTTATATTTTAATAAAAGCTTGTGTTTTCCAAAACGTATTTGATGCAGTTACACTCATGTTGTATGGTCGTTACAACGCAATGCCAACATAAAACTAGTTACAAGTACACAAATAGACCATGAATAGTACTCCGGGGCGGAATAGTAACGGTTTCCTGGAAACGTCGAGAGTTGTCGGGGATAGTTAGTAGGGTGTGCCTCAGGGTACGTCGTTAGGACCTCCATTATTGAGCCACGAATTAGAATCCTTTCTATTAACCTAACTAGTTTAATGTGAGTTGGAATTTACGGGTTCACGGGTAATTTAAGTTATTTATTGTGGGTAAATTCTCCTCTATCGTACATTACGTTGTTATTGTTTTACGCCTTATTATGTTAAGCTTGAAGTTAACGTTGGTGCATACTGACAGCTTGTTGTGTACAAGAACATTAATCTATTGTTCTCAGGCGACTCCTACAACGTGCATGGAATAATAAACAGTAGATAGAATTTCCTTTTATAATCCACATTTATTGAGATGATGAATTTTGTTATACTTGAGGTAATAAAATATTCAGGTGCTCAAAGTTGAATGCCAAAATGCCTTCCACTTTATAAGTAGATATTTTACAAATAAATCAACAGGTAACAATTTATCTTTCCGAACAATTTACCAGAAATACCATAACATGCGGACGTTGTTTAGACTAACGATATTTTATGCGATTTAGAATATCAACAAGCAATTTTTCGTAATGAAACTTTACAGAAACTTGTATAAAACAGAAGTTACTTTATCGTATTTTCGAAGGAACCTTAAAGTTTGTTCCGGTTTAAGGCCGATGGTTCGGTAACTTTTGTCCGTTGTTTTGTCAAATTTAAGTCGCCTAACTGTTGTGTTACAGTTCGTAAACTGATATTTTAAGGTAAATGGATTAGTTTGGGAAATGGTAGGGTACTTCGACATGTTTATTTATAGATTGAATCTATTCGTTGATTTTGGAATTAGTCTAAGTGTCCATTTGCTGATGAGATTAAGCTTAACAGCAAACATTCTTTAAAAAAAATGGACTATATAAACAAATAAAGATCGTTAGTTTTTAGATCGTAATGATGTGATGCTATTAAAAACACCATTATTTTCTTTGATAAAAAACGTAAATATCAAAGTGTTAACTTCGCCTCTCGTAATAATGCGCGCTAGTGCTTGTAATGATGGCCTGTTTCCTTTTAGGATCAAGCTATGAAAAGCTTTTTAGCTTAGTGACTCGGACGGAAGAACAGTTTTGTTTTATTTTTCAATTACTTTTAATAGCAGTGGAGAACAAAAAGGTCATCATTTTAACTATCTTTAAGTTCTACTTCAAGTACTATTGTATTGAGCATTTTGTTTGATAACTGCTCTTAAAAATCATATTGGATCAGGAAGTGTTTTTTAAAATTTGAAGTTTTATAATAAAACAAATAAAGAAAATTGGCACAGAAACACATGCATATAAATGTTAAGATAACTTAAATTACTTAACTTCTTACTTACTTAACTTAACTTAACGAAAAAAAAATATAAGCACGAAACAGAAATAATCGGCAACAACGATAATCATAAACTTATTAACCATTATCTCAGTTAACTGTAGGTACATGTGATAAAACTCATATATTCACAAAGCCACACTAAAGCTTAGTCATTACCTAAATAGCTGAAAACTCAAGCAAATAACGTTTATTATGTCTAAAGCAAGCACCGCTGTGTTCCTTACATAATATGCCTGAGCAAACATCTTTGTACTATGAACAATCCAGTTTATTAAAACACTTTCATTATATTCAGTCACGTTTGCTCTCTCTGTTACCAAAGTTAAAGATTGTCAAATTCATGGTCTTTTCAACTGTGTAACTTTTCTCTCCCGTCCTTTGGAATGTGAAAAATTAAGTTCATTGAAGAAAGTTTTGGTTACAATCCTTGATGTTTTCGAATGTTTTCTGTAGAATGAATTATTTTTAGGTCATTGGTGACTTTGATGTTTATTGTGTAGCTTTTTGTTGAGAACGATTATAGTTAGCCTTTGAAGTACTCCAGTATTTTCGTATTTTGTAAATGTACCTATAAACTCGTCTGGTCGACACGGTTGGCGCAGTGGTTAAGCGATTGACTGCTGCGCTGCGTGTCGCGGGTTCGATTCCCGCACGGAACAAATATTTTTATGACCTACAAGCAGTTGTTCCAGGTCTGGCTGTTTGTGTATGTGCTTTTAAATGTTTGTAAATGCACCCACGATACAGGAGAAATTATTAGTGTGGGGCAACGTTTAAAAAAAAAACCCTTTTGAACATGTTCTTGATTAAGCAATTTTTTCTCAAGGCCTAGACTAACATCAACAAGTTCAAAAGAAATACTTATCTTTACCAAGAAATACTCGATTTCTAAACAATATATTGTTAATATGCTTTACTATATTAAACAATACAATCTTCTTGAAGGATTTTTAAAAACTACTGCTATCTTCAGCAATTATTTCTATTGTCAACATTAGATTAATGTTAAATGTCCATCCTATTAAGTTCGAGTGTCATGGTTAGCATAGTTAAAAATTTTACACCACTCCATAGGACCCAAGAGGGTAGTTGTAACAAATCTGACGTCACAACATCCCAGTTCAGTCAGTTTCGTAACAAGCAGAATTTTACGTTCATTTTTATTCCTGGAACTTGCTATGGTTATGATTTCTTTGAAAGTATGATACGAGTTTTTATTGATGTCTTAGCAGTTTTAGGCGTAGAAATTTTTGTAGTCTTTTTTATTTTTAGGTCACGTTCTTCTTCTTTATAGGTATTGATCGTAATGTTGTCTTCGTAAAAAATATTAAAATGCTTACTTTGAACGACAGCTTTAAAGATCACTAAAACCTATTGAATATGAATTTCTTATTGTGTACAAAAGAACGTGAATCATGTTTGAACATAATCAATTCTTTGTTAATATTTTTATGAGAATATCTGACGATAATTTCACTACTTGCTTTGTAGGAGATATACCTGCGTTTTGTGTAACCTTGGCAACTTACTGTAAAGCAAGCAAGCACATACCAAATCGAGTACAAGTAACTCATATCAAATCATCTCGTTAAATCTGTACAATCAAACCATCAACTGTTGACGCTTCCACCAGCAGTTGGCCACCACCAATAGTTACGTCAATTAGCTCTGCTATCTCATATTGTATCTCTGCTCAACCTCCGTGTTAATCTCAAGATTACTCGTGGGCGGCAACCCTCTCAGTTATATTACGTCATTATGCTTCTCTACTGCCAGGTGTTTGAAGATACGTGCTACTAACCGTTATTATATTGGCTTCATGGGATGTATACTGTTATGTTATGATTAGGATTTTCTTCAACTTTTTGAGTTTATGTGATTTTTAAGAGATGCTTTTAGATTTGGAAATAGCGTGTGCAATTTCGTTCGTTCCTTTCTGATGTCGTAATATACTAATAATCAACTAAGATGTTGTGTTGCATGTTTCTTTTAAATACATAGGTATATTCAATAACACTCAGGTAGGCGTGGAAATAATTCAAACGGTATAAATGCAATCACTTATATTTCCTTGATTTTACAAATTATCAAAAAGGCTTCATGCGAAGGCGCAACTTGTTTTTATAAACGCTGTGGCTGGCTGGCTGGCTGGCGTGGCGGTAGCTTTCACACCCCCCACTTAGGCCTTGTCGTAGGATGTGACGTCACGGCAATGGCAGTTTGGCTGGCTGGCTGTCAATACAGTGGCGACATCTTTGGCGGGCGTTACAATTCTTAAGAGTATGTAAGGATCGTAGTAGGTGGTGTTCTGTAGTTCCTGCCTTCCCCCATGCAATGCTTCGGGGAAAAAGGCGTGAGTTTATGTATGTGTGAGAATAGCCCACTTCAGCAAAGCTGTAGGTATAGCTAGTTCATCTGGGAGAAATTAAAAATATTGAATAGCTTTAAAAACTATTCTCAATACAATCTGCAACTATCACAATCAATCATAATACTGACAGCACGTCGTACTATTGTATAGAATCAAGTTTTACTGAACAGACAGCTGTGCTGTTGGAGAGTTTGTTGCGCCACTTTTTCCCAGCTAAAGCACTAGGATGTGGTGAAGGGCGGGTTTTTGGGGGTTTGTCTTATTTAATTTTGACGTTCTAAAAGTGCTGATTCTCAGCCTAATAAATGACTTTTGATTTCATTTTGAGCAGCCTTCTCAAGCAACTAATGAAGCCATAAAAAGAGCAGCAAGAAATAAAAAAATCTGCTTCGAGAAACTTGCAGCGATTAATCAATTTCCAAGAGTACAGGTGCCGCCAAGTTTCGGCTTCGATTAAAACTGCATAAAGCCATAACTAGGCAAGAGTGTTTCATTATTAGTTCAACGGCAGTATGAAACTACGGGGCTACTGGCGTTATTTTATGAGCTTATTTTATTAAAGAACTTGGGGTGGTATACTGGACTATATATTTTAACTTGGTAACTTTTTGTTTTTTAAGGTTGGTAACTTTTTGGAAAACACCCTGGTGTTCCATAGGTCACATAAAAAATGGTGGTTAGCATTATTCCATCTGTGGGTTTTGGCCTATTTTCCAACTTCATCGTCAACATTTCAATACTGCTTCGGTTTTCCACATCCTTAATCCTGGTTTATCCCCATCCCATTAAATCTGAAAGGTTCGGTTTGGGGCTAAACCTGATCTTATCTTGAATCTTAGTGTCGATCTCACGATGGAAAATCAACAGTTTCCGATGATATCATGTGATGGATGACCGGTAAAATATGATACTCAAATTGCCCCATATTATCCTTAAATATCGCTAAAGATGTTAAAATAGCACCGATAAATTATAAAGGCTATCATAAATCTATAGCCTCATAAAATTGAGCGCCTGAAATTGTACTTTGATCTTACTGTTAATTCATACTGCAGTTTTTGTTTTTTAAATCAGGTGAGTAAACATAACTTCGGTTCAGTTTCTCTTCTAAAACTGTACAACTTCTAACTAGCCGAGACTGTTTCACTATTAGTTCAGTAACTTCAGATATTTTATAGGATAGAGAAGATATTATTTAATGAAGCATTAGATAAGTATACGCCCTCTGGTCTATAACTTTTGTAGAAGAGTGATAAAAATAGTATCATTCTACCGTGCTTATCGTTAGAAATACGCTAGCTAGTTTTTCCAGTATTATCTGGACTTAAGAGAAAAGAGTATATATTTTGTTCCCACGGGAATGACTATACTGTAATATGTGGAGTATGTGGTAGCCTAGGCAGAAGTTAGACCGTTATTGCATTTGCGAAATTCCTTTGCTAAGGACATCCCCGCGAGAATAGGGCAATCTACACTGAAGATTGAATATATTATTATTTTATACGCACTTGTTTGTCTGTCTATATCGTGTGAGCTGTAAAACTCCTGAATAAGAAATATGACCATGATTATGCAACAACCCACGCAAGTGTGACAACAGTGATAGTCATAGACGCCAAAGATGTTGCTACTTTTAAGCAGGACTTTCACGACCTAATCCAAATCAGAGTTATACCAGACTGTTGTTGGTTTAATGTTTGAATAAATCATTTTAGTAACAGATTTAAAATCACAACCGCTGAACCAACAATTCTTGCGTGCACCGAGACGAAACACACTCCCTGAAAACACAAACTAAACCAATTAATTAATCAAACTTTTCTTCATTGTATCATCGTGTATTTTCGCTGAAATTAATTACATCCCAATACATTTCAGTTATTTATCATCCAGTACAGTTCTGAATTAATCATCGTTCGCTTGCACATCGCGAGGTAATTTATGAACGCCATCCATTGCATTAAGCGCGTATAATAATAAAGGCTCAATTCGGGAATGTTGGAATATGATATGTATTTAGTTTACAAGTTTTTGTTGAATTTGTGCGCTATCATCAAAAGTGGATGTATCATATTTTGTGTTATTAGCATTGTCGAGGCTTTCGTATTGATACTAATTGATTATTTTAAGGTTATGTTTTCATCATGTTGCATACTATAATTTGATGTTGATATGGTGCTTAAAATTACTCACGACAATATGCACGTAGTCCAAGACAGCATTGTTGATTTTGTGCAAGGCAATATTAGTATTGGATTAGCAGGGAAGACCTGAATCAGACTCGCACGGACTAGGGAAGCATGGCACAAAAGGGAGGAGCCTATACACAGCAGTGGGTAGAACAAGGCTTCCGATGATAAAAATTATGATGAAGATTATTATAACTTTTACCATCTTTAGCGGATGAATATGCAGTCCCAAATGAAGTATTCCTGAATATCTACTGTTAGTTAAACATTCAAAGAATATTATCTCTTAGTATGACAGTTTCACCCATTATCAAAGTTATGATTTCCTACAATACGAGCAATATAATTTAGCAACTCATGCATAGTTTTAGTTTCAAATATTATTGTAGTAGGTCAACGAGGATCCAAAACTAATTATGTTTCTAATTACGATGTTGTGGTTTTGTGTATTGGGCAGCTACATGATTAGTTCTATTACTTTGTTACCAGAGCAATTTCTGATGTGGTTTTCGATATTGGTATTTATGTTATTTACTTTCGTTTTTTTAATGTATGTTTTTATATGGGGCAGTAATTAACAACAGTGACTAAATAAATGTAAAATGAAATAAATTTGTTAAAACGGTATTGAAAACTAAACAATAGAAAATATTCTTAATAAGCTTGAATAGCTAGATAATAAAATGGAAAAAAAAACACCTAGTAATTATAATAAGGCTGATGTTCATCGTGAATAGAACTCTGATTTAAAATTAACAGTTTTTCTAGCTCTAGGCGAACATAAATTACCTTAAGAGTCTATTATACATAATTTAATTGAAGAATAATATTGATACAAAATTCTTTTGTATATTTACTTCATTAGGTTTAATATTTTTCTTTTCGTTTAGACCTATTAGTGTATGGCCCTTAGGCGTTATTCCAATCCTAAGATAGTAAGCGGTTTTGATTTTCCCGAGTTTGTTTTTTGTTACAGCCCAATATAAACAGAAGCCCAGAATAAAATACGGTATTTAATTAGTGACTGAGTGATGAAATAGGTTAATTTATTTCTGTTTTAGTTTTTGCAAAATAAAAATAGTGGTCCATGAGGAACCACATTAGTACAACATGTTGAAGTTTTTCCCCATGGGAAAATCAACGAACCCCAATATTATAGCTAGTGGAATAAAAAGGTCCGCGTTATCAAATCGAATAAGTTTTAAATTATACTTAATCCTTATAAATGATCAATCAAGATCAAAATATATTATTTCACATAAGCCTACATTCGCAATTATGAAATTTCAGAAGCTAGCTGCACGGTTCCAATTGGTCGTTTCCTATGGAGAAGAGCCGGCAAGAAACTCCACGGTTACTCTTTTAAAAATAATTGGCTTTTACAATGTTTTCAAACCACAGCGTTTATAGGTATGAGAGGACAGTGTAGGCCCGTCAAAAGTAACAGGTACGTAACAAAATAGAAAATGGTCTACAAATCTACAGTCTAATAAGCCTACAACGTTCTCACATTAAAACAAAATATTAAAAAAAAAAAACCGGCCAAGTGCGAGTCGGACTCGCGCACGATGGGTTCCGTACAATTATCTATAAAAACGGCAAAAAAATCACGTTTGTTGTATGGGAGCCCCCCTTACCTATTTGTTTTATTTTAATTTAATTATTTATTTTTAAAGTGGATATATATCTAAATATTCTGTGAATATTTCAAGCATCTACCTGTTGCCGTTATCAATATCGAGGAAAAACGAACAAAAAAATCACGTTTGTTGTATGGGAGGCCCCTTATATATTTATTTTATTCTGTTTTTTAGTATTTGTTGTTATAGCGGCAACAGAAATACATCATCTGTGAAATTTTCAACAGTCTAACTACCACGGTTCATGAGATACAGCCTGGTGACAGACGGACAGACAGACAGACAGACGGCGGAGCCTTAGTAATAGGGTTCCCGTTTTACCCATTGGGTACGGAACCCTAAAAACAATACAAAATATTATTAAAATAATAAAAGTTAGAATCTTGTTTAAATTAAAATTGTAGGTATTTAATAGTGTCAAATAAAAAAAAATATTATGTCAAGGAAGTATGTAAAAAAATAAAATAAAAATAAAAATAGTAATTTGGGAGCAGTTAATAGACATTTACATATTTTTGCTGTAAATGAGGTACCAGGGAAGTCACATGTGCAGAAAGAATGAATGCCAAACTTCCTTGTCTTCCTTGTCTAATCTTATAATATTATTTTTTGAAAAGGACACGTTTCATAAGGATTTTGAATTTTCCATCGCTAAGTTCAGACTTTGGCAACTTGTTATAAAAGAGGATACTGTTTATAAGAAATGATGTTTTAGTTAATCTAAATTTGGTTATCACAAGCCTAAGTTTTTGCGAACATAATAAAATACTTTCTAAGATATAATGAGAAGGCAGATGATGGCTATAATGACAAAAAGAGAGAAAATTGTTGAAACGTTCTTTCACATTTAGGAAATGATCTATAAATCACCCGTATCTTTAGATTAACTAAGTGCCCGTTCACAATAGCCACACCACATCGCAGCAAAAAAATGTGGGCAAGCAGTGGTTACGTGCGAATAGTGTCGCCGCAACTTTTTGGAGTTTGTGTGGTTGTCGCTAGGAGTTGCGATGTGGTAACGTTGTGGCTAGTGTATGCAGACACATTGACTCTGGCTGTGTCAGTGTCGTTGCGTTGACGCAACGTTGTGGTTGCTTTGTGGCTGCAACGTCGCATTGATGTGGTCGATATCGCCCACACGGTTGATTTTGACGGCCAAACTATTCATTTTCATAAAAATTTGCGCCCGTCCACGTCGTGTCGTTGTGATATGGTTTTGGTGATCGGGCCCTTACTTATCTATAACAACATAAAATTAAATATGTGTCCTATATTATGACTAATAGTGCCTTTCTTTCCAGATAAGGCACCATCTGAGGCAACATTTCGCGGTGCAGAGTTCCTATCGTACGACCTGACGCAGACCGGCGGCGAGCCTATAGTCAGCACACAAGACGCCATCTCACTGTACTTCAAGACGCGACAGCCTAATGGACTTCTCTTTTATACTGGTGAGCTTTTCTTTGCCTTTGTAGTAACTATGAGTACCGTGAAAGCCTTACTTTTGTCTAAAATCAGTACTTTTTCTACAGTCTCTAATGATTATGCTTCTTTCTTTGTTGTAATAATTTGTTCGAAAGTTTTTAAGTCAAAGACAACTCACAACGCGTGATATTAAGACTGGAAGTATGACTAGACTGGTAATAATAAAAAGACACCTTTATATCATTATGGATGATATAGAATTTTAATTTGATGTAACCAGAACATTTCAACATATTTGTATTTAAAACAATTTTAAATTTTTTTGTGTCCATGACCATGGACCATGGAGTTTCTTGGCCGTTCTTCTCCACAGGAACCTACTACGCCTTGGAACGGGCAACTAGGTTCTTCTATCTGACTGACCGACTCCTTGATAGTTCAAAAGTGCCTGTAAATGGTTTATTTGACTTAGATTCTTCGAGTTGAGTTGAGAAACGTTTGTTAGTGAATAAAATAAATAAGAATTTAAGTTCTAATAAACTAAACAACGCTAGCAAGCCAAGTATAGTTATTGTATCCCGTAACTTCCTTTTATATCACTAACATTCTCTTAGTTGAGAATAACGGCGAAGTAAATTCATGAAGATAATTTTCTTTAACAAAGTCTTTTGCATTCAGGTCATGAAGCTGATTACCTCAACCTCGCTGTTCGAGATGGTGGCGTCTCTCTTACTATGGGTCTCGGCAATGGGAAGCAGGAGATGCATATCAAACCAGCTAAGACCAGGTTCGATGACCATCAGTGGCATAAGTTGACGGTGCATCGGAGGATACAAGAGGTAAGAAATATTTGCACACGTCATCAATCGATAAGGTATACTCGTATTTGTCTATGTTACAGCTGAATAGTTTCAACCTGAGTGAAGTTTCAATTTACTGGGAATTGTTGTCGAAAGTGGTAAATCAGATTTTTTTTGATTTTTTTATAATGGCTAATGATAGATGGAAGGGGAAAGAGATTAGGGAAAATCTTTGATTTCTTTCTCAATATTTCTTCTGTGATCTCCTGGTATATCGCAATATTCATTTCGACAAGTACATTATGATTATATCTCCTTGTAAATATTTCACATAAAATATATTAGCTCATACTATAACCAGCTACAATCAACCACCGTCGGTTGTACCCTTTCTTATGTATACGGCCCACATGTTCCCAGATTTCATCAGCCGAAAATAAAGCGCTTTCATCGCTGTACAAATATTTTATGACCTCAGGCCCGTACTGCAAACTCTATAACTTGAACTCAGATCGATAGCAAACGACTTATGGCCCATTGGCGTGTTTAAACCGAGATCCATCCATCATTGGAGTCATTACTTCAAAAAACCGAATCGATTCGTATTCGAGTAATTTGATTATTAAAGTCAGAACGATTTTTTGTTGAAAGGCGAATTTTTCCAAGTGTTTTGGTATTCTGAACGTAATTAGTGTGGGGATCGATCTTGTACCTATGGCCTTTGTAATTGAAGCAATTTTGTGGCGATAAATTCGGTCGGTAGTGGAGTCGGGTATATGTTTCCTGTATGCTCGGGTCGGCGTGTGGTGGAGTGTTTGAACGATGATCGTTTCACTGGCGCGTAATTAATTTTGAAAAATGTTAACCTGGAAATATTCTTTGAAAGATTTTGTTGTTGTTTTTGCCTTCGTCCTACTTTACTACGGGTCACATGATTAATACTTTTGTATTACTTTGGTCTACTTGAAAATAGTTCTCTTTACCTTTATTGTTGGGCGTCGGCGCCAGTTATGTTTAATTCTCGAAGTTCATATGTACCACATTATGAGAACCTTGTTGTTTTGTGGTATTTTTATATACAGTACGAGTAGGTACATACGAGTAAGCATGAGTACCAAATAGCAGTGTTAAGAGTAGATATTATAAATTATTTTCGACAGCTTTGCATTCGTATTACTCTTTATTACTTTCATCCCAAACAAGTTTTATTTCAACGTATCTTACTCCAACAATTTCAACATTGATGACTGTTTGTTCAATTTTAAAAATTAATAAACATTGCAACATTCGTCGACGTTGAATTTTATTTATGTTTCGTTTTTAATTTTTATCCTCGAGCCTGTCATGATTACGTGTGCTCCGAGCAGCCGGAACGTCGAGAAAACAAAATTGAACAATAACTGTGGAGTAATTTAATCGGTAGTTGGTTTTATTTCTGCACTCAATGCTGATGAGACGCAACGAAACGAATTTTTGAGCTTTGTTTGCCAATGAAAAATGAAAGCACGATGACCAAAGCATGGTCTGTTTGATCATCCAGCGTGTTTATTAGTGAAATATGAAGTTATGTCTGACATAATAAATTGGCCCGAACTTTCACATTATGTTACCGTCGTTCTCGCTTTTAACAGCTTTGACAATGTGCCAAAGCTTACGCATATGATCGGTCCATATAAGCATACTTTGTGACCTCAATAACTTTCAGTGGTTCAATTTTCCACAGAATTATAGCGATAATATTAAGAGAAGCTGGTGTATATATGGTCTTGGTGTTATCCATTAGCTTTATCTTTGTGTCTTATAAGCATACATTTTCATTCTGTCTCAAATCAACCCTACCAGATCACACCAATTACACCATTCAAGTGAACTAACCATTCAGAACGAGGCACAAACCGCTAGTAAATAGTTTATTTACGTACTGCGTGCGGGCGTCCATCCCTAGCTATTCCGTTATCGTTAATTATGTATTTATGTGGGGCTTTCTCATTCTTTGAGAATATTGGTGGCTTATCGAAACTGCCTATAGTTGGGCTAGTGGCCTGGATTTGATGCGTAGATTTATGGTCTTCAAGCTTTGTGATAGATTTTTTTTTTTCGGTTTTAAGGTCAGATGTCAGTGTTTGGGTTTTTTAGCGCTAACTTGGGTTAATGAACTGTTCTCAAAAAAATTGTTGATAATTTTTGACGTGACAACGTCTTATAATTCGATGGAGCCGGCTGCACGCACGAAAAAACATGACTCATGCGGCGTTACCTCTCATGCGGCGTTACCTCTCATGCGGCGTTACCTCTCATGCGGCGTTACCTCTCATGCGGCGTTACCTCTCATGCGACGTTACCTCGCCCTGAGGCGTTCCATTTAAGGCTTATGAAGTTGTCACGTTCAACTATCGTCAGTAGACCGACTTTACAGACATCGGATTTTTTTTTGTATGATTTTGAGCTATTGATCTTTTTCTGACGGATATCATTTGTCGCGAAACGTCGCTTCGCATACTAATGAGGCTTATTATTGTTTCAGATCACGCCGTTTACGAGTTTCTGCAGGGTAAGTAATATTAATATATACTTTTACCAAATCTTCCTTAAGACTTCCGGTATCTTTGTCTTCGTTATCACACAATGTGACTGTGAAACAGTCACATTGTAATCCGTGTATATTTTCAAGGCATCTATTTCTTTGAAAATAATTGTGTCATAAAGTAAATACAGAATACGTAACTTGGCTGTTTAGCAATAATTGCTCTACTTTCTTGTTTCAGTTCTCGTAAATCAATCTAATTTTATTGACAATTTGCATAAGTAATATTACCATGAGAACTATACCATGAATTATATAATTGCTGCAGGACTTAGTTGGAATTTTAATTCCCTGGAAGTCATTTTGCAACAGACAGCTATTTGTTTCTGTTCTAGAAAACTAATTGTAGAAATATTAATTTTACTAATGAGGAAAGCTATTTCAGTTTTCTGTTGAAATTAATTTCGTTTTAATTAACAAAATAAGGCGTTGTTGGTACAATAATAATGAATTCATCAAATATCAAGCCTTCATACCTTGAAGGGCGAGGCAGCTGCAGAGATAATATAATACGAGAAACTATTCTACAGGGTGGACATGCCCAGGGGTATCCGAAAATACTTAATGTATGTTCCGCGATTTCTTGATAATTTTGGAGTTATAATAAATATTCTTAATAAAGCAGCAACTAGCTCAAATTATAATTAGCACCGAATTAATAAAGACGAGAATGGCAAACGCGAAGTTCTGACGGCAGTTATTCTCGTAAAACTTATTAAACTTGCAACGATATGAATAAAATAAGCCGTGTTTACAATGACCGAGTGTATTTAGTTTTTTAATAGAACTCTGTTAGCAGAAATTTTCAAAACGTATAATATCCAGATACTACTACTGTTTGATCCTCTATTTAATTAAGTTCATGCTATTTTACATTCGCTACGGAGGAGGTAAAGAGTTACAAGCTCTAGTTAGAATCCTGTTGATTTGGACGAATCACTTTCAGGACTTCTAAAATTACATATATATGTGTCGCGACCATCACTTTTGTTAGGGTTCCTAGTCAACGTAGTCCCATAAACCTAGTTTCGCCATATCGTCGACGTAGTGAATGTGAAAAATAGCTCTTTATTTATTCACTTTGTTCTATCTTGGACCTTTATTTTATTCAGAAACATAACACCATGCAGCACGCGTAACATGACCAATTCTATCTTTATTCTACCAAGAATAGACAAAGTTATCTAGCTATCCAACTCGACATCTCTTCTGCCCGAGCACGGCGCGACCCGTAGACTCGCGTTTCTATGAAGACAAAGACATAATATTTATTCTTTCCTTAGCAACGGGAGGTAGCCAGTGATGTAGATTAACTAAAAATTCTACGATAATTATTACGTTTCGTTATCGAAAAAAATGTGTCAAATGACATGTTTTTAATTAATAAAAACAAGCGAAAAATCGTTTTATTTTTAACTAAAAAAAAAAAAACAAGTATCTCGAAAACGGGACGTTCTAGGCAAAAAAATACAGAATTAAATTTCTGTATTTTTTTGCCTAGAAAGTCCCGTTTTTGAGATACTTGAATTGAATTTCCCCCCCCCCTGTGTCACCGCCGTGTAAACAGCACCCCAACATGAATTTATGGAATAAATACAATTTTTTTTCCAACATGAATTTAAGGAATAAATACAATTTTTTTTCCAACATGAATTTAAGGAATAAATACAATTCTTTTTCCAACATGAATTTAAGAAAATATAGGTTCTTTTTTTTATGGTTTTTTTACATCATCTCATGGTTGGTTTTCGACTAGAGTAACAATTGGTTTCCCAACCAACCGTATTTTATGATGCTTGATCGCAATTTCTTTCATGACAGTTCAGCCACGTCGCGTGCATTGCGTTATTTACGTTGTTGAGCAGACGATTTTTTCAAACTTTTTGAGTAACATTTTTAAGATACATAGATACTCAACTCTCAGATAAAAAAAATAGAAAGAGTTTTAATACAACGTCACGTTTTCTTCTAGAAACAAAAACAGAAGAACTGTTGAGTGTCTTCAAAGTGAGAAACGACAAACTACCCTCTTACCGTGTTGGGACAATCACATAATAACACTCATTAATCAAACTCAAAGCATTTATTTCAAATAAACCAATTACAGGCACTTTTGTTTTTTTTTTTTGATTTAATTGTCAAGGGGTCAGTCAGTCATAAAGATGAAGCTAGTTGCCCATTCCAAAGCTTAGTAGGTACGGTCTATGGAGAAGAACGGGCAAAAAACTCCACGGACACTCATTTAAATTGACGTATGATTCAAAAATATTGGTTACAGCATTCATGTTGAAATTATACATGAGAGAACGATGCAAAACGTCAAAAGCGTTTGTAATAAAAAGAAAAAAAAAAGTAAGCCATGGCCGCTAAGAGATGACCAGTTCTTACTGATGGCGCCCGTTCACGAACATGACGCATGGATTAGCACCATTCAGCTCAACTATTTTGAAGGGGGCTAAATGATCCAACACACCCGCCACCATCAGCGAGACATTACAGTGAGCATGACATACTCTCAGCTGCCAGGGCACAATCAAGTCTATGAAAGACGTATACAGTAAATGGTAGCTTTATAGTAGGTATAGTATTCAAACCTATGAAGCTATGGATTAGGAATTTCCATCAAAACCCTTGGATTATGATGAAAAGTGAGTTACGTAATAATGGTGCTGGTTTTTTTATAAAGGATAAAAAATATATACAGTTGCACCAACCTGATTCTATCCCCCTCTGCAACTAAAAGCGAGACGGCAAAAGTTAAAAATAGTTCCTGAATTAAAACTTTCCTGGATTAAAAGAGTCGCTCAGTAACGGGGGCGCCACTGTCAATGAACGGGCGTTGACAATAGTCGCACCACAATGGTTTGCAGTTGAAATATAAATTAATGTGCTACTGTTTAGACTGAGTCTCAATATGAAACTCAGAAACCTGTTCTGTATCAATTTGCATTTGGAAATGGATATTATCCAAATATTACAGTATCATGATTCGTGATACACAAATTAATATAATTTACCCAATTAATTATATTATCTGTTTATTCAGTTATGATTTATGATGTTAACGTGAATTATGGAGTTTAATTTTGGATCTCTCATTAAGGATGGAAATAATTATGTTATAATGTAAATTGTATATAGATTTTTGTAAATATTTCCTTAATGATATATTTTTGGACCCTGAAATTTAGATTTAATAATTTTAATTTAAGCTAAATAAGCTAGATGGACCGACGACCTTAAAAAGGTGGCTGGGACAGACTGGATGCGGAAAGCGGAGGGCAGGGTGTTGTGGCGCAGCCTGGGAGAGGCCTATGTCCAGCAGTGGACTGCTATAGGCTGAGTTGATTGATTGAATTTTAATTTGAGGTTGAACGTGTAGTTTGTACATCGGAGACATTCAAAATTAATTTTGTATTTAATCGTTGTTAGTTGTTCTACGATATCTTGAACCCAACGACAAAATAATATGTGGTGACGCTTGAGGGAGGTCTATGTCTAGCAGTGGACGTCTTTCGGCTGAAATGCTGATGTTATAAACAATTAACATGCACAATTTCAGATTTTCGTTGAAAGACTTCAGATTTCAATAATAATCATAGTTACATAATTATAATCATAAATTCATATCTTTATAACGACTCGATGCTTGATTACAATTCCATCTCTCGATTTTCCATTATCTCGGGGTAATTACAAAACATTGTTCGATTAACAAAATGGAGTGCCGATCGATGGTTCAATCAATCAACAAGTTAGTAATGGCCCTGTTACTTTACAGATTGCTTGGAAATTTTGATTTGGTTATTTGAATATTCATTATATTTGGATGCCCCTATTGTTTTTATGATGACAGATGTGCGAACCTTGATAAGAGTAAGCTAGATAAAACATATGTATCAGAAAGATGTGGTAATATTTAATGGTGTGAATCAAACTGAACAACTTTCATCTTTCTTTCTTTCCATGGAACCAACATCGTAATCACAAAAAAAATATTAACTGTCGCATACAAAACTTCAAGGCCTACTCGAGCCAAATGTATGCGAGGGCGGCTGATTATTTTTTCGCGATACATGCTGAATAAAATAATTAATACATTTACCTATGTAATTTTTAAGATTGTACATAATAAAACGTATTCTTTCTATATATAAATTTAACGTCTCGTAAATATTGAGAGTATAAAAGATGAAATTGGCTCTGGAGCGTGGTGGTATTGACACTAACAAAGAGAGAGCAGTGAACTAAGTCAGGTTGTGGATAATGAAGGTGATAAAGAAATGCAACAAGTATGTTTTTAAATGTAAGCAGTGACAATAAAAAACTAATTGTCAATCGTTGATTACTGTAAAGTTTCTATAAGATAAAAACTAAAAAAGTACCGGATGACCAAAACGTGATTGTTCAGCCTCTGAATTTAAAGGAGCTACTTAAAAATAACAATAATTTAGATACCAACATTCAGTAATAAAATAAAAAATACATATTAAATGCATTGCACTTATTAATAAATCAAGACAGCTTAATCACAAATAAATAACTGTTCTCTAAGACTACAACAAACCCGAACAAAAAAAAAAGTACCGAGAAATTTTATTTTTCACTTTGTAGCGTTTTTCTTTTGGTTCCTACCGTACACAAATTCTTATAACATTACTTGCTAAGTAAATAACAGTGACAGGAAGTTATTATACCATCATCAACAGACACTAAGTGGAAACAATACGTATTATTATTGAAGCTAACTCAAAACTACCAAAGCAAAGTTAATAAATCTTATATGGATACGGACCACCGCGAAAGTTTTCTCTACTTAATGAAAAATCAGTCAAATATTGACGAAAATATCGATGAAAATACATAAAAAAAAAATGTATATACAGATGAATTCAGAACCTCTTCGTTTCCAGGAAATCGGCAAATAAAAATAAAAACAAATGAATATTTATCGGCGCATTTTTAAAACCCAATAAACCAGCAGCTGGTGACGTTATGAATAAACTGGTCCAATTAGTGAGGTGTTTAATTACCAGTTCCTTTGTCTTATGCAAAACAATGGGACTTTTTTTAATGGTGGACGCCTGGACGGCGGTATTTGATCATGAATCAGACGTAATTGAAGTTGTGGGAATGTTAATTTGAATTGACCTTGGAGATTTGTGTAGGCTTATGAATATTGAAAGTACTAGATATTGTACTAGAGCAGTTTTGTCCCCGTGGTAACGACCCCGCCTTACGAGTTGTATAAGTCGTGGGTTTGAACCCAGGCAGGCGCTTTACTTTGTGTAAATAATGTCATTACCACTGCTTTAACAACGGCGAAGGAGACATCGTGAGGAAACCGATTTCTAGAACCAAAAATTTCGAATACATTATTATAACAACTACCAACCCGCACTGGGCGCGCGTGGGTGATTACAGCCCACTCCCTCTCGTAGAGAGGAAGCAAGGGGGTCTACTCCAAAGCGTTAAACCGAAGTATCGGCCGAATGTTCGGTCGTTTTATAACTTCCATAGTTTCCTTTTTTGACTTTGAATCCATACCCGACTTAAAGTCACATTTTTGTCTTTGGCTTATCTCTTTGACAGTCGTTATTTTTTTTTCTTTCACCGCAGTCAGCCATAGTTAGCCGTAGTCAAGCAACGGCCGAACATTCGGCCGATACTTCGGTTTAACGCTTCGGAGTAGACCCCCTGTGCTCCAGCAGTGGGAAATATTATTGCTGATTATATAATTATTATGTCTAGCAGTGGACGTCTTTCGACTGAAATGATGATGCTATTATATATAGTAGATGAAATAAGTGATTAAAGTAAATTGAAGCAAAAAAAAAGTAAAAAATAATGAATATGTATAAAAACTGGGACCGCAGCTGCCTGTTTCAGGCATGAGATATCAAGGGAGACCGAAAACAGGGTAGATAGAAGTAGTGTTTCCAATATGGATTTAGGAAGGACAAAATAAAGTGGCTAAGACAGAAAAGAAAGCCTAAGTAAATAGAATACTCTAAAAACAGAAGAAAATCATAGAAGATACAAATATTACAAAACCAAATAAAGACATTGCAATTCTCAAACAAAAGACAACACAAATGCAAAAACAGCACGTACTGAAATTAAAGTACACATGAAAACGTATAATTGAATAGACAACCCTGCAGAGTAATTGGTACTCGATATAACCGTCACGTTTGTAAACCATACGCCAGGTGACGTAGTTCCCAGGGCTGTTACACAATTCGAATTTATTATTGAACGCTCGTCACCGATCATCAAGATTTTAAAGGGGACATTTTGAAATGGGTTGAAATGTTGACAGTTTTGATGGGTGCGTTGTATTCGATCTTTTTTAACGAAGGGTTATGGCTACAGTTTTTGTTTTGAGGGTAATTGCTTAAGTTAAGCTTTAGGTTAGAGACGTATGGACTAAAAAAAAAATACTTTAACCTCTCTAGCGAACTGCAAAAATACTTCATGCATATTAGCCAGGTTTGTTTTAGCAAGTGCCTTAAAATATTAACTTTCAAGAGAGACAGGCTCGATCTGGTAATGTTGGAAATCTAAACTAAAACACAAAATAATAACGAAAATTCAAGCTAAACTAACATTGTACCAAAAACACCGAGCTTCTAAAACAAATATATGGGTCACTGAGAACTAGTACAAGCAATTCAATCTCAATTTATGAACCGCTTCATAACTGGTCTAATTGGTAGCGAGCTTCTTATTACTGTTGCTACTTCAATTTATTACAGTGTATATTTTCTTTACATCGAGTACAAACTAAGGAAAGATAAGGTTACTGGGGCGAAGCAAATGGTAAACATTAAAATTGAAGTAGCTTGACGTATAATGAAAAGTCAATCAATTGTAAAAACAATAGAAACTTGAAGTGATTAATCGTCAGTAGGTATCTTATATCAGTTAATGTAAAATTGTTCTGTTTTTCGTGCTTATAAGGCTAATTTCATCTCAATAGTCTTTAACAGACAGTTTACCTTGATAGGTCTCCAAAGCTCGACACCATAGGTATTTTTTTCATGAAATAGCATCCATAAGCAATATGTTTTAGCAAAAACGATAGTCAGTTTTTGGATACAAAAATTAGTCGCTTGGTATCTCAAGATTATACAATTACTTTTAAAGAAAACTTTTAAGTTACCAACAAGTTTATCTCCATCTAGTAAAATATAAAACTTGACGCAGATATTTCTGAAAACTTAGTTACTGCACTTGTTAGTTTCTCCCGATATTATATCTTTTGCGTCAGACCATCGGATAAAGCGATCGGAGAGCTTCCACTTACTAGAAATATGAGAAAAGCGAAACAATTCTTTATAAGGTTTAATTGAAAATGATGATCCGATAGTTGGGGAAGTTGCTTGTTCTTTTATCAGAATAGTCGAATTTATTTTTAAGATATCCGATTGAAATAGTGTTGAAGGATTTTGTAAAGATGGTGGAAAAATAAGGTTGGTTGTAAAAATTGCCAACACTTATGACAACTTTCTTAACAACATTGAAATCCATCTCTATTCATTGAAAGATCTTGTATTAATCTCATCATTAATGGAACTTTAATCAAAAAATATTGTAGAGACTCACAGTTAAGCCCTTTCATTTAATGTGTCACACACTCACACAGTACAGTTTGTAAAACTTTTTTAATTTTCTAATTTGTACCCCTAAAGTACCCCCCCCCCCCCCCCCTATATTCAAAATTCATTTATTTACGTTACACGGCCATGTTTGGGTCACTGAAACTCGTATTTATACCAAATTTCTACTTCATCGGTCCAGTAGATTTGGAGCAAATTGGCTGTGACAGACGGACAGACAGACAGACAGACACACGAGTGATCCTATAAGGGCTCCATTTTTATCTTTTGAGGTACGGAACCCTACAAATAATAACTAGGAATAAAGAGACTACATGTGATGCGGAAGAATGAGGAATATTTTGTGAGAAAGGTTTTGAGTATGAATATTTATGACTATAAAGTAAAAAAGAGTAGGGAAAGATCAAAGAAACGATGGGCTGGGTGAAAGATGATGTGGCTAGAAAGGGGTGACTACCGAGATGTCGACTAATAGAGTAGTATGGAACAAGATATGCTGCGCCGACAAAAATGGAGATAAAAGAGAATGTCGATGAAAGAGACTAAATAAGTTAACACGATACGAAGAAGAATCTAGTACTTTGTATTAGAATAAAATTATAAATGTAGGCCTACATTTTAGATTCATATCACACTCAGACCTTAATAGACTGTCGTATTCCCCGAAGGTGTCTATCTAACTATGAGTTAGCTTTTATGAGTTATTACAAATTCAGTTTATTTTATGTCTGCCTGTCGTAGGTTTAATGCTTTAATTTTCCGTTGACGAAGATTTAAATTTGTTATTGCTAATTTCTGGAATATAATTTGAATAGATCTATAAAGGTATATATAAAAATCAATTGCCGTGCGTTAGTCTTGCAAAAGCTTGAAAATGACTCGCCTGATTTGAATATTTTTTTTGTTTTATTCGCCTCAATACTGGGGTGGTTTAGGAAAAAATAAAACTGGGTATAACCCAAAGGAATAGCCAAAAGATTTTCCGGTATGGTATTACCACTTCAGATTACTCACGTATATGTAGTAGTTAATAAAATCTGACAGTGATGATGTTGAAGTCTTTTTATTGATGACTATTGAGAATCCATGAGATAGGCATGTAACTACTCGTATGTGTATGTTCCTTTAAATTTGAAAAATAAGAAAGTTAATTGTCGAATTAAGTAACTCAAATTGTGCATGGCATAATGTGAATTCTACTAGAAACAGATGTAAAACACTGTGAAGCAACAGTAATTAAATGATCAAAACTTTTTTCTTTCCCTGAAAGCCTAGTAGAAGTCTTTTATAAGCATTCAAAGGCGCGTGTTTCTTTATAAATCTTTTACATCAATATAAGGTTCAAATTCCAACAGCTTCTTGAAAAGCTATGAAGCGACAGCAAACACAAAATAGCATTCTATTTACACAGCCAGGCTTTTTACCCGGTCATGGTCAACAGCTTACAGTATACCGTCTATACGTTTGTCTTTTGTGACGTCATCGCCTAACTTAACAATAGGGACATCTGGATGCTGGTGAAGTGTTTATCCAATATATTTTGCGAGTTATAATAACTGAGAGGCAACTTTCTTTAGAGCGTCTGTGGTTCCAGATTAAAAAAGTTTTGTTTTTTCATTTATTAAGAAACTTCGAGTGGGTGTGCGTTTGGGTGCAAAGTGCGAGGAGTTAATAGTCTTTATTTTTTATTGCCTTAATAAATTGGCGGTGTAAGATTCATTGTGGTTTGCAGTACTTAGAACAAGGCCATCGATTTTCCATTTTATCTTAGGAGCATCAGTATTATCGTAGAAACTTTCAAGTTGTAATTTTTAATTGCTGCAAAGTTATGTTATAACTTCATCTATTATTACTGATCTTCATTATACAATGACAGCCACAAACTATATTTACTTGATTACGATTAGCTTCTATTGTAGCTGGCCATTGAAAAACAAGACCTTATCGACTGGTACAAATTGAAAAGCAGTTAGCCGTTTTTTTGTCTCCCGAAGGCCTCTAAACCAAGTGACATTCTATCAGCGATAACTATGACGGAAAAGTCAGAAATGTATTGGATTGATAAGGTATCGAAAATATAATGTAAATCCTGTTGAAAGTCATTGTAGAAATACGAAAGGCTTTGAAAGCGATTGCCACTGGTCTAGGCCCTCTGCTGCGTTCTGTCTGGGTAACCGTTTTCCTACAAGACCGTATCTAGTCAAATTGACCAAAAGTTCATCTTTTTCTGTATCAACTTTTTTTTACCCTACATAGAAGTTGCCGTAGATAATACTACTGAATTGTCGTTCTAATGGCAATTTCTTCCAGAATCTTCTATATCTTCTACGTCTTGTCCCCAGGTATCAGCAGTTGTTGACGATGTGTACTCAGACCACTCCCACGTGGCTGGTTCCTTCACCATGCTGGCGTCATCCAGGGCTCATGTCGGGGGCTCGCTCAATGCCCGGGCTTTACCAGGAGCGAGGGTGCATACCAACTTTATTGGGTGTTTGAAGAAGGTGAGTTGAGATATAAATTAATTAATATACTTTATTAATTAATTTACTTTGTAGTTTTTTGTGATCTTTCTCGATCTATATTAATCTGGAATATTGACATTGATATTATGTTCAGTGAAAGTTCACATGTTGAAGTTAAGGAGAAAATAATTAATATTATGATGTTAAGGAAACAAGTTTTATTTTGGTGTAAGTTGTTATCAATTCTGTTAATCTTGGAAAATAGGAGTCATTTTCAGAACTGTTTTATTCTGTCATTCAACAAGGTCATTGCTATTAATTTATAGTTTTCCAAAATATTCATCTTTAAGAAACCTTGAGAAAATCAAAACAAGCAAGGGGGATACCCTTGCTTGTTTTGATTTTCTCGTACCGGACCAAGGACATCGTTACAGAAATGCATTCATTGCCTGTTCAATATTCAGCGAAAAAGGCTTTTAATTTTTAAAGAAAACTTTGCATGAAAGTTTGTTTAATACGCGATTTCTGCTTTAAAATTGAGGTGCTTTTAGCTGACAACAGTTTTTCTAGACTCCAGAGGCTAGTGTTAGTCTTTGGGATTATTTGAGTAATCGAGTCTGGTTTAACCACTGGGGTCGGTGCATTAAATTAATTCATGCTTTCATTCATTCATTTCCGGGTGAGTAACATTTTTAAGATACATAGATACTCAACTCTCAGATAAAAAAAATAGAAAGAGTTTTAATACAACGTCACGTTTTCTTCTAGAAACAAAAACAGAAGAACTGTTGAGTGTCTTCAAAGTGAGAAACGACAAACTACCCTCTTACCGTGTCGGGACAATCACATAATAACACTCATTAATGAAACTCAAAGCATTTATTTCAAATAAACCAATTACAGGCACTTTTGTATTTTCAAGGGGTCGTTCAGTCAGGAAAAAGAAGCTAGTTGCCCATTCCAAAGCGTAGTAGGTTCCTTATGGAGAAGAACGGACATGAAACTCCACGGACACTCTTTTAAATTCAAATATTGTTACAAAGTATTGGTTACATCATTCATAATGAAATTATACATGTGAGAACGATGCAAAACGTGAAAAGCGTCCGTGATAAATAAAAAAAAAAAAACTAGATTAAATTAAAATAAGCCATGGCAGCTAAGAAATGGCCGGTCCCTACGGATATTATCATATAATCAATGAATAATAAAAATATGATATAATTGTTAAATAGATGTTCTGCTTTATAGACCATCTGATAGTTGGACATTTTTCTAATTAGACTTACTGCTCATTAGACATTTTGCGCTGTTGGACATTTAGCTACTTAGACCTTCTGATCAGGAGGGAATCATTAGTAGTCCACTGCAGACATAGGCGTATCTCAAGTTGTGCCAACATAGCCCGGTAGCCACCTTCCAACCCAGTCTGTTCCATTCGCCAATGTCAAAGGCCTTATCTTTGAGGATTCTGTCATTGTCGTTTATCTTAAGATTTTCATTTATTTTCTGTCACCAGGTGGAATTCTCAGCGGATACTCTTCGCCTGAACCTCGTCGACCTGGCCCGCACTGGCAGTAAGCTGATCACAGTCACCGGTCGACTGGAGTATGCTTGCACTGCCACCGACTCTGCTGATCCCGTGACTTTCACTACTAGGGATGCACACTTGGTAAGTAAAGCTATTATGGTTGAATAATTTCCTGGTGAGGGAACCTCTTCGACTGCCTAATCTCATGGTACTTGACTGTGCTGATCATCATCAGGCAACTGCCTGGAGTATGGCTATAAGTACTGTCAATGATACTGCTAATCCTTGTGACCTTTGCTAGGGACGCGCATTTTGTAAGTAGGAGATTAGATGAAGAGTTCTCTCCTGTAAACTGATCTCCTGGTCCCTGGTAACGGAATCTGTAAAGTAAGTCGAATATTAACGATATATTTTATTGATTGGTATGATTAGTTCTTTCACCGAACAAAAATTGTATGAATAAAGTACAATATTAATCTAAAACTAATGCCAAATACGAATACAAATAATAAAAAAACACTTTTCGAAAGCAAGTACAAAACTTACATAATTGGTTTAACCACTGAACATTTTAACATAAAATTTACAAAATTATTTTTAGTATATGCGAAACCTGAATATAGTTTGTTCAGAATATGGAACTGAATTGATTTCAATGATTTTTACACCATGTTATATTTTGTCCCAAAAATATTTAAGTGTGACGGAAAATGTTATCACCATTTATACTTACAAACAATCGCCGTACAGTTAGGTACCTACTGCCAAATTATTATCAATGAGCGCAAGACGACCCTGGAGGCGCGGGGGCGCCGCGCCGCTGTTTTTGTACGGACAACCCGGTAACATAACAACCGTATAACTTTGTGATTTTTCATGATACAGTTTTCAAATTTTGTACATAAATTCTTTACATAAAAATACTAGACACGTGTTTCGGGTTTCGTATATACTAAACTAATATTGTATATTATTAAAATATTTAACATATTTTTGTTTTAGACAAAACATAAACCCATTTAAAGTGAAGGCATTCGTAAGAAGTTGGCAGAATCATCCCAGCGCCGATTCGTTTTCTCCTCCACCAATCGTTATTTCTCCTCACACTTTTATTTTGTTTATAAGTATGTATGTATTTATGTATTAGTATATTATTGATTTTCGAGTTATCTATCCCCCATCAGCATTACCCTAAGGTTGACTGGTAGAAAATGCCTCATTAAGTCCGCCTTTGTACAGTATTGTATTTTTTTTACTTGTGCATAAAGTTTTAATAAATAAATATATGGTAGAAGGTAAGAACAAAAACAACCTGGATTATGTCCTAAACATTAGGTACTTACCGGGAAATATACTTACCCATCTCATTAATTCTCACGCGTCTCTTTTGTTACCAAGACAATCCAGATTATCGTAGCGACTAATCACAGTAACAAAGACGAGGTAATACCAGCACTAAGCAATCTAGCCATAATTACATCTAACGACGTCTGTTGCTGCTGTTAAGAAAATGAAGAAAATAAAACGTAGAAACAAAATCCCTCTCGGAAGTTGACTTCACCTGTATTGTCCGTGCCGGCAGTTAATCACCTGGATAGCAAGTTCATTTTTTTACACAATAGAACACATTCATTTCATAGAAAAAGTAGGAATATGCATTAATAAATAGGTGTAACTAATATATTGAAAGGCTCGCGCAGACTGGTGTGATATCGCGCGCACGACATGCAGCGTAAAAATTTCTATGAAGTTTTCTTAGAAATTGTGCTTCTAGGTGTCGCCAGTCTGCCTTAACGATCTTTCAGAATTGTACCTATGAATTTAGCAAGTTGTAGCCATGAAATAGGTTGTGGCGTGTTCACAAGGAAAATACGTATTCAAATTAGCTTAACTGGATTTTTGTTGACTATTGCTACTATAAAATTTAACACAGGTCAATAAGTACAAACATCACACAGTTCCACTGTTATCCCACATAAAGCTAAAAACAAATATTTGACGCTCAAAACCAATATGGCGGCTAAAACTCATATCTGCGTCCATATTAACCAAAACAAACCGTAACCGAACATTTTAATCAGCCAATACAACTTTTCGATAATAAACTGAGTCCAGAAGTATTCAATTCATTACTAAAACGTCCGTCCGTCGCAAAAACTAAGTAGCAATTAAAAACAATGGCAGCTCGGAAAAATCGTGCGGAAACCCGTACCATTTAAGATGACCATTGGACGTTCGAGAGCACTTTAGTAAACGGTCTCTTGAATTTGGTCGAGTGTCACCGGCAACCTGATTAGATCGAAGTGGCGGTTATTTGATTTGAGTTAGGGATGGGTTAGACTGTATTGATTGAATGGAACGTTTGGGCCAATGGCTGTTAAGTTTCGTGGGATTTTGAAACAGAATGATTTATGATTTTCGGTGACAGGTCCGGGACGTTTATGAGAAGTATTTATGGGAAATGTGTAGCTGGGTAATGACGGGCATAGCTAATGAAGGGAAGGCATTCTATTTATTTTGGGTAGACGTTAAGGCTCGTGGAGACTGGAGCGACATCGCGGGCGAGAAGGGCAGTGCGGCACTTTCCATGAAGTTTTCATAGAAATTGTGCTACTGCATGACACGCACTTGGCCGCTAAAAACCGGCCAAGTGCGTGTCATGCAGTAGCACAATTTCTCAACCTCTCCGAACCAAAATGGTAAAAAGGAACCCTTATGGTGAGACTAAGTCTGTCTGTCTGTCTGTCACAGCTGGATATTTCAAGAACTACTAATGTTATCAACTTGAAATTTGGAATGGTTTTAGATGACGTTTACCCAACTATTCTGCAAACAAGAAAGAAATTTAAAAACAAAAAAAAAAAAAAAATTGGCAACGGGGCCTGAAAGGTTGTCTTAAAAATTCGAATGGAGTCTACTAGGGCATGTGGGGTATCATATGAAAGAGCGCTGTTTGCACATTCTCAAACTTTTTTTTTAGGCATCGTAGTTTTCGGTTTTTGATGAAAAATGTAAAAAAAAAATACCGTTCCCCTCCCTTATCTCCGAAGTTTGCATAGAGAAAAATCTGAAATTATTCTATATGAAATGTTAAAAGTTAATGTAAAGATTACAGGAAAAATAAAACGATGTCTCTAAATAGCACAGTTTTTCTGAAATCATCAACATCATATATACGTACGGAACCCTTGGTGCACGAGTCCGACTCGCTCTTGACCAGTTTTTTTATAATGAATAAACTGGCCGCTACAAAAGTCAGAAATTGCTAAAAATTTTCCCAATTAAAATCACTAGTGTCACGTTGCGCCTGTCTGCCCTTTAAGGCTCATACAGACTCGCAATATCGCGGGTGCGACAGGCACCTACAAAGAAATTGTGCTACTAGTGTCGCGTCGTGCCCGCAATATCGCACTTATAGCGTACGAGCCTTTATAGCTTGAAATCCTTGGCTACCTTTGCGCATCCCCCTTAAATATAGAAATAATGGATAGTAATAAATTGATTCGTGTGATATTTAATATACCTACTGAGTCAATATTGATTTGAGGCGAGTATGATAAACGTAGACTGGGATCATTGAACTTGTACAATTGGGTGGCCCGGCCGTTATACGCTTCAGGCATTACCATTGTTATGAGTGTGAAAACATGCTTTCAGCTGCAATCAATCATTTATGTTGACATAAAATTGAGTTATATTATTGTTAGGTCAGCTGAAATCGAACCTAAATTAAATCTTTCTGACAAGAATTTAAAGAATTGTCAATAATTTATACAGAAATGTAATAATAATAACAATTTAATTTTAAAAAGCTGATACTCATGCTGATTTTTAACCTTTAGAAAGCCATCAAATTGGCTGCCTGTAAAATCATTGCCATCTCAAACCAACACAATAAATTTGTATTTACTTTCGACTTAATCAATGTCACCACGGCTAACCATATTTCCACTTAATTCGCCTGAAACCACCTAATGTGTCTATAGCAGTTCTTAGTAAAGGACGTAACGTATTCAGTGGTTTCCAAGTAAGTGCTTTAAAGACGATTAAGTGACCTTTTAGAAGTACCAACATGGAACGTTTGGTGGTTGTACATGACCTTAATAAGTTTCAAGTTCAATGTTCAAATTTATTTAATGTTGGAGGGGTGGCGTAGATTTATTCAACTGAACGCGTTTGTTGTTGATTTTATTTTTATTAAGAATCTGATAAAGTAAAAAAATGTGCAAGGTTAATTTCTTTTGCGAGGTCAAGCTGTACCTGCAGTCAGTAATGGGCCGTCTTATCAGAAAGAAGTTAATGATGCTTGATAAAATTTTCATATTACCCAGTATTTTAAATACTTAGCTACTACAATTATTTGCTCAAGTTTGGCGATTTTGGCTGTAGAAATCGACTATCTCTTAAGTGTAGGGTAGGATGCCGAGAACAATAGTTATTCGATATACTTTGTAAATCATTGATATCATAATCATAATTGAGGAGCTTGTGGCTAAATAATAACTGCCGCACGGGTCGATCGATCAGGTTAAGCTACGCTTGCCGCGGTTGGTCCGTCGATGGGTGACCATCTGTTCATACCAAGATTCCTCCGTGCCTCGGAAAGCACGTTAAACCGTTGGTCCCGGCTGTCATTTGTAGATCTTTGACAGTTGTTACGGGTCGTCAGAAGCCCAAAAGTCTGACAACCAGTCTTACCAAGGGATATCGTGTTACCCAGTAACTGGGTTGTGGAGGTCAGATAGGCAGTCGCTCCATATAAAATACTGGTATTCACCTGCATCCGGTTAGACTGGAAGCCGACACCAACGTAGTTGGGAAAAGGCTAGGCAGATGATGATCATAATTGATCTAGTAATGAGCAGATAAATAAAACATTTTACCAAACCTTTAACGAACGCGTAGCGCTGAAATTTCCCTTCATCGAAAAGCACTAAATTACTTTCTACCTAGGTCCTTCTTATCCCTTCCTAAGTAAATATATGTCCACACAATATAGACATCGGTAGTTTTATTCAGCGCTGGATCTCTCCCAGGCGTCTCCCCGATATATTGCGCCTCTAAGTGGTGCCACTGGACAGATAAATATCTTAGGTTCACCACTCCAAGCACCTGTAGGTACAGGATTACGCGTTATTAGGAGAAGCAAGTGTATGTAGGTACAGGTACAGAAAAATATGGTTGTCTTAAAACCGCTGCCTCTTAAAATAATACTCTAACTGTGTAGTACCTAATTTTTTGCTATGGGAAAGCAAAAAATTATTGTTTTTTTAAGAATAAAAGAAGACGCTTGGAACTTCTAAGCTTGGTTTTTGAGACCTTTTAGGTCCTAGGCTAATCTAGCTTAGGACCTAAAAGGTCTCAAAAACCAAGGGTGACAGATCTTCAATGGGTTTTTCTGTACGGATTCAGAGAAGTAGGAATGGTGACTGAAAAAGGCAATAGCATCTTCCTAATATACGACTGAAATCACCATTGGAAAGTGAGTATAAAATATATTGAGCCTCTCACAACATTGGCCTTCTGAACTGAAAGCTTTTTGCGTGATAACATACTGAAGGAAATACCGTTTTCCTGAGCAGCCCGATACTCGCCATTAAAGTAAATTATTATAACCCAAGTGGGCAGTTAGCTGAGTCTCGCAGAGAACTAACTTTAGCCTAGCTTGCCTTCTAAACGTTATCGTCGAGGTAAATAGCTCCACGATTTGTCCGAGAATATATGCTTGAGACAAGACTTCACAAATGGGCTGACACATTTCTTAATAATTAACAGGGGTAGAAAATAATGAATGCAACATGTGTAACCAAAAAATGTCTGTAAAGTTTTAATTTAAAAGAATTAATTTGGTTAAAAAGACAATGGACCGGACGATGTTCCAAGGTGGTAACGGAAAAAGCGCCAAGGTTATCCGATCTTGGTAGACCATCAGATAAGATTATAAACCTGCCGATCTATTCTGAAAAAATCTCACCATGTCAACGTAGGTGAAGTGAGCTTGAAGTGAGTTGTTAATAGTGTCAACTCCTTACTGACAGTTCACTCCACGCTCACTTCACCTAAGTTTTCACGGTGAAATGGTTACAGAATAGCACTGCTGGTCAAGTGTCTACTAGTTTAACACCAGGTTTTTGAATTGAGAGTTTGAAATTGTGATCTTCTCAAACTTTACTTGAGCATTAAATAAGGTGATTCCTGCAATAAAGTACGCAAAATTCAAAATATCTGACGTTTTTCATGCTAAAGTAGAATTTGGAAAGACAAAATTTTAATTAAGAATCCCGGGGTAAACAAAACAAAGTACTTAATATGTAAGAGGTCTAAAGAAAGCACTTCACAACTCCTAAATAAAGACATCATAATCTTTTGCTAAAAAACAAAAAAAATTACGTAAACCAAAGAAATGCAAGTCGGCACATTTTCTGCTTAGCTCCACCCTCGTCTCACTTTCGCTGAACCAACCCTTACGGTTCAGTTGTTGGGGTTAATGGAAATAACTGATTTTAATGTAAAGATAAGGGCGCGAGAGAAATGTGAGTGCCATTGAGAACGGAGCGGGGACTTGGTCGGTGCTTATGTTTCGATTTTTGGTTGGCACGCGGTTCTTAACGATTTATATGATGTATATTTGGATCCCAAGTTTGGGGGTTATGCGGAGGTGATTGTAGAGATAAGACAATAAAAAATTATATTTTCAGAACCTTTTATTTTATTTTCACAAAGTATCAAAGAACGTGAGATATTTTTTAAAGTGATAACCACTTTGCCCGTTGTTGACCAGAGGGATAATTGCGTAACACACTATCAGTAGGAATCGGTTTCAATTTGACAGTTCAACAACATTCATTGCGTTATTTACGTCAGCACAATGCGACGATTGCACGATGCAGACAATTTTTTCTAACATATGAAGCAATGTATTAGCAATATACTTCAAAATCATTCCAATTCCGATTTAAACTGCGTTACGCAATTAGGGTACAGAATAGGGATGATGACAAAAGATTTCTATCAGTTTATAAACCGTTCTAGACAGAAAACCGCTAGCTTAGCATACTCAGCTTTTATCGTTCCCACTGCTGGGAGCTGGGACACAGGCCTCCTCTCTGTAAGATGGAGTGGGACATAAACCACCACGCGGTCCCTTTGCTCGTTGGTGGATGTGTGGTGCTTGTCCATATAAATTGAAAACCGTAGTGATTAAGATATAGAGCAACAGAGGATTATAAAGCACAAGCAAAGCACAGTTCAACTTTCTGTAACACCACAACACTTTTGCTATTAAGACGTGGGTAGTTAGGTATATTTAATCCTCATAGATTTTCACCAAAGCTTGCTTTTAACGGATTACGGAAAGCATAATTACAGGCTATTTTAGTTACGTACATGAAAATATTTTACAAAGCTCGCAGGTTTAACGAATATACACCGAACCAGGGGATTGTACAAAAGGTTTTTGGTAGAAATAATTGTAAAAGTACTTGCCTTTTCCATGCTTCAATTTGGAAGTCTATTCTGTGTCGGCCTTTATCATTTCGTGCAATTTGGAAGTCTGATGAAAGCTACAAGCAATGTAGCAAAATTATAATATCATGTAGTGCAGATAATACTCTTCTAATATTCTCGCGTGATATAAGTTTTTTCGGGGCTATATTCGAAGTTACAGGAGCGAAAACATATTGATATGAGAGCAATATTAAATCGTTTGAGTCGAATAGAATTTGTAGGCAGTCTGCTACCTACTCCAGTTATTAAACTAGATTTATTATCAATACAAAATAATGAAGAAAAACCATCACTTTCTAGTTCAAATAAATAGAAAATTGATCAAAATACCCAACATACAATAGCCGTTAATTCTGGGCCTTTCACATTTGTGAAAGCCAATTTTATCGCACTTAGGATCTCCAATGTTCACCTCTACGACCTGTGACCTTGGTAACCCTCGTGTATTTTCGTATTTGTTCGTGAACCTTCGTCATTAGTTGTCCCCGCTTGTGTATACAATTCGCAGTATTGGTTGCTTGTTCGAAGGTTCCTAGAACACTATTTGTAAAACATTGTTTTTCATATTCCTGGAATAAACTGATTATTGTCTATTGATTACGTGTTTGAAAAGGCAATAATGAATTAGGTATAAAAACTACAATTTTTTTTTAAAGATACAATTTTTATTGTTCACCAATTCCACAACGTGGCTAATAATTACAGAATTACATTCTACAGGACTCTTATTGCTATTATAGGAACCTTAGTATTTACAAGAGTTTTTATAGTAGCTATTTTCATTACTTGAATTGTTCCTGACGCAGAGTGATATTCTGTTGCCTGACAACTTATACATGTTCTTGATTTGACTCTTACTACTACAACAATAACATTTTGCTCTTTGAGATCGCTAGCCTCATTGATATTTAAACTAGAGTTATCATTATAACCTAAGTTGTACAACGCAACAAATGCAATGTATTGTTATACAGTCATCATCACAATCATCCTTTTTAGGGTTCCGTAGTCAACAAAGAACCCTTATAGTTTCGCCATGTCCGTCTGTCTGTCTGTCCGTCCTTCCGTCTGTCCCCGGCTTAGCTCAGAGACTCTTAGTACTAGAAAGCTGTTATTTGGCATGAATGTACGTACATATTAGTTACGCCGACAAAGTTGTAAAACATTGAAAATTTTTTTTTGAGAGTGCTTGCCTTATACGTAAAGTGGGGATGATATTTATTTTTGTCGTCTATCCCATGGTGTGGGGTATCTTTGGGTAGGCCGTTCAAAAATATTGTAAGTTTATAAAACCATTTTTCGATGCAGAGATCCGTTTGCGTAATATTAAGCTTTAAAGTGCAAAAATTTGTTAGAGTCAAGTGTCCTCGTTCCATCATATCATATCCTCAATCAACCATTTAGCTGGCAGGGGGAGGCCCCTGCCAGCTAAATGGTTGATTGAGGATATGTGAAAAAAATCATGGCAGTTGTATAACGAAATTGGAAGGAAAACTATCACAGCTAAGTAGGCCTTACAAGTTAACGAGTAATAGTCGACCAACTTAATTTTACAGTTGGAGAATTGACCGTGACGTATGTCAATGTATGGGAGAACATGTTTTTCAACTACAATGATAAGTTTGTTTTTGGTATATATTTATCCCAACTCCGGAACCCTTCATTGTGCGTGGCCCGACATGCACTTGGCCGGTTTTTGCTCCTAGTTTCTCTATGATTTACGAAAATTGTAGGTATTAAACACAATTATTAGTTCTGCGGTCCAGATTCTATCTCTAATGAAAATATTAACTGTTACTGCAGTTAGCATTCTGTTGTCATTACCTTCATTGTTCTCTGGCGGCGCATTATTTAACTAGTCTGATTGTAACACAGTCATAACCATATTGATTTTATTATCACTTACGACTAGTTTTGATGATACAATCAACGGCACATCAGTAGTAACACTTGCACTATGAAAATCGTCCTTACTGCTGCGGCTTAAAGGTGCTGTCAACATAAAATTGTTAGCACTAATGTGTGTTGACTGAATTTTGAAACAACGGTTATTTTTAAATGACTGTAACAATGGTTAGTAATGTTTGGGTTTGTTATGATGGTGATGGAGTCCATGTGTTTTTTTTTAATAATTTATTTTAATACAGTCCACGTGCATGTTTACTAAGCTTTTGTAATCTGCGAGGTAATTGCGTAACACACTATCAGTAGCAGAGTGTTTTATTTTGACAGTTAAGCAATATTCATCGCTTTATTTACGTCGTTGAGCAGACAAATTTTTCGACCATAAGAAGCAATGGATTAGCAATATACCTCAAAATCATTCAGGTTGTTATTGATAGTGTGTTACGCAATTAGGGTAACATTATTAATTTTAAAAGCAAAAAGTAATATTGATTTTCAAGATACAACCAAGATGTTAAATACGTGCCCATGTCTTTGTTTGAATTATAAATACAAATGAAATAATAATTTCAAAGTTATTTATACATTCGTAAATTCACGCGTTTCTGCCATGCGATTATTTAGCAATTACGGAATGCTACGTCAAAGTCAAATTCAAAGATTTATTTGCAAACTAAGTGTACATTTTATGATGTAGGTACTTACAACTTAGCGGCTTTTTCCAGGCATTGCAAATTTGAGGATTATTTAACATAAAAAGTTAAAATAACTATGCTATTGATACAATTTTACATTAATAATTTCAATAATTTAGTATTACTCATTGAAATAATAATTTATACACATTTTTATAATTCAATAATAATATAAATACATTTTTTATTAATTCGATCGTCTTATTAATTTATTTCGAATAGGAAGTCATGTAGGTAGTGGTGTAAGTGTGTGGAATGTATGTGTACGAGAATGCGTGTGTAGTAGTTATTGATTTATTTTTGGTGTAAAAATTCTTCAATTGAATAGTAACAATTTTTTTAAAGGTATGTTTTTAATTTATTGCTAAATGGAGCAAGCCATTCACAGCCAAGATTCTCACTGTATATTATTATACCAGCTCGTTTTACTTTACTACAGACATTCAAATATTTAACAGTCATGATTTCATGATGAGCCGAAACACGTGAGGGAGAGGCAAAATCCGCGCCCTCGCGCCCCTCGTCGCCGCAGAAGACGCCCCGGGCGTCGGGAGTCGCAGGCCGATTCCCGGCCACCGTAGGCGCGGACTTGCGGACGGTGAGCGATGGGTAGCTCACCGTCCGATAAGGATCAGGCCCGGGTCGACGGCGCTTTGTGTTCCACGCGCGCCTGAAAGAGATGTCAGCACCAACTGACGGGGTCCGAAAGGGCCAATGCCTGCCAGGGTTGCGAGTTTGTCCGAAAGGGATATTGGAGCCCTGGCACACAGGCATCTGAAGGAACACGGGTGGGTTTTAGTCAGTAAAAGTCTGACACGCCCTCCCAGTCCGCCCAACGGGAGAAGTTATCTGATAATTTCCCACCCAAAAAAATAAAAAATAAAAACTACAACCAATATCCACTAATTTACGAAACCACCCGTGCTTAAGCTATAAATTTATTAATTCTACCCACAGTTTCAGTGGTTCTCAATAATTCACCAACTAATGTACGAATGATGTTCAAATATTATGTTATTGATTCCAATTGTGAGATCGAAGCCTAGGATTGTTTGTTGAAGTTTGAATTACATTTGGTTTATTCGCTTATTTTAATGTTGTAATATCTGGCATGTCGCGGCTCGTTGGGCTAGTGGCAAAGTAGCAGCCCCACAGTTCGGTCGATCAAAGGTTAAACTACGCTTGGCATGGTCGGTCCGTGGATGGATGACCATTCCTTACATGCCAAGCCCCTCGCTGCGTTAGAAAGGGTCCTAGGTGTCATGTAAATCTTTGACAGCCGTTACGGTAACCAGAAGTCAAGTCAAACAACTAGTCAAACTGGTTAGCCAAGGGGTATCCTATTACCAATTTTACTGCGTTGTGGAGGTCATAATTATTAGGCAGTCGCTCCATGTGAAATACTAGTATTCACCTGAATTTGGTTAGACTGGAAGACGACCCCAATGTAGTTGGGAAAGGTAAGGTACTCGTAGATAATAAAGATATGGCATGTCGCGTTGAGATGGTTACAGTTAAGTATTTTGTAGGATTGATTGATACTACAGTACCCATCGTCGTGAGAGTGGTTAAAAGAGTTAAGACTATTAGAATGGTCGTAAATGTTTTAATTATTATGGTAAATTGATTAAAACAAAAACACTTTTAAACGTCCGAAATAAATTATGTTTTAAAACTAGAGTTTGGTGTTTTCTAACTGATTACTTTGAGCATAAAGACCGAAAAAAACTCAGAGGACACAGACTTTTTTTAAAGTCCAGACATAATCTTGGTCAGGCCATATGAGGAACATGCAGATTAGTATCTGAGATGGTCTTTTGAGGAAAGAATTACACAAATTTGAGTGGACTTATCTATTTATTGCACGCATTTGTCAGTAATTGTGTAGCTCAACTCAGAACTTAAGGAGTTCAACGATTCGACGAACAATACAGACGAGAAAGGACGTTTGGATAGGTCTTATAAAGTACTCAAAATGCCAATAAATCGTTAAACCATAAAAGCCTAAACAATTCATCATCATCATTTCAGCCGAAAGACGTCCACTGCTGGACATAGGCCACGCCCAGATGGGGGGAGTTTGCCATAATCGCCACGCTAGGCAGGCGGGTTGGCGATCGCAGTATGATGTTAAAAATGCAAAGAGAACGCTGCTGCCCATTCTCTAGTAATTCCCTTAGTCGGGTTTTACGACACCCACGGGAAGAAATAGGATAGTGCTATTCTTTACGTCCGGCAAAACGGCACCGGAGAGAACAGCACGGCACCGGAGAGAACAGCACGGCACAGCTAACATACTAAGGAAATAGGAATTCAATAATGTGAAATTATATCATTAGATTTATTTTATAATAAGATATATGACATTTTTGACAAGTGTGTACCTCCAAAAAATAAACATAATAATCCATTAAATAATAGATACGTATATCCAGTTTGGTATACGGCGGAAATTATTAGAGATATAAAAGTTAAATATTTATTACATAAAAAATATAAATTAAGTAAATCACGCAGTGATTATGTGGAATTCGCACGATACAGGGCGATAGTAAAAACCGAGACTGCTCGAGCACATGATCAGTACCGCAAACGCGTGCAAGGGCACCTGGCGAAGGACCCGCGAGCGTTTTGGGGGTATATTAGGTCTAGGAAAGGCGATTCAAATCAGCGGAAGTTAATTAAGGACGGACGGATATTATCGGAATACGAATGTGCCAATGAGTTTGCTCGGTTTTTTCAGTCGGTGTATAATCCGGAACCTCCCGAACTGAGTGTGGCGGCGGCGAGTGCGAGCGAGGCCGCGTGCGCGTCGCCGGGCGCGTGGGTGCACCTAGCGAGCGTCGGCCCCGCTGACGTACAGCGTGCGCTCGCACGCTTGCCGCCTAAGCGCTCAGCCGGGCCGGATGGGATTCCGGTGTACATTTTTAGGGATTGTCGTGCGGTGTTGGTTAAGCCGTTGCTACACTTGTTCAACGTCTGTATCGAAGCCGCAACCTTTCCTGAGTGCTGGAAACTTACTCGGGTTGTACCTGTGCCTAAAGTTAGTAGAGGTTCAGCGCCCTGCGATTATAGACCTGTAGCGGTATCGCGACCATTCACGGTAACCTGTATCCACAGATTAGTGCTCTGTTGTCTGACGCGCAGCTTAGTTTCCGTCCTGAGCGGGGGACAACGGGAAACTTACTTGATCTCATGACACAATTGGTACCGACGGTGGATGCGGGTCAACAGGTGGATGTTGCCTACTTCGATTTCAGGAAGGCTTTTGACACAGTAGATAACGACGTCCTTTTGGATAAATTGGCTGGTGTAGGCTGTACACCTCACACTTTGTCGTTTTTCGCCTGCAATTTACGAGACCGTTGTCAGTACGTCGACTGCCAGCAGCTGTGGGCAGCTCTCTGAGCCCTATTTCACGAGATCAGGAGTCAGTCAGGGCACTAATTTAGGGCCGTTTCTCTTCATCATAACAATTAACGACCTGCCGAGCGTAGTCAATAAATCCATACCATTGTTATTCGCTGACGACTTGAAATTAGTTCTTGAAATGAAGCAGGAAACTGATCATGACATACTGCAGCAGGATATTGATAGGGTAGTAGAGTGGAGTCGTAGCAATAAGTTGTATTTCAATGTGGCCAAATGTTCGGTGTTGTCATTTACCCGTGCGCGCGACCCAAGTCACTATCAATATTGCATGGATGGAATCCGACTGCAACGTGTCTCAGAGGTTAAGGATTTGGGCGTGCGCTTTACAGCTGATTTAAATTTTCGTAAGCATACCACTGATGTTTGCAAAAAAGCATACCGCAATTTAGGGTTGGTCTTACGGCTAGGAAACCAGTTCACGAACATCAGTGCGCTGAGGGCATTGTACGAAGCGCTTGTAAAAAGTCATATGGAATGCAATGCTGTCGTCTGGTCGCCACATGAAGCCAAGTACAAACTTATGCTAGAACGTATTCAGAACAAATTTGTGAGATTCCTGTACCTAAAGCAGTATGGTGTGTATCTAGGGTATCCACTGTTGTATCCTACTTTATTTGTGCTGGGCATGGTAGGCTATACTAAACTGGAAGTAAGAAGGGAAGTAGCACTCGCCACTTACTTATTTAAGATTATGCGTGGTAAAATACACAACCCAGGCGTTCTACGCACGGTTGGGTTGTGTGTACCTGATGAGCACGTGGGGCGACGGAGGCGGCCGCCGCTGCTGTGGGTGCCGCCCGCTCGCACCAACCTGCTGCAGCACGCACCGCTAACGCGCGCCCTGCATGCGCTCAATATGGTGTCACAACAGATTGACTGCTTCAATTGTTCTCTGAGTGAATTCACACGGGCCGCAGTTTGTAAAATAACTATTGGTTGTTCATAATAATATATGTAACTAATTGTAAGTCTAATATTTATTAGCTATATAACTACACTGTTGTATTAGGTAAGCCTGTGATGATAGTTGTATGTGTTTTTAAATAAATAAATAAAAATATTGTTCCACATTATATGAGTTATCGTAATGAATAAAGAGTGCGATAAAATCTCTGTAAAGAAGAATGAATTGAAACATTAAGAGCGCCAAACAATATATAGCCAACCTATTTGTCTGGCTCTGACGTAACCAAGAATGGGTCCTGATCACTGATAATGTTAAAAATGTTCTCTTCAAAACCTCAGAAAATTAAGGGCTTTCGCTGAATAGAGTGAATAACTTTGAACATTCCTTAATCAAGGCCTAAGTAACCCTGAATATATTTTTGTACTCAATGTCTAATAATGCTAAGTGTTTTCTCGATCAGGGTCCAGAAATTTTTGCGTAATATTTTCAGGATTTTCCTTTATCTTTAAATAAATAAGTTAACCTCTAAGCTGACCATTATTATTGGTCCATAGAAAGGAATGAATGATTTTTTATGTCGAATATTATTTTTATGTTCAGCCATTGCTATTTCAAAGCTCCTTGAGTGACTTTGAACTTATTCAAAGATCAAAGTAACTAAGAATTACGACTAAAGTTAAACAAATCTTGATAATAATATTGTAGTAAATTAATTTCATTTATATTTGTGTATACATTTTTCGAAAGGTCAACCATTATGTTGACCTTCATCATAAAATAACCTTTCGAAAATTTGACTCCAAATACATTTCTGATTCACAGATTCTACCAAAATGGGAAGCGGTGAAGACCGGAACGATATCTTTCAAATTTCGAACGAACGAACCGAATGGGCTCGTACTCTTCAACATGGGCGCCAAGCCACCAAGGGTAGGTTGCACGGTAAGGGGTGGAGCTTTTGGGGTTAGACCAATCACTTAAGAGATAACCATCATCATCATCGAAGAGTCAATCACTATCATGATCATTGAGGACGCTTTGTGGGGTATCGCATTTATTTTATTTTGGTCCTAACTTAGCTATTTCTGATTCAATTGTGAGAAGTGTGGTGAAATTGATTTAGAAGCGCTTAGGTTATTATGGTTAGTCTATAATGTCTTGGGCTAATTTTAAACCAATAGTATTGATATGTCCTTTAAATTCACTGTTCCCATCACCTTTGAATAGGCAATAATATATTTAAGTTTCATAATAATTTTGATTATTTACTTCTCTGTTAGTTTTCTGTAACTTTTGATTGAAATAGTTTGCAATGACGACAGCAAATAAACGCTCAAAAGTTAAATTTCAAACAATATTTAAATCCAATAACTGACTTGCGAAACCCCACCAACCTCAATGGAAACGCAAATCTCTAAATTTAATAATGGCGGCTAAAATTCACGAGGGAGAATTAAGAAGTCCCTTTTATTAAATCGTTTCATGTAATATGGACCGACTTATAATAAAATATTGATTACATCTGTTGAAGTATTTAATTAAATCATCGTTATCCATTGAGGTGCTGCATGGTAGGACCAAGTTGAAGAGATATAAAGAAACTAAGAACACAGACATAGGGGAATTTGTGTATGGTACCTTATAAAGTTTCACCCACTTTGATGATGTGAATTTTTTATGTTTATCTGTCTGTAACCTGGTACGCACCGTAGAATCCAAAGCACAAATTGACTCCCCAGCACAACACAAAATGCTTTTAAAAGTAACGAAATAAAACTGTTTTTATTTTCCAATTGGTGTTTGAATTTTCAGTTTGATATTGTTGATGCTAGGCAAGTTCTTGGGACCAACTAACGTACAGACTTCTGTAGAAAGGGCTTTATTAATACCTACACAAATTCGCACCATTTTCGTCCTTAGAATCACTTTTGATTTATATAGATTTTCTTCTAAAATAAAGATTATCTTGACTAGATACAATTTGAATTAATTTTGCTTGTCTTTGTAACTCAATATTTTCAATAACTCCCACATTGAATATAAACTAACTTACTGCGGGATAGTTGGTACAAATTTAGTAGAATTTGCATGTCTGGTCCCGAATGTTAGTATTCAAATAGTTCGCGACTGGTTTGCATGTATTACGTGCAGTCAGACGTAACCGTTTTTTATTTAGCTTTTAGTTTTAGGTACGCTTTTATTGATTTCTGCTGTACCAACTATATTCAGTTTTCGATATGGATTAGTCTAGATTTTTATATATTTGATTTTTGTGTCCCATCTACGTCTACCCTTTTATTCGATATCTTAGATACAATTTTATTTCTGCTTTTCTGCCGGAGCTAACATACTTCTTATCTCACTGCTTAGCTTATCAAAATATTTATTTAAGTAGAATATGTAGTATATAATATCACTATAGTAGCTTTAGTTACACACTTTACTTATAATTATTATATTACAAAATTATATCTAAGTATTCTATGTATATATATGATTGTTATTTTCTGACACATTGGTAAAACAGGATATATTCCAAAAACAACTCTTGCTTTATAATTTTTATATTTTTTAATCGCTCTTGTATGATACACTACAGCGATACAATAGATGTTGTCTGTGAACAGCACTTCCACCACTTTAGATGTCGTGATAATCAAGCTGAGATTAATATACGTTACTTAGCACGCGCTTTGTCTAAGTATTATTCCTGTCACTGTCAAACTACAAGTGCAAGACAGAGATGAGAACATATCTAAGCCAAAGCACGCTAAGCATCAATTTCGGTCTCAGTGTTGTGGAGCTCCAATGAATCCTTCAACAAATCTTTAGCAAATTCCTCATCAGTGTCACCATCGTATTTCAGGCCGATCTGTTCGCCGTTGAAATCCTCAACGGTTACATATACGTGCACATAGACCTGGGTTCTGGTGGAGTCAGGGTCAGAGCATCCAGGAGAAGAGTTGACGACTCCCACTGGCATGACTTCCTGCTCAGGAGGAGTGGGAGAGATGGAAGGGTGACGGTCGACGGAGCTAATGCTGAGTTTAAAACGCCTGGTAATTTAATTATTCTTCTTTAAAGTGAGCTAGTTTACTATTACTTGTTTTAAACTTCATGCTTCTCTTTGAATCTTATGCAAAGCTATACGAGTAGTTTAGCATCTTTACCATGATATATGTATTATGTACACTCGCCCCGTCTGTCTGCCCCATTGATCTGGTGGTCGCAAGCGCGACTGCTGAGCGTGGGTTCGATTCCCAGGTTGGGCAAAGTGTTATTAGGGTTTTCCATTATGCATTTCTTAGTAACAGCCCGGAGTTTGGAAGTTGCCAGTGTGATACCCCCGTGCCTCGAATAGCACGTTAAGCCGTTGGTCCTGCGCTTGACCAGACTCCGGTCATGTCCCATTGGAATAGGAGAGTGAGGGAAGAGAGAGTGCACCTGTGTCTGCACATACACTTGCACTATAATATATCCTGCTTCGAAAGCAAGTCTCCGCTAAGATTGGTCGCCATAACCGAAATTTGGTCTGGAGGACTATTGATTTTATTTATATACACATAGTTTTGATCAACGATTAGGCAAATCTTCCCTACCATTATCGCGCCTCCCGGTCTACTCTCTGATAGACAATGGTTTCTGTAGTCTCATGAAACACTAGGCTTCAGAGGCTAGGCTGAATCTTTGGGTTCATTCGAGTAATCGAGTCTGGTTAAACCATGCTGGGGCCGGTGCATTTCATTCATTCATTCACACATAATTTTGATCAGTGATTAAAGAAGTATTTACATAGTGACCGACCATAAACTTGATTTCATATGCTCCTTTATACGCACCAGCTACATAATTATGTCAAAGGTCATTACGGTTTTATCTCAATTTAATGGCTTGTACTTAATTACCATTGAGTGGATTCAATTTATATATGTCATGACAATTACTAAGCACGATAAAGCATTGACAATTAATTTCACATATATTTTGGAGATAATCAAAGCCATAAGTCTAAAGTGAATAATTTTAATGATATTGTTATGAATACATTTCTCTATTCATGTATAATACTGTCACAATTATTGTATATGCATAAACTGCATTTAATAACATCAATCTTAAATATTCCAGGAGAATCAAACCAGCTGGAACTAGATGGACCACTGTTCGTCGGAGGGCTTGGGTCGGAGTACTCAGCATCAAGAACACCACCTGCTTTGTGGACAGCGGCTTTGAGACAAGGGTTTGTGGGATGCATCCGTGATCTGGTGCTGAATGGAAAACCTCAAGATCTGACTGCGTTTGCAAGGCAACAGGATTCTGGTAAGTAAAAGCTCTAGTCGAATCCGAAGTTAAAGTTTTATTCCTTGATCTTTTAAAGGAGAAGGCCCAGTTGAAATACATACAAAAGCTAAATTAGATTTTGACGTTGTTGTTTCAAATAACTCGACGTTTCTTAGTTAGTATAAAACTATCAGTGCCCTGTATACCTAACGTAATTCAATAAAAATATACCTTTAGTATGATAACCCGGGCAAAGAACACGCATAATCGTAATCGTATCGAAACTTTAGCACATGGGTAGACCATGACCTGGGTTAAGACGTAGAATACTTTTTATTCCGGTAGTACATACGTTCCCGTGGCATAATTTTCGACGTCCACACGGGCGAAACAGCGGGCAAAAGCTAGTTATCTATGATTGAATAAAACATGTGAAGCAGAGAAGTAAATACATCTCACTAATAAGTGAGACACACATAAAATACAGAAACAAACAGAAAAAAATATGGCGTGTAGGTAACTATTTCTGTACTTCATCTTAGCATATTAAGAGCAGGCAGTCTAAATCAAATTTCGAACGCAAGCTCCGCCCCTCGCCCCTCGCTCCCCGCCACTCCGTTATGTGCTAAACGCTAATACATCAGTAATAAAGTTGAATATCGCGTGCGCTCTTTGATCGTGTTCGAGCACGAAACTAAATAGTGTAAGTCTTAATTCTTATTTCGTTTATAACTAAAGTAATAATTGATCTAGAGAAAAAATATCGTGTGTCGGGATAATAAAATATATTTTTCTTGCCGTGAATATTTATTTTAGACATAAAAGCTATACAATCTTGTTTGTTTTTAGAATTATCCTTAAATCAGACATGCTTTTCGAATAACAAAAAATATTGAGAGAAAATATTACAATTACGTAACTGTCTTCAACATGGAAAGAAAAAGATCCAATAAATCATATACTAAAGTTTCATTTTGCTTGTACTCGTATGTGTGACTGTTTCAGAATACTCATGCAAATTAACATAAAAATAGGGAGCCTCCACTTAAGCAATAAGTTTTATAATAATGACATCACCAGTTCCTTAATAATTATGATTATCATCATCCACAGTCCAATTGTCCTTGTAAGGGTCAATGACTTTATTATTTTTGGTACTTCAGCATCAGTCCGCCCCGCATGCCACGTGCTGATGAAGCAGTGCGTCAGCTCACCATGTCAGCATGGTGCCCCCTGCTCTGAAGGATGGAATCGACCTCTTTGTGACTGCTCCATGACAAGTTATGGAGGTCCTACGTGTGGAAGAGGTCAGTTTGAACTATTATTTGTTAACATTTTTTGGTCGTAAAATTATGTTACCCAAATTAAGATTGCCATCGAGACGCTAAGAAGAACTACTCTGACACGGTGCGTACAACTGTGGAATCAGTCTCATCTAGTATATAATGTACCTGTAGTTAAATAAATATCTTTAAGGTACATCTTAGTGTTTTGGCCGCCAGACAGAGAAGAACAATATAAAATGAACCCACAAACCCAGATGTTAAATGGAACCCACAGTTAAACCTCACTTTTATTCTTAAATAATATGATAAAAATACGTAGAAGGAAAAAGTCATCTGATGAAAAATGGTTTATTATTTAAACAAGCGAATACCTTAACAACTAGTGATTTGAGCCTCCTTTTAAGCAGATAAGCCTGTATTAGGAGACTCCGCGCTTCCATGTCTTTAATATATACCTGATGCATTAAAGTTGTCTTGTTTACTTTTCCAGAAACCGCCACAATTTACCTCAACGGCAGTCAGCACCTCACAGCAGCATTAGGTCCTGAGCACATAACACAAACTGAGGAACTGTTGCTTCGGTTCCGCACCAATAGGGCTGGGCTGTTGCTCCGGACGGCTTCTGAACATTCTGCTGATAGGATCGAGTTGGCTGTGGCAGCTGGGAGGGTTAGAGCCAGTGTTAGACTTGGGGATAGAGAAAAGGTGGGTAAATAAGTTTTGAAATAAGGATTCAAAGTTCTCGGGGAACGAGGACTAAAGAATCTCAAGGAATGGATAGAAAAACGAATGAATACTAGTTAAAGTTAAAGAGTCTTGAATCAGAATGTAGGTTATTTAGTTTTTTTCCGTGTCATCCTGAGAGGCTACTCCGAACATAAATCTGAAGTTTCAGCCGAATGTTCGGTTTTCTCTTCACTACGGCTAACTATTGCTGACTACGGCGAAAAATAAAATAAAAAAGGCAGTCGAAGAGATAAGCCAAAGTCAAAACTATGACTTGAAGTCGGGAAAGGACTCAAAAGTCAAAAAAAGAAACTATGGAAGTTATAAAACGGCCGAACATTCGGTCGATACTTTGGTTTAGCGCTTCGGAGTAGACCCCTTTGGTTTGATTTCTAGATCGGGCAAACTGTATTTGGGGTTTTTGACATTGGGCATTTGTATGGCAATAGGCTCGACCCTAATTCATGGGACTTACACAGAACTGGTAAAAAGCGGTTGCACTATCCTGTAGCTACCCCATCAGGCGTGTATAATACAAGCGTGATGTTATGTTTGTTATTTCTAATTCACATTTTGTTTAGTAATAATTTTGATTTTGTTTCGTCTCTTTTTCCAGAACCTTTTAGCAGGAACTAACGTAGCGGATGACACTTGGCATACAGTAAGGTTTTCTCGCCGCGCCTCCAACCTAAAGCTCCAAGTGGATGGAGCGCAGCCCGTGCGCGGTATGTTATGTACGTATGCACGGGCACCACCCGCACACCTTTTGTTTTGACCCCTAAGTAGACGACGATAAGGTTGGTTTTGCTTTGGCTGCGTTGGTGGAGTTTTGTGAAGAGATAGAAAGAATTGCTGAACTGAACACACATACATGAACAAATACAGCGTCTTCACACAAGTAAATTAAAGTTTAATTATAACTGATACCTACTTTCTTGAAGTGTAACTGTACACACGTGGCCTTGGTAAGAATACCATATAATTATTCAGTATAACTGAAAAAATCATATACTGAGAAAGTGCTATTCGAATTTGAGTAATAATTTAATAACTTTGGTAGATGACGGTGCAATATAATTTTCACTGGCTTTGCGCTCAAGTGTCGTCATCAGATTCCGAAATATCTAATATAAGAAATAAACCCACATCTAAAACAAATACCTTAGAAAATGTAACGTTTAGTTTAATTGAATCTTTAAAAAAAAACATACATAACAAATTACATGAACTTAAATAAAGATATAATAAATAAATATTAAAAGTGCCAACGCAGTCAAACCAAATATAGAACTTAAGACAAAATTTGAATTACCTTGATACAAACCAAGCAAATTCAAATTTGACACTTTTCGACCTCTTCTGGAAAGTGTATATCTGTTAGACGTCCTATTAGAGTGTAGTTAGCTGCTTTACGAGTATTTCCGTTGTTTGATAGCTGGCACTGTGTATCACCTTTCTGTTTGTCGCTATTGTTTCTTACTTCATTTATATTCATTTCTTCTAGTAGTGTCCTTTGTGTATGTGCTGAAGTAGTTTTTAGAGCTAATAAATGCTGCTCATGTTTCATAAAATTCTACAATAAAAAAATTAAAAGTATTTTTCATAATATCCAACAATATCTGTAATTGTGATATATGTTGGTCCTTTGAGTCGGGTCAGAGAATGTTCGAGCAGCTTTTATTGAATAAATGTGTAAGAAAAATGCGTTTCAAAATTATTTAGTGATGATATAACTTGTTGGGTACATTACGTTATAAAATATTGATATGATGAAGGTGTCTTATGACGTAATGTATACTAAATTATAAATATTTGAAAATGTATGCAGTAAACTACAAAAAATACTAAATGTCGTTGCAATTGAATGGAAAAAAGTAGTAAGACAATGCTGATAACTTCTGCTAGTTTATTTGCTCTAGCTATAGATGATCTATTTGTCACTATGAGAGAACTCTTTATAATGTTGTCGCTATGCATCTTCTAGCAATTGATTAACTGTCTCCATTAACATCTGTCTAAGCTTGTCTATCACGTAATAGCAGATCTAAATGTAAATAACTTCAAAATGGCTGCTAATAACAGTTCTATGAGAGTTTACTTTGCTAATTTATTTTTAGTTTACAGTCAATGTTGTGGTTAGGTGTGTTGCATTGTTACTATTATTAAGTCTATTTGATACTAAAACATAAGTTGGTTTTACAGCTGAGACGATTTTAGGAAAAGCGTCAACGTTAGAGATTTCGACGTTACATTTAGGAGGATTATTCCACCCTGAAGAAGAAATTCAGATGACGTCGACTTTGCCAAATTTTGTTGGCCACCTACAGAAGTTTGTTTTCAACGGAATTAGATACATTGACATGGCAAAGACACTTGGAGTTGGTACCAATGAAGAGACCAACAATATCTACGACACTTCCAATTTAATATTTACTGGAAAGTTCGTAAAACCTGATTCGCTAAATGTTTATAAATCTGTTACTTTTAAATCTAAGCATACGTACGTTGGGTTGCCGCTATTGAAGGCGTATGCGAATACTTACTTGGACTTTTACTTCCGTACCACTGAAATGGACGGGTTACTCTTTTACAATGGGGGAAAGAAGCAGGATTTCATAGCGGTTGAGTTGGTGAATGGCCATATACACTGCGTGTTCAACCTCGGTGATGGAGTGGTAACTATGAAGGATAAACTGAAAAATTTCTTGAACGACAATCGATGGCACACGGTGTCTGTGCGGAGGCCAACACCTAAGATTCATACATTACAGGTTGATGATGATTTAGAAATGCACACTACAAGTAAGTAGATGATCACGGCCGTTATATGTACAATACAATATTGTTTTTTTTCATTGAGTTAGACCAATTTTCAACAAAGGCGAAGTAAAACTATTACAATATAACTATATATGGTACTACTACTATCTACCTATTTGTCAAGAAGTGCGATGGCTGAAGAATGGTCTTTATCTTTCTGAGGTCTGAATACTCCTGATTCATTTTACTTCAAAATCCTTTATAGTTTACTTCATTTTGAAAAACACCTCAATTCTTTCAATAAAAAATCTGTGTAATTAACATTTTGTAAACCACAATGTTCATATAATATTATGCTTCATTTTCCAGGTTCAAACCTAATGCTGGAACTAGACAGCGTACTGTACGTGGGAGGAGTTCCGAAGGATATGTTCACTGCGTTACCTGTAGGAGTCCTGTCCAGGCAAGGGTTCGAAGGATGCATGTCTAGCCTGGACCTCCCTGGAGAGTCACCGTCGTTGATGGAAGATGCTGTTGTTCCAAGCTCTTCATTAGGTTCGGGATGTGAAGGTAAGATTGAGGATTAGTCAGTAATGTTTTAATGATAAAACCTTAATGGTTTTTCAATAGCAAAGTCACGGTCAGTTCAGTGTTAGTTTATTGTGTGATAGCCACATACGACCGTAAAGGAAGGAATATAAACTAGAAATCGAAAAGGGCCAAGAATTGAATCTTGAGGCACACCAGATTTTTGTTGGATCATTAAAAAAATCCCGCGGTGGTGAACCGGTGTGTTCCATCTTTAAAATTTAAAAAAAGACTATAAATTGGCGGCATACTAACTCTGCTTACTAAGCTGCATCGAAATTCAAAATCTCGGTTATATAGACTAATATTTGATTAATTAGTAAAAACGAGTATAAGCTATTCGGAAATGTTGACCCCAAATTCGGTTAAAGACGAGGCAAATACAGTAATCAAAAATCTTTTGCCAGAAATTTCAAAGAAAAGATATTTAAATACATGAGTGCACACGGGTGAAAGTCACCAATTCCTTTCGACCCTTGAATAAAAATCTTCTATTTTGTTGCCTGTTTGATAGATAGGAAATAACAAGATCAGTATTTAATGTCCTACGCAAATAGACCTTAATAATCTTTACCGTTAGTTTACATTATGAAAAGTTAACTCATAGTTTTATTTGCAGGTCCAACGAAATGTACGCACAATGCATGCGCGAACAAAGGCGTTTGTGTGCAGCAATGGAACACTTACGTTTGTGATTGTGACTTGACGTCGTTCACTGGACCTACGTGTTACGATGGTATGTGATTGGTGAAAATGACTACTAAATAAAAATACGTCATCTCTGAAGAATGACTCTTCACAGAGACAGACATTTTGACTAGACACTCCTTGTTTCTCTACGCATTTTCATCTACCACCCACCTACATACTGGCTTAACCTGTTGTGAAATATAATTTTCGAATTAGTATGTTGTTTTGTCGAATATTTCATTTGATTGAACTATAAACAGTCTATTGACTGTATATTTGCTTATTATTTCAAAACTTTGGATTTCGATTTCCATCGTCATTTAGAAAATTGTAGAAGGTTGCCGATGCACAATACCTACATACATATTTCAGCCGTTCGTAGTCGGGTTAGGTTAGGTTGGATAGATGGCAGATGGTCGGCAGCGAGGAGTATTGGGAGGCGGTGGTATCCTTCTGCAAAACAGTCGTGTCGTCGAAGGAGGCTGCGGAAAGGGAGTAGGAGGTCTCTTCCACCCGTCCCGCAGCAGGCGCACCGGGTATTGGTAGAGGGCAGATAATACGCTTTTTCGGCCCCCCTAAATGGGTGTAGGGACGGTGGACTCGGGGACGTCCGCCGCCCCCTATCATACAGGACCCACAGTGGTGGCGAATAGTGTTCCAAGCGCGCTTCTTTCAGACGTCGCGGGGGGAGCCAAACACCTTAAACCTCCCCCCCCCCCAGACTTGAGGTGGCCCGCCGGCACCAGCCGGGGATCGCGGAAGTCGCACATGATCCCATGATCCCCGGTGCAAGTGTGGGAAGGGAACACCGGGGTGGTTTTTAGTCCGTAAGAGTCTGACAGACGCCTCCGCCAGCCCCAGGGCAGAGGACGTCCATGAGGATTTTCTACACCGAGAAAAAAAAAAAAGGTTAGGTTAGCTCAAACTCGACCTGAAAGCATTTATTTCAATTAAACCATTTACAGGCACTTTTGAATTGTCAAGGAGTCGGTCAGTTAGAAATATGAAGCTAGTTGCCCATTCCAAAGCGTAATAAGTAAATTTGGAGAAGAACGGGCAAGAAACTCCATCGACACTCTTTTAAATTATAATTTACAAAAATATTGTTACATCTTTAGTGTTGAATTTATAACTAAATGTGAGGATGTTATAACAAAAAAGACGCGTTCATAGTACAGCAAATAGAAACAAACAAAAACAATTAAAAACTAAAATGATTAAAATAAGCCGTGGCAGCTAAGAGATGACCAGTCCCAACTGACAGCGCCCGTTCAAGAACATGACGCATGGATCAACACCATTCGGCTCAACCATTTTGAAGGGAGCTAAATGATTCAACACACGCTCCACCATCAGCGAGACATCTGAGTGAGCATGACATACTCTCTCGTCAATGAAAAACATATTACCTGGTAAATGGTAGCTCTATTGTACATAGTACTCACACCTGTGCTATGAAATTATATAATACAAAGGAGATTGAGTCTATAAAATGCAAAGATCAAAGCTCGGTTAGTTAAGTTGGTCTAGCTCTACTGTGTGTACTCTTATTTACAGTCAATTACTTTTTTCAGAATCGGTAGCATACGAGTTCGGACCAGGCCGAGGGATAATCACCTACACGTTCCCAACTGACTCTGTGGCAGACACAGAGACAGACAAGGTAGCTCTAGGCTTCGTCACCAGTAAAGCTGACGCAGTGCTGCTGAGGATCGAATCTTCCAACACACAGGATTATATGCAAATGGAGATTGTGAGTACTGGGGGATTGAACAATTGATTATTATTAATGATTTTGAACTGAGGGGGGTCAACTTGAGGGGTTGATAAAAAATATTAAGATACGTGACTAGCTTAAAATGATACCGCAGAAAGGAACGAGGCCTTTCCCTGCTGAAATAATGATGGAGACGTGCTGACTAACTAGCTAAAGATGATATTGGTTAGCAGAACTTGTATTCAATATAATAATGCATTTGAAGCAACACATGAGATTAATTACTGAATATTTTCTAATCCATGTTTTTCAGTTCACAAGTAGAATCTGTATCGACAATTAGTTCTCTATCTTACTTCCAAGTACTCTTTCCACCCTAAAAAGGCATTTGATCAATCTTAAATAGTTAATTTGGACACTAACAAATCTCAGATACGAGGCAACCTCTTCATGGTGTACAACGTGGGGGGAGGAGATCACCCACTAGGTGACGAGACCACGCGGGTCGATGACGGAGCCTACCACGTGGCCAGGTTCACCAGGAACGGCAGCAGAGCGTCATTGCAGCTGGATAACTATGCTGTAATTATTAGACATCCTCAAGGTAAGTCGTTTAAACTGCTGTTTAAAAATGTACGAAGATTCATGAGACTTCGTTACATTAATCTTAAACGAAGTTTTTACTTCTATTGGCAAATGTTGCCACGGTTTGCATAGTCAAATTGATGGTAGTTTAAATGGATGGATAAAATTTGTTCCGGGTTTGGCTCATTATTTAAGTTTGTATACTATGATAGAGAGAAACTGCTGGGGTGTGGCAAAGTTAAAAATAACTTCTTTACTTATCTAAAATGGTTCCATTTTTGAAGTGAAATTTCTTTAGCTGCGTTTAGCGATTTTTGGTAGGGGAAAACTTATCGGTTTGCGTCACCGACATGCTCACCGCGTTACGTGATCTGTTGCGCCAGACTGGCGACGTGCAGCGGCCTGTGTACATGTATATGCATATATAATAATATATTATACATGTATAAGTCATATATAGGTGTGAGATTTAAGTTTTCATTTCTGTCGGCTGTCCCCATTACTGCCATTTAAAAAAATATATAAAATAATAATAAAAACTTTATTGTTCAAGAGAGCAGTACAAATTCAAAACAGCACTAGCCTCCACACTAGGATTCCCTGTGTCGTGGAGACTAGTCCCCTTCGTTTTACAACTTTATACATAGTAGGTAGGCACATAGTCGTAACATCGGTAGGTAAGATTTGTGAGGCGACGTTAACCGAATATTATTCAATAAATAAAATTCATGTAAACTTATGTGATTTATTTATTTATTTTGGTAAAAACACATGCACAACAGTCCCAGATCTAAGTGATTGCACAGTTAAATTTCAATAAAAACAGATATATTTACAATATGGAAGGAATAACAATAATAAATAATACAAAAATAACTAACAAAACAGGTAAAACTGACAAATAACAATCAAATAATATTGGCACCTCATCTTTCGTCCATCATCTCACAGAATATTGAATATGTATGACATACGTCTATCCATCTCGCGGCAAACAAATCACACTCCTGTGTCGATGCCAGTAGAGCATTCAGCATTGCGAGCGCGCGAACCAAGGGTGAGTTAGAATGCGAAACTGTGCGTGCTGGCGGAACGGCCAACAATCCGTGTCGTCGTGGTCTAAGTTGGAATTTGAGTACAGCAGGAACAAAAAGTCTCACAAGCGGAGCTACTAGTTCCGGGCAATCAGACCCTCCACAGGACACAACAAGCGAACATGAGTAAAAAGTAATTACGCCTAACTTCAAGAGAGTTAAATTTCAGCATTCCAAGCAAAAATTTTGTAGGATAAAGGAATGGATAATACCCGAACAGTTTTTTAAATAAAAATCTAAGAAATATTTTTTGATTTGGTGATAGACCATGGTATTAAATTTAAACGTGTGTAATGTATTATGCAGGTGTATGGGTGGGTGTGTGATGAATGAGTGAGTTAAGGTGGGTTTGGGCCATACGAAGACAGAACCTGACCACGGGTAAGAGCACTCCCTTCCCGTCATCCCTAACATCTCAGTAGGCTTGGGTAACCCACGAAAGTTAACTCCCACTCCGTCCCAAATGGTTGTTATTACCTAGTTCACCACTTATTATGGGAGTGGGGAGTCCGTGTCTACACAGAAAGGCAGTGGTCAGGAGTAGGACTGTTTTACACCGCCCCTACATTAATTCGCGGTGCACCTAATGTGTGTAATTCTAGGTGTATTATAAGCATGCACCAACGAGGTTATTAATCGTAGTAATCAAGCCATTTACTTGTGGTATGGCTTTCCAGGTGGTCAACAATCAACGATCTTCAACGGCATGTCCAGCATCGCGGCGGGCGGCGGCGCGGGCGGCGCGCGCTCGTTCAGCGGCGTGCTGGCCGGCGTCGTGGTGCGCGGCCTGCGCCTGCTGGACCTGGCCGCCGCCGCCGAGCCCGCCGTGTCCGTGCGCGGCGACGCCCGGCGGGCGCACACTCCGCTCGACAGAGATATTAATAGGATGCAACAGGTGAGTAATTGCTCTCAAACTGGTTTCCAGAAATGGTGATATTCTATCCACGATAACGATGATGCCAAAAAACAAACATTTAGGTATTTGATTTACATAATTATGCTACCGAAACGCTAATTTAATGTCAGTCCTGTTGAAAGTCACTGTAGAAATACCAAACGCTTTGAAAATGATTACCACTTTTCTGGGTCCTCTGGAGATACGCAAGAACAAGACAAGCAAAAAGAAAATTATGGAAACCCTGGGTATAACCCATTGGATGATTCCAAGCTGAAATGGTGATGAGTCGGATAATATTTAAACATGCACTTGAGCACCTAATACTGTACGCTGTAGCCATAGATAGAGAAAACAGTGTATCTATCCAAACTGATGACCGAAACTTTATTATCGGATCGGAATTTCTAAAGTCCTTTTTTCATAGCTAAAGATATCGCCACCTGAGATAAACTGTTTTGTCGGAACAAAAAAAGATGTCCCTTGCCTGATATTTATAAAAACTATACACTTACTATGTATTTTGACCTTTCCAGACGCCACCTTCAGGATACGGCGGTCCTGGAGTACTAGACGAGCTGGTCTACTCCGGTGCGGGGTCAGGGTGCAGAGATGATGATGAAGACGCCTGCGTGCTACCTGATGCAGGCTCCGGTGACGATCTCATCACGCCAGTGTATGTGCCGTCTACGAGGCGACCTCCGTCCAGGTTACATAAGGTATGATGAAAATGTTTGCTGTTTGTGTGACTTAAGTTGTCTGTAAATTCAAACCACAGCTGTCATACTTTGCCAATCGTATGAAAAGCTATAATGTAGCAAATTTACGTACCCTAACAGTACAATGAAAAGAAAAAAAAATGCTGACTTAGTTTTAACAAATTAATACTGTGTTCTTGATTTTATCCTGGGTCTATATCACACGAACAGGGCTGTCAAATGTCATGAAATTAATAAAAAAAGTAAGAAGCTGATAAGAAATCGATGTAAGATTGTACTAATCATGATTATGGGTTACTCTGTAATGGTAGATGTAAGAAGAAAATAAATAAATAAATAATTTTCAGGGTGACGCAAGTGGCAAGCTGATGAAACCGTGTGATGACGAAGACTGTATCGAAGGATCTGGCTCTAACGAAAACGAAATCACTGAACCTGACCATCCAATGACCACGTAAGCTTTTTATACAAAAATAAACCTATAAAACTTAATGAAATTCTGTGACTACCATAATGCAGAAATTCTGGAGATGGACAATGATGTGTCATGCATATCCATGCAAATAGCGTAACATAGTAAGGAAGCCTGTGTCCCAGCAGTTGAAACGTTACAGTCTCAGGCCTCCTTTCTTTGTTATGCATGATGACTATACTGCTAGTATTAATGCATTATTCTTTTAGTTCGATTTTTTTCCTTTCTTGTTAAGAACACATACTATTTAAAATTCTAAAAATACAATGTTTTAATCCAGGTCTGGAGCAAGCAGTACCCACAGCATGACATCACCAACAGTCATCATCGTATCCACTGAACACGTTGACAAGACTCTCGAAGGTTCTACCGACGGGTCCACAGGTTCTAGTGAGACTACAAAGAGTAGCACAGCTGGTCAGCCGACGTTACCCGATCATGACAATATGCACGCTGGCACCGTTGATACTGCTACACCGCCAGAGAGAAGAACTACGCCTACTGATGGTAAAACTATCAGTTGTTACTTTCAGTCAATCTTTACAAATGTGTTTTCTACGAGGCCACGTTCACGCCAAACGTATTGTCTGCCGCTGACTGTGAGTGGGTCTTGCAGTTTACTGGTCTTCTATAGAGGTATGAGGAACAGGGTGTAAAGTTCACTCATCCTCCGTACAAAAGGGAAGATCCTCCGACTAGATGGGTGTTGTGTCTGGTGGGCAACTGGCTGACGGTTGAAGTCGGGGTGTTGTATATATGCTAGTCACGCCGTAAACTCTGCTTGCGCGATACAGGATTTGTGTGACGTCAGGTCTTTGATGCGTAGTTCGCATGTGTGGCGTAGTAGATGCCGCCACATTTCCATAGGAATTCCCATTCGTTGACACCAAACCAACAATACGCTATTACGAGGTAATACGCTACTAACAAGCTTCCTCACAATTGACGGCTGATTATACATTTGGTGTGAACGTGGCTACCACTCAAGCAACGAAAAACAATTGTCCAAACAAATATTTAACATTTTTTTTAGAACCATTAATATGCTCTTTCTTGTTCTATCGAGGTTCATCATATAAGTGTTATATTTATCTTTGATTGAATCTTGTCTTTTGAGTTCTAATATCTCATTGTAGTTTCTTTCCAGTAAGGTGACAATTTGTATTTCCTTTATTATCAACAGATCACTCCCATACACGAACAAGTTACCACTTCACACCAACGCTAACAGGGAGACACATACCAGACGAGCCAACTCACACCACTGAAGAAGACACTAACCACATACCAGAATACGAAGACCGGCGCGAGAACGAGATAGAAGCGCGAACACCCACTTATGAGACCGAGAGTGAGCAGGACAGAATACCAGGAAGAGTTCATCCGGAATACAATGGGTATGACGTCACACCTAAGTGGTATCACCCGAAGACGACGGATAATAGGGTTGTGCCGCCTGAGTCAGAGTTCTTCGCGACTATTGTTGGTAAGTTATAAAATGTATTGAAAAGACGGTAATTTATTATGAAATATTCACAATCATAAAATATTGCAATAGTACACAAGCAGAATGAAAAGCTAGGAAAAAAGCAATTTCCAAACTCAAACTCAAAGCATTTATTTCAAATAAACCATTTACAGGCACTTTTGAACTGTCAAGGAGTCGGTCAGTTAGAAATATGAAGCTAGTTGCCCATTCCAAAGCATAGTAGGTACATATGGAGAAGAACGGGCAAGAAACTCCATCGACACTCTTTTAAATTATAATATTACAAAATTATTGTTACATTTTTAGTGTTGAATATATACCAAAAAAAAAGAGGAGGACGATATAAGAAAAAAACGCGTCTATAGTACAGCAAATAGAAACAAACATAAAAAAAAACAATTATAACTAAAATAATTAAAATAAGCCGTGGCAGATAAGAGATGACCAGTCTCAATTGACAGCGCCCGTTCACGAACATGACGCATGGATCAGCACCATTCAGTTCAACCATTTTGAAGGGAGCTAAATAATCCAACACACGCGCTATCGCGATATCTCTGCACAGCATGGTATTTGTCACCTTTTCGACTGTCTTTTTCATTTCAAATGTTGTCAATAAGTAGTGGGTGAAAATAAATAAATAAAAGTTTCATGCGCGGTGCAAGTCAAAATTTACATGAACGTTTTCATTCCATAATTGTACAGAAGATTGGACACATTTGCAAGTATCCAACCGTTCAAAAAGTTTATTCTCTCCTATTTATATTGTTATTTTTTTTTTTTTTTTTTTGATGCGGGCGTTTTTGCAGTTGGCTCCGGAGTGCCTTTGCTGCTTCACCGGTCGTTGGCGGGGCCTGGAGGGCCTCTCGCCGGGTTATTATCGAATTTTAAGTAGCAGGCCTAAGGGCGTCCCCTACTGGGACTCGAACCTTGGCTTAGGGCGCTACTGGTTACTGAGCAAGAGGGGACTTGCAGCATATTATTATTATTATGGATTATATTTATTGCTACTTGCTCCGCGCGGGCGGGCGGGGTCAAGGGACGGGGGGAGTGATTATTTAATCTAGTTCGCGGAGGTACTCGCCGTCGAGTACGGTTATATTGTTCAAACCCGCGCTCTGACTTTATTCAAACAACGTTGACAAAACCATTGCGTGATTCAGAAATTCAGTCCATCGGAATAACGCCATCTATCGAGCTACTAAGCAAACTCTGGCACCAGCTTTGGGTTCAAGGGTGGATCGTAATTTTTTCAAAAGCAGATTTGATTTTTAAATCACAGAATTTTTGCAGTATGTTAGAGGAATATTAGTTGCTTGAGTTATGTTATAGGCTGAAAACGATTAGCATTATAACAATCAAGTCTGTTTCAAGTTTTGATTAGAAATTAGAACGTGTCAATACTTTCATTTTGTAAGCAAGAAAAGCGGCAGACCCAAATAGAGATGACGGTAAATGAAATGGACTCCTTCAATAAGAACTGGTCATTAGTAGCTGTAAATAAAATAAAAAACACTACAAAGTGAAAAATAACTCTATTTTCGGAAGTCGGTGTCTTAGATTTTTTTTTGTCAATTTGTAATTTATCTAAGTTAACTTACCCTAATGTCAACTGCTCATCACCTTTTATAATATATTGCTTTCCCGGTGCAGGGGCGTTAATTTTTAAGGAGTTCTCCTGGTTAGAACCAGGAGTACTGGAGCTGATGGTGACTTCACCATATGCACTGTGACAAGTATAAATTGCTTAGCAGCCATATTAAAGTAGCTAATCGAATCGTAACCAGTGAAATACTTATTATTAATTAGTTTCGGTGGCCATCTGTGGTCTTCCTCATCACCAAATGGTGCTTTCCAAGTTGCGATATAGGTGTGCCTATAAAATTTGAGGATTTCCCTCGATTTCCATGGGATGCCCTCATCAAACTGTGACTTGGTGACAATGGGACCACCTTGAAAACATACCCTTTAAAACTAAAAATAATTTTCAAAAGTGGTCCATAATTGGTGGAGAAATTTACTGACGGAATAACATACTCGTATACACGAACAATAACCTTTTGGAAGTCGATTAAAATGTAAAGAGAGGGGAGCCTATGCCCAGCAATGCGTGATTACAGGCTGAAATGGTGATGATCAATACTTTAATTTAAGAAACAGAATAGTAACATAAAAATATTCTACTTTTCAGGTATAGTGGCATCGGTGCTAATAGCAATAATATTGATAGTGATCATAGTGCTGAAGTACATCGTGTTCAAGTTCGACCCCTCGTATAAGGTGACAGAGGATAAGAACTATCAGCAAGGAGCCAGTGCGGCGCTTTTGGGCAACCAGGTGATGTTTCATGTTCCAATTAGGTCTTCGTCTACCAGGGTACTTTGTTCTTTCTACTGAAACCAACTGTTTAGGTTTAATTTAATCTAGATTTTTCTTTATTTTACATTTTCAAGTTATTTTTCACCTTGGCTTTCTATGATATCAATTTGTATGTTTATTTCCTTGGCACATTCGAGCTACACTGTAGATGTGCTTTAGATCCATATAATATTTTTGACTTTGACCTTCTAGCCTAGGTTTTCAGATAACCTAACAATTTGTATTATTTATTTTCTAGGCTCATTCGGGCTACCAAAGCGGAGCATCAAGCGCTCCAACGGGAGGTGCAGTACGGAACCTGCAACCTCTCCCTCTCAATAGAAATGGTACCGCGCCCTCCGCACCCCTCGCTCCCATACCAACACAGCCCGTCAAACGAGATGGCATCAAAGAGTGGTACGTTTAAACCCAAGTGCGAAAGAGACGACTATAGTTTTGTGTGTGTTGGACATATCAAGAACATAGTGAGTGGTTGTTAGACGCTTCGAATCGAACATCGCCAGAACATTGGGCGTTAATGCTTTAAGATGTTAAGACGTAATGACTGATACGCAAGTGTTTTGTAAATATTAATTAATAATGATTATAGATGGGTCACTTGTGTGTACGGATGCGATCGTTGAGACTTGTGCGTACTAGATTTGTAGCAATAAGATAATTAAATCCTTCCTAAAACTTAAATCTTGTAAGAAGTCATCAATGTTAAATGTATTCTAAAAACAGAGAAAGAAAATAGAATTCTTTCGAAACTGTTACAGTCTAGTATGCAAAAGGTCGTGATAGAAAAACCTAGAGAATATGGAATTGCATTTTACTAATGTATAGTTACGTTTCATTTGTTTTTGTAACTGATGTTTTATTGTTAAACCTTAGCTTTTCTGACCTGTACATTGCTAGAATTCATGTATTTGCGACTTAACTTTTCTATCTACATTGCCTTTAATAGATTAAATTAAACTAAGACTAATGTATATTGGTTTCAGACATTAAATTGTTGGTGTATCATGATTGGATCAATTAAAATTGTTTTTTTTTTCATGCAACTTTATTACATTATGATTTTTACAAAGCAAGAAACCTATAAAAGTAGGTACACCTGCGTGTAAAAACCCGTCATATATTTATCGAGAAGCTTTGTTAGGTTAAATTAATTAATTATAATTATCCAATTTTGATATACAATCGAACCTTGTTAATGATCTATGACTAAGTAAGACATAAGATGAAAATGCTATACCTATTTGGAGCTGCCATCACGAAATTGAAGCATATCGTTCAATTGAAGACTACAGTACTTTTACGATTCTCAATAATCTTTCCTATATATATATTAGATGTTATACAATATTTTTAAATAGGCAGGGCGAGGCGAGTAGTATAGAAAAAGGAATCATAATCATCAGAGTATAAGATCTAAATTCGCTTGGAATTAGAAATGAAAACAGGTATATTATTGTAGGATGCGTAACAAGTATGAGCTTGTAGTTTTGGTATGGAATATAGATGTTCTGATTTTTAACATATCCTCCATAAGCATTCTGTATTTATATTGGGACACTTTAATTGTTCGACCACCGGCGCAACTCTTGGTTAAAATCTATTGTATTTTTAAAGGGTTTCTCAAGATCGTGTCCAACAATATTATTAAGAGTTTCGTTTGTGATCATTAATCCCTGAATTCCCTCCCCTTAAAGATTGATTTGCTCAACTTGTCCTCGTTTACTTTTATCTCAGGCCTAATTGACTTATAGTGAGAAAGTTAATTAAATAATAAATGTGCTGTCAATTTATCCTCAAATTAATTCCTGTAAAATGTATAAGGATGAAAAATACATAAAATGGGATGTTGAATCGAATATGATATTTCGTAAAGAAAGTATGCAATAAAGAAAGTAAAGGAAATGGTTCTTAAGCAAGTGTTCCATACACTCCAGCAAAGGTTTGTGATAGTCGGAGACCTACCGTGCTCATTTACATTAACATAAGAAGTCATCAAAATTCATAAAATATTTACCAAAAGCTTTGTGCGAAGAAAAAGGCTACGCGATGTAAAAAACATATGTATAAGTATTGGCGTGCCACAAGGACCTGATATTTGCCCGCTGTTGTCTTTTTGGCGTATGACCCTGAACAAAGCTAATATTATTTTCATCATCACAATTGAACATAATGTCAATGGGCTAACTACTCATTGACTTAAAGTTAGATAATAAAACTGTTAACTACAATCAAGTCTACTTAATTGGCAATGTATCTTCACTAATCTTAAGCTGCCTTCACTGACATCTATTTTATAGCATCAGGCAATTTTCTGGCTACCCTCCTGAAAATATTGCATGCAATTTCCTCTTCGAACCATAACTTATAAAAAAGCTGCTTATATTTTTACATCTAGTGTGTATTTGTACATCCACCGTCCCGATTTCCTCTTTCCGATTAATAAATACTTGAATTAGCTTTAAAATAAGACAAAAAAATAACATATTTATATAGATTGTTATAAAGCACAGGTTTTAGGTATTCGGAGTTGCATTTAATGTGATGTTTGAGTGTATGGAATAAATATATGCGACTGAAAATGGTGTCTACCATTCTTGTATCTAAATCATTGCATGTCACCATTATTTTCTTGCTAGAAGAAAAATAGGATAAAAAACCATATCAACTAAAAGCCAATTTTTTAAATGTTTACTTTGTACAATTTCCTCTAATCGGTAAACTTTTATTACCGAATAAGCTATCGATTCCTTTCCGTCATTACTCGGACGTCAATCAATCGCTTATTTTTATTCTTTACGCCCAAACACAGCATTTATTGTAAATAGTTATTCAATATAATACTGTAAACATAAGCGGTACTGTACGGTGTATGTCACACTCGTTTTACGGCACAAAATGTTAGTAAAAAAAAACAATTTGTTTATCTGTCAATTTTAGTCGTAATGTTTAGTGTGTTAATCATTTATACCGTGATGTAATTATATCGTAATGATTGTAGAGTTTTCTAAAGACACAATATGAAATGGAGGCAAACATTAATATTATGAATAACGCAAAAAATAAAGGTGGAATAAAAAAGATAAAAATATGAAACAAAAAATAAAAAACACAAATACAAATCACAAACGAAAGTGATAAAATTAAAACATGAAAGGAATTTGCAAAAACACATACGTTTTACGGTTAAACCCGATGAAATATTCAGTAAATTTATGTATCGGGCTTGAAATATCTTACGTAATATTTGATTAATAAACAATGCCTGTTATGATATTGATAATGTGAGTATATTCATGTAGGTATTTCATTGTTGTGTCTATAGGGAATATGTGAAAATAATTTTGTTCGTTACACCATGATGTTGTTACTCACGATTCCGGTCGGACCAATTTTAGTTTCATGTAAAAGCGACAGTTTTTAAAAGTAATAATATATTATGTAAATTACATGGCGACGTTGTTTTATTCAATCCCTGTCCGAAGTTATCCATTGTCATGGAGCTCTACCTCCTCAAGAGAGGCGTTCAAGGCAATCATAAATAAAAACAAGTCTAGGATAGGCATTGATAAATAAATACAGCAACGCTTTTACTTCGTAACCTTTTGGGTAGTCGAAAACGTTCTCATAGTCGGTCAAGTTTGAAATATAGGTAAGAATATTATTAAGAGCGTTCATCCCGCGCGAGCTGGCAACTCGCAAGCTGGCATTTCTAGAGGATTTTCGTGAATGTTTTATCAAAGGACGATGGGAACTGGTGTCCCCAAAATTGAAACTTAGTCAACAGACTTGAGACATATCTCATTTAAAAGGTCTCAACTTACTGATCATTCTTTACTATGGCGACGATAATCAAAAGCATGGGGTTTTAAGGGAAATCAAGGAAATGTAATGGTACTACTGTAGTACAAAATAAGAAAAAAAAGGGAAAATCGTATTGGTTTTTACTTATGATACTTCATATTGTATTTATTTTCCATGACATAACATATTCACGCTTGTATACCCCGTAGGTGTAGGTAGATATTGTGTACCCAGGGTACCCACAACACGATATCCAAACTTAGTCAACAGACTTGAGACATATCTCATTTAAAAGGTCTTGGCTAACTGATCATTTTTTATTATGGCGACGACCGTCGAATGTATGGGGTTTTAAGGGAAAATAATAAAATGTGGTCATAATTATTTTGTAGTAGAGAATAAGTTAGATTATTAAAAATTGAAAATCGAATGTTATTTTGCTTTATTGCATATTTGTTTTAAGTATACTTACTTCTTTATTTAAAATGGCATAACATAACATCTCTGCCTACACTTGCAGGGAATAAAGGCGGTATCAGGTCACTTTAAATAAATTCCAGATCACTCTGTTGAAATTGACTTTGAGAATGTTCCTGGTGTCTTGTAAAGAGTTTTAAATAGATTAAAATAAAAACATAGTCGTAGACAATTCATTTTGACGAAAAATACAATGCAGTAGTACCTACCTATGATAGGGGTGGCCCTCTGCCTTCCCCTCCCTATGAGAAATACTATTGTGATATCATGTAAGTAAAATGAGTATAATAGATTACATCGCGAAATACAACATAAAGCAAAATGTGAATGTTCCACACATGTCTGCCTATCTATTCTTTTGTGGAATATAGGCGTGATGTTTTGTTGTTTTATGTTCCATATTAAATAAGTAGGCAATTATTATGTTTTATCTCATTTATTGTGACGAAAAATAGAAAACAATCATCTATATTCTCGTTAGATAATTGAAACTAAAACATGAATTTTTCAGGAAACCCCATATATTTAAGACTTGAAACCAGCGGATTGTTATTTTGTAGTTTGTAACGAAAAATATGAGACAAAAGCGAAGTCTGTTGGATCAAAAAAAAAAGTGGGGACGGGGTCCATAGTAAATTGCCCATCGTCCTTTAAATCAAAATACATTTTTTTTCCGCTTAATACTAGATGCTTGTATTTTATAATTAATTTTAACATTTACTCTATAATAAATAAAAATATTTAATCGTACTGTAAATTAAAAATAACAATTATTGACACTGTGTAATTTTTATTACCAAAATAACTATAAAAAAATCCCATACGTACATAAAAAAAAATACCAACGATCTAGTACTTGCATGACAATAATAGCACTTTGATTTAAATTTAATAAAATTATCACGAAAACCCTCTAAAAATGCGACGTTGCCAGGTCGCGCTCCCATGAACGCTCTTAAACGACTATTTATCGAGACCGATTAACGACACTATTGTCTGATTCAAATTCCCCAAAGCTGTTTTTGTCTCTTGATATCTGAGATATAAATCGCTTGATAGTAGGCAGGTATACTACGGTTTTGCTTTTTAGGGTTCCGTACCCAAAGGGTAAAACGGGAACCCTTTTACGAAGGCTCTGCCGTCTGTCTGTCTGTCTGTCCGTCTGTCACCAGGCTGTATCTCATGAACCGTGATAGTTAGGCAGTTGAAATTTTCCTAACTTTTTTGTCATAGCGGTAGCTATGACAAAAAATACTAAAAAACAGAATAAAATAAATATTTAAGGGGGCTCCCATACAATAAACGTGATTTTTTTGCTCGTTTTTGCTCGATATTGATAACGGCAACAGGTGGATGCTTGAAATATTCACAGAATATTTAGTTATATATTCACTATAAAAATAAATAATTAAATTAAAATAAAACAAAGATTTAAGGGCCATAAAACAAACGTGGTTTTTTTGCCATTTTTATAGATAATGGTACGGAACCCTTTGTGCGTGTGTCCGACTCGCACTTGGCTGGTTTTTAAAGTGCTGGCTTAAAAAATAACAAACTTAACAGTTTTCTTTTTTGTTAGGCGACAGTCTCCCGCTGCTGGGAAAACGTTTTCCCCAAATTCTTATAGATATCCTTTCCCTGAGCTACTTCGAGCCAGCCCTTGTGGTACGCGTCCAGGTTGTCTGGCCACCTCTTCCTGGGCCAGCCTCGATGACGCCGTCCATCCTCAGGGACCCACCGTGTGGAGACTGATGCCCAGCGGTTACTATGCATATGGCTGACGTAACGTGAAATGGTATTTTACAAAGATGTTAATCGTATATTCCAACGATCGCCAACCCACTTGCCAAGCGTGGCGATTATGGCAACCCCCCCGCCACCTCCTTTTGGGAGAGGCCTAGGTCCAGCAGAGACGTCTTTCGGCTGAAAAGATGAAGATAAAATCATAAATTCGCACTGCCGCGTCAAAAGATGGTCGCGTTTCTGTTTCACTTTGATAATCCAGGTACGTTCCAACGAGTAGATTATATTTCTTTACCGCAGTCAAAACCACGCACATAGAAATAAAAGCATTTATCTTAATGTTATAATCAGATTCGAACTCCAGAAAACTTTCGTCGTAAGTTCGGTCACAAATCATGAACTGCGCATAAAGTTGAGCCAAAAAGGGGCAAAGATCTTAACGATACGCACACATTACAGATGATTATGAAAGTAATCGATGGACCTTGAACCTGAATTGATGGTTATTTCTTTTTTTACACTCGTAAAATAATAACAGTTTTAGGTAAATAAACGTACAATAGTGCTATTCTGTAAAACATCTCACCGTGAGAACTTAGGTGAAGTGAGTTGTCAATAGTGTGTCAATCCCTAGCATCGGATGGTATGACAGTTCACTAGAAGCTCACTCCACCTAATTTTTCACGGTGAGATTTTTACGGAATAGATCGGCTGGTGGGTAAAATCATTGTTAAGTGAAGTGACTACCAACTTTAATTGTCCGTGTATTTAAGTCTCAACTGTCATTCTTTGACAGGTTTAAAAAATATCAAAATATTAGGTTAGGTTTAGTTAAGTTCTGCGGATCGCGGAAGTCGCACAAGATCCCATGATCCCCGGTGCAAGTGTGGGAAGGGGACACCGGGTGGTTTTTAGTCAGTAATAGTCTGACAGACCCCTCCGCCCGCCCCTGAGCAGAGGACATACATGAGGATTTTCCACCCCGGTAAAGAAAGGAGGTAGAGGAAGGTGTCACCAGCAAAGCTTCTTTTTTTATTTTTATTCACGGGGTGTATAATCCTCATGGATATCCTCCGCCCTTGGGCGGGCGGAGGGATCTGTCAGACTCTTACTGACTAAAAACCACCCCAGTGTTCCCTTCCCACACTTGCGCCGGGGATGTTGGGATCTGTTATTACTTCCGCAATCCCCGGCTAGTGCCGGCCCGCCTCAGCGGGCCACCTCAAGTCTGGTGGCCCGCAGAGGCGTTAGACTCCCTCGCGACGTCTGAAAAGGGCGCGCGTAGAACACTACGCGCCGCCACCTCGGGTCCAGTATGATAGGGGGCGGCGGACGTCCCCAAGTCCGCCGTCCCTGGACCCATTTAGGGGGGCTGGAAGAGGGCATTGTCTGCCCTCTGCCAACGCCCAGTGCGCCTGCTGCGGGCCGGGTGAGCGGACGAGATCTCCCGCTCCCTTTCCGCAGTGCGACACGACTGTTTCGCAGAAGGATACCACCGCATCCTAGGACTCCTCGCTGCCGGCCATCGACTCGACCACGGCCGGCAGCGACAGGTCACTGCCTACTCCTGAGACCAGTAAAGTTCCTAACCCAAGTTACCGAAACGTGACATAAAAAAAATAAAAAACTTTTTCCAAAAAAAAAACAACCGTCTTCCAAAAAAACACTACATAGTCAAAAATAACTTTAATTTCGGAAGTCTGGTGTACTTGAATCTGTAGTTTAGTTTTTTGCCAGCAACTTTTCACATTTTAGTGGGTGAGTTAGTAATTTATCTAAGTTACAATAGGCTAATGTCAACTGCTCATCAATTTTTATAAAATAATGCTTTTACCGATGCAGGGGCGTTAATTGTTGAGGAGTTCTCCTGGTAAGACCCAGGAGAACTGGAACTGATGTTGATTTCACCATTATGCATTGTGACGAGCATAAATTGCTTAGCAACCATAATAAAGTGCCTTATCGAATCGAAACCGTGAAATAATTATTATCAAGTAGTTCCGGTGGCCATCTGTGGTCGTCATCGTCAGCTCCACTTCACCAAATAGAGCTTTCCGAGTGCAACTTCATGAGTTACTTTAAAAAGTACTCAAATCGCTATAGGTGTAGCTATAAAATTTGAGGATTTCCCTCGATTTCCATAGGAGCCCCTTGTCAGATTCTGACTTGGGGAAAATGGGACCACCTCGGGAGGGAAAATGGGACCCTTTCAAAGAAAAAACGAATTTTCAAAACCGACGGAGAATCCGGAAACACATAGATAAAAAAAAAAAAAAATATTTATCATACTAGTGCGGTAAGTTGGTTTTTACAAACGAGTAGACGAATGTAAATAAAAGTACAATGTAAATATGTGGCATACTTTCACAGGCTATAATTATGATTCGAAAATTAAATCTTTTGCATAGGCATCTTTCTGTTACGCGGTCGTGAGACTTTTGTTTACTATTCGCAATATCATAATTCAGTTATTACTCAAAATCACTCCGCTCGGTTTTCATGCTGCATAATTAGTGACCCCTTCATACCCTTTCATTTGGCACATTTGTATTCTTAGTCGTACCCGCTCTTGGACCACATTTGTCCATTGCTTTTTCATCGAAATTTCGCAAATTCGTTATTTTTTTTTGGTTCACAGACATACTGACTACATTACTTTCGCATTTATAATTTTAAAGTATAAAGTATGGGATATAATATACGTACATAATAAATGGACGCCCTTGAACTGCCACCTTCAAAAGGGAAATCGAACGTTACATTAAAGTAATCACATCGCGATTAAACAAAATATGAAGATTGTTCTGAACTTCGATATTTTCGTAAAAGCCTCGCGTGATGAGGTAAGGTATAAAATATTTATTGTAATGGCACTGCTATTTCGTATAATGTCACATATTACGGAAACCTTCATTATGATTAATACTTAGTATAGCAGGAATCTGCAACCATTTTAGACTTGTATGATATTTTTCGTAACGCAAGGGAAGGTTCAAGGTGGTGCTGGCAGTTTCTGGGAGGACTTTGGAGAGGCCTAAGTCTAGCGGTGGGAGAGTATGGGCTAAAGAAAAGAAAATATATTATGAAATTCTTATGAATTTGTCTTTTATAGACATTCAAGGAGCCCTTTGATATTCATCGCGATAACTATGTCGAAGTTTCAAGCGTCTACGTTGTGTAGGAAGATGGCACCAACCCCCAAAATACAACGGGAACAGCACTTAAAAAAGAATTTCAATACAACAGGAATTTAAAAAAGAATTTCATAGATAAAAAGATCCTTTGGAAAGCCAACATTTACTTCGTTCTTTAATTTTAATATGAGCAATGGGAATATATAATTATTGGTTATGAGAATGTTGCTATTGAAGAATGGCCTTCTGTTAAGTTAACATAAATTTAAATTAAAGTTAAAATAAAAAAGGAGTGAAAGACCATCTTAATTAAGATCAGATTTTTTATGTTGTAAGATATAATAGTTAAATGATAACAAAAGATTAAAAGAAACAGTACACAGTTATATACCTCTGAGCTTTAAAGTTCAAAGTTTTTACCCCACAATGAATCAGTTCACCATTAGTGCAGCCTTCGCGAACATTAGCGGCCGTCCAAGATGTTCTCCGTTATTCCTGCACTTTTATTTTTCATACATTTTACTTCAACCATGAGTGAAAACCCACTACTAATGACAACTGGAAATTCTGGACAAATAACAAAAACAGCTGAATGCGTTTTAAAACTCTCTGCTAAATATTTCGTTGAGAAAAAGGCTCTAAGTGGCAGCATCGTAATAATCAACATCAACTCTTATACGTCCACTACACAAGGACTATTATTGCAAACTGTACACAGTGGTATCAAATATTCTATTATGGTAAAAGATTCTTTTTACCCGCATGCTAACGCTTCACATTTCCCTGAGAAAGCGAAAAATTATATGTTGATTTTAGAAGAGAAATCTGAACTAGAGAGAAATATACTGCAATTGAACAAATTGCCAACTTGGAATCCTCTTGCTAAAGCTATAGTGTTTTATCAGTTAAAACATAACGACACCACAGAGGAGACGGCTATGGAATTCATTAACGAACTTCGAGATTACAAGTTGTTTAGAACAATCGTTTTCATTTATGACGAATATAATGATGTGGTTATATCTTACACTTGGATACCTTACAGTGACACTAATTGTGGGGGAAAATGTGACTCCGTATACATACTAGACCGGTGTACAAATAACACAATTTACGAATTTCAAAAACAGCATGATATGTTCCCTTCAGATATGAAAGGCTGTCCTTTGGTGGCTTATGCTGTCATAGCCGAGCCATACGTAATGCCTTCAGTAAGAAAGCTTACTAATACTTTCTTTGGAGACGCTCACGAGTTTGCACAGGGTGGCGAAATAAACCTCGTCAAAATTATAAGCCGGTTCACAAACATGTCGTTAATAACTAGAACATCAGAAATTCCTGAAAATTGGGGCGAGGTCTACCAGAATGGAACTGCTACGGGAGCTTTTGGGGTGCTGAGAAAAGAGTCAGCCGACCTGGTTATAGGAAACGTAGAAGTGACGAGGATACTCCGAAAGTGGTTTCATCCAACTGTGAACTACCTACAAGATGAGATGACGTTCTGTCTACCAAAAGCTGGCCAAGCGCCTACCTGGGACAACCTGGTTATCATATTCCAATGGACTACGTGGGTCGCCACATTCTGCAGCCTTGTGATAATGGGTCTGATGTTCCACGTCTTCTATTACAGAGAGCACAGTAGAGCGACAAAATGGCCGACAAATTCTTTGCTGATGACATTCAGCATGCTTCTGGGCTGGGGTGCCACCTTCGAGCCGAAAAGCGTCACGTTCCGAATTCTAATATTCGCTTGGCTCTGTTTCAGTATAAACATGGGGATATCGTACGAATCGTTTCTCAGAAGTTTCCTAATGCATCCGCGATTTGAAAAGCAGATAAGTACTGAGGCGGATCTTATACTGTCTGGAATTCCACTGGGAGGTAGAGAGATTTATCGGTCTTATTTTGAGACTAATAACGCGAGTTCGTTTTATTTATATCGCAAGTACAATTCAACTACGTTTTCGGAGGGTGTAAGACGGGCAGCTTTGCAGAGAAACTTCGCCGTCGTTTCGTCGAGACGTCAAGCCGTCTACCAAGACCAGAAATTGGGTAAAGGGGCGCCATTAATTTATTGTTTTCCTGAAAGTAATAATATGTATAAATACGGGGTAGCTATTCTGTCAAGGCGCTGGTTCCCTATGTTGGAGAGGTTTAATAATATTATCCGTAGTGTCTCAGAGAATGGGTTGATAGATAAATGGATGAATGAGCTTCTGATCCACTCTGGTAGTTCTGAAGGATCTAGTACAATAGAGCCTCTAAGCATCCAGAACTTACTAGGAGCCTTCATGTTTATAGGCTTCATGTATGCAGCTAGTATTATTATTTTCTTAGGAGAACTCCTTATCGGTGTTATCGAAAAAAGAAAACAAAGTAGACCTAGAAAGCTAATATTTAAACGTTCACGTTAACCTTAATATTAAAAATAACCTACTTTGTAATTATTGGAATACTCGTAGTAACATATTTATTTAAATAGTTCGAAGTGAAATAGGGCGGAGATGTTCCGATAATTATGAATGTATAATCATTTTTATAATACAGGCTTTTATTTAATAATGCGTTGTGTTCCGTGTGGTGCCGGACAAAAAAATATTACCATCCTATTTTTTCCAGTGGGTGTCGTAAAAGGCGACTAAAGGACTTACAAGAAAATGGGAAGCAGCGTTCTCTATGCATTTTAACACCATACTGCGATCTACCAACCCGCCTGCCAAGCGTGGCAATTATGGCAACCCCAAAATGTTGGGGGAGGCCTAAGTCCAGCAGTGGACGTCTTTCGGCTGAAATGATGGTGATGATGAATGAGTTGTGGTAAAATCTATTTCTGCTGTAATTTCTGTAGCACTGGCTTCATAGGACTTATTAAAAGTACTTTCGAACCAAGCTTTTTAATGTATGAGCCTAGTACGACAGGGGGCAACCGCGCATCAATAGGTCAGTTAAAAACGTCAACGAGACTGGTTCATGCTGGTCAATCAGCTCTACCACACCAAGCTTTTGGACATGTTGGTTAATGTTTTACAGCCTTTTGTCCTTTTTCACAGAAAAGGAAGCGAATTTGTCCAAATAGTCACGTTATTTCAGCAATACAAAGTATATCTAATTTCTTAAACCATAAAGTTCATTTTATATGGGTACGCGAATTTTATTTTCTGGAAAAAGAACAACCGACTTCCAAAAAAATAACACTACAAAGTAAAAAAAAAACTTTAATTTCGGAAGTCGGTGTTTTTGGATCTGTATTTTAGTTTTTTGCCACCGACTTCCGAAATAAAAGTTACTTTTCACTATGTATTATTTTTTTTGGAAGTCGGTTGTTTTTTTTTTTGTTAAAGGTTTTTATTTTTTTTACTTTTTAGTGTATCCGTTTATTGCTTTTCGCTATGCAGGGACGTTCCATGGTTAAAATTTAAAAAAGACTATATAATTTGGCGGGAAATCAACTCTGTAAGCCGCAGCGAAATTCAAAATATCGGTTTTATGATAATCTCTATTGTACACAATACTGACACAGTTTCCTAATGACACGGCCGCCATATTAAAGTGATCGTAAGTGCAAACCGCATCCGTGACGTCACATGTCATTGCTAATTCTGAACATTTCTCTCATAGCTCAACCAACATACATCTTACACACACTAACTCTCTGTATAACGCTTATGTGCTTTCGTATAAGGTACAAATTCTAATGGTGAATGATGCTGGAGTTGTTAAACGAAAAACTGACATTGTTTGGTGGTAAATTGAGTGAGTGTTAGTAAGTATTTATAAAGTGGTTGTTTCAGTTTAGAGTTTAATTTACTTTGAAATACGTTTATAAACTACCTAAATATAAGTAATGTGGGAAGTAGGAGATAAGAAGCTTTTACACGTTTAAAACTTGAGCAACGCCACAACCTCAAAAGATATGTAGTAATAAGGAACCCAAGACTCGATCTGAAACCGTTATAGCCGTTCGTTATAACCGTCGAACAGGAGCAACAAGAAACCTTCCTTAATGCTAATTTCTGGCCTCGTGGCATATTCTATAGGAGATACATGGAAAGGAGAATTTTCACTGGACCCAATAATAGTCCGGGAAAAAATCATGAAAATCAGCCTAGTTTCATTTGATTGTCGTTTAATAAAACGTTCGTGTAATCATGTTACTGCTCTCTGTAAAATTGGTGATGCTGATGATGACCTGATGATCTCGGTTACTTGAGTAAAATACATCCCGATTTTACCTGTCATGGAATATCAGCTGTGGACATGTCTGCTGGAGTGCTTAAAGGAAGACCTTATGGAGGGGTTGCAATTTTATGGCGGACATCCATATTTAATCGGGTAATTCCCATTGACACCGGGTCGACACGCGTGGCAGCCGTGTGTGTGCAGGTCAGCGACGGTCGCAGTTTCATCGTTATGTCGGTGTACATGACACACAAGATATATAATGATAATCTACCCTTATTTACGGAGTGCCTCGGTGTTATCAGTGCGGTTATCAAAAATAATGATAGAAAGTGTGTTAGTACTCATCTACGTATGGTATTCCGAAATACCGCTCACCGAAAGGACGGTTTTCCGATAACACTCTACTCCGACGGTTTGTTGAACGAAAAAATGATTGGCCGATGAAACGTTTCGCCGAAAATGAGAGATTCGTCGATAGAACGTTTCACCTAAAAAAAAATGGGTAGGTTAGGTTAGGTTAAAACTATGACCTCCTACGCACGAGCCGAGCGAGCGAAGCGAGCGGTGCCGCGGCAGCGGCCGGCGAGTGCCAGAATCTACCAACCGTCGATGATTTTTAGATTTTTCGGCGAAACGTTTCATCGGCCAATCATTTTTTCGTTCAACAAACCGTTGGAGTAGAGTGTTATCGGAAAACCGTCCTTTCGGTGAGCGGTATTTCGGAATACCATACGTAGATCGTTAGTACTTGGTGAATTTAATGCAGACGTTTAGCGTCCAAATAGTTTATTTGGAAATGAACTACTGGAATACTGTGATGATCAAAATTGGTTGTGTGCGGACATGAATCTACTCGGTATGTTGTCAAACACCTACACATATTTAAGTGACTCACATGGTACCACGAGTTGGCTCGACCACTGCATTGTCACTTCTGCGGGTCTTAGTATGAATGATAATATTTGTGTGCTAAACGACGTTTATTATTCGGATCATTTTCCATTGCTGGTAGAATGTAATATTGATGTTGTGTTACCAAAAATTGATACAAAGCATAGTCAGTTAATTAATAAGGTAATTTGGGGAAACAGAACATATAATATGAACAAAACTGTAAATATGCAAAGCTTTGTAATGAGTTCACACACTTATATAACTGGCTTGATTTTTCCTGTAATGGAACCTCGTGTAAAGATTCTAGTCACTGTAGCTTAATTGATGAGTATTATTTACAAATTGTGAACATAATGTCTAGGGCTGCCAAACTTTCAATTCAGGGTAAATCGTACATTAAAAAGAGAACGGTTATTGGTTGGAACTATCATGTGAGGGAATGTCATGTGGAGGTTCGGCAGTGTTATACATTGTGGAATTTTTGTGAACAGGGTAAATTATAATTATGATGATATGGTTCGCAGTAAAAAGATTTTTTTAAATAAAATAAAATGGTGTCAGTCAAATTAAAATAAAATTAAAATGGATATTATAGCCACCCATAGATACAATAAAGAGTTTGGAAAATTTTGGAAGGAGACAAACAAATTGAATTATAAAGTTAGTGTGCCAATTAATGTAAATGGTAGTGACGACCCAGATATTATTTCAAATATGTTTGCAAAACAATTTAACCCTACATCACTGTAGCACATAACGCCGTCAAGCAGGGCGAGTGTTGCGCGCGTGGCCCATGGTGGGCCGGCGACGTCGCCTCCGCTGCGGTCGCGTGCAGCACATGACCACGATACCAGCGTGTTGCACACCACTGCGGACGAGCTGTATCGTTGTGTGAAAGGTATGAAGCGCGGCAAGTCGCCGGGCCACGATGGGCTTAGTGTCGAGCACCTTATGTACGCTCCTGAATTGCTATTTGTCAGAATTTCTCAATTGTTTAATGCATGTATTGACCATAGTTATTTACCTGATAATTTCATGAGGACCATAGTCATACCAATTGTAAAGAATAGAACTGGCGATGTGACCAGTATGTCTAATTACCAGCCTATATCATTAGCAACCATTTTCTCTAAAGTTTTTGAACGTTTAATTATGAGCCATTTAGGTGAAAAGAATTTCCCAATAAATAACGCACAATTTGGTTTCCGAAAGGGCGTGTCTACTGATTTGGCTATCTTTGCCTTAAAGAACACACTAGTGTGTATGCGTGTTACCTAGATCTAAGCCGCGCGTTTGATAGTTTAAATTATGAATTATTATGGGATAAATTGAGAGATTCTAAAGTACCATCAAAAGTTGTGGACATTTTAGAATTCTGGTATGCAAATCAATGCAATCAAGTGCGATGAAATAATGCCCTGTCGGAAACATATAAGTTGACGTGTGGCGTGGCAGGGTGGACTCACTTCCCCGATTTTATTTAACATGTACACTAACGAGTTGATTGAGGAACTGAGCAGTACCCGAGCCGGTTGTCGTATTGGTGATGTAGGTTTGAACAATCTTAGCTATGCGGATGACATGGTGCTGCTCAGTCCCTCAGCCAACGGTCTAAGGAGACTTGTAGCGATTTGCGAGAAATATGGAGCTGAACATTATCTCACTTATAATGTTAAGAAATCTGAGGTTATGATATTTAAATACGGTAAAGGTCCTGATCATATTTTACCGATCAAGTTGTGTGGAACTGCCCTAAACATTGTTAGTAAATTTAAATACCTTGGACACATAATTAGGGATGATTTAGCAGATGATGCTGATCTGGAACGACAGAGGCGTAGTATCGCATGTCGAAGCAACATGTTGGCTAGACGCCTTTCTCACTGCTCCAAGCTTACTGTCAGTCGTTCTACACCAGTCAGCTCTGGTACACGTACACGAAGAGTACTTATAACACTCTTCGTGTACAATATAATAATGCCTTTAGAGCTATATTAAAGTTGCCCTGGCGGTGTAGTGCGACTGGCATGTTCGTTGAGAACAGAGTTACCGATTTTTATGGGCTCTTGAGGAAACTCAAGGCATCCTTCCTGACTCGACTATGTGTATGTACTAATCAAATAGTGTCTGTAGTACTTCACTGTGTGTACATGCTAAGACGCTGATATATTTTGTAATTTTTATTTAATTTAATGTAATTAATTTAATTTCTATTGTAATTTAATTTAATTTTGATGCATGTAATTTAATTTAAATTTATAATGGATTGGTTTTTTTGTAATTTTAGTATGGGTTTAGTGCCTGAAATAAACGATATAATAACAATAATAGCCACAGGCAAAATTACGTAAGGTACCTACTATAGTACCTACACTATACTTGTACACTTACGGTCTTATTCATAAAAAGTTATCGAACATCTAGAACCTATTTTAGTTAAATAGGTTTTGTCACTTTCTAACTTACACAAAAGTCAATGTGACAAATAAGGACAAACGAACTTTAGCAGCATTTAACTAAAATTGGTTTATAAGACGTTTATGAATAAGAGCCATAAACTATTGTAATTAATGCTTGTTTTCTTTGTGTACCTTCAGACGCTTTCGCTATACAGTGAGAAAATAAAATCTTATGTTATTTTAACGAGAACCACGTGTAACCCGCTTCCTGCTGTGTGTACCCCGCAGGGGAAAACAAGCTTGAATATATGTCATAAGCGAATTCCTCAAAGCACCATTTGTGCCAGTATCAGCTAACATCGTGGATATAATACTCATTTCATATTATATCGTTAATATTGTATCATTAGAGCTATGTATTGCGCTGTTAGTATATTGACGCAATGGGAAGGTTGTGGGCAAAGCTTGAATATGGCTATTTTAAATGGGTCTACTCTTTATGGCAGAACTTTTTTTGTCATAATATTATTTTGTATAACAGCTGATAGCATAAACATCATTTTGATGAAAATCGTTTGGCAGACACTCATTTATCATACTTTCAAAACTCATAAGTTTGTAAGTCAGAATCATCTTTAGGCATAAATTTTATATCCATTATAATTAAAAAGTAGAACCATCATACCATCATATCGCAGAAAGTTCACAGTCAGAATCGTCTTTTGGTATACATTTCATATCGACAGTCATTAAAACGCAGAACTATCATTTCTCAGAAAGTTTATAGTTAGAGTCATCTTTTGGCAAACACTTCATACCCATAAAATTGAAAAACTCATCTATCACATTACAGAAAAAAAATATCTATATAATCTAGTCGTTTCTGGCACTCGCTGGCCGCTGCCGCGGGACCGCTCGCTTCGCTCGCTCGGCTCGTGCGTAGGAGGTCACAGTTCTAACCCAACCTAACCGTTTATTTTTTATAATAAACCTGGTCTAACTAGTTCGTTTCTTGATAGCCTGCTAAAAATAAGCATAATAATAATATGATAATAATTTAAGCCCGCCTACGGGGGCTTAAATTACACTCTAGGGGTAGGGCAGTACTACGTGAAGTCGGTTTTGCAGCGATTCTTTTCTGTCACTAACTTTTGTAGCACAACTTAATGACTTTTAAGAATATTATTTTAATTTTAATTGAAAGTTAAAAATGCTATCAAAATGCCTAATAAAATTATTTCAAATGAAATTCTGCCATCTTTATAGTACGCCAAGTGAAATTGTACCAAATAATCGTCGCTTTAAATAAAAGTTATGCTAAATTAAATTATGCGGAATTTTAACTTTGCCAAAGGTAATTATGCCAAATAAAATTCTGCCATCTTAAAGGTATGCCATTGTAAATTCGGACATATAAACATTCGGCCAAACAATAATTATATTAAATAATTTTTATGCCTTAATAATATTCGTTTAATGAAAATTATGCCAAGTGTGTTATGTTAAATAAATTTCGGAGCATCAAGATTCTGCCAGATAGAGGCAACCCACTTCTCAGAAATAAAATTCTTAATTAATTAAAATCATAAATCGTTTATTGAAATTACGTTGAGAATCAGCACTTATTGAACGTCAATATTACATAAGGCAGCACCAAAATTCTCCAAAATGTGAAATGAGATGGGGGAGTTAAAACTTAAAAACAATTTATGGGAAAGTTAAAACTGACAGTTCTTGAACAACACCTGTTCTACGTCTTTTTTTTAGAAACGGTTCACTACTGGGGTCCAAGTCTGCTATTTTTATAAATTCAGTCATTCAAACACGATCCCATTGTCATTTTGCTAAAAGTTCGTAATCTGGTAAATTCATAATGGTCGATCATTGGTCGGTCAATGTTCTCGTAATATAATTGTGTTATTATTGTTTAAACTCAACCCAAGGTCTTCAATAAAACTCATGTATATCGCTATAGAACAATATAATATAGTTCCACTTGAATACAGAATTTCAACAAAAGTACAAAATTTTTCTAAACTACTTATGCTTTCATCGGTAACGAAACCATACCGCGATCTAACTCGACGCCAACGCCATCTAGTTAGAAAGCTGGTACTAAGTTTGCGCAATCTTGCTTACTGTAACTAAAAATGATTGAATATAATATGATAAATGGTTTGACAATTATAATGGCATTGTCGTATTGCACTTATTATAAAACCATGAGAAATGTCATTAATTTGTCATTATGTACGAGATTACCAATAAATGCAATTTCTTTTAATGTAGTGTCAGTGGCCGACCATTGGAAAGTCATAATGACGCCATTATAATAGTAGATTACCAAACTTGTCAAAATCAACAATTATGAAATCAATGATCGACCATTCTGACACTATTGTAATAGCAGACTTGAGGTTCTAGATGTCGGCTGTGTCAGCTCTGCAAAACCAGCGCTGTCCTTGCCCAGGCGCAGAAATTATTTGTTCAGGGTTTGCTATATATTTTCATCCAACATCTACTACTACTCAGCAAGGATTTCTTTCTTCTTCCAACGCGTCGCTTGCTTTCAACCTGAAATCTGTTACAATCAGAAACATTATTATCACAAAAAATATGTCGTCAATTCAAATTGTATTGGTCACAAATAATTCGAAACTAAATAAAAGTGTTTCAGATTTCACGACTATGATAATGTTTCAGATACTAGGCACTATTCACAAATGATTTAAATTTTAACCCTAGCGTTTTCCCAACTATGTTGGGGTCGGCTTCTAGTCTAACCAGATGCATCTGAGTACCAGTATTTTACATGGAACGACTGCCTATCTTACTTCCACAATGCAATAACTGGGTAATACATTTCTACCACTGTAGATAATGATCTTAATTCCTAGTGCTCTTTCAAAAAGTCTAAAACAACCCTATACCAACAACATAAACATGTTTACAAAGCCCTATAGAGTTAAAGTGAAGCGAGATATGTCCCTATTAAGGTTACAAAATATAACGCCCATTCTCTGTAACGGTCCCGTAGGGAAATGTGCAATATTCGAACTGAAAACGAATTTCAGACACGTCGCCCGTTTAGACGTAATTCTTAGTTGTCTACATATTTTATTGGAAGTACTGAAGGCAAATAATATAAGGTGAAATATTAAGGTAAATTGTATAATGTAATGTTTACCCTACGTTATGTTACTTACTTTTAGGGGTTCCGTACTCAAATGGCAAAACCGAAGCCCAGACTTTTTACACCTGCAGCCTTTGGGTCAAGTATACGCAGAAGGCATACAGCGCTCTGCGTGTACTTACAGTATAACAATGCTTTCAGGATGCTTGTGGGGCTGCCGCGGTATTGTAGCGCTTCGGGTATGTTTGCCGATGCGAGAGTGGATGATTTTTATGCCATTATTCGAAAACGATGCGCTTCTCTCCGGCATAGAACAGATATCAGCACCCACGGCATGTTGAGAGCATTGAGTGACCGGTGGGACTGCCCGATGCTTGGTCGATGGGTGAGACTGCACACACAGATCGGCTCGACTAGATAGCTGTACGTTCATTTTATTATATTTCTATTATGTTATTATTATTATGCCTATTTGTGATTCTTATGTGTGTGTATTGTGTTATTTTTATTATGACATTATTATGTTGTGATGTTTCCGATTATGTTATTTTTGTTATGATGCCTTTGTACGAGTAATTAATGAATGCTTATGTTTTGATGACAATATTTCACTAATTCTATGGATTTTAACGTCTGCGAATAAATGATTATTTATTTATTTATTTTATTTTATAATTTCGTCATGTCCGTCCGACTGGATGACTAACAGCTATTTTACTCAGAGACTATTGGAACTATGTTGATGAAACTTGGAAAGGTGTTTCCGTGCACCATTAAACGAAAATTACGGAAACAAGTCATTTGGGGTGGCACCATATAAATGTTACTGCATTATTGATGACCATACATGTAACCGAGAGATGAAAAAATAATTAAATGCGTCTGGGGTATCGTTGGATCACATAATTAAAAGATGAAGATTGTTCTAAATGACTATTTTATTAATATCGATAGTTTCAAGAAAAACATTCCGTATCTCACTACGGGATGTTTTTGGTTACAACCGCAGAAATAACTGTGTTTTTCACAGTCACAGTATTGTGCATGCGTAAATATTTATCCTGACTACGGAACCCTTAACTGCGCGAGGTCCGACACGCACTTAAGTGCGGTCTCAGACTTTATTTTAGCGGTTGTACGTAAATTACTTATCTTGAGATATTACTTAATTATTATATAAATAAAAAGTCTATGTGATCATTATGGACCCTGTTGGGCAAAGCAAAATAGCCATACCACTGATGTTTACCAACCACTGTCATTGTCATTCAGGCATAGGGTTGCCAGTTTTTTTTATATCAGATATAGTATTTTCGAAGCTATTGCCTGTAAAAATATAATATAATATGGTGAAAAAATAAAAAATATTAGGTATCTTTCAAAAACATTTTTATTCTTTAAATGCATATTATGTCTTGCTACTAAGAACTTTTACTAACAGGTTTTTTTTTAAATATTATCTCGTATCTATTTTTACTTTCTAAATTAACGTTACAAAAAACCATTAATTCAGCTTTTATGAGATTTCAGGCTTGGTCAGACAGGTGCGATATCGCAGGCGCGACCGGACTAGTAGCACAATTTCTTTGTCGGTGCTTGTCGTGCCCGCGATATCGTACCAGTCTGTACAAGCATTAATACTGACCCTATTGCGATCATCTCGCCATTTTGTATTGAAATAAAAATCTGTAGTTTCGTCTACGATATTTTTTCTTTACAAATTATAGTGTTTAGTCTCTATTATAGTATGGTACTATATTTTAAAGTAGGGTGGGGCAACCCTATTCAGGCGCCAAAATATCCTTGTAGCATTGTATTTTAGACATAATTCTAATAATTTATTCATTTAATTTATTCAATCAATCAAAATAACAATGTTAACATTAAATACTATCATCGGTAGGTACACTTGCTTGACTTATGCTAGTTAACAAAAACAGGTAGGTTATAATAATATACCTACTGCGTCGTAATTACGTCAGCTTTGCGTTTTGTAGTTTTTAAAAAGCAACAGGATAGTGTAAGGAATTCTGGTGCCCTCTGTTAAGGCACGATCACTATTAAGTTTGCCATGTACGGTAATTATGGCAGTATTTTCTCACTAACGTTCTTTTTAGTAATTTTCTCAAAGACCGTTGTCAGTCTTGTGAGGTAATTAATGTTGCTGGTTGGTTTGAGAAATTATTTACATTAGCATAATATGTCAAGAATTTGTGCTAACAATTCATGTCCATTCTAAAACGACTTTATAGCTTGTAAAGAGACACTTAGAAGATTTAAGACTTTCATCTTCACGAGACATATTAGTAGATTTAGAAACAGAATATGAAACAGTAATGGTATGGAAACTTATCTTTACACACGTATGATTTTAAAACGTAGTTTGGTTCTTTATCGCTGCGGTACTGCGTGGTTCGTCTTTTATTATCCAAAGTTGATGGTTAGTAGTTTCTTAGGAATAAGTGAAGATTTAAATTACCCCTTTACATAAGTACATGTACGTGTGTATAGACGTACTGCAGGGTAACATCCGCACTTGGCCGATATACCGACTCCTCGTACTCAGTGATTCTCCTCCACATTTAGTACGCGCACGGTCAAAGTGTAGAACTCTCTGCCAGCGTCTGTGCCTCCCTTCCACGTATAACCCGTCTGCCTTCAAACCAAGAGTGAACAGGCATCTTCTGGGAACGCTCGTTCCATCATAAACTTCATCCATCGCTTTCCATCAAGGTCAAGAGTTGGTGCAAATCGCAATAAAAATGTAGAATAATTTTACGAGTAGTCAGAAGTCCGAAAGTCTGACAACCAGTCTTACCCAGGGGTAGGTATCATGTTGCCTAGTAACTGGGTTGTAGAGGTCAGATAGGCAGTCGCTCTTTGTAAAATACTGGTATTCAGCTGCATGATGAAAAGACTAGGCAGATGACAATAGAATATTTTTTTATGTTCTGTGTCCTTCCCGAACCAAGTTACAAAATATTAAGACCATCTTTCAATATCCTCAAAATAATTGGATAAGAAGATGAATCTTAATATATTTTTCTTTTTATGCGTGGGACGTAAGCCCTCGAGGCAATTATATCAGGGAAAATGACGAGCCAATGAACACGCTGTAAACAAACTTTAATATTGTAGGTACGATGTGACGAAAACCAATAAGGAAATTATAAATTAATAAACTGTCCGATACAGTGTATAATAAACTAAATTGAAAATATGATTAATTCTTAAGTAACTGCGAATATTCGTTCCTATTTCTTGAAAAAATTGTGCTATTCTTATTCTGTAAGATTCAATTCGAGACTCAGACAAATAATAACACACAATTCGAAAGCTAAATCACTTATGTGGAGCAGTCGAATCCAAATAAATCTTGGAATGAGAAACAATAAGCGGAAGTTTTGAATACTTAGGTTTCCTTTTGGCCTTTTAGCTAAACTGTCTGAAAAGTCACATAATTTAGAATGTCGAGGTGATATTGTCAAGAGACGCACTGCATGGTACCATCCGCACTTGGTTGATATTCTCACCAGTCGTACTCAGCGCTTCTCCTCCACAAAGTGTGGAACTCCCTGCCAGTGTCTGTGTTCCACATATAACCCGTCTGCCTTCAAAGCACGAGTGAACACGCAGCTTCTGGGCACGCTCGTTCCATCACAGACCTCACCCATTGCCGCTTGCCATCAGGCGACATCAAGATGAGGCCCAATCGGCAATAAAATAATATAGAAATTACTGAACTAATTTTATATGAAAAAATAGTATAGCTTAGGTCCCCATAATTGCCATGAAACTTTGTGACTTTATACCGAACATTAATTACACTCATGTATTACAGGATATGATAGAAAAGGGATGGGACGATAATGATGTAGCTTACACACACACAAGCACACACACACAAGCAATGAAGATAAGTTCCCACTAATGATGGGCCACACACCACGCCACTTAGTTGACAACTGTATCTCAGGGCAGGTGGCACCATGGTCTAGTTAAAACGGTTATTAAAATTGTGTGCGGCTTAAAAGTTTAGGTAAGTTTAGAGACTACGACGTTGAATAGAAAAAATCCTTGATCTAAAAATGGGTTGTACAGTCAACTGTACGTCAGTGGTACGAACGTCAATCGAACTACGAAAATTGCAGTTAATACTACGATATAAAAGTGCTGTTATGTAGTTGCTGTAAAATTGTCGTTGGTTGACTTCTCTACGCTACAATTATTTATTATTTATTTATTTAAAAATTACGTTAATAACACCATAACAGCTATATTGTAGATTTACTATGGGCGGACAGCCCTTCTAGCAATCATGTTAACTGGCTTTTCTTTTCACGACTTTAAGTGCTACACTTGTATAAAAGAGTAATAAAAACTCTTCTTTACATAAATATCTATCACCAAAGCCATACATTTAAATCTCTAAAACCAATTTTATTCACTTTGTCTGTTAACCTTTAAACTGCGTTCCTATCTCATCAGACTAACGCCAGTTAACCAACAGTGTCACCTAGCTTTCTGTAACAATTCATCTCGGCGTACGTTTGAAACTGACAAGTGCCTCCGAAGGGCCCACAGCCATTTGTTATAGCTAACCAACGATATATTCACGACTTTTTATGAACGGAGCCGAGCAGTGCCGAATGACATAATTTATGAGAGCATTCAAATACGTTGCGTCATTTTTATGTTTGTCTTTGGGGGTTTTTGATTCAGTGTATTTGGAATTAAAATTAGAGTTGATAATAAAAAAAAACTCCTAAATTATTGCTTGATAATTTTATAGTCCACTCCGAAGATAGGTATATTTTAATATACACAGAAAGTTCACTCCAGTTATTTTTCTAAGCACTTTAAACTTAATTATTATTTTGATAACATACTTTATCAGCAGGTGGCGTTCTGTAGTGTCAGCCTACCTCCATTGGGAAAAAGTTATGTATGTATGTACGTAAGCTGGTAATTGCAGTAAAATTATGTGGTCTTCATTTCTAGGATATGTTTTCCAACAAAAGTCTAGCCTCTAGGTATCCTAGAAACAGTTGATGCTCCAACAACTCGAAAGACACTAGATCTAACATCAGTTTTGAAGATTACGAATCTAATTTCAACTATCGACAAAACTGACGATCGATCAAACATCCATCAAGCGTCCAGTCACACAACTTCACGATGTCACGACCCCAACACTTCTTCAAATTCCAACACTACAGTCAAACCATCCATCCAACCAACCATCTTTCTGTCAGAAATGCAGAATCTAAAGCAGGACGTCCCAGCACAGTTGGGAGTCTAAAATTAAAAATGGAATATGCGATATACGGACTTAGTAAAGGAACGTCAGTCAAAGACCACCTACCGTGTGACAGTTGGGCTCAGCCATTCATCTTTATTCACCGAAAACTTATACCAATGCGGTTTCCACTACCTCTATATTTCTGAGAATAGGGTTGGTTTTTGTGTCTGTTGGAAGAGGAAAGTTTGTGCCAAGGAGACGACTAATTTATAGAGGGAAACAGTGCTCCGTAGCGAGCTTGTGTTGTCTGCTCTGCTCATCCACCTTTTGTAAAAGGGATGAAGGTTTGTATATTTAGTACGATGGTGTCTCAAATACAGTGGTATCGTTTGATTTGCGGTTCTCTTGATTAATTTGCTTGAAGAGAATTGTATTTGAGTAATTATTTACTTTGCTGTGTGAATTTCTGGCATAGTTTGAGGGGACTAAATATAGTTAATTAGTTTGTCGTCTTATGTTTGTTGGAAAGGGGAGGAAATGAGTAAAGGGCTTGCGAATTATTGGTTTACACAAGTGTACATATCTGTGATGCGACACTTATAGAATTTCCTTTCTTTGATATAGGTATTTCTACGGTCATATCTAATGTTTACCGACTTGGAGTGTTGTTACTGAATGTGATATACGTTTAAGTTTTTATCTATCTGAAGATGACCACTGTAATACTTAACGGAGTATCCAGAAAGGCATATCTCACTTTTATGCTAACTAACCGGTATTCGTAGTTATCCGTCTATCGTAGTGGTTGATCCTTGACGGAAGAGACTTCTTGCCAGTGACAAGCTGTTGCTTAATGGTAAGACGTCTTTAATCTTGCACGTTCCATTGTGTCTGAAATTATTTGACAAAAACTAAACGTCTAACTTACGCATGAAGTCGAATGTTATGACTACGCTTTGACAGCAACCACTTAAAAATGCGTGAAACCGGAAAGAAAACATTATAAAGTGAACATTTCTTTATCATTTTAATAATATTGTAAAATGGGCAAATGTGTTTTCGGATGAGTATAGTGTGCTAGGTGGCCCAGTGCGTTAGGCCGCGACTAACGAGTTATAGGTCGTAGATTCGAACCCAGTCAGGCGTTTTACTTTGTGTAAATTAATTCATCACAACTGCTCTCAAAACGGTGAAGGAAAACATGATTAGGAAACCGGCATGTCCTAGAACCAAAAATTCGAAGACATGTGACATCTACCAACCCGCGCGGTAGATAATGGCCCACTCCCTCTTTCCGAGAGGAGGCCTGTGTGCCAGCATTGGGAATATTATTATGCTGATAAAAGCTTACGCTATGAGTAATAAACTGAACTCGGGTGTAAGGGGAGGAGGTTTAACATTCCCGAGGTTTTTAGGGTTCCGTATCCAGAGGGTAAAACGGGAACCCTATTACTAAGGCTCCGCCATCTGCCTGTCTGTCAGTCCGTCTGTCACGAGGCTGTATCTCATGAACCGTGATAGTTAGACAGTTGAAATTTTCACAGATGATGTAACTCTGTTGCCGCTATAACAACAAATACTAAAAAACGACTACCAAACTCAATTTCGACAAACTGTAATACGACAAGATTTAATTTCGACAATATGGAACTCCGACACGTCTTAATTTCGACAATACTTAGGTTCGATGCGTCTTAATTTCGACAATACCTAAGTTCGAAATACCTTAAGTCCGATACTACTATACTCCGACAAGGCGTTTCTTCGACATGACTTAACTAGGAAACGATGTAACTTCGACCACATACATATTCGACAACTATGCTAGTCCGACATGAGTCAACTTCGACATAGTCTACTCCGGCATGCTGTACTTCGACAATATCTTACAGCGACGTGATACTTCTGAGACACGATGCTACACTACATTAAAATATTTTTTTTTTTATAATTAAGGTGGAGTTGTTTAGTTGACAGAGATTTTATCACCTTTTTGTGTTTCTTGTTTATTTAAATTAGGTATTCAGTAATATAAGCTTAAAGTAGCATTTATATGATACTCACATATCAATGTACTAATAAAAAAAAGTTATTTTTAAATAGAAGTTATTATTTATTCCCTAAATGCCTAATAATTTCGAAGCATTGTGTCTCAGAAGTATCACGTCGATTTAAGATATTGTCGAAGTACAGCATGCCAGAGTAGACTATGTCGAAATTGACTCATGTCGGACTAGCATAGTTGTCGAATAAATATGTCGTCAAAGTTGCATCGTTTCGTAGTTAAGTCATGTCGAAGAAACGCGTTGTCGGAGTATAGTAGTATCGGACTTAAGGTATTTCGAACTTAGGTATTGTCGAAATTAAGACGCATTGAACCTAAGTATTTGGAAATTAAGACGTGTCGGAGTTCCATATTGTCGAAATTAAATCTTGTCGTATTACAGTTTGTCGAAATTGAGTTTGGTAGTCGCCAAATAGTGAGCCACCCCTTTCTTTAAATAGAAACAGTTGAACCGTGTGTCTCAGTTCAAGTAGTTCCTTTCAATAAAAACAAAATAAAATAAGAACCTAGGGCACATTGTGATGAACACCTTGAAGGATGACCACGATGTGGAGAGGGAGAGGAGGGCACTGGACATTAAAACTTGGTGCCACATAGATTCGCCCGTGGTACGGTAGACAATAAATTGACGATATTTAAAGCGTACTGTCAAAGTTTCTACACGAGTGGTCTATGGGTGTTAAGTACACACAAAGTGCCTACAGTGCCCTTTTTTTTAGGGTGGGAAATTATCAAATAACTTCTCCCGCTCTGGGCGGAGCGGGAGGGCGTGTCAGACTTTTATTGACTAAAACCCATCTGTGCTCCTTCCGTAGCCTGTGTGCCAGTGCCACGATATCCCTTTCGGACAAACTCGCAACCCTGGCAGGCGCCTACAGTGCCCTCATAGTACAATACAATAACATTTTCAGGGCACTATTGCGGCTCCCGCGTTCTTGTAGTGCTACAGGTATGTTTGCTGAAGCGTATTAAGATGATTTCTATGCAATTATGCGGAAGAAAACCGGGTCAGTCTTGAAAACTGTGCGAGGCAGTAGCAACAGCATCCTAAAAATGATAGCAGATAGGTTGGACGCGGCTGTGCTCAATCGATTCATCAATCTACAAGAGGTGCAGGTTGATGAAACGACATTTTATTGTTCACATTTATCTCTGTACCTACTAACATACTTATTTTTAAGTTTTTTTTTTACTTACTGGATGGGCTCTGGTTGTTTGAAAATAAATAATAATAATTTATTTATTTCAAAAAAGTGACAAAGTCACAACATTTTTACAGACATACATTTACATATACAACATACAAAAGTAGTGTCTTAAACATAGGTCTCCTGGCTCCCAAACTACGTTTATACCTGTGACTTGGGAGTCAGTGTTCCTCCATTATAATAGTAATTACGTATATTGTAAAAAAAAGGTTATAAAAAAAATCAATATATACTAAGTATATATATTTATATATAACTATAACTATAAATATATATAACTTTGGTAGTTTGGGTGGGTGAAATAAATAAATTATTAACCTAAAAATAATAAAAAAAACTAATTATTAGTTTATATATAAAAAAAAAATATTATTATATTATTATTTATAAAACTGCTCTTCCCAAACCATGTGATATGTGAGGATCATAAAAAGGGTCGATGCCACGCTAATCTTTATACTCGTACATACGCAAGCACTGAGGAATGCAAGTATTATTCACGAAATAACAAAATTACTACCTGATCTGTCCACATTTCTATCCCTATCTATCTGTAATACGCCAATGCAAGGCAAATACCTCTCTCCCTGTTCCACCCACCTCGGTTATCTGCTAATGCTGATCATTTCTTTCAGTACAAGTCAAGCTAGACCCGCTACCTTCATCTTGGTCCTCCTTGTCATCACCATTTTAGATGAAGCCAAATATTTCTGGCTTCAGCAACATTCGCAGATGGAGACAATCTGCAACGCAAACATTATAAACTTCACTTTCTATAACAGTCAGCTTTTCCCAAACAGTGTAGTATTAGAGAAAAAAAAACAATCTGCCTAGCCTTTTCCCAACTATATTGGGATCAGCTTCCAGTCTAACCAGATGCAGCTGAATACCAGTATTTTACATAGAGCGACTGCCTATCTGACCTCCACAACCCAGTTACTGGGTAATATGATACCCCTTGGAAAGACTGGTTGTCAGACAGAATTCTCGATATGTAATGGATGGTCACCCATCCACGAATCAACCGTGGGCAGCGTGGTTTCACCTTTAATCGACCGCGCCTGTTAATTATTTAGCCACCTGCCAGTCCCTTCTATAGTGTAGTATGAGAGAGATATCATAAAAAGCGTCGATGACACGCTAATCGTCATAAATATGGCGAGCACTCGGGAACGCGTGTATTATTCACGAGGAGACATTAACATAAATTGAGCTACGCTTAGGCGCGGCACACACTGCCGAAATATAGGACGGTAGTTAGGACATGGGATTTGGAGGTAATTCGGAAGTATGTTCTGTTGTCTACCTAGTGGGATTAATAGTGTTAATTAACTGAATACTGTTTTGAGCAGTTTTGGTCGGCGATATAATTATTATGTGTGATCTTAGGACCGGTTTCTAGTCACATAATCCTGTGACTTGTGACTTGTGTGAATTTTATGTTAGTTTTTATTAATTGTACACACAAATAATTTGTTCCTTGTACTGAGCAAAATAAACATTGAACTTTTTTCCTTTATTGTATTTTTGGTGAGTTTTAAATATAATAACTATCTCTTTCAAAAACCGTTTTTGATGTGTAACATCTTTCCACTCGCTCTCTGTGGGAGTAATTTCGTGAAAGGGGACGGAAGTGTGTAACAGGAAGTGCTAGCTTGAGCATGGAATAAGTGAGTACTTTTTAATAGCATGGAATTAGTAAGTAATTTATAATAACTTGGAATTAGTAAGTACTATACATATAGATTGTAAGTAGGTCGAATTTCGACCAGTGGGCGACACCTACCTAGTCATGGATATTATTCAAATGAATATTTCAGTATTTAGCTTTCTATATTTCGAAGTTAATTTCTGTCGCTGCTCAGTTGCTTATTACAAGGTCAGATGTCAGATGTTACACATCATTATACGACTCCTGTAAGGCTCGGTCGTGTTTTTTTTTTTGTTTGAAAATCGTTCTTTCATAGTTGAGTATTGTTTTCTGGTGTAGATCTGCTGACAAACTGTTAAAAGCAAAATCAACTCACTCATCTTAAGACTGACATTCGATGTAATATGACTTTATTGAGTTTATCAGTACCTAAACCTAGACGGAAACTTTGTATTTAAACTTGATTGATAGTAAAGCCCACCACAGTTTAGCAACATTGATCCTCAATCTCTATTATAGACAAAACTGTTGCTAGCTCCTACTTAGATGCACCAACATTCGCTGCCCAACAGCCCAGTAAAAGATAAAACCGCACCATTTTATCTCTTCGACCAACTCCCCGCACTAAAACACCGATATTCACTAACAATAAAAAGTGCAGATAACCAGCAGAGAACACACTAAGCTCGGTCTACACATATCCTTACGTAATATTCCGTTTCAAAATTTTACAGTTTGCAACGGTTTTGCGCTGTAAAATTTTACGGGCAGCGTGGGAACTCAATGTTTTACCCGATGTGGGGAAACAACTTTTATATTTTCGGGTTGATGTAGTAAATATCGGTGGAATTTAGCGTTCGACGCGTAAGTGTTATGTTTTATTAATTTTATGAAGAGTCTGCAAGGTGGAATGGAATTCGGATTGGTTTGATTTGGTTTATTTCTTAGAAATTATTTAAACGTGGTGTAAAATAAATGGAACTTAACCATTTCTTAGAAGCATTGTTTACTGGGTATGTCCTGTTAAAAAAAAAAACCTTAGCAAACTAAAGTGATGACAACTTTGCTCTTCAAGATTTGACGGCAAAAGACTTTTTAGAAACAACGTTAATAAAACACGAAATAATGAAACTTTGTTACGAACAACGAAATTCTGAGAAGTAAAAAAATAAAGCAGAATTAAATTATAGGACCATAAAGACGGCAGTGGTTTTGTTTTTATTACTTAGGTAATCACTTCCATAACAAAATCATTCAATTACAATTGAAAGCCAAACTTACAGAGAAATACCTACAAACTCCTAACCATTTGAATAACGATCAACATACATTTCACCAACCCAATATAATCTCACACCCACCGAACATCAAATACCACCACGATTTCACCCCGTAGGTGAAATCGTGGTGGTATTTGATGTTCGGTCCGTACATAATGTACGTCTCAATACCGGGCTAGTTTCGGCAGGTACTAAGTGTTCCCCTAAATTGCACACAACGTCACTACTTAGTGGCATTAGGTACCAGATGGTAGCACGTTAAGTAATTTCCGATATCTTAGTAACTGGTTCACGGCTGACTTGAGTAAGTAATGGGATTTGGGGCTACTTGGCTTGTGGGCACTGCATGTGGGAAGGTGTACAATCACGTAATAATTGGTTGGAAACAATTGCATTTATAAAAGGACCGGTCAAGTGCGAGTCGGACTCACACACAAAGGGTTCCGTACCAACGTACAATGTTTAGAAAAAAACACGTTTCCTGTATTTGGACATCTAACCTAACCAGAAGTTGCGATACAGCTCGTACAAAAATGGTCTAAAACTGCCAACATACGGCACCCTATTTCTTCATTATGGAAGATAAAAAAAAAAATATTCTCTACTCTACTTGTACTCTACTCGATGATTTCTAGTCTACACAATGACATCCCACGTGACAGGGTACGACGTTACATAATTAAGTATGGGGATCCCTTTGAATTTTTTACTTTATTTCGTTTTTTTTTTATTATAGCGGCAATAGAAATAAGTACTTACACAATTTGTGAACATTTCAACTGTCTACCTATTCAAAAAGTTCTTAAAGATAATAAATACATAGATGGAGGCATTAAAATTTGTCATACTTAAATTGTTTTATTAAGAAATAAATGAATTAACTTGAATGGGTAATAAAAAATAATAATAATACCGTTTATTTCAGGCGACACAGGCCCATAGAAGAATACCTTAACCTAAACATACATATTGTAGTATAAACAAAACTTGTGTTAATAAAAAGGCTTAATACTATGCTAGTAGCACTTGACTTTGCACTATATTCAATTGTACTGCTCTGTGGAAGTTGTCCGCGTAATGCTTGCGGTTAGTAATTTATATTAAAATTAATCAAATTAACAATCATTTATATTATAAGTGACGTTATACTATAATTTTATACGACTTGCAACTTATAACCTAGGAACTCAAGTACACTTTAGATGAAAGCATTATTTTACCAATTAATAGGTATTTAAAAAAGTGTAATAAAATTGTGTGTACGAATTTTAACACAAAGCCATCCAAATGTTACCTATTTATAGACGGATCTTGCCACGCTACTGATGACAGCACCAACCACACTGCACACAGAATAGGTAGTCAGCGAAATTAATTGGTTACCAAATTGACTACCAACTAAAATTATCCGCATATTCAAACCACAACCTGTCATTCTTTCACCATTGTATGAAATGGCTAAAACATGACAAAAAAATATATGGAATGGAATTTTGGGGCAAACATAATAAATGTGAACTTTTTGCCATCTACAGGTCTCAGACCAAATAAAAAACCAAGACATAGCGCTACGAACAATACCTACAGTGAAGCATACCAAAACTACACCTCGCTCTGTGCATACACGCTCACACGCACACATTTACAACCAAACTACCCTTCACTAAGTGCACACATGTTTACGAAACCGGCCTCACGTTACTGTTGACAGCGCTAAGTCTTGGTTTTTTATTTGGTCTGAGCTGCACGCTAACAACACAAATGGCAAATTACAAAATTAAAAACGAATAGTTTCCTGAATCTCTAACTATATTTCTTAAGCTTCAAGTGTGCACTGCTGGCCTTGAAAATACAGGAAAGACGACGTAGAGAGTGACATTTAGGTAGTGTGGAAATGTGTCGGTTTACATTTCTTGGCCAGAACTACATGCAATAACATGATTAAATAAAAAAATTGCTAAGAGAATATTAGTAGGCATTTTATTTAGGTAGACGTAAGATAGGTCGCACACAGGTACTATTAATTATTCTGTGACTCAGGCATTAGCCTGAGTCACAGAATAATCACAGATAGTAATTTAACATACCTACCGGTACAAATGTCAAACTCCATTTTGAAAAAAAAAACAGGAAAAACTAACAACAAAGAGTAGAAATGTCAAACTACTATCTGGGATTAAAAAAACGAACTTTAGGTGGAGCGACGATTTTCGCAGGATGGCTGGAAGCAGCTGGATAAAAGTTACCGAGAACCGAGTTGAATGGTGCGCTTTGAGAGACCTGTGTTCGGCCGTGGACTGCTGTAGGCTGATGATGATGATGATGAGACGTACCTAGAAAGAAAGGAAGAAAAGAAAGAAAAATTATTTATTCTGCACAAACAAAACGCACAGTACAACAAAATAAGTCAAAAAAAAAGAAAAACATACTAAGTAGCCAAAAGCCTCGCATCCAATACTTTAAGCATTCTGACATACCTACTTCTAGGTGCACCTCTGCCTTATCCTTCGGGGAATACAGGCGTGATGTTGTGTTGTGTACCTAATTATATAGATATTTTCGAGTGACGGATAATAATTTACGAGTGATCAATTACAATTTAGAAATAGGTACAAATATATTTTTTTGGAAAAAATTAAGTTAATACTTAAATTTAAGTATCTAAATTAATTAAGATACTTAAAATAACTGAGTACCTACCAACATATATAAGTATTTGTTTCCAAAACAATTTATTACTTACCTAATTTACAAAGAAAACATTTTGGTTGGTTGTCTGAGATCTATTAAAATAACACCGGCATTTTTGATTGCTCATTTTTAGTCATTAAGTAATAAGGCAGCAGGAAACAAATTAATAGGTAATATCAATATCAACAAAACAGCCATGTTGTTATCTTTCTACTTGCCTAACAATACGTTGCGATAACCGTTTTGCTTATAGCTGCCAACTATAGAAAAATGGCATTGAAGAATGGACGTTATTAACGGCGCATTAAAACTCGTTTTCGCACGCAGCATGACGACACGGAGATGGTTGTGAACGACCGTGCGACGAGAATAGACGTTAATTCTCGCGAGATAAAGTTAGTTTTAGCATGCTCGTCAACACGCGATGACGACAGCTGAGTGCGACTCGAAAACGCCCGTATACGCGCGAGCTGACAACAACGCCTGGATGTATCGACCAGCCCCGCGCTTGCCCCTCACTCCCCCTCGACGCCGCGTTCCCTTCGTACGCCGTCAGTTTGTTATCACATCGCGAGCAAATACGCGCGTTTCGAAATGAACGATACAATGAATTATTGTGTTAGACGTTTAATTAATGAAGTAGAATCACGCCCAACAATATGGGATAGTAGGATTAAGGAATATAGCGATAGGGCGTTGAAACGAGAAGCTTGGGAAGAATTGTGTGCTTCATTCGTATCTAACTACTATGAGTCATCCGATGCAGAAAGAAATGGCATAGGTAAATTGTTTTTATTTACTTACTAGCTGTACCGGTTTCGTCCGCGATGAAAAGTGGGTCACTTTTTGTCGTGCAGTGTGACGTCGGGTCCGCGCCCATTCGACCCGCTTAGACTCGATCCGAAGAATAATACCTGGATATTTCTGTTTTGATAGGCGTAAAGTGCAGTGTGACGTCGGGTCCGCGCCCATTCGACCCGCTTAGACTCGATCCGAAGAATAATACCTGGATATTTCTGTTTTGATAGGCGTAAAAACGTCGATGTATAGTCAGACAGAAACGTGTCGATTTAACGCTTGCACCACAGATAGTGTAAAATTTAAATGATGTTTGGATAAATAAATCAATAATTAAACAAGTAAAGTACTTGCTAATTCTTTTGTAATATATACGCTTTGTAATTTCTCGTAAAAATTACAGATTATTGTTAATTATAATTACAATCTTATAGCTAGTGGCACGGTGGCATTTATTGAATCAGTCTATATGTGATTCTTCTTAGGTTAACAAGTAGGTACTAACTTCTAAAATATAAAAAAAAAACATGATTGACTAAATTATCTATAAAAAATAAACTATATTAATAATACATTACATAATTATACTAAAAATAAATTATCTTTAGATAACAAAATATTAAATATTCTATGTATAACAAAATAATACGTCAATATCACCTTGCCTTATTGTGCAAATGGCATTGAATTGGTAGTAAAACATCTGTTATTATTCTTCGGGTCTAGTATAAGCGGGTCGGGTGGGCGCGGACCCGTGTCGTCGCAGGTATGACTTGTGACGTCATAATGAATGCATTTAATGTTGGCAGGTTCACAAACTATTCTCGTGTATTGTGTCGTGAGCATAACCTCAAATGTATTTACGCGACACTACACAACACGCCACAGTACCCAGCCAGCCCCGCCAGTTTACCTAGTGTGTAATTATGAAATGTTTGTGTTAAATAATACTAAAGGAAACATATTATAATAAGTAATTTTTATTATAATAAGTAATATTTAAATTATCGCCCCGTACCCGTCTCGTAAAACAAAAAAATGTTTATCATTAATTCATTATACATAATAAATATATTTTAGATTTAAATTTTTTGGACTGATTGAAAAAAAAAACAATATTGGACTAAACATTATTTCCTATTACCACTGATGTGATAATTATCGCCGATTTCCATAGTTTCTATTTTAGGGTCGTCCAATGGAACTTGTATGATTTACTGTGTCGGCACGGGATACGTCAAGTCAATAATGATTGTATTGCCTCTTGATTTTTCCTCAATTGTATCCTGAAAAATGGATTAAAAACATTAATTAATCTTAAAAAAACTTATATAGAATATACAATCTAACACTAAAATAAATATAAAGTACCTAAGTATACAACTTATAATGGCTTTGTTATTATTAAGTAGGTACTTGGAATTGATTAATTATTCTAATAAAAAAAAATTGTAATTCGTCTCCAGCGTAGAATCTCTCTGTTTTTTATTACCGCCAAAAGGGCACGGCTAGCTGCCGGCGCTGTGCGGCGGCGCGGCGGCGGCCGGTCGCGTTGGCGGTCCGCAGCGGAATGTGTTGGGCTTGCTTGGGCGCCTGCGCGAAGTGCGCGAGTTCCAAATACCAAATGTGTACAGTCAACCGTAGATAGAAGTTTCACACTCACAGTGCCTTTATTAGGCAGCCGTAAAGCCCTAGCCGGTTTGGTAGTTCAACTAACGTGCGCTTGACTGCATTCGATACGACTGGCTGTAGATAGTAGTAATTGTGACTTGCGATTACTTTGTTTTGATGACAATATGAATGGATTGATTGATTTCATACAGTAATGACTAATGGCTCATAATGATAGTAGGTAACCTATTATACTATAAGTTAGGTATTGGTAATAAACAAATTTGAATGTTTATTTATTTAATTAAATAATGCATATTTACAATATTAAGCCTTATAGTAAAATGGTAGGTATATAATAATGGTTCGACCTGAACTAGGATAAACCTGTATCTCAGGTGTCATAAGTGCAAAATTACATTAAAATTTTCTAAAATTGATGGTAGACATAATTAGTGAGTAACTTAACAGACTAATGATAGGACAGTACTTAATTAAAAATAATATTTAACTTAAAACAACCAGTAACTTTCCTGTGTCATCATAAGACAAATTTTGTAACCAAGTTGAAATAACATTTTTGCATTGTACCGTAAATAGTAAATGTTTGCTGTAGTTACCTACTTAATGATTAGGATGTTGTTTAGTTGTCTTTCAAATGTAGACGGTATACACCATATAAACTCAAGAATTCGCGCGACAGGCATTGTCAGCTGACTGTGAGCGAGCGTAACACAGTATACTGCTTTTCCATACTTAATTAAACATTCGATTACACCAAACCGACAATACGCTATTACGAGCTAAAAGACTGTAAGTGCGCCTGCTCACAATCGGCGACTGACTATATGTTTAGTGTGAACGCGGCCTTACTTTTACAAGTTTCCCGCATAATGTTATGTGCCCAATGTATTTTCTGGTGTGAAACAGTACAGTCAGCGACCAGCATTACCCGACCCCCCCTTACAAAGAAGAATAATGGAAGAGTAATGCTGGTCACCGACTGTACAATAAAGTTTATATTATAGGGTCGAATTATTAGTTAGCGAAACTCGACAGACAACAGGTTAAAAAAACATTATTTTTATTACTCTACAGACGTGATGAGTATCGATACCTAAACACGATAAAACAAAAAAAAAAAACTCATTCTTCAAGCAACTAAACTGCCGGGTGCGGCGGTCGTTGACCATAGGAATAGCAGATTGTTATACAAGGGTCGAAAGGAATTGGTGACTTTCACCCGTGTTAAACACTCTACTTTTCATTTCGAACATAGGGCTTGCCCTATAAAAAAATAGTTTTTGTTAAATATTTTATTGTCTTATTTGCTCGCCACTTCATAAAATTATTGTATGTATTTAAATATATTTCCTTTGAAATTTCTGACAAAAGATTTTCGATTACTGTATTTGCCTAGTCTTTAACCGAATCTGGGGTCAACATTTTAGAATTGAATAAATTTTTATTAATTAATCAAATATTACTTTATAAAACCGAGATATTGAGTTTCAAATTTTATAGTATTTTTTAAATTTTAAACATGGATCACATCGCGTCACCGCCGCGGGCCATCCCGCTTAATAGGTATTTTTTTTAATTTACACTGGCTGTTTATACACTCACAAGGCCGCAGCATTTTTTTTTATTTTTATCAATTTTTTTTAAATTATTTACAATTTTTCATAGCTCTTTCGTAGACTACCTAACCAAATTTAGTTCTATTTTTTAAATTAATTCCCACCCTAGAGAGGGAAGCAATTACTATGAGTCTTTCCCTACCAAGGGTGGGGAGCAGCGTCTTCCACCCGCTACTCGGATCAAACAAACACTACTTTTCGAATATGAGAAATATTTTTTTTTTTCGTTTGAATATGTTTAGATATCAAAACCCACCCGCAGTGCGGAGTTTCGCTACCCACTTTAATTTGACCCTGTATAAATAAATAAATGTTTGAGTTTTTGGAAGCTCTAATCTCTTAGGTATACGAATAACAAACTATAATGATTTTTTATTATTTTTCAGTCGCAACCATGCAGAGAAAATGGAAGAGCGTTAGAGATGCGTTCTTACGAGAGCTAAAGAAGAGTGCAAAACTCTTGCCCGGAATCAAATATACAAAACCTTACGCATACTACGAGAATTTATTGTTCTTGAGACCTGTTTGTGAGACAAGGCCAAGAAAAGACGATGATGATCCCATTTTCAATAATGAAACCGTCACCGATGAATATGATAATAAAGAAGACAGTGATAATGATAATAATTCTAGAAATTCAGCTACTTTTACCGAAAATAAAGCACTTTCTGCTCAACTAGCAATGAAAAGAAAACGAACAGAGGAAAGAGAAGATAGGGAAGAAAGTGTGTTTAACATGCTAGCAGACCACATAAAGAATAAAAAAAAAAAAGATGGGCGTGAAGACCCCGACAGACAGTTTTTATTGTCATTGCTGCCTGACTTACAAAGTATGGATCCGAGCGTAAAATTCGATTTGAAATATGAAATTATGACTATTTTAAAGAGATATAAAGATGAAAATTTGAAGTTTGTTTCTGCGTACCAAGAATAATTTTTATTTTTTTCATCAATCGCAAACGCTCCAGCTGTGTGCCGTTACATTTTTTTCTTTTTGATTTATAATTCATATTTGCAATGAATAATTATGATTGTTTACAGACGAATAAAGACAATTAATAGATATTTGATTATTATTATCAAAGTATGAGTTTTATTAACCTAATACAAGCTTGTGATCACGATAATATCATGCCTGTATTTCCCGAACGGGAAGGCCGAAGCGTACCTATACACAGGTACACAGATATTTCGCCTCCACCAGTTTAGTTTTGTTTTTATTTACCTATATTTAATTTTGAGGTGCGCATCTTCCTCGCACAGCTACCACGTGGCGGCGCATCTTTGTAGCGCATCTTACTCACTCCGCTACACAGCTTGGTATTAGTGGGCACGGTCACATAGTTTCATAGCTTAGTTTTCACATCCTCGCAGCATAGCTGCATAGCACGTCTCTGGTGGAAAACAAATAACACCCGGCATAAATCCAGACTTCAGGATGCTACTCATCATTATCATTCTCTTGCCCTTATCCCAATTTATTTGTGGTCGGCGCAACATGTTTCCATCTTCAATACTTCTCTATTAGTCGACATCTCACCCGCTTTCTGGCCATAGTTCATCCATCGTTTCTTTGGACTACTGAAATTCCATATGGAATGCCTAATTAAACTTTAAGTACAGCACACTAGACTAACAAGGCATATCTGTTGAGCTGCACGATGACTAACAAATGCTTGCACTGATTGGACAGGTGGTTATTTCCTCAAAAGACCATTTCAGACACGGACGTACATGGTCCTCACATGGTCTGACCAAGATTATGTCTGGACTTTAAAAGAGACTTTGACCCCTGAGTTTGTTTCGCCATTTCTTAATTTCTGCTTATTTTTATATTTTTTATATTATGACGTGTAAAAGTGATTCCAATATCTTATTTACAGAATAAACAACTTCGTTAGATCATAATATGTATTATGACATCTATCTTCTGTGCTACCTTAGTAATAGTAATAGTTGCCTTTATTAACAATCATACATTCCAAATCAATCAACTCAGCCTGTAGCAGTTCACTGCTGGACATAGGCCTCTCCCAGGCTGTGCCACAACACCCTGCCCTCCGCTTTCTGCATCCAGTCTGTCCCAGCCACCTTTTTAAGGTCGTCGGTCCATCAAGCTGGGGGGCGCCCCACACTACGCTTGCCTATACGCGGTCTCCACTCCAGGACTCGTCTGCTCCACCGGCCATCGGTCCTTCGACAAACATGGTCCGCCCACTGCCACTTCAGCTTGCTTACTCTGCAGGCTATGTCGGTAACTCCGTTTCTCTTCCGGATAACTTCATTTCTGATCTTATCCTTCAGATACTACTCCGAGCATAGCCCGCTCCATAGCACGCTGAGTGACCTTGAATTTGTGGACCAGCCCGACTGTTAGTGTCCACGTTTCGGCACCGTAACACATTCACACATTGCCTTTGATTAATTATATGTCTAGATAGAGTTTCGCGCTGCAAAAGAACTAAAACAACAGGCCAACTTTAAAAGCCTTGTGTGAGTGACAGCTACGTCTTTCACTCGCGTCACGTCGTTGTGCTGTCACTGTGTAATTTTAGTGTGCTTGCAGTTTGCGGCCATCAGCTGGACGCAATTATTTTCGACCAGTTGACAGCTTTGGCTGTCTCTCTTGACATATTTATATCTTTTCTAATTGCACTTATTATTTAGTTAATAAGAAAAGTTTATTCTTCAGACATCGGTTTCAGAAGATTGTTTTGCTTTGGCACAGGCCTCCCCATATTCTTACACAGATCCTGGTCATGGGTTTTCCTCTTCCACATTCGCCCCGCTGTCGCCTTTTTAAGATCGTCGTCCCACCTTCGTATCCGGGGTCCTCTCTTCCTTTTTGTGCTACCTTATCAAATAACAAAAATAACATATTTCCCCATTAACGGCCAAGTCATCCCAAGTCGATGTGTCTAGGAGAGTATCACAATAAGTAATAGAAAGCTTCATGTGTGGGTGGCATAGCAACGACTTTGGAAAGTGCAGCGTCACAAAGGCACTCAGGTCCTACTAGTACGTCGAGTGGGAAAATTTATTTTTGTGTGACGTCTTTACGCTGTGGTGTGGGACATAGGCTGAAGCGGGTGAGATCGCGAGTTGGGATTATTGTCAAGAGGAAGCCGTGGAAAGTAATTATAGCATCGCTATTAGTGTTCTGTAGGTATAGCTGTTGCTCTCAAAGTTGTTCGAGAATACGTTTACCTCGGAAAAATTCTGCAGTTTGTTAAGAAAATCTTTTAAAGTGAGGTTAACAGAAGAATTCAGCTGGGCTGGGCAGTATTTGGGAAGCTTCGTCGAGTCTTCTCGTCGCGTATTTCACAGAGCCTAAAGACTAAGGTCTTCATTCAGTGCGTCCTGCCTGTTATGAGTTACGGAGTTGAAATGTGGACACTCACGATACGGCTTAAATAAATTCAAGGTCGCCCAGCGAGTTATGGAACGGGCTATGAGTGGAGTCTTTCTGAGGGATCGTATCCGGAGCTGAAGTTTCTTCTTCTTAGTTTCTTTTAAGAAGTGGCAATAGGCTGGCCATACTAGCCGTAGAACCGATAACCGTTGGGGTAGGTAATTGCCAAATACGTATTTCTGGAGTTGTCGATTCGCACACGAATAAATTAACTTCGTGCGAATAGCATACAGAAACATTATATCATCTAGAATTGTCGATTCACCCATTTCGTACGTGATAATTCGTGCGAATCAACCAATAAGCCAAAAACGTTGCAATTTTATACGTAATTGCTCTACCATTTTTAACAAAGAATCCCAGTAAATTGAAACTTTGAACATACAGATATTGCAGCGGTGCCTCTGCAGTTTAAACCATAGTTTACGTTTTCTAGCCATCAATTATCTGTTCTTAATTTTTCTGATTTACAAAATTAATCATGACTTGAACAAGGTTGTCAGTTTTTTATAGAAAAAACATCAGTTGCTGAGAATCAGAAGTTTATTCTAGTCGATGAAATAAATTTCGGACTTTAAAATGTAAAATTGTACCAAGTAAAAGTTATTTTATTTTATTGATAACTGAATTCTGCAAATGGTGGCGCAAATCGTGTAAGATATTCTTCAAATTTGGAATGTACTATTCCCCTTTGCTTACTCAACGGAAGTTTTATCTTTTTCTCTGGTGTAAGATTCTATTTTATATGTCATAGGGGTAGAACCAGTTGAAAAGGACCGCTTCCGGCTACTGGACTATCTACCAGGTATGCGCGCTCTTGGTTCGCTTTTACCAAGCGCATAGAATCTGTGTGCTCTTGGTTCGTCTGTACCAGACGCATAGAATCCTTGGAGTTCGAAGACCAGTTATGTTCAAGCATTAACGAGGATTACTTCAAATGAATGATTTCAGAAGCAGAAAGTTAGAGAAATATCGAAATATTAATGTAAGTAAACTTCTGGTCATGCTATAAAAGTGGTTCTAGAAACATTTTTAACTTATGCATATACTTATGTAAAAGTTACAAGTTATCAGTTCAGTTATGAACTGATAACTTGTAACTTTGACCAAACGAAAAGCACAACTTTAATTTTATAGATCAAAAGACAGACGCTGTGTCTTGCTTTTAGACATAAAACAATATGCGCCTCATGACGCAAGCGCGACATAGACGAAATATTTTGTTAGAAATATGGACTGACCTCAAAACAGTGAGTCAAAGTACTAGGCAGGGTTATTAAACCATTTTTTTCTTTTCTGGTGTATAAATATGAAGGAAATTATATTTTTCTTGATGGTGATGATAGTTATTTTAATAAGTAACTATATAAAAATTAAATATAATACAATCAATTTTAAGAAGTATGTAGGTGGGATATAAATTTGTTTAGAGCGTGAAGAAGAAGAGTTCAGCATTTTTGCGTTTAATTTTGTATCAACTGGCGTAGACTGACCTACTCTAATGTTTCGTTCTGAATTTTTTATAATAAAATCCTACTGTACACAATAAATACTCTTAAGTTTTTTTCAATATACATATATACGACATGTCCCAGAATTAACGCACAACCTCTTAAGGAGTCATTGTACTCATCATTATGAAGAACTTTTAGAGGGACCAAACCTGAAATCGCGAAAAAAAAAATCAGCTCTTCCCTACATATTTTATGTTCGAATAACTCATCAAAATGATTTTTTTTTCGCGAGTTCAGGATTGGTCTCATAGTAAAAGTAGTTTATAATGATGAGTAAAATTACCCCTTAAGAGGATGTGCGTTAGTTCTGGGACATGTTGTGTAACTAGCTGCACTTCGCAGTTTTACCCGCTAAAGTCTCAATCCCGCGTGAATATCGAGATAAAAAGTATCTTATGTCCTATTTCAGATCATGGTCTACCCATGTGCCAAATTTCATCCAAATCCGTTCAGCCATTTTAGCGTGAAAGCGTAACAAAAAATCGGTTAAAGATATCTGCTTCAAAATTAAGTTGCAAGATTCCTCCCGAACAAACATAATATAGTTACATACGTAGATACTTTGCTAGTAATAAAACTTTGTAAAAAACAAACTTACCTACTTTTGCATTTATAATAATATTGGCATAAGGACTAAAAGCATATCGCTAAACGAAACGATCGATAGAGTACTGACTGACTGATTGTAATTAAATCAAAGTACCAAGTACTTGGTAATTTTACTTAAACTTAAATAAACTTTGACTTTGTCTCAGACTTATCAGGTTATAAAGCTGTCTAATATAATATATCAGTTGAGGCCGACGTAATAAATAGTCCTCGTGACAGACACCTACTAAATGTTACAAGTCTCATTTTAAGCTTAGAACTTGGTTCACCGCTATATGATATACCTAGTTTTAACTGGCAGACACGTTACGTGTGTGCGTGTATATTGGTCGAAAAGGTGAGCTAGTGAAGTTGGTTTACCTTTAGTTATATTAAATGATAAATGATTTTATTTCTGTAAGTAGGTTTGTACAAATACTGTTACACGTCAATCATATTTTAAAAAACCGGCCAAGTGCGAGTCAGACTCGCTCACGAAGGTTTCCGTACCATTATCTATAAAAACGGCAAAAAAATCACGTTTTTTTGTATGGGAGCCCCCCTTAAATATTTGTTTTATTTTAATTTAATTGTTTATTTTTAAAGTAAATATACATATAACTAAATATTCTGTGAATATTTCAAGCGTATACTTGTTGCCGTTATCAATATCGAGGGAAAACGAGCAAAAAAATCACGTTTGTTGTATGGGGGCCCCCTTAAATATTTATTTTATTCTGTTTTTTAGTATTTTTTGTTATAGCGGCAACAGAAATACATCATCTGTGATAATTTCAACTGTCTAACTATCACGGTTTATGAGATATAGCCTGGTGACAGACGGACAGACAGACAGACAAACAGACAGACAGACAGACAGACAGACGGGTGGTGGAGCCTTAGTAATAGGGTTCCCGTTTTACCCTTTGAGTACGGAACCTTAAAAAAAAGATGAGGTCAATTTCCTATCTGACTAAGAAAGGCCGAAACAAACTCAGAGGTCACAGTCTCTTTTAAAACGCAGACATAATCTTTATCAGATCATGTGATAACCATGTAGATTGGTGTCTGATATGATCTTTTGAGGAAAGAACCACACAGATTGAGTGGATCTGTTCAGTCAGTGCACGCATTTGTCAGTAATCGTGTAGCTCAACTCAGAACTTAAGGGGCTATTCATCTACCCCGGTCACCACGGAGATTGGAACCGGCGACAGAAGTCGTGCGGTGTCCCACAGGGATCGGTCCTGGGGCCGCATCTGTGGGACATCGGGTACGACTGGGTGCTGCGTGCCGACCTCCCTAGCGGCGTCAGCGTAGTCTGCTACGCTGACGACACGCTGGTCCTAGCGCAGGGGAGGTCGCAACAGGCGGCGGCCGAACTGGCGGCACGTGGGGTTGCGACAATCGTCGATAGGATTAGGCAATTGGGACTCGAGGTGGCTTTGCACAAGTCCGAGGCCGTGTGTTTTTATGGTCCTCGGAACGCGCCACTGTCGGGTTCCCAGATAACGGCGGGAGGGGTTCACATCGGCGTCGAGTCGACGATGAAGTACCTGGGACTCGTCCTCGACAGCCGGTGGAACTTCGTGGAGCATTTTCGACGTTTGGCTCCCAGACTGGAGCGGGCCGGGGCTGCTTTGAAGCGGCTCCTGCCCAATCTAGGGGGTCCAAACGCCTCCTGCCGGAGGCTCTACGCGGGGATCGTGCGGTCCATGGCCTTTACGGGGCACCGGTATGGGCGCGTTCTTTAAGGCTGCGACCAGCCCAGCGGTTGAACGCGTCCCAAAGGGTCATGGCCATCAGGCTGGTACGGGGTTACCGCACGGTCTCCCGTGAAGCGGCGAGCCTCCTTGCCGGACTGCCGCCATGGGATCTGGAGGCAAAAGTCCTTGCGCACATCTGGGAGTGGCGCGAGGAGCCGAAACGCCGGGGTGAAACTCCGCTGCCGCGAGAAATCACGGCACAGCGGACAGAGCTCCAGCGGGATCTCATGGCGACATGGAGAGTGCGATTGTCGCAACCCAGCGCTGGGCACGCCACAACTGTGGCGATAAGTCCCCTCTTTGAGGAGTGGCTAGAGAGGCGCCACGGCGTCCTCACCTTCCGCCTGACGCAGGTCCTCACCGGACACGGTTGTTTCGGGAGGTTCCTGTTCAGGATAAAGCGGTAGGAAACGCCCGGGTGTCACCACTGTGTGGATCGCCCGGAGGACACGGTGGAGCATACGGTGGAGGTCTGTCCAGCAGCAGCAGTCTTCTGCGAAGCAGTAATGCTCGCGAAGGAGGAGGCGAAGCGCGTGAGGGAGCGGCAAGGTTCGCGCCCTCACGCCCCTAGTCGCCGCAGGAGACGCCCTGGGCGTCGGGAGTCGCAAGCTGATTTCCGGCCACCGTATGCGCGGGCTTGCGGACGGTGAGCGATGGGTAGCTCGCCGTCCGATAAGGACTAGGCCCGGGTCGACGGCGCGTCGTGTTCCACGCGCGGCTCAGAGAGACGTCAGCACGAATTGACGGGGTCCATTAGGGCCAATGCCTGCCAGGGTTGTGAAAGGTTGTCCGAAAGGGATATCGTGGCCCTGGCACACAGGCAAATGAAGGAACACGGGTGGGTTTTAGTCAGTAAAAGTCTGACACGCCCTCCCGCTCCGCCCAGAGCGGGCCATGTTATTTGATAATTTCCCACCCAACAAAAAAAAAAAAGGGGCTCAACGACTGGAATTAATGAGAAGCTTCAACCTTAACAACACGTTAGCTAGGTAGGTACTATTCCTGGCCTAATATTAATCATAGGATTTTTTGAGCAGTCGCTAACTGGTGAAGCCTGCAAAATCAAAGAACACCGATTTTTTTTACTAATAAACTTACTATTCTTCAACAAACAAGCATTTATAAGGTGATCCCTGATACATATAAAATCATAGAAAAGCATGCAAGCTTAGTTGCGTCCTGCCAGGGTTGCGAGTTCGTCCGAAAGGGGTATCGTGGCCCTGGCACACAGGCATCACCGCCGCCGTATCTCTACGTAGACGTCATCATCAACTCTAGGTCTGTGCCGGTAGAGTTTACTTTGCTAGAACAGGTCAAGGGTAAGGAGCCAGACCAAGAGAGATATAGAAACCCGCAGGGCAGAATGAGGCGAGTTATTGGGCAGTAGCGACCCCACGGACCCTATCTCCCCGGAGAAGTCTTGTTCCTCATCTCTGGCTTGCCTTTATCCGCCGGCTGGAGTGAACATAGACTAGAAATAGAGCTCCTACCTCATTCTTACCTTTATTGACCGGCTTGAGTGGAGATTCGCAAGAGCAAACGTGCTCGGAGGAAGGAAGTATTGCAGGAAGTGCTGGTAGGGATCTGGACCATCTTCCGGGCTCAGGGATTATTTTGATAGCCGTGAAATACCTCTACAGTCCTCAAAGTACCTCAGGACATGTTGCCCCCTTGTCGCTACGTCACTATGTGCTAGCGACAGTTTCTGGGGGGCCATTATTGAGTGTGCAAGTCGCCCCCTGCCATTTAATCTCTGAATATTATATAACATTGATCAGGCAGGGGACATAGATGTTTCATAGATCAAGGTAACCAATCCACTATAGCCACCCAAACCTACAGCCCAATATGTTTTGTTTCCATGTTCTGCAATAGTCCTGCATCAACCAGGGGTTGTCCATGGGTGCTCTTGCATAGTGCATACAGGGATAATCGTCGGCCTCATTCCATTTTGTACATATTATAAATGATAAATGATGATGATGATAAATGATAAATGATTTTTATTTCTGTAAGTAGGTTTGTACAAACACTTTTACACGTCAGTCATATTTTTAAAACTAGATGAGGTCGGCGTTTCCTATCTGACTACTCTGAGAAGAAAGGCCGAAACAAATTCAGAGGGCACAGTCTCTTTTAAAGTCAAGATCATGTGAAGGCCTTGTAGATTGGTGTCTGAAATTTATTAAAGGCGTATAAGCGTGTAACGGGCCTCTGCGAGTTGGCTTCGGCCCCTCGTCCCTCTTTTAATTGGTACGCAAAGGACCGGGACCCTATGGTCCCGAGATATGTAAACATATAAAATAAAATAAAGTAAAAGTAATAACTTAATTATAACTGGTAGGTCTTTTATGTTCTTTTAATTCAAACAAACCCTTCTTATCACCAAACTTCAAAGCATAAATCTCGAAATGCACATAAAAGTTGCAACCAACTGTGAGGGCCGGTACCCACTATCATGCCGAGCGATTACGTTTCATAGTCCTCATAGCACCATACGTGGTTAGAGACACGTGCGCGACCTAATTATTATTTAACCATCGTCAGATGTCTTTAATGGCAGACGAGTAAGGCATGACCGCCATTAGGTAGGGTGGCTAAGCAGTGGATGTTGCTAAAGTTTTTGATAAATTTTGCAGAAAACGAAACGCAGACTCACCTTGATAACTGGGACACGCATCTTTAAGTTAATGGGATGTTAAATCAGAAAAATGTATTGGTATCGATTAAAACAGAACTCAGTTTATGAAGATAAGAGAAAATTGTTAAATAAAATGATTAATTATTGGGTTATATGAAAGAATATAATATATGGTAAATCATGATCATCATCTACCTAGCCTTTTCCCAACTATGTTGTGCTCGGCTTCCAGTCTAACCGGATGCAGCTGAATATCAGTATTTTATATGGAGCGACTGCCAATCTGACCTCCACAACCTAGTTACTGGGTAATACGATACCCCTTGGTAAGATTGGTTGTCAGACTTTCGGGCTTCTGGCGACCCGTAACGACTATCAAAGATCCACGAATGAGAGCCGCGACCAACGGCTTAACGTGCTATCCGAGGCGCGGAGGAGTCTCGGTATGTAAAGTTGGTAAATATATAAATAGAAATAAATCATTTACATGAAAATCTGCTTTTGTGAAAATGATCTTTATGTTCATTGAAATAGTTCCTTTGGTATTTAATCATTTTTAATCGTTAGCTAAACATCGTAGATACAATCTGCTCAGAAACTATCCTTAGAAATCCCAAAATTACCAAAACTATATCCCGTCTCACCAACCCCGTATGGCAACACTACTATTAACCCGCTCCATGCCTGTCGCATGCTTAAATACTAATGTTACTGTTATAACCCTACGTATTCGTAACCCCTGGTGCCCGCCATGTTTGTATAAATTACTTGGCTGGACCCACCTGATATGATCTGGGATGACTTCAGACGATAAATAGTTAAGTAGAATAGTATTTGGGGGTTAATAGTGTGATTTAAAACTAATTTGCCAGTTAATACAGCTGGATTATGGTCTAGATCTGGCCATGAAGAAAGGAGGTTGGTATGGCTGGAAATGGCAGTTCGTTTTAGAGGGGGTAGGGAGGATAGCGCTGGAGTTAATGCAGACATAAAAGACGACACTAAAAACCTTGGAAGTAATTTTACTATAATTAAACATGATGCCTGAACTAGACCAGTAAATTGACTAGGTGGGTAAACGATAGAATTGAGTAAAAGTCAATATGTTCCAGAATCGTTCTACAAAATACGAGCCCTAAACATTGTTTGACGCTATTCGTGTCTTCAGCCAAACTAAACCTATGTTTTGTTATTATTATAATATTTTAAAATAATATTTATAAACGTTTTATAAATTCGGAATTCATATTCATAGAAGGTACCTACAGATGTCAGTCGTAACTCCATTATGAATGATGATTATACTAATACGTTATGTAAATAAAAATAGTGCAAATTACGCACAAGTTTTTATTTATTTGATATTCTTACATAAATAAAATCATTTTCGTGGAAGGCCTCATTTCTAAATACTTGTTAATATTCCAACCGTCTTATTCCAATACACGATCTAAATTTAGTACTGGGATGTGTGTGTGTTTGGTATTATAAAATGAAGTTTATCACTAGTTCATGAACTATCTATGGTACTAAAGTAAGCCCGACGAGACCCTTAGTTTTTCTATGGACTAACTTCTGTACTAATTTAATTGAGGTTTGTTTTGATTGTTATTTCTTACGTCTTTTTATTTACAAATCGTTAACAATGGATATTAATATGATTGACTAGATGGATTTGGAAGATTTGGATATGCTGGAGACGTCTCGGCGATCTTACAGACATCGTCACATGTACTTAATATTTTCTATAATAATAATATATGAACATTCGCGTTAGGCAGTCGTAATAAGATGATACAAAGCATTGCTTACCTAATATTAATTAATCATACATATTTTACTAAGTTTTACATCAACGATTTAGCCAGACACAACAACTCACGAACAAACCACATCACACCAACAGTAATACTAAGATTTGTTAATAAAGGACGCAACTGAAACAGAAATTAAATTTTGGCAAAGATTGCCAAATTGGTTGATTGGTTGTTTTGCAAGGGCAAAGTTCGAGGTTTTAGTATTGGAAACGATTATTGCCAGAAGCAAGCCAGCAGATAAACATTCGTCTCAAATTACGTGCGCCGCCGCCGGCGCGCGGCGTATGTATTAACTCCGCTGTTAAAAAATATGACAACTTAATTATAAAAATCACGTCAAAAGTACAACTTGTGCTTGTTTAATATATTGTATCCTAAACAAAGAACAATAATATGGCGTATTTTTGTATTGATTTAAGGGGGATGCGCTAAGGTAGCCTGCGAAATTTAAATTGTATTACGTTTTTTGCAATTTGCAGGTAAGTAACAGTTTATATGTCGATCTACTTAAGATTCGCGGCTGTAACAAATATGGCTTTACAGAATTATAATAATTAGAATCGGCAGTACAACTTTTATACTTAGGGCAGTTAGCCCTAAGTATAAAAAACACAATATTATGTACAATATAAAAAAATAAAAAAATCTACACTATAACATAAAATAAACAACAGCATTTTTGCGAATTCACTCAAATGGCATGTAAATACATCGATCTTCACGTGAAGATCGTTAATAACCCGAATTGCGCGGGTCAAGGGTGTTTTGGCGAGGAGGTTGGTCCCGGCAACCGGCACGGCCAGCAGCGGCGGGCGGCGGGCGCCGCGCGCCGCCTCCACATATAGCGGTCTGGTACACATACACTCAGGCGCTGCAGTACTCTTGGGTTATGCTCAATGCCAAACACTGAGAAATTCCATCGCTTACGATCAGTGGATCAACGAGGCCGGTATTATTATTTTCTTTGGTCATCCATCAGTTTAAGTCGTGGTAAATATAAGCCAGTCATTAAGGTGGTAGTTTAAGTCGTGGTAAATATAAGCCAGTCATTAAGGTGGTAGTTTAAGTCGTGGTAAATATAAGCCAGTTATTAAGGTGGTAGTTTAAGTCGTGGTAAATATAAGCCAGTCATTAAGGTGGTAGTTTAAGTCGTGGTAAATATAAGCCAGTCATTAAGGTGGTAGTTTAAGTCGTGGTAAATATAAGCCAGTCATTAAGGTGGTAGTTTAAGTCGTGGTAAATATAAGCCAGTCATTAAGGTGGTAGTTTAAGTCGTGGTAAATATAAGCCAGTCATTAAGGTGGTAGTTTAAGTCGTGGTAAATATAAGCCAGTCATTAAGGTGGTAGTTTAAGTCGTGGTAAATATAAGCCAGTCATTAAGGTGGTAGTTTAAGTCGTGGTAAATATAAGCCAGTCATTAAGGTGGTAGTTTAAGTCGTGGTAAATATAAGCCAGTCATTAAGGTGGTAGTTTAAGTCGTGGTAAATATAAGCCAGTCATTAAGGTGGTAGTTTAAGTCGTGGTAAATATAAGCCAGTCATTAAGGTGGTAGTTTAAGTCGTGGTAAATATAAGCCAGTCATTAAGGTGGTAGTTTAAGTCGTGGTAAATATAAGCCAGTCATTAAGGTGGTAGTTGGGCAGGACTTAAAAGTCTACAATACACCTTGTGTTGTCTTCTGACATTATAAGTTCACTTGATGCCCTTTTGGCATTGTAATAATTGTTTTCTGTTTTTAAAGCTATAATAAAGTGTATTTTTGGGTTGGGTCTTATATTCAGTAGTCTGAATTTGAGGATTCTGTCACTGTGGGGGGGTCAAGGGGGTTCATCTCAAGGGCCCCCATGCAAATTTTGCTGCCGGAGCTGCGTCGAAATATTTTAAATTATTTTTAAAATATATTGATAAATCAGGTTCAAACAAGTGAAACAGAACGTAAATTTTACTAAATAATGACGTTGCGTATGTCAAAATCATATCAAACAGCGTAAAATGAATTTTTAAGCCGCCATTTTGTTGTCACTGACAAGTGAGAGTGACAGCTAGACTCGACTTTGCGTCATTCCGGTGCTTCCGAGTTTACGTGAATGTGCTGTATACGAGTATATGTTCTGTGAATGTGCTCCTCGTTATTATCTGCCTCCTGGTTTTCGACGACTTCGCTAGCCCTCTGGACACCGATTGCTTGCTATTTTTCAACGACTACGCTCTACCCCTTTGGATACCGTTTGGATTGCTTCTCTAGACGACCTTGGCTTACACACTGGACACTGATTTCAATTCGCAACCAATGGCAGCAACCGATCGAGATTCGGAACCCGGGCCGTCTACCAGCTCAGGGTTTAGTCTACCGCTCCCCCCCACCCCCCACCCCCAAATTCAGGCGACTGAATATAAGACCTTACCCGTATTTTTTGCTGTAACGCCAATAAACGCATTTTTCTCGTCTTTCTTTTCTATTCTTTCAATACCTCAAATTGTTTAGCATGATACTCCTTTATATCGAAAATACTGCAGCATTCATTTTGAAATAAATATTGGTAAAGTTAAGGATTCATTCAACCAATCAGCGAGTGAGGTTTGATACCGTTCACTCGCTTCTGTGCCAGCACACCTGTTGAACGAACGATCTGGGCCTCAAGTCTGCTATTACAATAGTGTCAGAATGGTCGATCATTGATTTCATAATTGTTGATTTTGACAAGTTTGGTAATCTACTATTATAATGGCGTCATTATGACTTTCCAATGGTCGGCCACTGACACTACATTGAAAAAAATTGCATATATTGGTAATCTCGTACATAATGACAAATGAATGACATTTCTACTAATGGGTTTTATAATAATGGCAATACGACAATGCCATTATAATAACACAATTATATTACGAGACCATTGACCGACCAATGATCGACCATTATGAATTTACCAGATTACGAACTTTTAGCAAAATGACAATGGCATGACAATGGGATCGTGTTGGAATGACTGAATTTATAAAAATAGCAGACTTGGGCCCCTGGTCGGGACAAACAATCATCGGTACATGCTTGCTTGCTCTTGCGCGCGTCCCGCCGCCATTAAATACGCTTCCTGCAAATCCTTTGCAAAATCAGTTCCATACCATAAAAAAAATTCGACAGAAAAAAATTACACAGTTACAAACCGAACAATAAACCGCTAGTATTTAAAAAATCTTCAAATTTGTTCATGAAACTGCATATTAACTGAACTAAATATAAAGCAGATACTAAGTTTTTATTTTTTTTAATTATTATTATTTTCACTGTAAAAATAAATTGCCTAAACTATCGGCGCCTTGGAGCCTTCTCGCCTGAGCGCGTGTGCGAGCGAGATAAAGAGTGTGGTGGTGCTGAGGTATTATGGACTCTTAAATACGTTGAAAATAATTTTATTATTAGCCAATCCATTGGCAATTAAGTTTGCCAACACTATCTCTGCAGTTAGTAATTTAGGTACAGAGAAGTAATCCCTAGATTCTACAGTCGTTTGGGTAATTACTCGTCCTAGGATTCCTAATGGATTTAGGGTTACAGGCAGATATATACGATTATAACGTGATCACTGATATTTGGAATAACCGAAATGTGGGAGAAATGAAGCTGTGAATTATATTAGAATGGTAGACGAAAAGAAAGAAAGAAAAATTGTTTATTCTGCACAAACAAGACACACAAGAACGAAATAGAATAGAAAAAAAAAAAGGAAGAATAAAAAAATAGAAAAGTTGAAAAAGGAGTAGAAGAACTTGAGAATAAAATAGATTTTGAAATATGGGGTTTACGTTTTAGTCCTTAGTCACCTACAAGCGTACCTGACAGAGTTGAGGTCTTGAATTTGTTTTGAGGTGACGACGACGTAGCGCTATGCCTAGAGAAAGTTCAAAGTATTTCTTCTGGTGAGACCACACAATATATTTAAATGTGAGAAAGAAGTTAGATTATTTGTAGTTTAGTGTAACTGATAGTGTTGACTGCCTCGTTAAGCAAGCGCTACTGCTAAGCATGAGGTCCTGGGTTCGATTCCCGGGTCAGGCAAAGTGTTATTTTACAGGTATTTCCATCTGGAATCTCCGTATCTGTAGCAACCCCGAGTCTGTATTTGTGTGCCCGGTTGATGCAATAAGCTCGCCCCCTATTACATGGAATTTAAACATAACTGGCGAAATGTGGGTGTACTACAGGTACAACTCTGCCTAACCCTTCGGGAATACAGGCGTGGTAATATGTTATCTACAGACCTATGCGTAAAGAAAGGACAAAGTATGTTATTCTAATGAGGCCACTTAATATTTTTTAAAGAAGTTATACGGTTTGTAGTTTAGTTTAAGTTGGTTTTCACATTTTCAATTATTCTTAGGTAGATTGTAAATTTGTGAACCCTGAAAACGGTTTTGTCTTCTTATAAAAAAAAATTAAAAAAAATAACTTCCAATTGCATAATTGTTGTTACTCAACGAATGAGTTTTTAAATGATTTTTTTTAGTCAAAATGTAAATTGGACGACGACTTGCCTTTGTTCTCCTAATAATTGAACGGAATTTCATTTCTATGAAATTGTATTGAATAGTTTTCTACATTGTATTTAATAATTCTTGACATTTTAATTAATAACTCTGACATTGTATTTGTTAGTGGTTAACGGTTTCTTTGTCCTTGACATTGTATGGTTTAATTTCGACATAATTATTGTTCTAATACTCCTCATTTTAATTCTTTGAAATATTTGTACGCTGGAAACAGCAGAATATTATGGTCATCATATGACGTGTAACACCTTTGTAACAACAATATTCTAACAAATAAATAATTACTTACTTACTCACTATAATGGAACTTGAATACCTACGGAAATATGTATGACTAATAGCTGCAGCCCACGGCTTCGCCCGCGTGGATATTTCTAAAACAAAAGTAAGCCTAAGTTATACTTTATAACATCAGCTATCTACCAGTGAAAGTCCCGTCAAAATCGGTCCAAACGTTATGGAGATATGCCGGAACAAACAGACAGATAGACAGCCAGAAAAAATGTTTCTTTGTAATAAGTATCGTATACACTTTCATACGCATTTAGTAAAAGCTGTTATTTTGACATTAAAACAGACACTTCAATTATTTTATTTATTTGTATAGACTACATACTACAGTATGTTTAGCCATATTTCAATCCAAAGCACGCTTTTCCTAAACCTACATTAGATTAAGTTTAGGCTCATTACCTAATTTCAAAGCAAACTGACCTAGTTTACTATTCAATTATACCATAAAACAGACACCATGAATAAGGGTCACGTCTTTATTTAATGCTGGAATTAAAGCGTGAATCCTCAGTCATAAATCTGGCCTTAATCCATTAGATTACGGTGGAACTATGTAGGTATGTGTTTTGAAGCAATGGTACTGCGGTAAGCAGGCTTTTGAGAAAATCTTCTCCTTTCTTCGCCATCAGTTGATCCAGGATATATAATGAAAAAGGAAAGCAGCAGACTGTTAATTACCATATTTTTTTTTCCCAGGAGAGTGATTATAGGGAATCGATGAACTTGAAATAATCCTTAAAATTTTAATTATGCAAAATTATTATGTAATTGCATGGTCTAATACTCAATACTTTATTGCATTCCATATGTATTACATTGAAGGTATATAAAAAACCGGCCAAGTGCGAGTCGGACTCGCGCACGAAGGGTTCCGTGCCATTATCTATAAAAACGGCAAAAACCCTCACGTTTGTTGTATGAGAGCCCCCCTTAAATATTTGTTTTATTTTAATTTAATTATTTATTTTTGATGTGATTATATAACTAAATATTCTGTGAATATTTCAAGCGTCTACCTGTTGCCGTTATCATTAACGAGCAAAAACGAGCAAAAAAATCACGTTTGTTGTATGGGAGGCCCCTTAAATATTTATTTTATTCTGATTTTTAGTATTTGTTGTCATAGCGGCAACAGAAATACATCATCTGTGAAAATTTCAACTGTCTAACTATCACGGTTCATTAGATACAGCCTGGTGACAGACGGACAGACAGACAGATAGACAGACAGACGGCGGAGCCTTAGTAATAGGGTTCCCGTTTTACCCTTTGGGTACGGAACCCTAAAAAGTAAAAGATCATTATGGCGGGCACAGCAAAAGTTCGAGCTGATATTTATTTAACATTGCATTGTGACAAACGTCTACCTAACAGATCACAACGCATTGGTAAAGAGAAAGAACATTAAAGTCCTCTCCTTGAGTTAAACCTACAGACTGCTTGTGAGATGACCGAGATGGCAAAGAACACACAATACAGTACTGAAATAAAGGAAGGAAAAAGATAAGCCATTAAGTAAGATTGGTAGCGGAGTTGATAATCTTGAACTGATACCGATGAAGCTAATTACCTACGTAGGTACTCAATTTCCACGTTTTTTTTTTTAGCCTATATTGTGGCCCACTGCTGGGCAAAGGCCTCCCCTTTTCCCTCACTGTCTTGTGCGATTTCTAGCCATGTTGGCTCTGCAAACGTTATCAGATCATCATACCATCTTCGTTTTTGTCTACCTAGACGGCTATGGCCTCTGGCGTCCAGCGAGTGACGATCTTTGCCCATCTCTCCGGGTGCATTCGTGTTTTATTTTCTCATATTACTTTTAAAACATGATTAGATTCTAAACAATAAGCTCTTAAAAGTACATTTAATTTTAACTTCATACGGGGAACAGTTGGGAGTGTGAACGAGGCATGTGGCGCTCCTGCCAATGTTACCAACTTTGTGAGACAAAAAGTTGGTGGAAAAAAGTGTGGCGCGGACGGCAACGTAAAACTCGCCCTGATGGTCAGCGGGCAACAAATAGTAGGTGACGTAGATGTGGCGTTAGGTAGATTAAGTTTGGAATTCATATTTTTCAATATTGTGAAGTTTCGAAAGCGAAGGCAATCATCATAATGATGATGACTGTTGAGATAAGTTACACGCAGACTACAAGTGAGGAAGTGAAGTGAAGTAAGGACATGGGCAATCTAAAATGATGACAAAATAATAGATTATTGGGCATATTTACATCGTCAAATTTAACGTCATTGTGGCGATTCTTGCCCTCAGTGGAAGTCTTTTGGCTGAAATGGTGACAGTGAGTTGAATTACTTACGTTGATGTATACTTACCTATACCAGTTTCATGGATCCTTACAGATCCACCACAGAATAGGCTCAATTCAATCCCTGCCTACACAACCCGAGACTCCTTACTCTTTGCCGCAAGCGTTCAGCTTATGCATGGCTGTAAAATTTAACGGTTCACAATAAAGTACTGGAACTAAGTCCGAGCGCGCACTGTGGGTAATAACTTGACGAGCATGTGCGCCTGCGCTTATAGTAAAGTCAACTGTCCACGTGCACTGCTATGTAGGATGTGCACGGACAGGTTTACCACGTTAGCTGCGCGGTTCATTTGTTTTCAAGCCACGCATTCGTGCTTAACATAGCCGTGGGTCGCAGTGGTTGATCCCGCCTACATTTTCATACAAAGCGAGTTAAGTACACGTGCGTAGCTTAGCCGTGAGCCGCTGTGGAGCGGGGCCTTAAGGATATGACCAGCTATAGGATTTTAGTGGTGTCCTTTTTATTCCTACTTTTACATTTAATACATTTCGGCGTAAGGGTTTCTTTCATTGGTTTGCGGTTTTTCTTGCTGAATTTAAGTGTAAGATGTGTAAAATGCGGTGATAGGGTTTTTGTAATAAAATATGAGGTTTTTCACTTTGCCCTAAAGATTATGATCGCTTACTACTGTTAGAATGTGTTGTTTTGATAGGTTAGGTGGCATACGACCACGGCTGTCTTCTGAACATCACTATGAATATGTATTAAATACATTAAAATATATTACGTGTAAGTTGTTTATTTAATAGACGATAAATATTGAATAGTTTGTACATAATAATTTCAGATGAGAATATTTTCTTGTTTCATACTTTTTAGAGCGTGATTTTTCAGTAGTCGGGTTTTAGTTTTTGAACTTATTTTTTATTTAAATAATTTTGGGGTTATATTTTCGTGATAAAGTATTTGCAGAGGCGCTTAAAAATTTTTTTTGGTTAGGTTCATTCGAGTGCACCTCATTCATTAGGTTTAATGTTTTATATGTACCTGTGTAATTTATCAAACATATACCATAGGTTTACGTTTCCTTTGAAAGACTTCTAATTCCTGAAGAGATCGTGAGTCATGAGGATTTTTCAGCAATTTGTTATGATCCAAGGAACAAATAAATAATCCGTCTAAGGATCAGAGTCTGGTGAGGGTAACATAGGCCTGTCCCTTAGCGAATAGTGACTTCTCTATATCAATTACCGCTATATATAGGTTTAAAGATATTTATTTCTCATAAGAACTTATGAATAGTTCACCTAAACTATACTACATACACTAAACTACACTACACTAAAACTATACTATATACTTGTACTATATCTAGAGTGCGCCCATGCAACTCGTGCACAGTAACTGCCCAAGTAAGGATTAATGGTTACATTTTGCGTTGAATTTTTCCCGATCCTCTTAATCCGTCAAATTCAGTCAGACAAGGTTCAACTCTAACAAGCCCACCTTCATCTGCATTTATAGTGCAATCATTGAATTGTATGAGAACTGCACATGGCTGTTCTCCATGCTCCAGCTGGTCACGACGAAAAGCAGGCCATATTAAGTTACTGGCCACATTGAAATACGTTTTTTTATAACATAATTATGTATTTTGTGTAGGTTTGGAGAGAAAATATGTTTGTTGTTGCTTATAATTTTATAGAAGTTATACCTAAATATTGGGGCATGCAAGCAAAGTCATGAGCAACAACTGAAAATATATATAGTTTTGAAATGTGCTAATTAAGGCATTTCATTTGATACCCAACACGGCATGAATAAACAATTTTTTTTTTAGGCTTTGACTTTATGTCCGCTAGAGGGGGCCATATTGAATTGAATGTAACCTCACATAGCCTATAACCAGCGGATGATCAAGACGCTTCCAACAATACCTCACTTGTCAAATTATGACAAGCGGTTTAGAAGTAATGAGGGAACAGATGAACATACATACATACATACATACCGGTAAAAATCATAACCCTCCTTTTTGCTTCGCCGTAGTCGGGTAATAAAATAAAACACAATGTCAAGCCGTGTTCAATGGCATGCAGTTGGAATGCAGATTTAAAAATTCTCCCTCTTTCTAATAACCACTAATATAATCTCAGTTATAATCTCCAGTTAAGCAATCAACAAGATCAACACATTACATTCTGTTTGTTTGATGTTTGATGATGCTTCGTCATTCATAAGTCCTTCGATCTAGACAGACTGGTCTAACACTGCACCTGTATAGCTAGATAGATTAATGCACTCCCCTTTTTCAATTTACATTGCAAGGCAAATAGGGAGTAGCTATTCAATCAATATTGCAAACATTCCGTACGTATTGAGCAATAGCTACAGCTCTGATAAAAGGGGAAAGGGTTAGACACCAGACAAGCAGACAGACATAATACATTTATAGATAATACTAGAACTAGCTGCTGCCCGTATCTTCGCTCGCGTGGTTTAAAAAATATAAATGTAAGCCTAAGTTACTCCTTACAATATCAACTATCTACTCGTATCTGCCAGTGAAAGTCCCGTGAAAAGCAGTCCAGCTGTTTCGGAGATTAGCCAAAAACAAATAACAGACAAAAAATTTTAAAAAATGATCTATTGTTATAATGTACCGTATATACTTTCATAGTATATGCATTTAGTAAAAGGCTGTTTTGACATTACAAACAGACACTTAAATTTTATTTATTTGTATAGATTTGCCTACATACCTGAAGGATTTTTTTTTTACCATTGAAATTCTAACTAATATTACAAATGCAAAAGTGAGTTTGTTTGTTACGCTTTCACGCTGAAACGGCTGAACGAATTTAGATAAAATTTGGCACATGGGTAGACGATGACCTAGGTTGGGTCATAGGGTACCTTTTATCCCAATATTTATTTATTAAAACTTTATGCACAAGTAGAAACTACACTGTACAAAGGCGGGCTTAATGCCTGAGACATTTTCTATCAGTCAACCTTAGGGTGATGCAGAGACAAAACATGGTAGGTGCAACGTACGGGATAGATAGCTCGGAAATAACTATAAAATACAAGCATAAATACAAATACATAGATAGATAGATACATACGTAAATACATAATATACCAAAATAAACTTTGTCAGGAGAAATAACGACCGGTAGCGAAGAAAACGACTCTAGCAAGTCACCGCTGAGATGTTTCGGCCAACTTCTGACGAATATGTTCACGTGCCTTCACTTTAAATGATTATGCTGTGCCAAGGTTGCTGATGAGGCTGAGGGTGATGACCAGGAAAGGGCGACCGCTGCATGCAGGTAGTCGGGATACCCGTTGAAGTGGGTGCTGGGCCTGGCTAGCTGTGTGAATCACCGCTCGAAAGCTCGAGAAAGTGATGATGATGACGTCACGCTGTATAAGTTACACGAAGGCTGCGCTGACGTTCATACTCGGTGTCACTAGTATAGAGGCATGAGGAACAGGGTGTAAAGTTCACTCATCCTCCATAGAAAAGCGAGGATCCTCCGATCAGACGGGTGTTGTGTCTGGTGGGCAACTGCCCGACGATTGATGTCGGGACGTTGTATATATACCAGTCGCGCGGTAAACTTTGCTTGCGTGATGCAGGATTTTGCGTTTCATTAGTGTGACGCGTAGTTCGCATGTAGCAACGTTGATGCCGTCATAGCACTCTCCTCCGGAGACCGGAGGTCGATAGTGGGCTGAGTCGTGTATCTGAAAAACAAAGACAAACAAATAAAGACTAACTTCGTACTGAGACAGGCTTGGCTAAAATCGCAAAGTGGTTAACAATTAATTTGCTTACATTAAACATCACAAAAACAAATTACATTTGCTTTAGTGTCTGCCAACGTACACAACCAGGGGAGGATTTTAATGTTAAAATTCATACTTGCAATACAGATAATCGCAATAGTTGTGGCTGCTCACCAATCAACAAAGTACCTCATATTAAGTACCTAGGTGTTATCGTGGACCAGAGGTTATCGTGGTACCCACATATTGAGCAGGTTGCCAATAGAGTCAGGAAATTAAGCTGGATGTTCAGGACTCTTAGATACGTCGTTCCCAAGACTGCCGAAAATCATTTAGGCCATGAAAAAGATTTCCTAAAAAGGATTTATGTTGCGCTAGTCCAGTCAGTACTTTCTTATTGTATACCTGTACCTGGGTGGTGCAGCCAAAACAAAATTTCTAGCGGTGCATGTATTTAAAAAAAAAGAGATACCCTACTGAAGACCTATTTCGACTTAGTAACTTGCTCTCGGTCAGGAAACTTTACATTACGCAAATTATATTAAAAAAACATAAGTCTCTTTCCTATGATCCTAGCTTACTAACAAAAAGAAGGAAATACATGATATTAAATATCCCTAGGACAAGGACTTTACTTGCCAGTATGCAATTTAATAAACGATCTGCTGCGCTATATAATAAAATCAATAAATACATCTACATTTACCCAAAAAACTATTATGACAGTAAAAATAAAATAATGGAATGGATACAAGCGCTTACCTACAATGAAACCGAAACACTTCTGAAACCTTGAAACATACACACCCTCACACTCACGTACTCACTCACACCTACAGGCTACACTTTCACTTACATATCTCACTCACACACATACTTACACCCACTCATACACACACGTTTGATTTACCTAATTTAAGTTAATGCTAATTTAATTTATGTAGTTTTAGCATAAAAATTATACGCTTTGCTTTTATATAACACGTTTTGCTATGGAAGAGCGGACTCTCCTAATACAGGCACTATCTGCCTAAAAGGAGGATCCAATCATAAAATTTGTTTATACTTGTTTTACTAATAAACTATTTTTATTTTATTTTATTTATTTATTTATCTTGCGTTGCTTGCCAGTGCCAGTAGAGGGTTTCAGTTCTCGGTGAGTTGGAACTGTCTGCCGTGGTTGACGATGGCGGTCATGCGGCGATGTTGATTGTTGATGCCGCCACAATAGTGTCTTTCGTAATTACGAGTACCCCGCAAGTTCTCTTCAAAAGCCTCGTAAATGGATTGACAGTCAACGATATATGCTATCTATATATGCTATATATGCTATCTTCAATATGGTATCTGGTCCGAAGGTCGGATCAGATACCATGACAAAACAAACGGTAAAGCAATACTGTATTTTAGTTTGTTAATTAAATAGGAGTAAGCTTGCAGATCGTCTGTAATTTTTCAGTACTATTTCGGTTTCGTCGAATTGATATACGATCGCTCTGAGTTGTTTATCCCTTAAATATTTAGTTGTTTTTGGTAAAGGTGAAGAACTACAGTTAAGTTATCTACAATTTTGGTTTTGTTTAAGAATGTTGGTTATGGCTATGAACATAAATGTTTCTATGACTTTGAAGTTTAAAAAGGGAAAAATACTATGTGCTTATTTTTCTCTGTTCTCGATGGCAGTCGATAGCGCGCAACAATCACGTTATTTTTATAAAAAGCGACAGTGAAGTTTGAAAATGAAAACTACTTTTTTGCTTATTTCGCCCCTTTTTAGGGTTCCTTAGTCAACAAGGAACCTTTATAGTTTCGTCATGTCCGTCTGTCTGTCTATCCCCGGCCTAGCTAAAACAGAAGTGCTCTTTTCACTTCGAGACATCGCAAGCGTAAGACTGTTAGGACGTCACTCTGTCGGTTATATTTTTTTATTATTATTTCATTGATTGTGTTGTGTCATTATCGTTATTTTACGTGTTCGCTATTTTTTTTGTATTATGATCTAATAAAGGTTTTGTTATTTGGTTAAATTGTTGTCAGATTGATTCGTTATAAGTTTATTTTTTGTAGGTATTTGCATAAATCTTTAAAAAAAAAAACACTTCTGGTTTTGGAAATTAAAACCAGAAGTGCTTTTTTAAAAAAGATTTATGCAAATACCTACAAAAAATAAACTTATAACGAATCAATCTGACAACAATTTAACCAAATAACAAAACCTTTATTAGATCCTAATACAAAAAAAAAAATAGCGATTAGTTGTCATTGAATACATGAAGTAGGCTGCCGTTGTAAGACGGCTAAAATGCCACGGTGTATACAATATTAGTTTTAGTATATGCGAAACCCGAAACACGTGCCTAGTATTTCATGTAAAGAATCTATGTACAAAATTTAAAAACTGTATTATGAAAAATCATAAAGTTAAGGTTGTTATGCTACCGGGTTGTCCGTACAAAAACATGCTAACGGCGCCCCCTCGCCTCCAGGGTCGTCTTGCGCTCATTGATAATAATTTGGCAGTAGGTACCTAACCGTACGGCGATTGTATTGTCAGTAATTAAATGGTGATAACATTTTCCATCACACTTAAATATTTTTGTGACAAAATATAACATGGTGTAAAAAATATTGAAATTGACTCAGTTCCTTATTCTGAACAAACTATATTTGGGTTTCGCATACACTAAAAATAATGTTGTATAACGAAACTAAAAGGAAAACTATCACAGCTAAGTAAAGTAGGCTTTACAAGTTAACGGTAATAGTCGACCAACTTACATTTGCAGTTGGAGAATTGACCGCGACGTATATCGATGTATGGGAGAACATGTTTTTCAACAACAACGTTCAGTTTTTTTTGGGATAAAGAAATCCCAACTACGGTACCCTTCATTGTGCGTGGTCGGACACGCACTTGGCCAGTTTTTGATATCATGCTATCCCCATAAAGGGATAAAAGGACTGTATTTCATGGGAAAGATACCGGGGATCACGTGGTCAGGGTTACGAGTCTGTCCGAAAGGGATATCGTGGCCCTGGCACACAGGCATCTGAAGGAACACGGGTGGGTTTTAGTCAGTAAAAGTCAGTAACACTCCCTCCCGCTCCACCCAGAGCGGGAAAAGTTATTTGAAAATATCCCAACCAAAAAAAAAAAAAAAGCCACGTGATCTCACATCATTATCAAACTATAGTCGCACTGACACTAACCCTCCAATACTTTTTAATTTATTGGCAAAGAGGAGCATTTGACACGCGAAGAATGCTCAAATATAGCAGCTGAAGCACCGATATGAAGCATTTTGCACCGCGATCCTGCTTGATTAACCTTTGTTCATAGTTACTGAACTTCTAGTATAAATTTTCTGAATAGTTTCCGCTTTATTCGAGCTTCGCATGGCAAAGGTTAGGTGTCGGATGAAGATAGTGTAGGCGTAGTTATCTGTGGTGACAAGATGAGGGAGGATTTAATAATCTAGTGGATTTAGGTGAATGGAATGGGTGGCTTGTGCGAAAGAATGTCCTGATTATATTTAGATAAACATGTAGAATTGGTGTTTTGCGAAGGTGGTTTTGTGTTACGTTCTTGGAAGGAGATTTACTCGCTTATTTGGGTTTGGCGGAGGCAGACCAACATGTGTTCTAAGAATAGATCGGAGCACAAAGAGTTGCCGTACTGTAAGAACTTTACATTCGGAGTACAGTTCCGTGATTGGACCTGTAGGGTTTTTTAGACAGTACTTTGAGTACAGCCCTCTGCTCTCTTTCCACTCTCAAAACACTGGTTTTAGTGGCACAGCCCCATGCAGTTATGCAATACCCATGAACTGACTGGCACAGAGCATGATACACCATCCTCACACTTATACCAAAAAAATAATTATCTGTTAAATATTTTAAGCCTAAACACATACAAAGTTAAAACCGTAGTAACAGAGTGGCTACTACAAAAGGACTATGCTTACACGGAGTCTTTGCTCACATACATCACCTAGTAACCCAACACAGTAGGCAGCAGTAGGTAGTCTACAGCTTTTACATAAAAAAATGCACACAATTAGGCAATTCAAATCCCCAATCATAAACTCAAACGTGTATGTTACACGACATCTCATTTAATTTAATTTCATTTATACTATATATTATATTACACTATACACATAACAAAGTTACAGAAGCTTAATAACATCAACACCGTTCATTTGTTGTCAAATCATGTTTAGATAATTATTTGGCAGACCACTGTCTCTTAGAACACAGGCTCAGAGAGTTAGTCCAGTCCTAGTATAAGAGACAGGGTTATATACATTTTGTACAGATTTAGCAACTACAAATGAATTTTAATGTACATTGTAAATGTGTTTCTGTATTTTTTGTGAATAAACCTTTTATTATTATATTATAATAACATAGAAAAATCTCTCAATATTGTGCGTACAAATATACATTTGCAGTCGGAATAAATGGGAGGACATAATTATTTATTATTTATTTATTTAAACTTCTCACACACAATAATGTAGTACAAAGGCGGACTAAATGCCTGAATGTTAAGTTTGTTCTTGAGATAAATATTGGGATAAAAAACATGGTAGATAACTTTTATTCACTGTACGGAACCCTCACCACACCAGTTAAACTCGCACTTATCCGGTTTTTTTCGACTTGTGTGGGTTTCAGCTGTATCCGGTTAGACTGGAAGCCGATCCCAACATTGTTCGGAAAAGGCTAGGCAGAAAATGAAGATGATCACAAGCATATCAAGCGTTAGTGTGTACCTATGGCACGTAGTGACACATTTTAATAGGTTCACTTCTAATAAATTACACAACGACTTGCCCTCCATCACATAGGATTCATAAAGTTCCTAGCAAAATGTACGAGTACACGGGGCCAAGTTTGCTATTTTCAATGATTGGTCATTATGACGACCATACCAAGGCAACGCCATGACCATTGTGCCAATAGTTGGGTAACCTCCTAAATTCATAATGGCGTGACAGTGGTCCATTGGGAAGTCAAAATAATATGAGCTTGTCAGTACGAGATTACCAAATACACACAATTTTTGCAATGGAGTGTCAGTGGCACGTCATTGGAAAATCATAAAGACTTATTTCAATTAGGAGATTAGCAAAACTGTCAAACTCTACAATTACAGTGCCAATGATCGGCCATTCTGATACAACTGCGTTAGCAGACTTGGCCCCCAGGTATGATGTTACAGAGGTATGAGGAACAGAGTGTATACTTCACTCATCCGACGGGTGTTGCGTCTGGTGGGCTACTGCCCGACGACTACGACCTTGTATGTATGCTGTCGCGCGGTAAACTCTGCTTGCGCGATGCAGGATTTTGCTTGACGTCAGTTTGATACGTAGTTCTCATTGGGCGATATAGATGTCACCACAATGTTGTACAGGCATAAAGGCATGTTCAACTACAATGTTACGTTTGTTTTTGGGATAAATCCATTTCAACTACGGAACTCTTCATTGTGCGTGGTCTGACACGCAGTGACCGGTTGTTTTAATGACGGGAATTGGCCTTTTCTTTGTTTTGACAAAAACAAAACGGTGACGTTCATTGATACGCTTGGTTTGTATCTAAATTGTTGAAAATATTCGTGTTGCGTTTTTGACGAAAATCTTATTATTTAAATTGTTTTTGGGGAAATTAGAAAACTTAAAAGAGCGTAACAAACAGACGAATAATCATCAAAATTAGAGACACAAAGCAAGCAAAACAAAGCTGAAATCTGCGTTCACTGTAGTTCCGACCATCACGTCCCTATTTTGAAGACTACAATAAGGGTGTATTCACAGCACGGACAGCGGCCGCAAGCTGCGAACGTTAATAAATATTCAGGCCGGGTTAGTGTGCACAGCCCGAATTTGGGGACTGGAAACAATATTTTTAGATGAAAATCAGACTTTGGGTTGCAGATTAGGGTTTAAGAAAATGAATAAAAAAAATCAGAGATAACAAGTTGATCTTAAACCAAAACTTTACTCTACCTTATCTTGCTCATACAGATTGCCAAGCATTGTGATTAAGAAAAATATTATCTTATTACTGATAACACAATATTATGCCCGAATGCATTCGCTCGTTGTAAAGACTCATACACCCGATTTCTAACTAATTTTACATACAAAGTTCGTTATTTCCTAACCACTTAGAGAAATTCCAACTTCACATTAAAATGAATAGGAATGTAATTTAAACAAACCGGCATTTTTTTCTCTTTTGCCCCTCAGCCAGTATACGCATGACAAGACTCGAAGAAAATTGAAAAAATTTCAATATCAGCATCCCCTGAACTGTAGTAGGTACTGTGTAGTCGGCGTCCTTTTACCTAAAGGGGGGGGTGAGATTCGATTGTCTATCTGTTTCATTTCCTTCGTGTTGATTGCGTGAATCGTAATGTTAGGGAGCCGTTCACGTCCTAATTGGAGGGTTTTGAATCAATGAGGAGTGTCATAATTATTTTTTTAGTATTTTTAGCATTCATCTTAAAAGTAGGTAGAGTTTATTTCTTAAACATGTCGGACCACGCACAATGAAGGGTTCCGTATTTATCCCAAAAACAAACTTAACATTGTAATTGAAAAACATGCTCTCCCATACATCGATATACGTTACGGTCAATTCTCCAACTGCAAATTTAAGTTGGTCGACTATTACTCGTTAACTTGTAAAGCCTACTTAGCTGTGATAGTTTTCCTTTTAATTTCGTTATATATAATACTGCCATGATTTTTTTCACGTATCTACCAACCATTTAGCTGGCGGGGGGGGGGGGGGGGACGACAGACACACACACTGAGCTAAGCTGGGGACAGACGGACGGACGGATAGACAGACAGACGAACATGGTGAAACTATAAGGGTTTCTTGTTGACTACGGGACCCTAAAAAGGTAAAAGGAACAAAGTTACAAACACTCGCTTAATTAAAATAAAACTAAATACAGACGTGCTGTTTATAGCACTTATTTATTGATTTAGGATTACCAACAAGAGATGTAAATACACAATACATGACACATAAATACAGGGCAACATAAGGTGTTAAGTAGGTGTACTCCTTCACTTATAGGAGACCACAGCATGCACAATAAAGTTAACAACTAAGTTATCAAATTTACAATATTAATAATAGGAAAAATTTGGAACGGTTAATATTTTTTTAAAGGACATAAAAAAAGAAGAAAGTACATCATTTAGATATACTTAATTTAAATCAAATCTATTAATCATTTCTTATATTTAGACACACTCGCAGATCATGTCTAAATTCTTAGTTTTGGCTAAAATGTTATATTGCCTACAAAGTCTTGGCACAGCGGCGGCGGCGGCGTAATGACCGAGGTTACTTTTTGAACTAGGGATAGAAAATAAATTGTATAAATGCCTGCGAATCCGAGTCGGAATTTTAATCTTTAATGAACTCTAAAGTTCACTGCAATTTATCGTTGCACTCAATATTTTGTGAAGGATGACGCAGTCCAGTTTCTTCCTACGACCATTTAGTCAATTGCATTGATAGCATTGTAATAAAAATCATGCCCACTTGATTTCAGACATAAAATTCTACAAAATCTGGACTTTTCCTGAGATGACCACGATAGCCACATGGTCATAAACCACAAATTACCCTCGGTCCTAATTCAAATTGGTTACACCTCCATCTGCTTCAAGTCATAAAACATGCAAAATCGTTAATTTTATTTGCACATGTTTTAAGCCACTAAACGTTAATTTAATAAAAAAAACCGGCTAAGTGCGTTTTGGACCACGCACAATGAAAGGTTCCGTAGTTGTGATGAATCTAACCCAAGAACAAACTTTGAGGGAGGCCTATGTCCAGCAGTGGACGTCTTTCGGCCGGAATGATGATGATAATCATTTGTGTTAGCTGTGATGGTTTTCCTTTTAACTTGCCGTGAATTTTCTCATATATCAAAAACAACCATTTAGCTGGAAGGGGAAGGGGGTTGGGTACTTGATTCTAGCAAAAATTTGCACTTTATAGATTGAAGTTTATTACGCAAATGGATGCTTGAATCGAAAATTTTTTTTATCAGACACTACAATACACACGGTAGGATACGAGAAAAAGAACGAGCGAGCTTTACAGAAGTCGCTTAGGATGTGTGACATCTGACATCTCATTTGGTAATAAGCAACTGAGCAGCGACAGAAATTAACCTAAAAAAGCTAAGTAAATACTGAAATATTCATTCGAATAATTATTCATTACTGGTGGTCGCCTACTGCTCGTAATTCGAGCCCCTCTACTTACAATCTACATAGTAGGTACTTACTTATTCCATGCTCATGCTGTCACTTCCTGTTCCACACTTCCGTCCCATTTCCCGAAATCACTCCCACTAAAAGCAAGAGGAATGATTTTTACGCATCAAAATACCATCCCCACTTTACGTGCAGGGAGGTACCCTACATTTTGTTTTAAGATTTTATTTTACCACTTTGTCGGCGTGATTAATATGTATACCCATGCCAAATTACAGCTTTCTATTACTAAGACTCCCTGAGCTAAGCCGCGGTAGCCAGGTAGGCGGACATGGTGAATCTAAAATGCTACGGCTACATTGTCGCGATACGGCGGTTCGCACGCTCTCTTTTGTACAGGGAGACGTCGAGTGGTTGTGTAAGAGAGAGCGCGCGAAGTGAAGTCCGCGTTATCGTGACAATGTAGCCGTAGCTTTAGGGCTCCTTGTTGACTAAGGAACCCTAAAAAGTTAATTTTTCTTTCAACCAGTAATAATCCTCCAGACCGAATTTCGGCCATGGCAACCAATCTCAGCGGAGACCAGCCTTCGGCGCGGGATATACTCGTATTATAGGCACAAGTATGTGCACAGACACAGGTGCACTCTCTCTTCTCAATCTCATAGTCCGATGGGACGGCAATCCGACACGATCGGAGACAGATCAGGCGCAGGACCAACGGCTTAACGTGCTTTACGAGCCACGGGGTATCACACCGCCAACTTCCAAACTCGGTGCTGTTACTTAGAAATTTCTAATGGAAAACCCAATTACATTTTGTCCGACCCGAGAATCGACCTCAGGACCGCACGCTCAGCAGTCGCGCTTGTGACTACGAGACCAACGGTAATCGAATCGATCAAACAATAATTCAGTATCAGTGTACCTATTCATTGCACAAAGAATTTCGTTTCTCATTGTACTTTTGAAGAATTGAGAATATGGTGAGTTTATTAAATTAAGAACCTGGTGATTTGGAAATCGGGTAAGTTCAGAAACAGGTTAATTTATAATCTGGTGAGTTGAGAATCTGGTAAACTGCTCTTAGGCGATATGTAACCCCTTCATTGTGATTTAAGTCCAGTAAAAGCTGAATGCTATTGTTTTTAATATAGCTTTGATTTGTGATGTTGCAGTACCCTATATGTGACATTTAGTCATTTCTAATAAACAGTATCGAGGTTTGTTTTATTACATTCTAGAAATCTTTATCACATCTTAACATATCATTATTACCAAACAGGAACAATGGCTTACTTGCTCGCTGTCATTGTCCTTAAATGAAAGCCATATTTTCGGCAATCAAAAATAACCCTTTCCCACTACTCTTACGCACTGAAACAAAAGGACATCATTTTCTAACACCCATTAACGACACATGGCGGCATCGTGTCAGAGATTCAATCGTAACTCATTCTAAGAAGCGGTGCACTAAAAATTATATTAACTGTAAACTTAGAGACGGTTCACACTTAACGTAAGTTCGCTCAGTCAGCCGCCACAGTCAACAGTTGTTTTTGATATACAGTGTGTACCAAGACCCATTCAAAGCTGTCATCTACGCATTCGGTATATCAAACTATTTTTTTTTTCGTAACGATTTTTTTTCCTAGGGAAATACGCTTTTTATGACAGTGCACATATAACGCACGCAAAACATTGTGCTTATGAGTGCATGCTACGGTACAGGACATGCCCCTGGTATTTAAAGTTAAGTTAAAATCGAAGATATAAATATGTCTAGATAGACAGTGAAAGCTGTGAACCCGTCGAAAAATTGCGTCCAACTGTTGGCCGTAAAATGCACGCACACTAGAATAACATTAGGACAGCGCAACGACGCGGTGACACGAGTGTAAGAGGTAGCTATACGAGGTACTCTATCTAGACGTATAAATAATCAAAGGTTAACATATTTAAAACTTGATGTCGTGAAAAAATTAAAAAAAAGTTGGATCCCTGATTTTAATTTACCCATAACCAGAAGGTATGGTCCTGTACAAAAATTAATATCACAATGATGCGGAGTACAAGTGACTCTCTGCTTTGTTATGCGTCATTTTACACCTGTTATTTTCATCAACTTTACGCCTTTTCCCGACAGGCAGTTGACTATACATTTAGTGTGAACGGTCCCTAACAATTAACTTGCAGTCAAAAAAAAGAAGACGTCATTCCCACAATGTTTTGTTATGGTCCAAATATTTTTATAGATGTGACGCATTCTGATTTGTTGAATGTTTCTGGCTTGCTCTTGGCTGTCGAAGCTTTTGAGATGGGAGATGGATGGTAGCTTAAGATTTTGACATTGATTTGAGACTTTTTTCGGATTTAGTTTGGTGAAGTTTTATAACAAGGTTTGAATCAGCTGACTAATGGTAATTCCATGAAGAAACTTAAGCCCAGCTCTAAGTGGAAATGGGTTCTTAAAGACGAATGACGTCTATAATCATTTTTGAGACAACAATATTGGAGGAGTTCTGAACAATATTAGTAGCAGGGTAACATTTTGTCAGTTTTGCATCATGTCAATGTCAATTTTTTTATGGAATAAACTACTTCAAATTTCAGGAAACACTGAACATTTTGCCAACACTTTTAAACCTAGTAGACCTAGCATATAGCAACCCGTATGTTTTTAACAATCAACTCATACACCGGGAAGTACTTTAAATTCAATATTCCAGAGCTGACAATACAGCTATCATAAAATCACACAGCGTTGGATCATGTGGTATTGAGCGTAGCACGGCAGCAGGGGGAGGCTCAATGGAAACCTATTCGCAGACAAGTGCATCGCAACACCTGGGGCGTGCGATTATAGGCCAGGAGCTCGGGTGCTAAAGATTTAGTGTTAGAGGCGTCTTTATCGTTAAAGTTGAGGTTCTCAGGGGATGCTTCTGTTGTGTGGGGTTATTGAAAATTGAAATAGAATGCTTTGGCGTGAAATAGAACCTATATTTATATTTCCTTTTTTGAAATCCTTCAAACTTTCACTTGGTTTAGGAACTTCTAAACAGCTTATGGATGAAATTAGGCGTACTAATAAACTATGCCCTGGGTTTAGGATAGTTTTATCGGGACAGATGAAGAAATCCTCGTAACATGCTTAAGAAACTACAGGAAATATAATAATAAACAGTATAATATTAAACAGTATAATAATAAACAGTATAATATTAAACAGTATAATATTAAAAATAGTATAATATTAAACAATATAATATTAAATAGATTTCAGATCTAACACATCCACCACACCGTCCATCTGTAAACAAATCCACTGGACACAAACAAAACAAACTTAAGGTCGCGCCGCAACCGCACACGCAATTCAAGCAAGCTTTGCGAACTCCACATTTTAGCCGGACCAATGTTTTTCACGGCGGCACCGATCGCCGGTAATCCTCCTGTTGCCTTCACAGCTCTCACGTGTAATCTGATCGTGACTTGTATAAAACAATTTGTTTAGAACCGGTTTCCAATTTGCCTTGGCATGATAGGTTTTTTAAACGGATTTTGTAACCCCGGGTTAGGTTTATAGATTGAAATTTAATCTCTAATAGATATCTGTGTTGATGGGATTTGTTTATTGGGGTTCGATTTGTTTTATTGCGGTGGAGAATATTTTTTATAGGTATGAAAAGTTGGTTGTTGTTATAACTTTAATCCTACATAGTATTGCTGAAACATAACTGGCGAAATGTGGTGAAATATAGGTACACCTCTGCCCAACCCTTTCGGAAATACAGCCGTGATGTTTGTTGTGTTGTGTATATAACATACATCACGTAGTGTTCTACGTGATGTATGTTATATACACAACTATAATATTTCACCACATTTCGCCAGTTATGTGTTGTGTTTTGTTCATTACAATGTTCAGTAACAACTGAACATTGTAATGAACAAAACATAACATTACACATGCAACATCATACGAACACACCTTACACGACTACACTTACCCCCACACACACACATACACACCCTCACAAAATACCCCCTCCCCTCTCATACAACACACCACACCCATCGCACACACATACTCACATATTCATATTCATATAAGTTAAATCAGGTCATATGGGTTTAATTTAATAACACACGTAAATAAAGGTTTCATTCGTATACGAATTTACTGTAGAACACTGACTCCTTGGTCACAGGGTTCCCCTAGTTTAGGAGATAGGGGTTTTCACTATTTGTGCAGCCTTTTCCCAAAATCAAATGCACCTATTGTGAAACGTATTGAAATTGTATAATATACAAAGGTATTTTGTGTCAATAAACTTTTTTTTTATTGTATATTAATTTTTTTTTTTAGGAACTGGAAATATATCATAAAGTGGATGGAAATGAGGAGTCTTACTTGTTTACTAGCCTTCTGATAACTTGCAACTTAATACCTAATTGTCTGAAGTCCCGATATAAATAAATAACAAATAAAAAAAATCTGATTCTTATAACCAGTGTGTTACACCCACCATGACGTACGGTGCTCACGTGGACGCTCACGCAGGAGGCTGTGTGCAGGCTGAGAGTTTCATAGAGAACCATCGAGCGTTCTATGCGTAGCATAATGAATTTTCTATTTTTTTAACAAACTTCCTTTTTTTATGACAATAACAATATGTTTTCTTGTTGTGTTGTCATGAAAAAGGTTTTCATGTCCATAACACACTATTTCCATAGACACATAAAAACCGGTTTTATCTGAACCATGTTAAAATAATAAAGCTCCCTAGCTCCCGCACATGTCGCGTTACGTTTGACGCGTCATCGAGCGATTGTAGACGCGTCTCGCTCCTCTCCGTTTACCTTATATTTTTATATAATACAAATCTTATGGCGTATCTTGATGGTTGGGATTCGATATCGGATTTATGGGAACTATTTTGCATGATAATGAGATGTTGGTATATGTTTTAACTTTAGGAAATTTTTATAACAGGACTTTTTATAAATTTTATAAGATTCCAAGCCGAACTTAGTTTACCTACCTAGTCTCATAGCGAAAGCTGTTTAGTATGACGGGTAGAATCACTCCTTGATGCAGGAGACTAAATCGCCACTCCGTATTATGTGTAACATTTAGCAAATACCAATACGAGACCGTTCCGTGTTCTGTGTGGTGCCGGACATATAGAATAGCACCATCCTATTTCTTCCCGTGGGTGTCCTAAGGGACTTTCTGGAGAATGGGCAGCAGCGTTCTCTATGCATTTTAACACCATACTGCAATTGCCAACCCGCCTGCCAAACATGGCGATTATGGCAACCCCCCGCGCCACCTTTTGGGGGCGGCCTATGTCCAGTAGTGGACGTCTTTGGGCTGAAATGATGATGATGATGAATACTAGAGCAATTTTATTGATGAAAGTTCCTTTATGAAATATCAATAGTATTGGGGGCCAAGTCTGCTAACGAAGTTGTCCGAATGGCCGATCATTGGCACCGTAATTGTAGAGTTTGACAGTTTTGCTAATCTCCTAATTGAATTGATTGAATTGGTCTTTATGATTTTCCGATAGCATGCCACTGATACTCCATTGGAAAAATTGTCTGTATTTGGTAATCTGGTACTGACAAGCTCCTATTATTTTGACTTCCTTATGGACCACTGTCACGCCATTATGAATTTAGGAGGTTACAAACTATTGGCACAATGGTCGTGGCGTTGCCTTAGTATGGTCTTCATAATGACCAATCATTGAAAATAGCAGACTTGGCCCCGGTGTAGGTACTGTATCGAGCAGAAAGTGACTTCTTGTTGCATCGAGTGTTAGCACGTCGAGCGAGATGAGGAATCTGCTTTGCGTTCAACTACTACAGCAATAAAAGTTGGTTGGAAGTAAGTAAAAACCATAGTCTAACTAATATAATATATAAATAATATATAAAAACATAATTTATTTAAAAAAAGTATTGTTAATGTTGGAACAATATTGTTAAATGTAAGGCTTGCACGGGGTCCACTTATATTTTTATTTGTTTTTCTTCCAATGACATAGTAATATCGTAGTTGTTAACTAAAAATGCCAGCAGAAACCTGAACATTTCTGCGTCGCTGGAGCAGTGCAGAAATTATTGTATAAATTTTCATTACTGCATCGCTAAAACGATGCGGTAATGAAAATATAAACAATGATTTCTAATTTTCTTTTTTTATGATTTCTGCTGGCATTTTGAGTTAAAAACTACGATATTACTAGGTAGTTGGAAGAAAAAATATTAATACCTAAGTACCTCTTACCTCTGACATTTCTAAGCAATCAAAATCATAACGTACTCACTCAACCATGATACTCAAACAAATCAAAATTTCATTCGAATCTCAAGTAATCTTAAAGAAAAATAACCTAAAAATATATATCAACCGATCCAATTTAATTTCGCAACAAATGAGTTCTGATTGGTTTATTTGAACGTCTATTAAAGTATGAAGCCGAAGTCCTACAGTTTCGAGAAAATTAATATCGTCAGTTATTGTAGTGAGGGTAGGGTATCTACTGACATAATTATGTGTGGATATGTACTTGCGTATGTGTGGGTAGAAAATTATGCCTCCACGTGTCCTGTAGTTATGTATGAGAAACCGGGATTTTCTTAGAAACACCAATTTGGTTGTAAATTGCTAATAGATGTTTATAGAGCGCTTGTAAGGGGCTGTATATTTTTGATTTATGATTAGTTCCAAGAAAATGTTGCCTAGGTAATTAGTTAGGTTGTGTTGTGTTGAGTAATTACGTTTTGGCCTATTTTTTGGTTTTCTAAAATTATGACAATCACACAGGCTTAAAACGCTCAGTGATTCTTATTATAATACCTAGAGCAATACACAAACAAACATCAGACACCAGATTCAACAATAATTGTTGGTCATTTGTCAAAGAGAAACTTACTCCGGAGATTACAACTATGTTGTTTTTTTCTCTACAGGTATGCGACCATGTAACTAATATTTATGAAAATTATTCAACGGCGTGCGTGAATGACCCGAGAACAGATGTATGAACGTAAGCGAAGCAAAAGGAGTAGGCTATGTAAGGATTTTTTTCCCGCACGGGTGGCGTAAAATAATTCAAGAAATATTGAATAAAATAGTTTATCTCAAAAATTCGCCCAATGAAAGAACGACCATATTTAAAAACATTAGCCCAGTCATTTCCAAACAATCTAAACTACCTCATCTCCCTGCAACATGTTATACCTACACAAACTATATATATCTATACAACACGTATCGCCTAACAGACTGCTGTTTTAAGGAAGTTAGCAAGAACATTGTGATTACATTCCTCGGGGCTGGCAAGTTAACCAGCTGTTTTACTTACTGTCTTGTCTAGTTAACTAGACATGGTTCGTCCATTGGTAAAGCAATTTTTAGTTTGAAAGTTTAACTGAGTCATGTGACCGTGTTTGATTAAAATGAAGTTTAAAGAACCTTAAGTACGAGTAAGCTACACACTTTGGACCATTAAGGAACAGCGTACAGCCACGCAGCTGACATTGGTAAAGGAAAACATTGTGAGGAAACCTGGACTTATAGAATACTAGTAGCGCCCCGCGGTTTCACCCGCATAAGTCTCGATCGTGTGGGAAAATCGGGACGGAAAGTACCCCATGTCCTAATCCAGGTCATGGTCTACCCATAGTGCCAAATACGTTCAGCCGTTTTAGCGTGCAAGCGTAAGAAACAACCAATAATCTGTTACGTTGTATTTTTTGTACCTACCACTGGTTGGTATTTCATAGCAGCGACCCAATCATATAAAGAAGCGTTTACCTGAAATTATACGTAGTAGAATATACATGCTTCCAACCAAAATGTTTCATTGTAGTTTGTACAATGGACTTTAGCCTGAAATTGATAGAAGGATTCATTCCTTCAACTGTATTCCATCACTATACTCTTTGGTAACATTTTCTGACGATAATTCACTTGTATTACAGGTTTACACAATAAAGTAGATAAAAATCTTTTAATTAAGTTTCTGTCGGAATACAACCTCATGCGACTACTGCACAGAAAAAGTAAAGTGTTGTTCTTTAGTTTAAATAATATATATGTAACTTGTGAAAAAATATGTCTACTTAGAAGTACTAATATAGCTATACAATTAAACAAGTTATTGTATTATTAATTACTCTACTACCTACTCCAACAGTTTCCAGTATTTACATTTCGGAAGCAGGAAATCGCGATCGATCGCTTGACTGCGCGGACGTATCTTGCTTAGCTTGACATGACACTATTAATTAATTACAAATAATATTGTTCGAATTATTTGCGTCGTCAGTGATATAAGTGTGTCGCGAGTGATTATTACTAGGTTACAGACTTTGTGCAAGAATGAACTAAAGTAGTTTTTAAGAGAAACAGTGTTACTGTGTTAGATATGTCTAACGCAGGATCTAGCCCGTTTGGCCGTAGCCAACTATTACGACGAAGTCCTCCGCCGACACCAACTCAAGATTTCCAGCCTATAGACCCAAATCCACCACCTCCCTTGGAGAACGAGCTACCGACTGAAGTTATTTCTACGCCGGAGATTCAGAAATGGATGGGGGCAATAGATAACATCCTAACTGAAGTATGCAGTTTAGTAGCTGAGGGAAAAATTATCGCGGAACAAAAGGTTCGTGTCACCAATCTTTGCCGTAAGGCCTCAAATGGCGCGTCACAGATGGCTGTTTTATATCAAGCCTTAAAGCAAAAAACCATTCAAGCCCATAATACCATTCAACACTTACAGCGACAACAGAACATCGCGAACTCTCTCCTACAGTTCAAAGAGGTAGTTGAAGGCATTTCAAAACCTCCAGAACCCTTTTCGTACGCTAATATGGTCAAAAAAGGCTCGGACAACTTTGTGCGCCCAGCAAATTTAAGCTCAGTGGCCATATATCCCAGTGACAAGACCAAATCTAGTGATGATACCAAGTCTCTCGTTCAAAAAATTATTTCGCCCGAGGCACTTAAACTACATGTTCGTGGCCTAAAGAAAGTCAAAAATGGAGGTGTTCTTATTAGTATCGACTCCAAAAAGGACATTCAAAAGCTCAGAAGCTTAGAAAAACTAGTTTCTTCTGGCCTTAAGGTTGAAGAACCATCCAAACGGCGCCCAAGAATCACTGTTATTGGTGTCCCAGTAGCTCTGACTGATAAGGAGGTTTTTGACTGCAATTACGAGCAAAACCTCTCAGATAAGTTGACTAATACTACTCGTGAGTCGTTTGAAGAACAAATTAAGTTGAGCCATAAATCTGGTAAAAAAGACCTTCCTACTTGCAATTACATACTAGAAGTGCCGGCTAGCATCAGGAAGATTCTAGTGAATCAAGGACGAATATTTATAAATTGGACGTCATGCCCAGTACGAGATTTCACGATCGTTACACGGTATTTCAACTGCCAGCAGTTCGGTCACGCGGCCAAGTTCTGCCGTGAAACTAGTCCGACGTGCAATCACTGCGGAGAGACTGGCCACACTTTCAAGGAATGCAGCACAAAATCAACTCCATCCAACTGTGCGACATGCAAACGTTTTAAGAGGAAAACTGACCATAAAACTGGTGATGTAAATTGTCCAGCACGAAAATATGCCGAGGACAACTATATTCATTCCATAGATTATGAAGGCGCCTAAGAGCGCTACCTATTAACCTATCTTTTAAGCACACTAGTAGTAGTTTTTGTTTATTTATATTTGTTAGTTGTTTATTTAGCATGACTGATCAATTACTTAGTGACCTAGATCATTTTTCTGTGTCTGATGCTATAACTTGTAATGTTGATGAGTGTAAACATTTCTTTCCCTTGGAAGAGAAACCGCTGACCCTACTGACACAAAATATTCGTAGCATAAATCGAAATATAAATGGTTTTGAAATATTGCTACACAACCTGGGTATAAATTGCGACATTATTGTCCTAACAGAATGTTGGTTGTCAAACCAAACAGCTGTTATACCATCATGAGACGGATATATTTCGCATAGAACCTACAGAAACATCAACCAGAATGATGGTCTAGTTGTTTTTGTTAACAATAATTTAAGTGCAGCTGTAGAAGAACCATTGCTACAAAATAGTAATTGCTTACTCATTAAAATTAATTCAGATACGGTAGTTATGGCTATATACAGACCTCCCTTTCAAAATGTGGCTAATTTCTTAGATTCACTAAACGTACAGTTGCAAAGCCTTACAAATTTTAAAAACATAATATTAATGGGTGATATCAATATCAACATTGCTTCCGGGAAAATGGATATACTTGCACATAACTATCTTAATATATGCACATTCCACGGACTCTTGCCAGCTCATTACCACCCCACACATCAAAGCGGTTCATGGTTAGACCATTTCATTATAAAAACAAATAACCCAACCAAAACATTTGTTACTAACTCTTCGCTTACTGATCACCAAGCAGTTTTACTAGCATTACAAGTTTGTTTACCCAGATTAAAATGTTTACGAAGCTATACTAAAGTCAACATGACACACCTCGAAAAAGACATACGTAATATTAATTTTGACCCAGTTTATAATTCTACCGATGCAAATACTTCTATTAATTGTTGTATAAATTCACTTCACTGTGCAATAATAAAACATACAGTTGCTAAAATAACGCCAAGGAAGTATAAGTGCATTAAACCTTGGATTACACCCGGACTTGTTCGATGTATTAGGCATAGAGACAAACTTCACATAAAATCCAAACTTGAGCCTGGAAATGAAATACTTTCCATTACGTATAAAAGATATAGAAACTTCTGCAACACCCTTCTAAAAAAAATAAAAAATGAATACGATAGAAATGAACTGCAGAAAGCAGGCAAAAGTAGTAAACTTATTTGGAAATTTATAAAATCAAATACATTTAGAACAAAAACCCCGGACCTTCACTTGACTTATTGACAATAGAGAACAACCCAATCGAATCAGCAAATAAAATTAATTTCTATTTTCTAACGTAGGCAAAACCTTGGCAGAAAAGACCTTAAAATCTAGAAGTTTTTTCCCTCAAATCCAACCTAAAACATTCCCCAATCTCAAATCGTTTGTCTTACTAGATACGGATGTCGATGGGGTACTAACAATTATTTCTGGATTAAAGGACGTTTGTGCTGTTGGGTGGGATGATATTTCAAACAAAATACTTAAACATTTCAAATACCTACTTGCTCCGCCGCTAACACATATTTTACAGTTATGTTTAACTAATGGTATATTCTCCAAGGCTCTTAAAAAGGCAGTGGTTACTCCTGTATATAAATCTGGTGACAAAAAATGTGTTCACAACAATAGACCCATTTCAGTTTTAACAGGGCTCTCCAAGATCCTAGAGAAAATCATTAATATTAGATTAATTAAATACCTAGAAGATAACAATTTACTTTCAGATAGCCAATTTGGCTTTAGGCCTAAAAAATCAACTAACCAAGCAGTACATCAAATGACAGATTATATAACGACTTATTTGGATAAGGGCATGCACACCATTGGGATTTTCCTAGACCTCGCCAAGGCTTTTGACACAATTTCTTGTCCTTTACTATTGCGCAAGCTTGAAACACTCGGAATAAGAAGAACAACGCTCTCACTACTTTCGGATTATCTTACTGACCGCGAACAATGTGTCAAAATTGGTTAGTATGTCAGTTCTGAGCTTAAGCGAAATAGTAATTACGGAATACCACAAGGTAGTATTTTGGGTCCTACTTTATTCTTAGTAATATGTAAATGTCACTCCAAAATGGTGTCATATTGTCATATGCAGATGACACAGCTCTATTGTTTTCAGACAAATCTCGAGATGAGGTGTATAAACAAGCCCAGAATGGTTTTAATATAGTGTCTAATTGGCTACATGTAAATCTCTTAACTTTAAATGCAGATAAAACCAAACACATGTTATTTACTATTAGAAATACTAACCTGCCAACTACTAACATAAACATGTATGCGCATAAGTGCAGCACTTATGCTGACAATGCATGTAGTTGTCCTACTTTAGCAAAAACCGATCATATGAAATATTTAGGTGTAACGATTGACACAAATCTGAATTTCCGTAAACATATCGATTTATTATGCACACGAATGCGTAAATTAATAAACATTTTTAAGAATTTACGATACATATCAGACTACAAATTAGTTAAACAGGTTTATTTAGCTTTGTGCCAATCCATCCTCACTTATTGTATAACTTCATGAGGTGGGGCTGCTAAATCAATCCTACTGCCATTAGAACGTGCGCAGAGAGCTATCCTTAAAGTAGCCACCTTTCGCCCATTTAGATTTCCCACACATAAGCTTTACACGGCATGTAACGTTTTAACTGTGCGTCAACTATTTATATTGAATATAGTACTACACCAGCACAGCAAACTTCCTTATATCCCAATATCTATAGATAAGAGAAGAAAAGACTTGGTTTGCATAAAGCCTCAAACTAGACTTACTTTTATAAATAAATTTTATGTATTTTTAGGACCGTTCTTATATAATAAAATCAATAAGTCTCTAAGTATATATAGTGTAAGTCGTAAAAAATGTAGTGAATTGTTGTGTGAATATTTAGCGACACTTAACAGACATCATCACATCAGACACTGAAAACTTGCTAGATGTAATGCAATAAGCTTATTAGTGTTAAATCAATATTTATTTAAAACTATAATTACTATGTATCAATGCTAGCTCTATGTACAGTAACTTAATGTCCACTAAAGCACACAACGTTGTTAAGTGATGGCCTGAAACACAGGTTTGAATAAACCTACATCAGGCAGTTCGCTATTGTGTTTAATTAGACCCTTAACTTAACTAATCTATATAAGTTATACACTTGATTTATTTTAGACATAATTTAACATGTTCTTACTAATTAATATGTAACTTGGTAAAGAGGTAACTTCTTGGTAATTTTTATGTAATTTTTTATGTGAACTTATGAATAAAAATTATTATTATTATATTATTATTATATTTACATCCGAATCACAGTTGCAGTTTTAATTGATATTAGTTAATTTTATCTACTTTGCTTTACTATTGATTGGAAACCATCGAAATAATATCGTATGGACCAATCCTTAATAATTTTCAGCTTTTGGTAAAAAATCATAATAAACATTTAAAACTATTTAGTCCAAATCGGATGTAAAATATTTGTTTCAATATGGATAATCTTCTAGAAAGATCGATGTAAACTCAATCCATATTTTATCTGTGGCACGGTGTTGTAAGTGACACATTTGGTACTTGCCGAATTCAAGTTCTAGGTTAATTACCCCTTTGTTGATTTCAATCACCAAGTTTCGATATTACCGATTGTAAATAACTCGTTATTGTTATAATAGGTTATTGTACTCGTATTGGCGTTACACTACAGGTTGGAGAGTTGTTAGTGATTTTCAAGAGTCGAATGTCTTGGTGTAATATTTATGATTAGTGTTCTTGTGGTGAATTTTACCTAGCGTAGAGGAGTTTTTCTTAAGTAGTCACTTGGTCAAGATATTTTCGGTCTTTTGACCGTGACGTATTGTCGAGGAATGCCAGAGCTTATTTGCCAACGAACACGCTAAAGTGATACCACAAATCTTACTTCATGTCTTAAAAGGTAAGGATTGTTGTGAATTAGAAGTATATTGTGGTGGTCCATAGATATTTATTACAGGATTCCCAAGCAGCGCATTGCCGATAGTTCTCCAGCCAGTCGAAGATCAGTCAAGTACCATCACACATAATCAACCGTGAGTATTTGATCCACTGACTGTTTAACATAGATATGCCATGGAAGATTCCTCAGTGTTAACCACGATATTAACTTGTAATTCAGGGGAATGCAGTGCGCACTGGGTAAGGAGTTGGTAGACGCCACGTGGGTAATCCTCCTTCCTATTGTCCCACCACTCAGGAGTATCCAAACACAAGTCTGGACGCGAGACCCGTTCCTCGGGCTGCTCGAAACCTCCTGCGGAGACGACTGTGCGGCTGGCAGAGTACGCCTAGCGATTGCGCTGGCGGGACGGTTTTTTTTTTCATCTTCTCTAATACTTTTTATTACCTACGGTTAATATTTAAATAACCGGTTTAATACCTGGCTGGTTTCAAAATCGAAAACCGGTCTTACACAAAATTTAAAATAAGGACTCCGGGTCCGACACCTACGTTCATCAGAAAGGATATTGGACCTCTTCGTCGGCTCCGGGATCCGGGACCCCCAAAGTCCCTGGCGCCCATTTATTAGTTATAACACTTAAATTAATTGGAAGGTTATACTTTATAAATCTCGTTTATTCTTTAATATTTAATCTAATTAAACTACTACACGGAACAGTACTCGGTTTATCACCAACCCCCTACGACCCTAGTTCTTATTAAAGAGAATCTAAGCTGGCTGTGGCATACCTTAGGTTTAATGTCACCTACCTAATCTAAGTTAGGCTACTTATATTTGTTATAAATATATTTATTGTTTGATACATTTTGTAGTTTCTTTGTGTGCAGATACTAACCCACCCTTACATCAGAGCTTTTGTTCTTTCGTCTAGAGGGACAAAATCTTCATTGTAACAAATCAAACAAAAACTCACTTTCACTTTTATAATGTTAGTTAGGATTAGGATTGTTAAGATAAGTGTGAAATCGCCAACCCATCCGCGAAATTCAAATTTTCTTACGTTTTTGCAATTTCCAGGTCAGTGTTAGGTTGGAGTCGCTAGCCGATTTCCGGCCACCGTAGGCGCGGGCCTGCGGAAGGTGAGCGATGGGTAACTCGCCGTCCGATAAGGAACAGGCCCGGGTCGACGGCGCGTGGTGTTCCACGCGCGCCTCAAAGAGACGTTAGCACGAATTGACGGGGTCCATTAATGCCTGGCAGGTTTGCGAGTTTGTCCGAAAGGGATATCGTGGCCCTGGCACACAGGCAAATGAAGGAACACGGGTGGGTTTTAGTCAGTAAAAGTATGACACGCCCCCCCCGCTCCGCCCAGAGCACACACAAAAAAAAAGTTAGTGTTAGGTTGTATCTTGATCAAAATATGATTCGCAACTATATCAGATTGTATTTACAGAATTATAATCATTAGAATCATTAATACATCTCTATAAGTTAGATTTGTTCCCTAATGGCATGATTTCATGAAAAAGTCACCCAATATAATATATAATACATCTAAATAAATCACTATTATAATCGCGAATCATATTTTCATAAATATTAAACCTGACACTGACAAATTGCAAAATACGTAAGAAAATTTGAATTTCGCGGGCTACAGCTGCGGATTCACCGTTTAACACGAGTCATGCTAAATGAAACGACATCGGGCTCCCTTAACAAAAAGACACGCGGTAGAAGTTAAGTAGGTTTAACACGAGTCATGCTAAATGAAACGACATCGGGCTCTCTTACCAAATAGACACGTGGTAGAAGTTAAGTAGATTAAACACGAGTCATGCTAAATTAAACTACATCGGGCTCTCATTTCAAAGAGACAAGCGGTAGAAGTTATGTAGGTTTAACACGAGTCATGCTAAATGAAACGGCATCGAGCTCCCCTATCAAAAAGGCAAGCGGTAGAAGTTAAGTAGGTTTAACACGAGTCATGCTAAATTAAACTAAATTGCGCTCTCCTGTCAAAAAGACAAGCGGTAGAATTGACATAATCACGACGCCTAGCTGTGGTTGCTTAACAAAATTAAAAGGTAAATCCGAGCTCTTATTACATAGCAAACAAACCGAGTTTTCACACCAATATTTCACGGAAAGTGAGGCAGAGCAGAGTAATTAAATAACTATTGAAATACTCGTATGTGTGTGTATTAACGGCGTAGTACGAATGTATGAGAGATCAAAGGGCAAATTTTAATGAAGCCTAGAACCGCTTTAACGCAATATCTAGGCGATAAATTGTTCACCATCCATGAATATGTTTTACTTGTGTGATTTCACTTTCATAGCTGCATTTGGTAAAGCCTCTTTTTGTGGCTTAGGCAATTGTAACTAGACGAATACATTGTTTTTTAAACATATATGAGCGTCGTAATTATTGGTTTTAAAGCAAATGCTATTGCCTCTGGTTATCACTAGGATTTCGGACAGTTTACCTCTTTAGATACGGGGAAGTCAAAGGGAAGTGTTAAAGACTATGCATTTAAATATTTACTCTAATAATAAACCCAAGGATGCTGTCGGATCTTGAGCTACATAAATTTGACCGGTTGATCTCTTTTTTTTGGAAAATGAATACCTACCTAAATATTTTAAGTTTTCATTCCATTATGAGTAGTTAACAATGAGCAGTAGAAACATCACGGTGAACTGCGTACTATTTTATCATTCACCTAAGTATTTCATTCAACGGATGCAGTCCTATACATTATGATAGCACTACACGAAATTTTCCCCTCTCGAGCCATAGCTCAATATTCATGAACAGCGCGGTCGGCGATCAATTTTCATCTACCGATTTACATGTATCGATTTAATTAAATACGAATCGACGTTCAGATCATCGACTGCCAGTCGATTAATTGTTCGATTGTTAGGTTTAGTATCGATTTATGTGAAGTTTGTGTGGATAAAAGTTTTGTTTTAGTTGATGTCTTGTACTAAGGGCAAATGTATGAAGTAAGACTTATTACTTGCCAGTAAACCGGGGATGAAACCGAACCGGTAAGTACCTATGGCAGGAAGGAAAGGAATCAACTCAGCCTATAGCAGTCCACTGCTGGACATAAGCTTCTCCCGGGCTGCGCCACAGCACCCTGTCCTCCGCTTTCCGCATCCAGTCTGTCCCAGCCACCTTTTTAAGGTCGTCGGTCCATCTAGCTGGGGGGCGCGGCTCACACTACGCTTGCCGATACGCGGTCTCTAAGGAAAGTAATACGCCGTGGCATTTTAGTCGTCTTAAATCGGCAGCCCACTTCATGTATCCAATGACTACTAATCATTTATGAAAGTATTTTTCTTTAATTAAAATTTGAATAATCAAAAAAAAAAATATATTGATTATGACGCATGACGTATTTGAAACAGCCTGTTACGAGCGCGGTGCGAGCCTTGCGCACCAAGACTCGCCGACTCGACTCAAAAGTTAATAGCACACCCCTATATCCCTCCCATATCAAACGTCCTAAATTAGTATTTCATTAAATAAATCACAGTAGATAATTCAACGGTACGTAGGATAATAAAAAAAGACATTCGTTGTCTTTTGTCACTTCACAATCATGAAGTAAAACGACACAATAAGGGGCAATCAAAGTGTTATTAACTGTTAATTACTTGGGCTGAGAACTGTCACTATGATTGGTCGCACTTAACCCGATACAAACTATAATTTTATTGTGATTGGGACTTTAACACGGAACGACATTGTTTACAAAATTGACATTATTTCTTGGTATTTTATAATTACTTTTATAAATCTGTAAAGTCAATAATTATGTGAAACAACTCCATGATTATCTGCCTAACCTTTTTCCAACTATACTGGGGTCAGCTTACAGTCTAACTGGATGCAGCTGAACACCAATATTTTTCATAGACCGACTGCTGAGTCGGTCTATGAAAAATATTTGTCTTCTCTACACAGGTAAGTTCGGTCTGACCACCAAAACCCAGTTACTGGAATATCCCTTGCTAAGACTGGTTTGACTTTTCTGACTCCCCACTTTGAAAATTCCTCCGCATCGCTGTTGACTGGTAGATAATACTCCAAAACCATTCTCTTGCCCTTATACCCATCTACATAATTAACACAATCCTTCTTGTTTGTTTGGTCTACCCCTATTCTCACACCAGAACCTATCTACATTAATTCCCTAAACTCTTATTACTAGTAGTTCTGCGAACAGTAGAACTCGCGAGCACAAACTTTTTTGCAACAATTAATATACCAGCCGATTCCACTCGTAGAAATCTAAAAGTGAGCAATTTACTGCATTTTGAGGAGCTATTCTGCTCATCACGCCGAAGATCCTCATCAAACTGATCTTCAACAAATTTCTATCAGACCAACTTAAAGTACTACTACTAGTAGTACTTACCTTTCAAATTAAATAAAAAAAACCATCGAAATCGGATCTCATAAGGCGGAGATATCCAGTAGTTTTTGCCCTTTTTTTGTGGAAGTCCAATCAAAAATCCCTGACGACAAAATAATTCGTCAAACCTGTATACCAAGTTTCGTCCGTTGTAAAATACGACCTGTAGGGGAGTACCAACAAACTGACAGAGGAAAGCAAATTTTGCCAGACTTGAAGCATTGACGATTCACTCGCTCGATCAATTAGATATACCAATTTAAAAAAATTGTTTTTATTTTCTCAAATTGTTCGATCGTGTCGTGAGCTGTAAATCTCCCTTTATTACATAGTAGGTAATTGCTATTTCCCATAGTTTTTGCTATCGTCAGTTTCTAAGTGGTTTTTGTGCAACCATTCTAACACTATGGCAAAATTGATTGTAAATAATTATTATAGGTACCAGCTTCTACTGCTACGACAGCTTCAAAGATATTGGATTCATTTACTTTATTCGAATATTTCTGATTAATGATTACGTAGAAAAATATTATTGCATTGGTTTCTACGGTTAAGATAGAGCTGTTCAATTTGTCGTGGGAACAGTTAAGTTAGAATTATTTTATAAATGTAGGCATTACTTATATTATTTCATCAGATTTTGTATCAGGAATTCTAACAGAAATCTGATGGGGGATTTGTTTGGTGGCCATTATTGGAACTTATATTTAACCATATCTATATTAAGCATCTTTTTGTAGAAAGCATGCGAAGATCTCGCGTAATCTCCGTTTTAAACAAATAATAACACTGTAGCATTTGCCCTATCCTTAAGTTCTCAGTTGGTTAAATCTATCAACTCCGCGCGACAGTAAGCCAAAGTAGGTACTCAAAGAGTGGACTAACATTTTGGCAAAAGAATATCACCTGTTAAAACTTCTCAGAATTTATTGCCATACTCAACCCGAGTATTCTGTAAGATCAGCGCTGCAGCGCTTCCTACATTAAATGAGAGCTGCAAAGAAAAACTTAGACGTACAAATGTCTCCGTTGCAAATAGAATTGAATAATTGAATTTATAGTAGTTCCAGAATTTCATATGGCAACTCTGGCCTGGCAAGATTCCAGGTATCGTGGGTCCAACTTTGTAATTGAAAGTTTCCCGCGCTCGTACGAAATGTGAACTGTTTCGGACATGATATATCATTGTTTTATTAAATTAGGATGATTCATTATTGTTATGATTCGATAGATTTATTGGAGTTTTCTCGGCTTTTAGCTCTCAATTGGCGGGGTTCGGTAATAGATTGGAATTGTTGGAACTATCGATTTCAATGTTTATCCAGTTTTTTTCTTTCTTTTGGCTAATAGTCACTTAGTTATGATAATGTATTATAATCAATCATGCCTTTGGAATCATAGGTAGGTAGTTATTTATAAAACTCACAAGGTTGAATCTGGCTTCGTGCTTACTCAATAATTCCAATACATACGAACTATAGCTAATCTTTTTCACAGTTTTCAAATGCGTTATTATCTAAATTTATTTACGGTGTCCCAATTCGGTGGTGTAGTTAATTAAAAGTTCATGAAATTTACAGCATTAATATTCATGCCATACAAGTTTTACAAATTAAAAACAATGTTACCCTTGCGAACTCGTCCAGTGAACATGAGAAATGATCTAAATGTTAATGTCCAGTACAATCATTTTGGTGAATGACAATAAGGAAGGAAGAAGAGGTGGTGCCACACAAGATGAGTTATTACTTCTGTTGATACAAGCTCCATAAATATAGTACAGTCATTGCCAAATCCAATACGACTATCAACACCAACCATCTTTCCAGTACCTTCGTTAGTCCCACGCTCTGCAGATGGTACCTGTTATCCCACAGGACTTATGCTAATAACTCCAGACCAATGTTTGCCAAACATGCCAAGTGCTGCAATATTACAAACACTCCAACATGTCAGCGAATTGTCGATTAGTATAGATTTATCAACCGCCATTGAGAGTTTAAGGACCGGTTTAAAGGATTTTTGGCCTGTTATTGTGAATAGGGTGATAAATATTCCTTGTGTACACTTACCTTTATGTTTATGGGTGGTAGATTAATAGGAGGATTTATGTAAGGACAAGGTATGGGTCTTGTAGCTATCCACGTGTTGTTGCCTAGCGAATTAATGGTTACAATAAAATTATCAGTGTTTAAACAAATAGTTAGAAGTCTTGTTGTTGACGGGCTGCTTATGATTATGATTTACTAGCTGCGCCCCGCGGTTTCACCCGCGTAAGTATTGATCCCGTGGAAATATCGGGATAAAAAGTAGCCTATGTCTCAATTCAGGGTGTCAGCTACCTCCATACGAAATTTTATCAAAATTGGCCCAGCCGTTTGAGCGTGAAGAAGTAACAAACATACACACACACACACACACTCACAAACTTTCGCCTTTATAATATTAATAGTGTAGTGTAGTGTAGTTATATTAGTGTGATGATGATAATTTCTAATACAGGCTGGCAGGGACATCGACGCACACACTGTTACCAAGGATTCAGTACAATTCTTGACCCTCCTGCGTTGAAATTTCTCGTCGGTTATTAAAAAAAAAATCTTGTTCCATACATTTGACCGCGTAGGAAACAACAGATTTTTTTCGTCTATGTCGGCCACCCTGTATACATTTTTACGTTCGAAAAGTTCTGATTCTCAGCCTAATTTGAATAAATGACTTCTGATTTGATACAAATATAATGCGTTCGTGATTCTTGTCTGTATGTTAAGTACGGACCAATCTAAAGAACTTCTAAATCCAGAACGTGGATACTTTTGTTCTTCTTGTTGCTGTTTTTGTTTTAAATGTAGGTACAGAATACCTACCTACGTCGATTTCCGCTTGGTGATGGTTATTTTTATATTACACCCTGTATTTTTCCCAATCCAATAGTGTCAAAATGTTCTAATTAATTTCTCCAGGGCTAGTAACAGTTTACTGGTTCCATAAACAGCTTGACACCTATTGAAAATTCAATAGATGTGTGCTAGATTTAAATGGAAATACATATAACGTCGTAGAAATTAATTAAATAATTCCAGTAACATGTTTCATGGAAATACATGTCTTAATTAGTGAAATAGGTCACTCTGCTTGGTTTATTACTTTATTAATAGATTGTATCACTGTATATATCTATGAATATTCATAGTGATCTTAAATAATAGTATCATGTTTGTCCTTATTAATTACATAATAATATCATCTTAGTTTTGTAAGCCTGATTTACACGGTGCGATTTAATTGCCTGTGGCATACCATTGTTGAAGCAACAATAAAAGTTGCACCGTCTAAAGCTAAACACTGTTTAGACGGTGCATGTCATTTGTTGCTTCGATTTCATTGTATGTAACAAACAAGAAACTTGCATCCTCTAAATGGGGATTTACAAATAGTAACAGATAATGTGATTACTTTTAACAGGACCATATTTCTGATGAACACTTATTTTTCCATTTGAAATTGGCCTGTATAAAGCAATTTCTTCGATGGTAAAAACTTTTATGAAGTCAATCAAAATAAGCTTGCTATATTCGCAAACATAATAAACCTTCACTCGTGCTATTTTGAATCTTTTTCCGTAGATTCAAAATAGCACGAGATTAGCCAATTTTCTCTCTAAATTAGACCTTCTCCACTAAACATTCCTGAAAACCAAGATCAAAAGACGTTCTAAACCCATCACCAAGTATCGGCACTCCCTAATCCGGAATGCTAATCTATCCTGACGTGCATCTATAGTTTCTTATTTGCACATTCAATACCACAGTGTATCTATACTACTTACAGTAGTTCACCGTCTCATAAATATTTGACTCGGTTTGAGAAATGTATGATAAGTCTAAATTAGGTGTGTCTCAGGCTGCAATACTCCATTACCTTTGTGAAAACGCTCACGTTGACTAACTCAATCAATCAACTACATAACTCAGCCTATTTGCAGGCCACTGCTGGATATAAGCCTCTCCAACGCTTGGCTCTCCATCTTCAGCACCCAGTCTGCCCTAGCTGAATTTGACTTACTCATCAATCACTATCCTGCTCCCAATTTATTTGACAGCACAGCCTGTCTTCTTTTTCTATACATCTCTTTTAGGTGTCATCTCTTCTGACATTGACGGACTGTAAGGAGCTAATAAAGGTAGTCTGTGACAATACTTAGGCACAAAGACAGCAGATGCTCATCTAAGCACTAAGCATCCAAGGTCGCATGGTCGGACACGCGGCAATGCTAACAATAGAGTCGACTGTCGCACGTTTTCCAACATTCTTGGTATAAATAGCGTAAGAATACTTTGACTAAGAGCAAGTGCGTAGAAGTAATGTGTAGGCATTAAAGTTGACACGACTATGTTATGATAAAATGAGAGTCGAACTGTTTGAGGGTCTGTGGTAAAAAAAAAAGATTTAATTCGGACCAACGCTTCGTTTTTTGATTGATTTGTTAAGTTAGTAAAATGAAAAACAGTGACATAGTTAGCCTGATAACATTGTTAAATTTTAGCGTACCTTAATATCTTAAAAGTTTCCATGGCAAGTTAAAAAAATATTTTCAACATAGTTCAAATTATTTGAGGGTCCCATGGGATGATGGTATTTTATAGTGTGAATGTTGATGACAATATGAGCAGAGGAAACGATGGATGAATTGTGTGAAAGATGATAATGTCTTGAAAGGAAGTAAATACAGAGATGACAGCTCATTCGAGATGTATTGAAGGACAAAACGTGATAATAGTTCGTAGTAACGCGTCCTCTCTACTGCCTTATAATCTATGCCGCGACAACACTAAACCGTTCACAAATCAGTCTTCATGTATCGACAAAGAAATGCCTTTTAACCGTTATTTATATCGTTATTTGTGTAGTTATTTATAACGTTATTTCTGTTTCAGATGTTCCTATGTTTACAGTCCGTGGAACGATTAGATGTTTTATTTATACATGATTATTGGGTTTCGTTGGAACTGTTATGGTGGTATAATTGAAGCTACGATCTTCTGTGGTAGCTGGAATGTGTTGGATTCTATTGATTTATTTATAGGTTTTATTCCTTTTGGTGTTCAGATGAAAGTATTCGCTCCGGCCATGAACTTGTTGCTACCGTTTATACATAAAGTTACTGAACCTTAACTTTGTATTAAATGTTTCGTAAATTTGGGCAACTTCAGGAATTAAACGGACCTTTTAAAATATAAAGTAGATAGCTTATACAAATTACAATATCCACCAAAAGTGATGTTTGTGTTCATAATCTTCATCGTGGCTATTATATAATATATAGGCATATTTTTAGCCAGATGGGACATCTCGTACTGTAAAAATTAATGAAGTCGGTTAGAAAGGATACGTCTCGTAACGCCCGTCTAATTATATGTACCATTAAGGAGTCCTTTTTTATCACTTAAGACGTCGACTTAGAAAAAAATAACATGTTTTATGTTGCCAAATGTATCATTGCCTTTTTATAGTTCTTTTAAAACAGAACTTACATGAGACTGATTTATTTAAATGGGCCTAAGCGAAGAAGCCAAACATTCAGCCACTGCGTCATTTATACCCTTTTTCACTAACACTATGCGCCACCTAAATTAATATCTAAATAAAAACGCGCAGTTAGATTTTCAACTTTCGGCACTAAGCCGAGCGTTGAAAACTCAACAGCGTGTTCGTGATGCCTAGCGTTAGTGAAAAAGGGCATTAGGTTTCCAACTTTACTGTAAAATATATTTCACACAGTATCACACTTACTTTTTACAGTTTCTCTCAAAGCGTTAAAACTTATTTTAGTATTAATAACATTCGAAACTTTTCTCATAAAGGATTAAGTATTGGCGCTTATATTTCAGAGGGAACTTTATAGTAGCTTTAAAATTAATTTAGTAGGCATATCAGACTTTAATGTTGTCTTCTCCCTAAAGCTGCGTGCGCCCTAATAAAATATATAAGTAGACCATACCTAAATATAAGAGAGTGATAACAACTAAGGGATAGAATAGGGATTGGCACATACAAAGGGAGCTATGTCCAGCAGTGGGTGAAAGTCGGGATATGAATGATGATTCATCATCTGCCTAACCGTTACCCAACTATGTTGAGGTCGGATTCCAGTTTAAACGGATGCAGCTGAATACTAGTATTTTACATAGAGCGACTGCCTATCTGACCTCCACAACCCAGTTACTGGGTTTTTTTTTTTGGGTGGGAAATTATCATATAACTTTCCCCGCTCTGGGTAGAGTGTCAGGTTTTTACTGACTAAAACCCACCCGTGTTCCTTCCGTTGCTATGTGCCATGGCCTCGATATCTCTTTCGGACAAACTCGCAACTCTGGCAGGCATTGGCCCTAACGGAGCCCGTCAGTTGGTGAGTTACGGGGTAACACGATATCTCTTGGTAAGACTGGTTGTCATACTTTCGGACTTCTGGCGACCCGTAACAACTGTCAAAGATCTACATATGACAGCCGGGACCAACGTTTTAACGTGCTTTCCGAGGCACGGAGGGGACTTGGTATGCCGTAACCGTGGGTTGCGTAGCTTAACCTGATCGATCGATCCGTGCGGTTGTTATTACTTAGCCACAAGCCCCTCTATGAATGATGATTATAATGATGATAAAGGAGTAAAATTTATGTCGTGATTTATTTGCGTAGATGGTCAAAGATGACTTAATATCTATGCTTAATAAGTCCACTGCAACAGTGCTTCTCAGAGGAGGCTCCCTATTTTTATGTTAATTTGCATGAATACTCTAAAACAGTCACACATACAAGCAAAATGAGAACTTTAGTATATGATTTATTGCTTTTTGTTCTTTCCATGTTGAAGACAGTTACGTAATTGTAATATTATCTCTAGATATATTTTCTATCCGAAAATCATGTCTTTTTTAAGTATAATATTATAACAAACAAACAAGAATGTTTGGCTTTTATGTCTAAAATAAATATTCATAGCAAGAAAATATAGTTTATTATTCAGCCACCAGATATTTTTTCTCTAGACCAATTATTAATTTAGTTAACGAAATAAGAATTGAGACTTACGCTATTTAGTTTCGTGCTCGAACACGATCAAAGAGCGCACGCGATATTCAACTTTATTACCGATGTGTTAGCGTTTAGCTCATAACGGGGTGGCGGGGAGCAAGGGGCGGAGTTTGCGTGGAAATTTGATTTAGACTGCCTGGTTTTAAGAGCATATTACAAGCTGGAACAGTCTGACACGAGGCTTGAGAAGGCAAAGCAAAAAATGTAATTGTTAATTTTGAAATTTTTGTTGCACAAATGCAACACACTAAAACTAGACACACTACACAAACACTCACTACTCAAAAATAGTGGGGAAAAAGATATCAAGACTGTTGGAAAAACTAAGAATATAAGGAGAAGGTGAAGCATTTTGATGAAACCAATACATAATCTAGTAGGTATTCATTATACGTTTTTTAACAAACCAGCTTAATTTCTAAAACACAGTTAAAATTATGGCAGTACCATCACCATGGCTTCAATAAAGCGGATTGAATCAATTACGTTGCTAAGGCGGCGGGCAAACGAGCGGATCGCATGTCGACAAATGTGGACGTGGCCTAATCCTCGTTCGGGGTTTATTTCGAAACATAATTATTAAGTGAATTACACAGTATGTACACAAGACTCCGTTGAAATTCATTAGATTCATTAGAAAATTGTGTCTTTACCCTTTTTGAATTTGGGTCAGGATACCGCAGTAGGGTAATTGAATTTTATTTTGCACTAGCTTCTGCCCGCGACTTCGTTCGCGTGGAAGTCGTAAGACACCACAATATATTAAAATAACAGCCACATTTTTATAAAAAACTGCCTCATTGGTCTAGTGTTTTATATTGGGGTTTCAGGTCTTTTGCCGGATGTGCGGAATTTAGAATGGCTACCCGCTGGAAGACCACTGCTGGGCCTCTTTCTAGTTGCAGTAATGGTCGTTACTCGTCTGTTTGCCTTTAATCCAATCTTATAAATCAAACGATTGGATGTATTGGATCTATTAGAGATCCTTAAAAAATAAAAACATTGCACAACACATGCCTGTGATCCCAAGCAGAAGTGCACCTATAGTACAAACACATTTCGCCAGTAATGTTTAAGTCCCACGTTGTATGTAGTTATATGGGAGTTAAACATTACTGGCTAGCATTGTAGCGAACCTATTGCCGTAAACCGGGCACAGATACAGACTCCGGGCAAAAAAGTACGACTAGTATAATATGCTAACAGACACAATCATCATGTTAACTTTCCATCAGTATCATCAGCCTAGCCTTTTCGAAAGAATACCAGTATTTTACATAGAGCGGCTGCCTATCTGACCTCCACAACCCAGTTATCGGGTAACACGATACCCCTTGGTAAGACTAGTTGTCAGACTTTAGAGCTTCTGACGATCCATAACAACTGTCAAAGATCTACAAATAACGGCCGGAACCAATGGTTTTCACCCATCCACGGACCAACCGCGGCAAGCGTAGCTTAACCTGATCGATCGACCCGTGCGGCTGTTATAACTAAGCCTCTAGCCCCCATAACTTTTCATCTGTAAAATTTCCGTCCTTTAGTATGTGTAATGCCTGCTTCAAAGTAGTTATTTGACCTTATTCAAAGTTTCACTAGAATAAAGCTTTCCGACCTTCCTCATTAAATAGCCCAAATCTGTAATGTAGACTCTGCCTAGATACATACATGTTTCAGGGTCACCCAGAATTAGGAATGTGCTTATATGGGGTGATTTTATAACGACCACCTAAGTTTTCATATTCTTTTGGACTTCAAAATGAAAAATAATGTGATTCTACACTCATCTCTTAGGGTTACTTACCCAAGGGGTAAAACTGAACCCTACTACTTAGCCTATGTCTGACCGTCCGTCTCTCTGTGCATCTTTCTGTCCTTATTTATTTAATACTTTATGCATACAAATGTACAGAGGCGGACAAAATGCCAAAAAATGCAAGTATTAAATAAATAAATAACGTAGGACGCCTTCAGGCTAGGTAGACCGACGATCTTCGCAGGATGGCTTGTAGCAGCTGGATGAGAATTGCTGGAAATCGAGTTGAATGGCGTACAGTAGGATATGCCTATGTCCAGCAGTGGACTGTTGTAGGCTGATGATGACGTAGGTATTTTATATGTTTCGATAGTTTACTCAGTTTTATAATTTCGGTCATTTTTATCCACGAAAAAATCTTCAACATCTTAATCCCCCTGTACATCCGTATTGTCCGTCCATCTCGTAAACAGGCACCCTTTATTGACACGATAGTTTACAGCATCTACACATGATTCCAACAGTTTTATGCTGGCCATGTGTTATTTGATTAGCTATCCGTTTATTTGGGTATTACTCGCATCGATTCAGCAATGAATGTATGGTTTGTTTGATCCGAATATATTACTTACCTTCGATGTAAGCAATGTTGATACAAATGTTGTGTTCGTTGGGATTTGGGTCGGCAGTTGTGACTAGGAAATCGTGGAGATCGTCCGAATCATAATTGACATGGATTAAGGGGAAGACACTGCTGTGACTGTGGCTTATAATCAGTCGGTAAATTCTCATTCCTCTAGATTCCACTAGCTGTTGCCAGTGACTTCGTCTGCGTTTAATATGTATTTCATAAATGTTGTATACATAATTATATTCTTTCTTTCTTTTCTTTTTTTTTTTTTTTTTTCTTTTTTTAAAACGTTGCCCCACACTAGGAATTTCTCCTGTATCGTGGGTGCGTTTACAAACATTTAAACTCACATACACAAACAGCCAGACCCGGAACAACTACTTGTAGGTCATACAAATATTTGTTCCGTGCGGGAATCGAACCCGCGACACGCAGCGCAGCAGTCAATCGCTTAACCACTGCGCAACGGTACGGTACTATACAATATTAGTTTTAGTATATGCGAAACCCGAAACGCGTGTCTAGTATTTCTATGTAAAGAATCTATGTACAAAATTTCAAATGTGTATCATGAAAAATCACAAAGTTATAAGGTTGTTATGTTACCGGGTTGTCCGTACAAAAACAGAGGCGTGGCGCCCCCGCGCCTCCAGGGTCGTCTTGCGCTCATTGATAATAATTTGGCAGTAGGTACCTAACCGTACGGCGATTGTATTGTAAGTAATGAAATGGTGATAACGTTTTCCATCACACTTAAATATTTTTGGGACAAAATATAACATGGTGTAATAATTATTGAAATCGATTCAGTTTCTTATTCTGAACAAACTATATTCAGGTTTCGCGTATACTAAAAATAATGTTGTATATACACACACATACAATAGATACTACCACTACTTTATATACATATACATTTTATATTATATCCAGAATGAAAAGTAGCATACGTCCTTATCTAGATCCTAGGCTACCTATCTGTCTTTCATAACAATCGGTTCAGTGGTTTAGGCGTGAAAGTACTGTCACTTTAACATTTATAATATTAGTTTGGATGAGTTGTGCTCGTGAAAATCGAAGGGGTTGGTTGCATAGTCAGAATGTTCCCACTGCTGGGACACAGGCCTCCTCTCTGTGAGAGGGAGTGAGCCGTAATCTACCACGCAGGCCCAATGCGGGTTGGTTGAGTTGACTAATATATGCCAGACCTATTACAGTGATATTAGTCCTGGAGACAATTTAATTCACTCTTCATTTCTAAACCATAATCCATAAATACTAATACTAATCCTAAATATATATCCTAACTATATGTCCTAACTATATCCTAACTTTCACGCTAAAACGGCTGAACGGATTTGCATTTTGGAAATGATGAAATTTGGCACATGGATAGACCATGACCAGTTAGAATATAGTATGATACTTTTTATCCTGATATTCCCACGGGATCGAGACTTATGCGGGTGAAACAGCGGGGCGCAGCTAGTGATATTATGAATGCAAAAATAACTCTCTGTCTATTTGAAGAAAAAAATAAAGAAAAATTGTTTATTATGCACAAACAAATCGCACATTACAACAAAATAACACAATAAAAATACACACATACAAAGTAACCAAAAGCCTCGTATCCAATACACTAAACATTTTAACAATCTTGTCCATTGGTTGATGCCTGAGTGCCTGAGGTTGATGCTGAGGGTTGATGTCAGGGCCAGGGACCAAAGACAATTTACATTGTTTTTACTAGCTTATATTGTCTACGTATTTAATCTGTAATTGTGGTCTGGCATGCCTGTGATGACAACAAAGTCAACAAACAAACAATCAAAACAAAAACAAAAATGCCGATTGCCGAGTGGAAAAATAACTAATATGTGTCTGTCTGTTACCTTTTCAGGCCTAAGCCACTGAACCGATCGTTATAAAATTATACATGTAGGTAGCCTGGAACCTGGACAAGGACATATACTACTTTTCGTCCTGGATTATTATTATTTCAATTTAATTTTAATTTTAGTCAATTTTTAATTATTTATTTCAATTTAATTTTAATTTTAGTCAATTTTTAATTATTTATTTCAATTTAATTTTTAATTATTTCAATCTCATTTAATTTACAATTTTATTACATTATCTACTTCATACATTAATTTATCTCCTGATGACTAACATAGTTTTAAGATACTGTAACACTAACAAAATATGGACTTTTGAATAGTCTGAATTAAACGATTTTATTTTTTATTTTCTATTATTAAAAAAATATGAATTAGAAAAAAAACAGGCAGACGAAGTCTTGGAAAAGTACTAGTATATACACGCTCTATTTTATAAAAGTAGTATTATATTTTATTTTATTTGGGAAAATAAACGGTTACACATTACAATGTTATGGTATAGAACTTAAAATTAAGATGGGAGTATAACCAACAACATTTTCCACATAATATAAAAAAATAAACAAACATGAACGGCGTGCGATATAAATTACCCACATTGAGTAGGAGTATGGTTAAATATAAAAAATAAAACTAAACTGAAACATATACAGGAAAAAAAAAAAAAATAGAAAAAAAACCGGCCAAGTGCGAGTCGGACTCGCGCACGAAGGGTTCCGTACCATTATCTATAAAAACGGCAAAAAAATTACGTTTGTTATATGGGAGCCCCACTTAAATATTTGTTTTATTTTAATTTAATTATTTATTTTTAAAGTGAATGTATAACTAAATATTCTGTGAACATTTCAAGCGTCTACCTGTTGCCGTTATCAATATGCGCGAGCAAAAACGCGTAAAAAAACAACGTTTGTTGTGTGGGAGCCCCTTAAATATTTATTTTATTCTGTCTTTTAGTCAACTGTCTAACTATCACGGTTCATGAGATACAGCCTGGTGACAGATGGACAGACAGACAGACAGACGGCGGAGCCTTAGTATTAGGGTTCCCGTTTTACCCTTTGCGTACGGAACCCTAAAAAGATATAATAGAATATTTTAAAATAGAAATTATGATTTTAGGATTTACTGGAGTAGTTACTAGGTAGGGCTATGCTCGGAGTCTCTTTGAAGGATAAAATCAGGAATGAAATTATCCGAAAAAGAACCGGAGTTACCGACATGTCTTGCAGAGTGAGTAAACTGAAGTGGCAGTGGGCTAGCCATGTTTGTCGAAGGACTGTTGGCCGATGGAGTAGACGAGTCCACGTCGTAAGCATAGTGTGGGACGCCCCCCAGCTAGATGGACCGACGACCTTAAGAAGGTGGCTGGGTTAGACTGGATGCGGAAGGCGGAGGACAGGGTGTTGTGGCGCAGCCTGGGAGAGGCCTATGTCCAGCAGTAGCCTGCGATAGGCTGAGTTTATTGATTGAGGTACTACTAGTGGTACAGATATGCAAACGAATGATTAAAAATCATTGATTTCCTTTCAGACCAATGACGCAGCAATTAATTTCTTTATCAAGCACGTCACGAGCCGGGATTAGCCTTTTCTCAGCCCAGACAGCTCGGCTGGTATGCAGACAGACAAAACAAGCAAGAATACTCACTGAGTCACACAATGATCGCTGTTGTAAATGCATCAATCTAACATCAAACTTAAACCACTTCATTCATATTCATTTTCCTAGGTTACTAAGGCTGTGTGCATAATACTCGATTTTTCGACGCGACTATTGCAAAATGATATTTTACAAAATTTATAATACTTAATGTGAGTTTAACATTTTGCAAATGCACATTCGAACGGAATTATTTATAGTGAAAAGCACAAAACTCTTTGTTCTACTGATATTCTGGAAAAGCTTCGTACAAGTCATTATGGTACCTTTCACTATGAGGGTTTAATGAAAAAATGCGTGTTACACATTGAACAGTTAAAGTTTTCTGCATTGTTAAAATTCAGCGAAGGCACTTCGTAACGTCATGCATTTCTGGACGTGGATTTCCTGAAAATATGAGTGTGCCAGACTAACCTTATTTGAACTGTATCCTTAAATTACTGGATTGGTGAAGAAATTAACGTCTAGACACGACTAGAATGGTTTAAAAAAGAAATGAGCTTGCCATGCAGTTGACCCCTGGATATGCAGAACCAAAAACTTGCCTGTCACGGCAGTTTCGTAAGCATCTCGGCCAAAGACGCGTCTAAACGCGCCTCAAGTATCAACATCATTAATATCGCTTGCACCACAATTAGCGACGGATATCATGTTTTACTGCACCCAGTTGATCCAGTTGCTCTAATAAACGTTACGACATTTTAATAAAAGCGAATTAATCAAGAACTGCGGTGTAACAGATCTTAACGTCTGTATGAGACTGCATAGTTTGTTTTATGGGGGGTTCGAGTCGGTAATCTGTGGATTAGCCAGTAGGAATGGCCAGTGGTATTCTATGAATGTTGATATTGTTTTGTTTTTTAGGGTTACGTATCTCAAAAGGAAAAAAACGGAACCCTTATTATAGGATCACTCGTGTGTCTGTCTGCCACAGCCAATTTGCTCCGAATCTACTGGACCGATTAAGTTGAAGTTTGCTACACATATGAATTTCTGTGACCCAAATACGGACGTGTAACGTAAATAAATTAATTTTTAATACGGGGTCACTTTTGGGGGGCAAATTATAAAATAAAAAAAAAGGTTTGCATACTGCATGTGAGTGTCTGACATATCAAATGAAAGGGCTTTTGTAAGAATTTCATATACATATATTTTTTTATAATTTTAAAATGAGTCCGCGTACCACTGGTCAGTTTTCCTCAGTCGTCAGTTTATTTAATTTGCCACTTGCGTTGATTAGTCAGTTTCGCGGATTGGTCAGTTTTGGGGATTAGACAGTTGCGTCAACTCGACAGTTTCCAGTGTTCGCCAGTTTCGTTGATCCGTCAGTTTTATTCAATTCTTCAGTAAAAGTACAGTCGGTAGAAAACTGCCCACACGTCTGCAAATTTAATTATGTACGTATTAAGTAACATAACATCACGGCTGTTTCCTCAAAGGGTAGAGATAAAATAAAAAATATTAATATTTTATTTTTTGTTAGAAAACAAATATATTAAAAAAAAATATTGTGTTTGTAAAAATACAACTTTAAGTTTGATTTAAATTGGATTCCTTACATTTTCCACTTTTCTTTACTTAAACGTAAACATATCTTTTACGTTGAGTGTACTAAACTGACGAATCGAGGAAACTGGCAAACACTGGAAACTGTCGAGTTAACGCAGCTGTCTAATCGGTCAAACTGACCAATCAGCGAAACTGGCACCCATGGGAAGAAATAGGAATGGGGTGGTGCTATTCTTTACGTCCGGCATTACACAGACGTATGAGGGTGTGTCATTCCTTAATTCCCAAAAACAAAACACAGTTAGTCCAGATAAAAAATGTTGCTGGCAGAATGTTTAACAGTTTGAAATATTTCAACATTCAGTTAACTTGTTCCCTACAAACTATCCACTGACAAACACGAGGCACAAAAAAACCCCACTGACATATTCATACGATTATAATCGAAAAAACTCCGCCTCCTACATTTGTTTGGACTCCAACGAAACAACATGGGGACCAAAAAAAAATACGAATTTCAAAAGACAATTTCGTGTCCATTCACGGAGCATGTTCCCTCGAATCACGGCTAACTAGTTGTCAAAGGCATCGCACGTGCCGCCGGTCCGGCTTTTTCTGGACGTTTCTAGCCGTTTCCACGAACTTATTGGCTGGTTCCGGTGTTTTTCGGAAGGTCCGGAACGTTTTCGAGCGGCGGCGCCGCGTGAAATGGGGTTGAATCGGATGCGTTTTGATGATAGATGCGTTCTGAACGAGCAATTATATGAGATTGTTTTAAATACCTACTCATAGTATTGGTATTTTGCACTTGTGATTAATAGCACGGTAATAGATAGGTGAAGGAAGGATGGTAAACTCTGCTATCAATCTTGCTGACTAGCTTATAATTATGTCTATCACAATAATATAGGTTTTTAGGGTTCCGTACCCGAAAGGTGCCAAACGAAACCCTATTTACTAAGCCTCCGCTGTCCGTCCGTCCGTCCGTCTATCTGACAGCGGGCTGTATCTCATGAACCTTAGGTAATAGGTAGACAGGTGACATATTCACAGATTGTGTACCTATTTCTATTGCCGATAAAACTACAAATAATAAAAATAAAAAAAAATAAAAATGAAAGGGGTCCCCACACAAGAAACTTATTTATTTCGACGTTTTTTGGTCACGAAGCGTCCCGTACCCCCGTAAATTTTTTGAATGGTGGTACGGAACCCTTTGTGTGCGAGTCCGACTTGCACTTGGCCAGTTTTTCTATAGCCAGTGACGATCAACTAGTAGCTAGTGTGATCGATAGAATATATTTATAAATTATGGTTTACTCGTTTCGGATACAAAATAAGGACCTATTCAGCTATAATAAGTGAGTAAATTAAAACAGATCTAGGTAGAAAAAGACCGACTAGCATTACCTACATATTTTCTCCCTTGTAGTAAACTCAAAATTTATAGAATTTCTCCATTTTAACGAGTGACCGCAATCTTAATCCAAGTTTTAAGGCATAGTCTGAACTTTACTAACTCTTATCTTAAATTCAAAGGTTTTTAATAGAGATTATTAATGAAAATTACTGTCAACTAAACTGCTGGCTTTAACCGTTAATATTGTTTTTAAGATACACTTAAAAATAATATTCCATTTACTGCTGTCTGGCTTTGGAATATTAATTTTAGGTTTCTAGAATAATTACTATAACCTAGTTGGCCACTAATGCCAACCTGTCATTTTAGAATTAGCGGTTTGCAGGGCACCCAAAAGAAGCTTGTAGCTGAGTAATAACATCAGCACGGGTCGATCGATCAGGTTAAGCTACGCTTGCCGGGGTTGGTCCGTGGATGGGTGACCATCTTTACATACCAAGACCCCTCCCGTGTAACGTTAAGCCATTGGTCCCGGCTGACTTTTGTAGAACTTTGGTAGTCGTTACGGGTAGTCAGAAGTCCGAAAGTCTTACTAAGTTGTATCGTGTTACCCAGTAACTGGGTTGCGGAGGTCAGCTAGGCAGTCGCTCCATGTAAAATACTAGTATTCAGCTGCATACGGGTAGACGAGAAACTGACCCTAACATAGTTAGGAAAAGGCTAGACAGATGATAAGGGCACCCAAAAGAAAACAGAGATAATTGACTGAGTTTTCATTTTCAGGTAGAAACTTTTAGTTTTAGTGTTTTATCAGATTTCTACGATAGAATTTTATTAATTTTTGTTACAGGTTGATAAGCAGACTTATGGCGTAAGAATCAGGGCAGAGATTCCCAAACGTAAGCCGTGAACCAAAAAATTGCCAACCTTAGACAAAGAAATCTGGAAAACAGCAATGCTCCTGACGACAGAAATGGGTAGTTTTAATAGGATCATGGATTGGATCATGTTATCTGATTTATAAATAAATAATAAAAATAATAGTATCAACAATATTACCGTGCTGATTTTTGTAAATAAAAACTCAGCTCCGGGTTGCTCAACCATATTGCGTTGCGTACTCCATATTTCACATTAGACTATGATTTATGTGTTATGTTGGCCACGGATGTTAGTTTGTTGGTGGTCCACTGGCCCATGAGGATGGCGTAAATTTAAATTATCTTTTTTTATGTCATAAAAGTTGTGGCCGTCTAATTTGGTAGGATTCGGAATTATGTTACGATTTACGGTCTGGACTGTGGTAACTTAGGCTAGGTTCCGCAATTCTGGCTGGCGCCCAAGTTGTTGGGCGCGGCTGGGGCGTTGTCAACGCTGCTTCCCAATCTGGGGGGCCCGAGCGCCGCCTGTAGGTGGCTCTACGTGGGCATCGTGCGATCGATGGCCCTTTATGGGCCCCAATCTGGGCGGCTGACCTGACGGCCGGAAGCATCGCAGTCCTGCGGAAGCCGCAGAGAGCGATGGCCGTCATGGGATATCGCACGATCTCCTACGAGGCGGCTTGCGTACTGGCCGGATCCCCGCCCTGGGACCTCGAGGCGAAAGTACTCGCGTCACTGTATCGGTGGCGTGAGGAAGCGAGGGCGCGGGGCGAGTGGCTGATGCAGCGACATGTGGAGTTGCGTCGGTCACAGCTTCGCGCAGCCCTGGTGGCGGAATGGCGGGACTGGCTTTCACGCCCTACCATCGAGGCGGTCCGGCCGGTACTCGAGCCCTGGCTCGGGAGGAGGCACGGCTCCCTGTCGTTTCGGGTGACGCAGGTGCTCTCGGGGAATGGTTGCTTCGGGAAGTACCTGTGTCGCATAAACAGGGAGCCGGACGCCCGGTGTCACCACTGCGTCGACTGCCGGGAGGACACGGCGCGGCATATGCTGGCAGAGTGTGCCGCTTGGGAGGAGCTTCGGCGTGCCCTCATCTCAGGAGTAGGCAGTGACCTGTCGCTGCCGGCCGTGGTCGAGTCGATGGCCGGCAGCGAGGAGTCCTGGGACGCGGTGGTGGCCTTCTGCGAAACAGTCGTGTCGCAGAAGGAGGCTGCGGAAAGGGAGCGGGAGATCTCGTCCGCACACCCGGCCCGCAGCAGGCGCACTGGGCGTCGGCAGAGGGTAGACAATGCCCTCTTCCGGCCCCCCTAAATGGGTCCAGGGACGGCGGACTCGGGGACGTCCGCCGCCCCCTATCACACTGGACCCGAGGTGGCGGCGCGTAGTGCTCCACGCGCGCCCCTTTCAGACGTCGCGCGGGTGGTCTAACACCTCACCCCCCCCGCAGACTTGAGGTGGCCCGCGGAGGCGGGCCGGCACAAGCCCGGGATCACGGAAGTAATACTAGCTCCCAAGATCAGTGTGGGAAGGGAACACTGGGGTGGTTTTTAGTCAGTAATAGTCTGACAGACCCCTCCGCCCACCCCAGGGCGGAGGACATCCATGAGGATTTTCCACCACGGCAACAAAAAAAAAAAAAAAGGTTCCGCAATTCTGACCATTCATTGTGAGTGGATACGCCCTAAAAGGACATAATAATGGTAATCTTCTTCAGCCAGGTCATGTAAGTAGTACTCGCGACCGGCGTGCGTGTATGATCAGATGTATGAACGTAAACGAGGCACAAGGAGTATGTAAGGAGCGTAGCAGGTCTACTCTGAATTTGCTGCATACCCCCATGGGAAGAACGCGTGAGTTTATTTGAGTGTTGATAATAAATTTGTAATATAGCTTCTAACCGCGACATACTCGTAGTCCGCCCGAAGTTTCTTGTTTTAACATAAAACATATCCTTTGCCACTTGATAATAGTGTAGATTTCTATCAGTCAAATAATGTTTGTAATCGGATCAGTACCTACTTCCAGAGAATAGTACATTTTGTTATTGCATTCGAGGCGGAATTAACACCCGAGCCGTAGGCGAGGTTGTTTTTGAGCCGAGAATTCCAATAACAAATGTCCACGTGTATCAAACGTAAAAGACGTTTTTCAATACACTTTTGAAGAAATAAAATAAAATAACGAAAATTATTTTTGTCATGAATTATTAGGAAACTATGATTTCATTTTCTTTTTTTTCCGCGCTTTGCTTTCGCCAGGTTGAAGGGGTTGGGCAGAGGTGTACCTATAGTACTCCCACATTGCGCCAGTTATGTTTAAGTCCCATGTAATAGGGGCAAAATGCAAGCTTTGTATAAATAAATCATCACACGACAAATACCCTGAGATATTTTAGTAATATTGAAAAATGATTCTACAGGGAAAATACACACAACCACCATACATCTTTTAATGTGAAATAACATTACTCAGTTCCAGTATAAAGTGCATGTTTGCTAGAGCAATAACATCATGTTCCCGGGAATTATATTTACCTTACTCCTGATCAAACCCCACTACCTCGAACTTAATGGCCACGCTTAGCTACAACGAATGAGCTAAGAAGGGTAAAAATTTAATATTTATAAAATTACTTTCAGACTTTCAGAAGCCCTTTTGTTGGTGATCCTAAACAAACGAAAATTATGGAAACATGGCGGCCATCTTGGCTTACTGTCAGTCGAGATTGTGTCTACAAAGTTATAATACAACTTTATATTTTTCATATTCGGTATTAATTATTTACATTCAACGGTCAAGTCTGACAACCAGTCTTACAAAAGGGTATAGTGTTACCCAGTAATTCGGTTGTATTTTAGTTGTTACAGTTATTCGGCAAGTCATAGTCAGCCTATGATGTATCCACCTACTGCTGGGATACAGGCGTCCTCACTGTGAGAGGTAGTGGGCCGTAATCCACCACGCGGGCCCAGTGCGGGTTGCTGGGCGTCACAAGTCTTCAAATTTTTGGTTCTGGGACATGCCGATTTCCTCACGATGTTTTCCTTCACCATTTTTCACCACTTTGCCACTGCTACTGGTAATGAAATAATTTACACAAAGTTAAGTGCCTGTCTGGGTTTGAACCTACCACCTACAACTCGTAAGTCGCGGCCGTGTCCAACAGACAGTCAGTCTATAGAAAATACTGGTATTCAGCCTCCGGTTAGACTGGAAGCCGACCCAAAAATAGTTGGGAAAAGGTAGCCATATTGATTTACATTCGCGAATCTAGGTAGGTTATTTGAGAATTTTGGTTCGATGTTAGGTCACTTAAATGAGAGCATTTTATCGAGAGACCGTATTATAGTTAGGAAAGAGCAATATTAAAAATAGTAACAGCTGGAACGTGAAGAGAATTATGAGTTTATCGGAATAGGTTCAATATAAATACGGAATACTTAACGATAAACGAAGCTGTATTATGCATTTCCAACTCAACAATAAATAATAATTACAGTCACAATTATCGATACCTACAGAGCAAAAAAATTTCTAGGCAGGCAAGAAGATACTAAAAAATATAATTAGGTAAGCAGGGGGGGGGGGGTAGGGTAGGGGGGGTAATCAAAATTGCATGTTAAACTTTAAAACAAACGACACACCCAGACGAACACTATTAAACAAAAACCTACACAGCACATCCAATGTAGCTGAAAAACTAGCTGTAATAGCCCGCACACCGATATAGGTAGCTAACTATGTAACTCTTTTGTAAACTAATGTAAAATTTACCCCGAATTTTCACATACTAACGGAACTGAAATGCCCGTAATAATAAACAGTGCCATACCAGACATACCAGGCTTGATTCATAGAAAGGCAGCATTCACGCTGCGTTCCCGCAACGTTCCTGCAACGCAGCCGTCTCGCTGATTTACGATCGCCGAATCGCAGGAAGTAACAGATCGGCACCTTTGATACCAAATGTTCTTTGTTTGATTCAGGAAATCAAATACATAGGTGTTACTAATTTTGGATAGGAATTTCTATTGAAGTTTAGATGCAATGGTATGATAACCAAACAATTAAGTTGCTCAAGTAGATGAGGATTTCTTCGTAGATAAGTCCGTACATTTTTGCTAGACTTCAAATTAACCCTGGTTAGTGTGGCAAAGAGGAAGTTGCTACCAGTATTGTCGGAAAAGTATTGGTGATTCTAGTTTGTAATTATTATATGGATGCTAGCTGACCGGACAAACGTTGTCCTGTTTCCTAGAACTTAATCGTAGCGCCACCTACCTGGTCCAATTGCGAATCTAAACTATCTACGGACCCACTCAAATACACACAAACATTTTCATCAGAATCAGTCCAGCCATGTAGGAGTTACACACATGTGGGATATACAGATGTATGTGTATAAATATAGTCACACAGACCAGGGACACATCGTGAGGTTTAGACTCATCAGTAGGCGGAACGAGACTGCCAATGATGCTAGTGATGATGAGTTTAAATGAATCCCTCCCAGAATCATGCCGAGATTTAGTATAGAGTCAGAAAATGTCATAAAAGAAAATATAATTTTATTTCCTAATTAAAAACAAGGTGTCGAGAGCCATTTAGTTATTTAAAAAACATACAATTCAATATCAAAAGCGTTCCGAAACAAACATTCTGCGCAGGTCCAAAGAAACTTCATAAAAACCACTAGTATTTAACAAAAACAATATGGCATTATATCATTAGAAAACTTCGCCGCAAACCAATTAAAACTCAACCTTACTTCCCACAAAATAAAGTCCGTATACGTCCACCCAGGAAATGAATCATGATTAAAGAAAAACCAACCTAACTTTGCGGTCGAGTAATTTAATTTTCCGCAAGAAATGAAGCGTGTGGCGATTTAACCGAGCGCAAAAATAAATTTGTTACGTCAAGAAAAGCTTCAGTGACGGAAAATAAAGAGATTTTGCTGGAAATTATAAAAGAAAACCGCAAAAATCGAAACAATAGGTTTAAACAAAGGGCCGTGTGACGAATTGTGTAGTTGAGTATGGCCGGCGAAATGAGAGTGGAATAAAAATAAGGACAGATCCAGGTTATTAGTGTAATGATGGTGAAGCCGTAAAACTACCCTACACGAAGTTACGACATCGTTTTTGTGATAACTTTGTGTTTGTTTATCTGTGGTCGCGTTTATTTGGCTAATAAATAAGATGTCAATCCACACAGAACATTATTATACAGGGTGGATGCGACGTTGACGCACGACCTGGTAATGGATTCAGTAAAAAGAAAGAAAGAAATAATAACATTTACACAGCACATGATTCTGGACCCCCAACGCTTTCGTTAGTTATAAAAAAAAAACTGCTGTTTCCTACAAAAGTGTAATACCTACGCGGTCAAAATGTATGGAACATATTCCTTTTTTTATAATCGACGAAAAATGTACACGCAGGCAATGACGTATTATATTATTGCACGATCGATGTCCCTGTCACCTATAGTCGAAATAACATCAAAGCAAAAGTATATCAAATATTATATTTAAATATTGTTACATACTTGTAATGTAACAATATTGAAGTACTATTACTTTACTCATTAGTTACTAATATGAATTAAAATCGAAGACTGATAATTTTTTTTATATACTTATGCGAGTTAATTCGGATGTTTTCTTTAAATATTGCAAGTGGGTAGTAGCGCAAAGTTATGACCAATTAATCTGTTTAGCCTTTTCCTTACGATGTTAGGGTGGCCTCCCAGTCTAACCGGATGCAGCTGAATATCAGTATTTTACATGGAGCGACTATCTGAGCCTATTTGACCTCTACAATCCAGTAACCGGATAATATGATACCCCTTGGTAAGACTGGTTGTCAGACAGAATTCTTGGTATGTAAAAATTATCACCCATCCACGGACCAACCTCGGCAATCGTTGCTTAACCTGATGGATCCACTCGTGCGGCAGTTATTACTTAGCCACGCCCTCGTCCTCCTCGAGCGCAGATTTATGACCAATGGAAATAATGAAACAGGGTGTGTATTGGCTAGTTGAAAAGCACCTCCCATATTCGTAACTTGCCGGAGAAAATTGTTTCTCTAAATATTTCATATTTTATCTCTTATCGATAGTAATATGTGATCTATTAATCAATGGTCAAAGTTAAATAAAACATGGTATACATAACTGAAAAAAAAAATGCCATTTAAAAGCTCTTGTAACCACCACCCACACCTCCAGTATTTCGCAAGACAATCCCTCACCCGTCCATTTTCATAGAATTAATTACATCAGTGTAGATGTAATGTGTGTGTATGATAATTAGTCGTTTGTTAGAACCACGGCCGCAACACATACAGAGTGTAATGTACGCTCGTTTTCTGAAGTATTTGAGGTTATACGGGATTCTATTCGGATGTACTGCGCTGTAAAAAAGGGTTTTTGGGTTTATTTTTATAATGGGTAAAATGTTTTTATTTACACAACGATACCATCAATTACATACATAAACCCACGCCTTTTTCCCATGGGGTTAGGCAGAAACTACAGAACAACACCTGCTCCCGATCCTTATATATATATACCTACCCCTTTTGCTTAATTTACGTTCATATATCGCGAGTACTACGTACCTGACCTTTCTGTAGAACATCACCATTAATAAGGTCACAATATTATGTCCTTCTAGTAGGTCCCTAGCATTTCCACTCTCATCTGCCATATGAATACCTTTTGTTAACAGCCTTTAAAATCAATTACTTTATCATCTAAACCAGACAACAATTGAAAAAGCTAATTTATTTATTCAAAACAGTATTTATCTAGAAAAATTATCAAATCTAGCTGTCAAACTGGTTATTTTTTATAATATTTATTATGTTTGATAAATTATCTTAATGCCTCTCTGTGTTATGTTTATTGTGTTACAGTAGTTGAGGATGATATGAACGGTGAAGGTGTCACAATCTATTCATTTCTGATTGATATTTAATATTATAAATTCAAAAGTGAGTTTGTTTGTTACGCTTTCACGTTAAAACGTCTGAACGGATGGAATGAAATTGAATGATATTATAAGATGAAACGATGATAATTATTTTTTATTTGATAATTGGATGAAATTTGGCACTTGGGTAGACCATGAGCTGGAGCAGAAATAGTTTTTCTTTCTTTCTTTCTCAGCTACTTTTGATCCTAGTTCATCCTAGATCGCAGACGAAATCACAGTTAGTATTTAATATTTCCAACTAGATAGGAAGTAAGTTTGATCTTCTTCGCCCCAGATTACTGGGGCGAGGAAGTAAGTTTGATCAACGAGTTTGGTCCACCGCTGAACATAGGCCTCTCCCATGCACCGCCACTTCAACTGGTTTTGTCGTCCTCGCATCTAACGAATTCCTGCGGTCTTCACAAAGTCGTCGGTTCAACTTGTGGGGAGCCCCAGTAATATGCCTACTAGCAATTTACCAACTTGAAGAAAATAATAAAATAAAACCAAGATCTATCATCCCAACAATTTTGTTCAGCATCCACAACTACCCACTCGTGTGTCCACACTGTATGATAATCTGAAACAAGGTCCTGAGATTAATGTCATACCACCTACGCGAGTGAGACAATTGTGTGCAGACTACCGAATTGATAAAGCTAAACAAACACTCTGTATATTTCATATTTTTTTAGAGATCCCTACTAAAATACGAGTTTTAAATACTAACCAAACAATCTTAATCAAAAAAGAAATAGCTTCATTTAAATCGAAATAATGTAACATAATACACGCATGCATAAATACATGTGAAGAACTGTGTACCGAAAACTAATAATTTAAAATCAGCGCACTACTCTGATTTTCAAGTTAAAAAAAAAACAGAAAATTTCAAATGATTCCGGGTTTTTCTATGATGTTCACAATCTATTCTAATTATTATAAAGAGTTAAAATTTGTGAGTTTATGTGTAGGACGTAATATACGGAACTACTGATCCGATTCCGAAAAATCTTTCACAAATGGGAAGCTACAGTATTGCTAAGTGTCATGATATATTTTATGTTTTCGCGGACGAAGTCGCGGACACAAGCTAGTATACTGTAAATTAAAAACAGCCATGTGTTGAGATCAATCATGGCTGTATATTCAATGGTAAATAGTAACTTATATGAAAGTGTTGGACACGTAGCTTATACTTAGAGAGTTCGATATTGGACGGATTAGCCCTGGGTGAACACGCCAATTTAACTTTGGTATGCATTCACATTCCATTTATTCATCGGTGTTTGTAAAGTACACACTGCACTGGTTTTAAGTGCAGCAATTTTTTTTCAAATATTTATCATTTAACAAACTTGTATTGTCCAACTGCAGGGCAATTTGAAATTACTAGTGGTCGCCCACTGGTCGAAATTCGATCCTCATATATATATTAGTTACTAATTCCCTGCTATTATAAAGTACTTACTAATTCCAAGCTATTAAAAAGAACTTACTTATTCCATGCTAAAGCTGTCACTTCTGTTGCCTATCTATCTTCAAGTCATGAGCCATGAGTCTGGTACTGGTGGTAGTGTGTATATTAGTTTTTATTAATTTGAAAGAAAGAAAGAAAGAAAAAGCATTTATTGGGAGTCGCACAGATCACAAATTAAACTAAAACACACTCAAAGAAACATAAAGAACAAAAATAAAACAAAGTAAAAAAAAAAAAAAAAAAACAGAAAGTCTAAATATTAATTATAAAAATAAAGCTTTCGGCACTCCTCCTTATAAACTATAACTGTGCCAAACATACTCCTCCGTCCGCGTAATTTTCATAAAAATGGGTACAGTGTTTTTGCTTCACGTATTAATTAACATGATGATGATGATAAACTAAAAAAAAACTCTTAGTTACAGAAAGTCGTCTGCTTAAACCAGTGTTATCATTGATCAATAATAACATAGGTTTCTAAGAAACAAGCAGATATTGAGAAATAAGCATTTTGTATACAATATTTAATACTCACAAAGAAATGTTTCTTGGTTTCGATTCTAACATGCAATATACGGAACCAAGTAACATTCTAGTTCATCTGACGCGCGGCCATTTTGTCTTTTTAGTATGTAAAAATATTCGGGGAATTGTTTTAGTAGTATTTTTTTCGTGGAACAATCCCTAAACGTTATAAAGATTTTACGTTTTAAACGTTTTTGTGAATAAAAAAATATTTATTTGCCTTTCATTTTCTATTTGCTTGTCCTCCCCGCTGAGTGATTTCTATTTTCTATGACAGGGCCTTTAAAAACAGTTGGAGGTCGGTTGCTAAAAATTCATTGTTAATTTCGACCATGTTTTTTGTTTTTGTATAGTCACATAATTTAGCCCTATTAAGGAATACTTTAAAACAAAGCAATAAAAAAGCCGGCAACCACAAAATAACTAAAATAAAAAACACGCTTCCCAATAAAAAATCCACAGAATCTGCAAATAAATTACGACCTATTCCAAAAATATCGCCACTCAGCCGTATCCACAAAACCTTACATTTATATAACATCGTGAATATTCCTCCTTATCCATCGTAAAGTGGGGACATCATTGTTTTATTATGAATCGTTGGCCATTAGAGGAATTGCTTAGATTTCGCGAACGGATCTTGTCCCGCTGACGCAGCATTTATAGTCATCCTAATAAAGAGTAAGTGTGCGACCTTATGTCTGGGACGGCCGTTTGATGATTTCTTCTGGTCGGTTTTATATCTGTGTTTTAGATTTTGTCCCTCCGTTAGTGGAAAATTATATAGGCATGTCAAAAGTCTTGCCGCATATTGCCATTAAACGAAATATTAATTGAAAATAGTTATACAAGATAGTAGTGTGGTAAGTTGGTTTTTACAAAAGAGGAGACGAATTTAATCCTTACTATAAGATGGCTGACGATGGATGGACAAAAGGACGAAACGACTTACCATAGTCACGAGTTTGTGAATACCAATTTCCGCACATGACTGTGTTTTCTACAACGTTTTTCAACACATTTGCGAGAAATTAGTACAATAGTGATGAAACAAAGTCGCAACAATCTTTGACGATTCTTATAGGAAAATGGCGCCACATGCGCGTGGTGTAAACTAGATATAAAAACTACATATTTTGTCTCATTTTCTCTTTATGAGACAAATGTATTGAGCAAAAGCGCTTCCAAGGAGGTTCGATCATTCAGCTTATTTATTCTCGTAATGTGAAACTCCTTGGTGGAATTCTTAAATATTTTTTATAGAAATAAAAAAATAGCCGTAAAGGATACGCACGGTGCCATACAACGGAGTATGCGGTAAAACAGGTACTTAGGTGAGAGTACCAATTTTACCGCACATTCCGTTGATAATTCTTGAAAGATTCGCGTAATTTTTAACTTTCGAACAATGTATGGCTGTGTATTACTAAAAAAATGCATTTATGTATGATTTTATTTTGCAAATTGGTTGAAAAAGTTATTACACCATTGTCGACTTCCTTAACGATGTATCATTGACTGATTGCATAATCAGCCTATAGTGTTCCCACTGTTGGGACACAATCCATGGGCAACAAAAGTGGGCCGTAATCCACCACGCAAAATGTCTGCGAATTTTTGGTTCTAGGACATCCCGTTTTCCTCACGATGTTTTCCTTCACCGTTTTGAGAGCAGTGATGAAATAATTTACACAAAGTAAAGCGCCTGCCTGAGTTTGAACCTACGATCTACAACTCGTAAGTCGTGGCCATTACCACTGCTCTGACTGACTGATTGCTTGACATGCTATTATTCCATTGGACGTTTTTGTATGAATACTTACGACATTTTGTATTTGTTTTTTTTATAATTTCCTTGTAAAAACGCAAACCACCAATGTGGTGTCAAACTAGCAAACAATTTAGGTATTCAATAGGCAAGGTGTAAAAGGATCATCACTAAGTAATGTAGGTCTAGCCGGTTGGATGAATGTGTTTAGGAAGTTTTGAGGAATAATCAATAAAATTCGACTCACGGTTATGTATAAAGTATGTTTATTTCTCCAGTCCATAACGGAGATACAGGTGCTTACACGGTTACACACACGATATTATTTTAAAGGTGCAATGGGTTAGTTATTAAGTTCCTGCAAAGTTAGCAAGCACTGTGATTAAGTTGTCAGTATCGAGAACACAAATAAAGCACAACAAACGAGCAACAATCATTTAAATCAAAATGTGAACAGAAAGCATGTGTTGCGCGTCCTACATAAGTCTCAACTGGCGACTCACAGCGCAGTTGCCGTTATGCGCGCAGCGGCTCGGCGCGCAAAACGGCAACTGCAACCGTCGACACTCGTCGACAGCAGCCACCGACGCCGACGCATCGACGGCAGAGGCAACAGCGGTAACTGCAGCCGCCGATGAGTGTTGATGCATGCCGCTCGTGTAGGTATATGAGCACTTACGGTTGTACCGAAAAATAAACGTTTTGATGAGAATCGTGTCAATAGATAAAGAAGATATTGAAAGAAAGAAAATACGTTTATTTGCGGTAAACATAACGCAAAGAAATAAAAACACAAACATGAAAGAACAACAATCGATTATCAACTTAGACATGTAATGATAAAGTGTTTATGTATTATATTATGTTGTATGAATTGTTTAAATGTGTGTAAATTAATAGATAATAGGCTAGTTAACAGTAAGACAAAATACCTTATGAATTTTGCATTGTAGAATGGTTGTGAACTAAAAATACCAAATATATCTTAATTATGCAAAAGACTAGCTTTTGCCCGCGGCCTCGCCCGCGTGTATATCGGAAAAAATGTCATGAGAACGTACTACCGGAATTAAAAGTATGCTATGTGTTAATGCAGATTATAAACTAGGTTACCAAATTTCATCTAAATCCGTTCAGCCATTTTTGCGCAAATCCGAAACATAAAAGCATTATGTTTAAAAAAAAAAATAACTATGCCTTTCCACCCCGTAAGGGGTAGATTTTTTGACAACCCTGATACACCTTTACCTTTATTTCAGGTCTTAAATATAAATACCGAGTTTCAAGTTAATCGAACCGTGTGATATGTCTTTCCATACAATTATTTCCCCCCACAAAATTCAACACCTCCTTTAAAAGGTTGTTTTCGAAAATGTATGTTTATGGTCGTTTTATTTATTAAGAAAATATACGGGTCAATTTTCAAGTTTATTGATCAAAGGAAACATAATTTTGATATAAACTGTGACCCCTTTTCACCCCAAAAGGAGTTTATTTTTGAAAAAATATTCAATCATCCTTCCCTAAAACTTAAAAAAACCCCTTTTGCCGTAAGGGTTACATTTGAATAAACCCAAAACATGTAAGGATTTATATTCTGTGAGTATTAGGTATATATAAAATACTGAGTTTCGAGTAAATCGGACCACGCGATAAAATTCTTCCATAACAACTTTAACATCCAACAATTTTTATTCCCCTTTATAAAAACAAAAAATTACTAACCCTATAATTTACTTAGGTTAGTATTTGTGCCAAGTTTCAGGTTTATTTACTAAAGGAATAAGATTTTTCATACAAACAAAATCCCCCCTTTCGCCCCCTTAAAGGTAGAATTTTCAAAAACGTACGTAGCGGATGCCTACGTCATAATAAGTATCTATTACCAAATTTCAACCCAATCCGTTCAGTGGTTTGAGCTGTGTGTTACCAGTCAGTCATGGTTTCCTTTTTGACTACCCTTTTTTACCCCGTTAGGGGTAGATTTTTGAAAAACCCTGATACACGTTATTCAATATTTTTGGTAAAAAGTATAAATACTGAGTTTCGAGTTAATCGGACTGCGAGTTAAAATTCTTCTATACAAACTTTGACATTCCCCAATCCCCCTTCGGGGACATCCACCACAACATCCACCAATCCCCCTTTAAAAAAACTAAAAATGGAAAACTTTATGATTTACTTAGGTAAGTATTCGTGCCAAGTTTCAAGTTTATCAACTTTATTATTTCTACTCAAAAACAATATTTTGCGAATGAACAACTTCAATACAAAACTTTATCCCTCTTTATTGCGTAAAAATAAAGCCACATTTGTCACATGAATTTGACCGATTGCAAATTTGACCCGACGAAACCCTGCACAAACCTTACTGCGAGCAACTACTCCTTACTCTTTGAAGGTACATCGACACTTCGACACACATGTCTAGGTATGTACGACCCTGAGGGCGCAGCAAGTGGCGCCATCTAGCTTTGTTATGAAGTTACTGGAATCACCAAAAAAGGTCGGATAGGAGTGACATTGACTGGTGACAGTCACTCTAGCAGAGCGCCGCATCAATGGTGCGTGGCAGCTGTCTTCGGATGACAGAAGATGATGTCAGGGGGAGACGCTGTCGTACCATGTCCTCAACAAATTGGTTCGACGAATATTCATTGAAGCTGCTGAACCACTAATACGATGACCACTTCTGCGGAGATAAATCGTCTACCTAAGATTATTTATAATTTATTTAGTAAAATATTTTTTGGTTAAAAGATGTACCCAAATTGATTACGTACAATATGTTCTACGTAAAAAGGGGTAGTTAGGCTAAACACGCACCGGAAGTGACACGTAGAAACATGGCTAATTAGCTAAGTTTTCTTCGTCTTGTCTTATTTTTGCTCCCGATAAATACGACACGCCGTCCTACTTCCACGTGCCATCTAATAGTTTGACATTGTGCCATTTTTGAAGATCGAATGGTGGGTGGTAACATAACTACGTCTTTTTACTTGTATCTAATATCATTGATTGCGTAGGTGTTGAAACTGAAACTACTCTACTAGTCTCAAATTAAAAGGCTTTAAAGGACTTTACATTTCTAACCATATTTCATAAACAAAATAACGCATTATACAGGAGCTCAACATAAATTCGCCGAACAAAACCTAAATTTGAGGTTTTTTTTAATAAATTTAAAATGAGACCTTTTTTCTAACGAAATACAAACGTAAGAATTATTTAGCGCTAAAAAACTTTTAAAAAGATTTTTCTTGCAAAATACTGCTTAATTATGTTAAAGAGGCGTCCCTGAAATTCAGAATAGCCTAGTTTAAGTGGCAGACATCCATTTATATTCAGTTTTAATGTTGTAACTGAAAATATAAAGCAAAAAGCTTCGACGGTCGCTTAGCTCTTTTTGAGTTACTACATTATTAAAATGTGTTTCTGCAAGTTTAAATTATTGTTTTCATGTAAAACTTCGTGTCACACAGATTAGCTGACTTTCAAATTCAGTTTGTTGTTTGTTTCAATGTAAATGTCTACGGTAATTCAGTTTGTTTTTGTATTATTTATCAAATCTCTTTATAAGAGCTTTATTTTTTATATTCCTTGTCTTATAGTAAGTTTGTATATGGCATATATATGGCATATTGGGACGCCACCGCCTCCACGTCAGGTACGATATGGCCGTCCTCCATTATATCGTTCGAATAAAACCAGTTAATACTAATTGAGTAACACACTTTCCATCACCATCTGAATGATTTTGAAGGATATTGCTAATTCGTTGCTTCATTATTATGTTCGAATAATTTGGCTGCTCAACAACGTAAATAACGCAATGAATGTTTTTGAATTGTCAAAATGAAAGCTAAAAGCAAAGCTACTGTGAGTGTAATACGCAATTACTACACGGGTGTGAAGAGTATCCTGCCTATCTATTCTGTAAAGATCTCACCGTGTTAACTAAGGCGAAGTGAGATGTCATTGACGTTTTTCACGTTTTTGACAGGTCCCTTCAAGCTCGATTCCCCTTAGTTATCACGGTGAGATTTTCACAATAGGTGGTAGGCTTAAAATTAAAGATATAATTATGGACCCTATCGGGCACAGCATAGTAGGAGAGAGGAGGAAGAGCGATTTGTGTTTATATTATTAATACAAGCTTGCCTAGTTTAAGTGTAAAATCCTATTCTCTTGAGTGTCGTAAAAGGAGACTTACTCATACGAGAGAATGGGCAGCAGCGTTCTCTATGTATTTTAACACCCCCCCCTCCCCCCCCTCTTTCGGAGGGCCTATGTCCACCGGTGGACGTCTTTCGACTGGAAATGATGATGAAGAAGTTTAGTATAAAAACGACTAAATTGAATATTCAAATTATACAGGGTGTTTGGTGCATCGTGTGCCAAATTAAAATGGTCGACTGAAGGGGTCATCCGCTAGCCTTTCAAACCCCTTAACACCCCTCATGCTCTGTGGATCTTTTTTTTCTTTTTTCGTTTTCCAAAAAAAAGACCCAAATTTTACATTCAAATACAGATTTAAAAAAAAATATAAGGCGTAGACTCTGAATTTTAATTTTATTTCGATGTGTATTGTTTAAGAATACTTTTAAATACAAAATTAGTGATATTAGTCACCTAGTTTTTTTTTTAATTCACTCGCAAAGGTAAAACTTAAATTAAAGCTGTACATGTTACAGCTATTTATAAGGCTACAAAAAAAAAACCAAAAGCGACCGGGATCTTCCAACTCCAATTGTGAATCGAGTCACCTAAGGCTAATATTCAAAATTATGATTTAAAAAAAAATCTCTTAAATGATACCTGTCAAACCTATAAATCTGCTATCTCATTCTTATGGTTAGGTAAATTCGTGTCTCATATCTGTATCTTTGGGTATGCAAGAAAGAGATAGAAGATAGATTTTACTGTGAAAGAGTGAGAAAACAAATTTTACCTCTTTCTCAAGTAACAGTTCCGCAATAAATATTTTTTCATTAGAATTTGGAATGTAGTTTTATGTGACTTGATTCACAATTCTAGCAAATTCACAAAGTTGTTAAAATACTTTTATGGCATGTGGCACATCATTAGAAAGAGGATAGACTGGAGAATTAATGAGGGAGTTGGAAGATCCCGGTCGCTTTTGGTTTTTTTTTTGTAGCCTTATAAATAGCTGTAACATGTACAGCTTTAATTTAAGTTTTACCTTTGCGAGTGAATTAAAAAAAAAACTAGGTGACTAATATCACTAATTTTGTATTTAAAAGTATTCTTAAACAATACACATCGAAATAAAATTAAAATTCAGAGTCTACGCCTTATATTTTTTTTAAATCTGTATTTGAATGTAAAATTTGGGTCTTTTTTTTGGAAAACAATAAAAAGTCGATAAAAAAAAATCCACAGAGCATGAGGGGTGTTAAAGGATCTGAAAGGCTAGCGGATGACTCCTTCAGTCGACCATTTCAATTTGGCACACGATGCACCAAACACCCTGTATATCAACTACAAGTTTGTTCTTCAATTTAGGAAAATTCATAGGGTGTATCTTAAAGTAGCATTTAGTCTGTATTTCATACAAATCGGTCCTCTATTTAAAGTTATTTTTTAACTGAAAAGTTAAGTTGGTCCAACAATCCGGAATTGGAAATTAGGATAGCCGAGCGAGCACAGCTTAGGGACCGAACCCTCAGAGCGCGAGTCCTTCTCACACCTGTCCGGTTCTTTTTAAATAAATTAAATAGGTTTTTATGATTCTAAATTTCTTACTGAAAATAATAATTAATCATTTTTAGTAATAAAATTATGACCATTCATTGTAATATCTAATCTAGAGCTGCCACATGACCACGTAGATAATATCTACATGTTAGAAAGTTTATTTTCTGACTTTAAATGTAATAACTTTTGACCGAGTAGACCGATTTTAATGAAATAAAGAAATGTTAACTAAATGTTACTTCAAGATACAGACTATGACTATATTTCCAATCCTACAAAAAAAAAAACAGTATTACACGTGAAATTTAAAATCATCTTTTATTTTATCCCATTCGGGGATGATTTTACAAAAACTCTGAAACACTTAATTCTTTATTTCTTAACAAAAGCATAAATATGAATTTTTATATCCCTTTGGTGGTATGAGGGACAGGGTGTAAAGTTCATGGGTTGTTCCCTGGACTGGGAAAGATGCGTTCTGTTCGTTCACAGTGTAGACGAACAGAACGCAACATTCCCAGTCGTCTGCACCTCGTTTCATGTCTAGTTTAAGAGTGAAAGAGAGAAAGAAATTTTAAATTAAATAAATGATTGTAACTTTAAAACTTTTTACATATTAATTGCATTTAAACTGGTATTGATACAATACCCAATGTGTAAAATTAAAATGTGAAACATTCTTATGCTATACATTTAGTATAAAATACGCAAAAAAGCTTTTGATTTACTAGGTATGTACTTTTTAAAGTATTTGCCTTACTAAAGTAATAAAGCTAAGTACATAATATTTTAAAAGTATGTTTATATATAAGGAAATACTATCATCATATTTTCTTTATTACCTCTTAGACTAGACGTGAGATGACGGAGTGTGGACGACTGGGAATAATGCGTTCTGTTCGTCCACAGTGTAGACGAACAGAACGCAACATTCCCAGTCGTCCGCAGTGTGGACGACGGGGTGTGGACGAGCGGGAATGACTCAAGTTCATTCATCCACCATAGAAAAGGGAGGATCCTCCGCCTAGACGGGTGTTGTCAGGACGTAGTATATATGCTAGTTGCGCGGTAAACTCTGCTTGCGAGATGCAGGATTTGCGTGACGTCAGTGTGATGCGTAGTTCGCACGTGGCGGTGTTGATGCCGCTACATCCCTAAGTTAAGAAATTCTGGGTTTCTCCATACAAACTTTTATCCCCTAAAAGGGGTGACCTTTTGAGGATTACTTTTGAGACAAAAAGTAGCATAAATGTCCTTCTCCAGGAGGCCATCTATCTCTGTGCCATATTTTATCGAAATCCGTTCAGTGGTTTAGGCGTGAAGTGGTAGACAGAGTTACATTCGAATTTGTAATATAAACTGTATGGATTATTAGCAATAGTTATTGTGAGTACATAAATTCATAATAGTTAGTAGTATTTTTTTTGAGAATTTTATTTAATTGTTTTATTCCATTATAAGGATAAGGACCGTCTATAGTACGGTAAAAGCCTCCTCCATTTGTCTCCATCTTGTTCTATCTCTAGTTAGTCTGGTCCGTGTTTTTCCTATTAATCCTTATAATAGTCGTCACTCCATCTCTTGTTGGGTCTAACACGTCTTCGCTTTCTGTTGATAGGATACCAGTTTGTTATGGTTTGGGTCCATCTGTCATCGCTAACTCTTTGTAAATTCTAGCCCATTTCCATTTTAGTGTTAGCGTTTGTTTCAATACGTCTTCAACTTTGGTTTATTGTCGTATCGAGCTGTTTCTGACTCTATCTCTTAGTTTGTGACCCATATAGTTTCTCTCTATTGCTCTCTGGCAAACTTTATTTCTATAAAAAAAAAAAAATTGTAGAGTCCATGTTTGGCAGGCATAATTATGTTATACACGGCATCAAGCAGATCTCCAAAGCGTTTGTCTTTAAGTAAGAAAGATGTATACTTTGAAGATTTCTTTCATAGCTCAGTACTTAATTCCATGTGATCTTTACTCTTCTGTCTATTTCCAACTTTGTGCAGTCCTTGGTAGAAATTAAGTATCCTCGATAAACATTCGTTGAACCATTCAAGGGGTGTAGAATTTAGAGTTATTGTTGTTTCTGTGCAGTTCGTCATAACTTTAGTTTTACTTTGGTTCACTTCAAGCGCCATATTTTTACTTTCTTCATTGAGTGTCTTTAACTCGTTTGGGTTTTCGGATAGTAAGAAAAGGTCGTCAGTAAGTTGTAAATGGGATAGGTTTTGTCCTATATGGACAAAACCTATCCCATTTACAACTTACCAGTTCAGATCCACTTCGTTCCAGGTTATTCTATTAAAGGAACATACTATAAAATAATAGTAGCATTTTATTTTATTGATTTCCTTTAAAAAGAAAATTATTGTTACCTTAATTAAAGAATACTGAGATAACTAACACGAGTGGTTAATCTTCGACGAATGGTTAAGTTTTTTGTTTTGCCCGCCTGTCTAAATTCCTACTCAATCTCTAACTCTAAGCATTTATTTCAAATTAACCAATTACAGGCACTTTTGAATCGTCAAGGGGTCGGTCAGTCCCCTACGTATGTAACCCAATAATGTATTTGTTAATAAAAAGTTAGCAAATAAGTTCTAAGTATATATTTTTCCAAGGCAAGTTTTTACTTTAACGCACAAGCAGCATTGCTCATTCCTTGCCAGAGTTGCGAGTTTGTCCGATAGGTAGCCCTGGCACACAGGCATCTGAAGGAACACGGGTGGATTTTAGTCAGTAAAAGTCTGACACGCTCTGCCGCTCCGCCCAGAGCGGAAGAAGTTATTTGATAATTTCCCAACCAAAAAAAAAAGCATTGCTCGTTCACCTAGATCTAGAATAATCGATTAATCGCGTTTACGACACTAACTCGATTTGCATTGCGTAAATATCATCATTAAGTTGCCTAGCTTTTTCCCAATTATGTTGGAGTCGGTCCAGTCTAACCGGATGCAAATGAAAACCAGTATTTTACATGGAGGCATTCTGACCTCCACAACCCAGTTACTGGGTAATACGATACCCCTTGGTAAAACTGACTGACTGAGGCATGGAGGGTTCTTGGTATGTAAAGATAGTCACCCATCCACGGACCAACCGCGGCAAGCGTAGCTTAACCTGATCGATCGACCCGTGTGGCTGTTATTAATAAACCACGAGCCCCTCATTTGGATTACGTAAACATGGATTATTATAATAATGTAATTATGCCAACATGTTTACAATGATATATTTATAAGAAACTAGCTTTGGCCTTCGGTTTCGCCCGCGTGGATATCGGAAAATATCCCACGGGAACGTACTACCAGGATTAAAATTACCCATGTGTTAATCCAGGTTATAAACTATTTGAGTGCCAAACAAGCAAATCCGTTCAGCCGTTTTTGGGCCAATCCGGAACATACATCCAGACAATCAGACAAACGGACAAAAATTCTTCGTTACTTAAAATTATATTATAAGTAAAAAGACGTAGATAGGTTACATACTCAACATTCGATATTCAAAAACGGCACAATGTCAATGTAATTATCGGGAGCAAAAAGGAGACAAGTCGAAGAAAATGTGGTTAATTAGCCAAATTTTGACGTGCCTGAGCGTGATAGCACGCTCCGCAAGAGGCACGTCAAAATTTATTACTAAATCTATGTACCTTTTTAACTTATTACCTATATCATTGGTTACTATTTTATTATAATATGTATAGATTATGTCTATGCCTAACAAATAGTTCGACTAGCTGTAATAACCTAATAAGAAACACTTATTTTTTGTAATTCTTTCCAAATGAATACTAGGTTGATTTTCTCACATAAATAAGTACCTACCTATCTTCAAGGTATTCATTAAAGAGAGTAAACACCAATATCCCTAAACGATAATCGCCGTTGGACACAGCTGGAAATCGCCAGAGCGATTTATTTATAGCGTAAAGGCGACTCACGCGCCATCATAAATTAGTATATCTTTGGAAGAGCGCGCGCGCGCGCGTCTCGCTGTTTTCAAAATAAGCATTCGAAATATGAATCGGATTCCGATAATCGATGTTGGAAATGCGAATTGTATATCGGTTAAATTCGATTGTCATTTGAATTGGGGTTCAAATTTTAAACGTTCCGTTTTCGTGAGTTTTTGAATTTGTGCTCGTGCTGTGTTTTTTTTATGAAGTGGATTTTGTTTTATGAGGTAAATATTATCTTATATTTTTTTCCATTTTAATCTATTAAGATCGTAATTGATTTCACAATAATATTTGTAAATGTTTTACACAATCAAGTCATTACCTTGTCACGATTGTTTCCGGTATTTTCTTATCGAAAACTAATTTTCAAACCTGGGAAAATTCTAGTGTAAAACTTGAATCATACAGTGGAAAAACCTGTAGTTTTATGTACCGTTAAAACTATACTAAAATACATTGTTTGCTGTAAGAACTTTACATTTTAACGCTAAATCACTGTTACACTTTACACATAATATGCCTTCAGAGGCTTTTGAAGTCGAAATATTACAATACAGTCTATTGTGGTTTTAGTAGAACAATTTATAATAACTAGGAGTTATGAATAACTAACATTAGGCGTACAATGAATGCCTAGTAGTGAAATCTATTGTGAACTATTGAAGTGCGTAACATTTCTATAGATATTTACACTCGATACACAATTTTGATCGTATTCATAACACATTTCAATAATTCATTACATCTTTGATAATAATACAACGTAAACGTACCTACTAACTAAATACTGCCTTATAACCACGGTGTGAGGTATACTCAAGTACTTCGGGCCGATATGAGTGAAAAATATTACCAAAAGAGTAGGAACGTTTTCTTAATTTTACTGCATTTTGTCATGAACTTTATCGCGCAATGAGCACAACTTTGGCATTACAAAGTAACTATTTAACTTTAACTGACTTCTAAAAAGACATAAAATGGATTTTGCACGCCTCACAACGCGTGTGAGAGTGCTCTACTCTTGACATGTCACCTTGTCAATATTTTCTAACCAAAAATCGTTTATATTCTCTAAATTATACATGGAATTCATATTAGCAGGGAAGTTTTAAGAACTGGAGACTCGACATTATAAGGTTACTTTATGTAGGAGTTTATCTAAATATTCTTCTACAAGTTTCCTTTCAACCTTCGGATGAGCCCTATTGATTTTCGTTATCAAACTCATTAACCGTTCAATAGATATTAACAAAAACCGATTAGATTTTTTCTGTAATATTTATCGTCAACATGTTTCTGTCTGTGAGGCGTGCACTTTTGGATTATCCAAATTTTAAAGTTATAGTGATAAACAACAAAAACAACGAATTATTGCAATGTGTTATTTTGCCAATCAAAAATCAACATCATTTTTTTTTATTTCACATAAACCTACATGGGCACTTTTGAAACGTCAGAAGCTAGGTGCACGGTTCCAATTGGTCGTTTCGTATGGAAAAGAGCCGGCAAGAAACTCCACGGTTACTCTTTTAAAAAAGTGGGCTTTAACAATGTTTCCAAGTTACAGTGTTAATAGTTATGGGAGGACAGTGTAGGCCCGTCAACAAGTACCAAGTACTTAACAAAATAAAAGATAGTTTACAAAGCTACAGTCTATTAAGCCTACAACGTTCTCACATTTACAAATTAAAAAAGAATCTATATAAAATATTACTAAAATAATAAAAATAAAAACCTACATATTTAAACCAAATGACAACATTGTCATTACAACTGTAATACACTGTACAACTGTGTGTACAAAACTGAATAAATATTCTGTCCACAAGTCACAAATAAATATTTTAAATTAAAATTGTAGGTTATGTCAAAGTATGTAAAAAAAAAAGAAAAATAAATCTATGTTATTTTTTAAGGCAAGGGCTAATAGTGCTTTTCGTAACAAAAATTACTGTCATAATATGCAGCATTAATTAACATTTATTTGTATGACAGCCAGTCATCCATGATATGCATGGCTACCAACTCACATCTCAACTAAAGGGAGTGAATCTAACGATTGATTATCCTATTGCATTTTCTGTCATGAGCATTGGCAGGTTTGTTTTAAGCTAAGTTTGCAGGGATGGTACAAAAGGGCTGTAAGTCACATCGCATTTTCTGTGCATATAGTATTTTTTTTCATCTCCAAATGAAAATAAAACATCATGTTACTTAAATACTCTTACAGTAAATAGGTACATTCCATTACTTATTCATTCATGTGCAGAATCAGTTATCTATCTAGTACATGACAGTTTATTGAATCTATTTTTGTGAGCTGAAAATGCAAGTTTTTCACTAAAGTCACCGTCTAAACTCATTTATTATTTACGCCCCAAATGTATTACATTCGTCTGCAGAAAATAAATAAAAGTAATGTTACGGGTTATTTCGCTTTTTATTAATTTAGTCAAATGTGAAAGACACTGAGAAAAATATTTTTAACTTCAAGCGAATAAAGTTTTTTTTTCATAAAGTGGTCGTATTTTTGCGAATAAATGTAAACATTGAAAACTATAACCTTTTTTTTTAATTGGCAGTATGGCTGTAACGTGTAAAAAATAATACATATAATGCTATATAATATAACGCTTTATTTGCACGTTTTCTGCCGTAGTTTCTTTAGTACAGTAGAGTTTGTTCTGCCAAATTATACCTACCTACTGTTAAAATGACTAAGGTACTTTATGACAGAATTCTTCCAACTTCTAATTTTCTCACATCGATTTTTACGACAGCATCATTAGGATCGTGTATAATGCAAAAAAATTACTCAGTAAGGATGGTAGAGGCTCCCCTTTTGTCTAATACAAATATACCTTTCACATATATTTTTTACACCAAGGCCTATCCTAGTTAATAAAATCTTTTTTTTGGCACAGTTTTGTTCAAAATCTATCCATCTATAAATACTGTGCCTAATATAAGAGAGGATGTGTCGAATTGAACAGGTGAGTCCCCTCCGTCGGTCGTGCGACCCGAAGGCCCGTAGTATCATTACTCTGTAAATCGCACACGCAAATTGATCCTGGCCTGACTCATGGGTTTCAATGGATGTATCTTTCATGCTGGTTGTTATTGGAGGGTCGGTACAAATTCTAGAATTAAGAGGTGTAGGAGAATAGATTGTGGCGTGGAGAAAAGGAGAGTCAGCATGGTTGCAAGGACCACTCAGGGAATGTATTAAATTAGCAACTTAGTAATTGCTTTATCACTGTTGACAAAAACGTCCAATAAATTAGGGTTTTCTTGAAAATTCACAAGTAGGTCACCACAAGAAAAATAAAAACGAGCGAGCCTTACAGTAGCAGCATATTGTGTAACATCTGACATCTCACCTTGGTAATAAGCAACTGAGCAGCGATATAAATTAACCTCAAAATTTAAAAAAGCTAAATACAGAAATATTCATTTGAATAATTATTCATTACTAGTGGTCGCCCACTGGTCGAAATTTGACCCCCTCTACTTACTATCTATATATTACTTACTAATTCCATGCTATTATGAAGAACCTACTTACTAATTCCATGCTATTAAAAAGTACGTAGTAAGTATTATATAATTATCTTCAATATTTGCTATTGTACCTACCACTGCTTGTCTCTGCATCACCCAAAGGTTGACTGGTAGAAAATGCCCATGGCATTAAGTCTGCCTCTGTACATTTGTGTGTTTAAAGTATTAAATAAATATTTCATGCTCAAGCTGTCAGTTCCTGCTACACACTTCCGTCCCTTTTCACAAAATCACTCCCACAGTAAGCGAGAGGATAGATGTTACACATAAAAAAAATGAAAATTCACACCACCAGTTGGCGCCACTTTGACAAGAGGACTTCCGTTTCGACAAAGAACATGAAATATATGATGACGTTCATCATTCAGTCACAACTAAAGAAAACAGGCGCTTTGACACTTTTGATAGGTGCCCGCACCGGACGTCTCAGTGCTGCCACCTAGTGAACGGAATTTCAGAAAACCCTCATTGAATCTTCATTTAAGATGAAACTATCTAACTGCCACATAGCAAAGTTAGACTTTTACGTTTTATGACGTGCAAGTGACATTGAACCTTAGGGGGGAAAAGCAATTACGAGCTCAACTATACTTTAGCAAAGGCCTTATAAGGGCTGATTTCACCAATGAAACTAAACGTGATCAGCACATCTAAACCGCGTTCAAGAGCTGTCAGTGTTATCATTGTTGGGGAGTATTGACACTGACAGCTCTTGAATGCAGTTAAGATCGTGTTATCAGCCCTAAGTGTGAAACTATTGATATTTGAATCTTACCAGAAACGGGTCTTAATTAATTTCGTAAACATAATCATCTAACATTCGATATCACTATTGCGTGTTACATACTAACACCGGTGACTATGTTTGTTTAACTTCTGACGTCCCTGTAATGAATACCACAGTTCAAATAAATTATATTATTAAATTTAAATAAATAATGCAATCAAGGTTTTTGGTTAAAGAAACCGAAAATCGGTCCACTTTTCAAAAGCAAAACTATTCAATGATTGCTCTAAACTCCCGGAAAATCACAAAGCAAATATTAACAGAAAAATAAAGATACAAGGTAGAACAAGAAGTATTAACACACTTCAGACCGATTTCTATAGGCGGATCGTCGCTTAGGGCCACTAGACTAGCGTGGCGGTGCTTGAAACACGTTCCGTATCGCGATGTGAAGTGGCCGCGTATTAACGTACACTTCCAGTTATTTTCCGTCGGATTTTTTAAAGGTTGCTGTGAAATGAGGGATGTGGAATTATGGTGATTGGATTTGAGTTGAGGTATGATAGACGTTGTTAAGTGGCAGTGAGCAGAGCTCATTGCTCGCAGAACAGATGGCCGATGAGGCCTAAAGGTTTTGGAGTGGTGACGGCGGCGGCGTGCCGGAAAGCGTAATGTTGGAAGACCTCCACAAGGTGGACAGATAACCTTGTAAAGGCCGCAGGAATCCGCTGAATGAAAGAAGCATAGAACCGGTCGATGTGGCGATGCCTGAGGGATGGTGATGATGAGGGGCTTATGTTCAGCAGTGGACGTCTTTGGGCTGAAATAATGATAATGAGATGTTCTTTGTTTCATCATTTAATCACACTATCAGCTTAAAATGTTCCCACTGCTAGGAGTTACAGCTCCTCAGAGTAGACCATAATCCACGTGGGCCTGGTAAGTGATGGTAGACGTCATTTGGATTAGGTAAAATACATAGGTACCTTGGTTTTCTAAATAACTTTCTTGTAGGTATATGACTGAAATGGAAAGAGTTTTACGTACCTGAGTTCTTGCACAAAAGTAGATAATTATCAAAGTAGGTTTTTAGGTGGGCAATAAATACATAACATATCGCCAGTTATGTTTAAGTCTCATGTAATAGGGGGCGAGCCTATTGCCATTAACCGGGCACAAATCCAGATTCCGGGTTGCTTCTGAGAAATTCCTAATGGAAAATCCCAATATCACTTTGCCCGACCTGGGAATCGAACCCGGGACCTCATGCTCAGCAGTCGTGCCTGCGACTACTAGACCAACGAGGCAGTCCGAGGGTAATAAAAACGTACGAATAAAGAATCTCATCCATTTTTGAAGTAAAAAAAAAAAAAATGGTTAATTGCAGAAACTTGTACAACTTTTACAGTAAATCTTACATAGGGACCTCCTTTTAAGTAAATGATATACCTGTGCTAGGAGATAGTCTGAAAGTAAATCACCAGACACTGTAATTCTGTGAGTTAAAAAACATAAACAATTTTTCATAGAGAATTTATGTGCATTCTTGTTTTAAATCCAGAGTAATAGGAAAAATTATAGAGACATTTATTTCAGTAACTTTTTCTTTTCTCACATATTCCCGACGCTGTTATTAATTTAATCATCGTTGGTGGTCTTAAACAGTTGACTGACAATCTGTCACTAATTACGAACGAGTGTGAGACATAAACATAACATGTTATGTCTACCATACATCCACATTGTAATAATCCATGTTGAACATACTTTATTGCTTATTGATGAACTAATTTCATGGATATACACATACGTACATAAACTCACGCCTTCTTCCCATGGGGGTAGGTAGAAACTACAGAATGCCAACTTCTACGATCCTGACATAATCCCTTTGCATGGACATCTTCGTAATTTATGTGTAAATTGAATTATTGGCATTCTAAGCCGTCTAAGGTCAAACTGCAGAAATAGATGATTTTGAAGCTGCGTTACTTTTTCTTTCTAACATAGGGCGAAATAGGCATAGATCAAAATTATATTCGTGAAAAAAATAAATATTTTATAAATACACATCACTCCTGTATTCTCCGAAGGGTTAGGCAGGGGTGCACCTAGATGGAGGCGAAAGTCCTCGCGCACATTTGGGTGTGGCGCGAAGAGGCGAAACTCCGGGGCATAACTCCGCTGCCGCAAGAAATCGCGGCACAGCGGACGGAGCTCCGGAGGGATCTCATGGCGACATGGAGAGTGCGATTGTCGCAACCCAGCGCTGAGCACGCCACAATTGTGGCAATAAGTCCCCTCTTTGAGGAGTGGCTGGAGACGCGCCACGGCGTCCTCACCTTCCGCCTGACGCAGGTCCTCACCGGACATGGATGTTTCGGGAGGTTCCTGTTTAGGATTAAGCGGGAGGAAACGCCCGGGTGTCACCACTGTGTGGATCGCCCGGAGGACACGATGGAGCATACGGTGGAGGTCTGCCCAGCTTGGGCGGAACACCGCCGTGTCCTCACGGAGGCGGTCGGCGGCGGCGATCTCTCGCGTCCGGCCCTGGTTCAGGCTATGGTTCGGAGCGAGAGTGCATGGGAGGCCGTCACCTCCTTCTGCGAAGCAGTTATGCTAGCGAAGGAGGAGGCGGAACGCGTGAGGGTGAGACAAGGTTCGCGCCCTCGCGCCCTTAGTCGCCGCAGGAGACGCCCCGGGCGTCGGGAGTCGCAAGCCGATTTCCGGCCACCGTAGGCGCGGGCCTGCGGACGGTGAGCGATGGGTAGCTCGCCGTCCGATAAGGACCAGGCCCGGGTCGACGGCGCGTTGTGTTCCACGCGCGCCTCAAAGAGATGTCAGCACAAACTGACGGGGTCCGTTAGGACCAATGCCAATGGGTTGCGAGTTTGTCCGAAAGGGATATCGTGGCCCTGGCACACAGGCAACGGAAGGAACACGGGTGGGTTTTAGTCAGTAAACGTATGACACGCCCTCCCGCTCCGCCCAGAGCGGGAGATGTTATTTGATAATTTCCCACCCCAAAAAAAAAAAAAAGGGGTGCACCTAGAGTACATCCACATTACGTCAGTTATGTTTAAGTCCCATGTGATAGGGAGCGAATCTATTGCCACAAACGGGCATAAAACCACTGGTTATAAAAGAACTGGGCTGCTACTGAGAAATTCCAGATGGAAAATCCCAATAGCACTTTGCCCGACCTGGGAATCGACCCTAGGACCTCATGCTCAGCAACAGTGCTCGTGACCACTAGACCAACGAGGCATAATTTTCTAAATAAACTAACGAAATCTAATCCTGACAATGAGCAAGTCAAACACAGTAAGGCACTTCATAGAAAACCTTTTACTTTCCCTAAAAATAAAGCCAATCTTTCAAAACACCTTTTACACAATTCCAGTCTTGCATATTGGACTCTTAAGCTTCATTTTAGATAGACAAGCTAAAAAACTCTCACTAATGGAACAAAATACTCTAATATAAATCCCTCTTACATTTAAACCTAAACAGGGTTTTAAAACAATATTGTCCGCACAAAGACGGATTTGTCACGTTTTAAGATAAATCTAAAGACACTCGGGGCACGGAGTAGGTAGACATAGAAGGCCGGCTCCATTCAACGAGCGAAAGGGCATGCACACATATTCGTAGACACGCATCTACGCACAGGGAGTCCAAGCGTACATACTCATAGACACGCGTCTACGCGCAGGGAGTCCAAGCGTACATACTCATAGACACGCGTCTACGCGCAGGGAGTCCAAGCGTACATACTCATAGACACGCGTCTACGCGCAGGGAGTCCAAGCGTACATACTCATAGACACGCGTCTACGCGCAGGGAGTCCAAGCGTACATACTCATAGACACGCGTCTACGCACAGGGAGTCCAAGCGTACATACTCATAGACACGCGTCTACGCGCAGGGAGTCCAAGCGTACATACTCGTAGACACACGTCTACGTACAGGGAGTCCAAGCGTACATACTCGTAGACACGCGTCTACGCGCAGGGAGTCCAAGCGTACATACTCATAGACACGCGTCTACGCGCAGGGAGTCCAAGCGTACATACTCGTAGACACGCGTCTACGCGCAGGGAGTCCAAGCGTACATACTCATAGACACGCGTCTACGCGCAGGGAGTCCAAGCGTACATACTCATAGACACGCGTCTACGCGCAGGGAGTCCAAGCGTACATACTCATAGACACGCGTCTACGCGCAGGGAGTCCAAGCGTACATACTCATAGACACGCGTCTACGCACAGGGAGTCCAAGCGTACATACTCATAGACACGCGTCTACGCGCAGGGAGTCCAAGCGTACATACTCGTAGACACACGTCTACGTACAGGGAGTCCAAGCGTACATACTCGTAGACACGCGTCTACGCGCAGGGAGTCCAAGCGTACATACTCATAGACACGCGTCTACGCGCAGGGAGTCCAAGCGTACATACTCGTAGACACGCGTCTACGCGCAGGGAGTCCAAGCGTACATACTCATAGACACGCGTCTACGCGCAGGGAGTCCAAGCGTACATACTCATAGACACGCGTCTACGCGCAGGGAGTCCAAGCGTACATACTCGTAGACACACGTCTACGTACAGGGAGTCCAAGCGTACATACTCGTAGACACGCGTCTACGCGCAGGGAGTCCAAGCGTACATACTCATAGACACGCGTCTACGCGCAGGGAGTCCAAGCGTACATACTCATAGACACGCGTCTACGCGCAGGGAGTCCAAGCGTACATACTCATAGACACGCGTCTACGCGCAGGGAGTCCAAGCGTACATACTCATAGACACGCGTCTACGCACAGGGAGTCCAAGCGTACATACTCATAGACACGCGTCTACGCGCAGGGAGTCCAAGCGTACATACTCGTAGACACACGTCTACGTACAGGGAGTCCAAGCGTACATACTCGTAGACACGCGTCTACGCGCAGGGAGTCCAAGCGTACATACTCATAGACACGCGTCTACGCGCAGGGAGTCCAAGCGTACATACTCGTAGACACGCGTCTACGCGCAGGGAGTCCAAGCGTACATACTCATAGACACGCGTCTACGCGCAGGGAGTCCAAGCGTACATACTCGTAGACACGCGTCTACGCACAGGAAGTCCAAGCGTACTCGCGACTGGCATTTGTTTGAGATCTCCATACGTACGCGTCTGTGTGCGTGCGCCAGTTATCGCTCGTTATAAGGAGTAGGCCTTCTGTATCAATATATTCTGTGCTGATAGCCTGTTTTTCTTGGCGTCGGCTAATGGAACGAATTAAGTCGAATTTTCAGAGAAACATTTTATTATGTCACATTATGTTTCAAAACGTTTTAATGGTCGAAAAATGGGGTTTGTTTTTGTGGTTTTTGAGGGTAGTGAAAATTCTGTGAAAAGACACAGTCGTTCTAAGGTAATTTTTCTCAGAACCCGTAATTAAAAGCCAATTGATATACATTATTGTTTCGCTTTTTTGTCGATCTTTGACACTTTCAATTAAGGTCGTTCTGAAATTAAAAATTATAACTTTTAGCACAAGTATCTACAAAAGTAACAGTTTGTTTTTTAAACTGATCGTGTGTTTAAAAAGCTCATATATTTGTACGTCGTGATTATTAAATTGGTTACGACACATTAACATGAATAAATAATCTGTGAAGAAGTGAACAGTAAATAAATCCTTATGATTTTTATTATAAATAATGGAACAATCATTTGATATTGTATTTATATTTTCAGCGACAGCATGTTTTCATGTCAAGGGTAATTTAAATTTCAATCAACTCAGCCGTCCCAGCCACCTTTTTAAGTTCGTTTGGTCGATCTAGCTGGGGGTGTCCCACACTACGCTTGCCGATACGTAGTCCAATCCAGGACTCGTCTGCTCCACCGGCCATCAATCTTTCGACAAACATGGCCAGCCCACTGCCTTTTCAGCTGGCCTAATTTATATTTGAGAAGGTAAAAATACAGCCTCATCAAAACAGCCAACATCTAAATTAGTATTTTCTGTAGGCGTGTCTACGAGTATTTTAGACTTTTCAACACACCTACGCAGTACCAAAATATATTTATATTAGCAAGTGAACACTTGTTTGGATTCATCCCACCAAACTGCGGGCGAGTCACAGTCAAAAATATAATTTAACGGAAACCATAATGTTCAATTAGAATAATTGATGTCGGTTTCCGTTATAAAATAGTTTAATATTTTTTTTACAACGGAATTTCGTGGTATGTTGTGTGTTGTGGTGTATTTACCATGTTACCTACATAGTTTGAAGACTTATAAAGTATTTGGTTTGTAGCATAGTTTGGCCTTACCATTTGTGATGACACGTTCTTTTCTGGGAATGGATAATATCGACTTTGATTTCATAAAAAAACAACGTCTCGTTCTGCCTGTGGCTCCGGTTACGTCATGATACGCCACATTTGTCCAGTTATCATATAAATCCCATTTATTAAGGGGCGACACAATTGCCATAAACTGGCTCACGAACAGATACTGCTCTTCACTAAGAACTTGTTAAGGAATAACCCAATAACACTTTCCCTGACCAAATCAAATCCAACTCAAATCCTCACGTTCAGCAGTCGCTTTTACGACCCCAAGACCAACAAAACAGTCAACAACCGTTATTTCAATCTTAATATTTGCTTACTTTTGTTCGAATTGTTCCTTCTGAACAAGAAACACACACACACATGCATACTTATTTTTGTTACAAGTACGCACGTGGATTACATTATCCGTTAATAAAATATAAGAAGTTATCCGTGCGTCTCGTTTGACGCACGGATGGAGATATATTACATGGAGATATATAATTATCTCAGCAGCCCACAAGTTTGTTGGATGCTGAGATAATATATCCATGTTCTGGTGCACGAATACTTCCTATTGTTTAATTATATGTGAATTTCCGTAGGTGGTAGCCGTGGTAGGTATACGGGTGGTGTGGTAGTTTGAATGTCAAAGTCATGAAACCAATCAGCTGTGTAGTATAAACTCATGAAAGACGGTGGGAGTTCTGTGTTATAAACTAGCTTTTATTATTATAGTGTCTCAATAGTCGAAGCTTGTTATGTTAAGCGATCTGCTTTTCTAACAAGTTGCCAAAGTTGGTTACAGAACTTAGCGATGGAAAATTAAAAACCCACATCAAACGAGTTCTTATAAAAAAAAAATATTATAAAATTAAAGACTAAGTTGAAGACAAGGAAGTTTGGCATTAATTTCTTCTGCATATGTGGCTTCCCTGGTACCTCATTAACAGCAAAACTATGTAAATGTTTAGTAACTGCTCCCAAATTACGATGCTTTTTTTTACATACTTCCTTGACATAATCTTTTCTTTATTTGTCATTATATACCTACAATTTTAATTTCAACGAGGTATTTACTTTAATTAGAAGCCGACCCCAACATAAAATGATAAATGCCAAGCCAAGGATTCCTGTGCCTGCGTCGATAACAATGCCAGTCTGCAGAAGGACAACTTCCGTATTTTTTGGGTTCCGTGCCTCAAAAGGAAAAAACAGAACCGTTATAGAATCACTCGCGTGTCTGTCTGTCTGCCCGTCTTTTACAGCCAGTTTGCTCCGAATCTACTGGACCGATTAAGTTGAAATTTGGTGCACATATGAATTTCTGTAACCCAAACACGAACGTGTAACATAAATATGTACTTTGAATATGAGGGTCACTTTTGGGGATAAAATTTGACAGATAAAATAAAGTTTTTTTTTATCAAATGAAATTAAAATTATTAAGAGGGTCTCAAACATATTTTTTTTTATAATTTCAAAATAAATATGTTTAAATTTAAGAAAATAGGTGAACATTTACTATTCCCCGTTATCTCCGAAACTACTGAACCTAAAAATAATTCGGCAGAGACACGTTTGTCGGAGGTAAGTTTCAAAATCACAATATTTTAAGTCTGTTCTGTTTAAAGTCATCCCAACTATGGAACCCTTCATTGTGCGTCGTCCGACACGCACTTGGCCGGCTTTTTAAAACAGTCGCTCTAAGTTACCTACATGGCTCTAATTTACGATCTAAATTTTTTTGCAAGTTTTTGACATTCATTGGTGGTGAGATCAGATTGCAACTAGAATTTTAACGTTTTTAATTTCGAGAATTAGCTTTCTGGAACCCACTGCGTGATAGCCCTAGCCCATCTGACAGTAAATTAGTTGCTATGTGGTAATCAGCACACCACCTAGGAATAACGTCATCGGAAAATGTGGGTGTAATGTACAACTGTAGTAGCATTTACATGCCCACGGGACACAAACGTAACGTGTTTTTTATTGGCCTTGGCATAGACTGAACTAGAATATTGCTAGGTATATTTTAGTAGGGGATAAAAAAGATAAAGACTGTGACAGACTTAAAATACTGAAGAAAAGAATAGCTGTCGAGTAGGTGATGCTAATGCCCGTCTACGCAAAATCGGCTAAGTCAGAAATTAACTAGAAAACTCTCATAAACTATGGCATATCAAATACATCTTACAACATTAAGGCAGCCACTTAAACCGCTACCGCTATTTTATATTTGACATTAGAATTTTTGTAGATTCTGACATTTTATATTTTATTTTGGCAATTTTAATGATTGTTTTTAGGGTTCCGTACCCAAACGGTAAAACGGGAACCCTATTACTAAGGCTCCGCCGTCTGTCTGTCTGTCCGTCTGTCTGTCTATCTGTCTGTCCGTCCGTCACCAGGCTGTATCTCATGAACCGTGATAGTTAGACAGTTGAAATTTTCACAGATGGTGTATTTTTGTTGCCGCTATAACAACAAATACTAAAAAACAAAATAAAATAAATATTTAAGGGGGCTCCCATACAAGAAACGTGATTTTTTTTGCTCGTTTTTATACATAATGGTACGGAACCCTTCGTGCGCGAGTTCGACTCGCACTTGGCCGGTTTTTTTTATAATTGGTTGGTAGTTTTGGGTTTTAGTCTGTTTGGATAGTATGTAATAAATGGTATGTGATTTGGATGTATGAGTATAGGGCTATGGTCTATTTCTGTTAATTTATATTTGGTAATGGGTGTTATTTACCTGAATTAACAAATAATGTTATTATTCTTAAGTATCTACCTACATATTATTATTATACATACTTATTATTATTATATTTAAATGAATTTATTATTTAAATTTGGTGCAACGTATTTTCAGTTTGCAGCATCACATTTTTGTGCAGATGAGCATGAAACTTTCATTCTAATAAGAAATTCTCAAGTTATACCTAATTTGGCAATCTCAAACCTCTGTCTGTTTATGAAATAATGTAGTTATTAACTTTAATTTAGCCTGTAGAGGTGCACACCACAAACGATCTCTGACTTGTCTTATAATTCTATTAGTTAACCCCTACCCCTTCAATACAATACAACACTATACCAATAAAACTTCAATCAGCAGGACACTAGGCGGGTGCGCACTATTGACTGCACATTAATCATACGGTGACCGCGGCTTCCGCTTGTGTGTACCGGGCTTATTGTTATTAATCGTTCCGGATAACTCAATCGTTTTGTGCTGACTTTTATGTGCGGGGAACTAATGTTTTGGAGGTATGTCGAGCTATGTTTCTATCTAATTCTATGGATTTTCTTTTAGTTGTAGTGTGGCATTGGGGTGAATTCAAAATTCATTTTTATCATTATTTACTCTGTCATCTTCTTCTTTATCACTAAAGGATAGAGCTTTTCATGAGTTCGTAAGGGATACAATAAATGAACCTCCACGTATGTCCATACTTAAGTCTTTCACAATAATATCAGTAGGTAGTATATTCCCATATTACCATCGTCCTATCGATGTATTTTCTAATATTTTTACTTTGAAAATCCTTGCCAGCTCAATTGAGGTAAGTCGAGAGCAGTGATGGCTTAGTGGTATCGAACGCGACTTACCAGTTGAGGTCATAAGTTCGAACCCTGACAGGCGCTTTACTTTGTGTAAATGATTTCATCACCACTGCTCTCACAACGGTGAAGGAAAACATCGTGAAGAAACTGGCATGTCCTAGAACCAAAAACTCGAAAACATGTACATAATCTGCCTATAATGTTCTCACTGCTGGGACACATGCCTCCTCTTTCTGTGAGAGGGAGTGGGCTGTAATCCACCACGCGGGCCCAGTGCGGGTTGGTGGATGTCACATGTCTTCGAATTTTTAGTTCTAGGACATGCCGGTTTCCTCACGATGTTTTCCTTCACCGAAAACATGTGATATCTACCAACCCGCACTAGGCCCGCGTGGTGGATTACAGCCCACTCCCTCACATCGAGAGGGGGCCTGTGTCCCAGCAGTGGGAACATTAAAGGCTGATTGTGTTCTTGAGGTAATCAAGTGAGCTGATGCAAAAGACCTAAACAAAATGCATAGGATAAGATAAAGATAAAGATTCATTTATTTGTAAAAACATGTGTAGATAATATACATGGTATGATGCTTATTATAGATGTAACAAGGTAGTTTTTGGCTCAACATGTTTGACCATGGCTGGTGTACAAATTAGGTCGAAAGACAATAGGATTTAAAATAAAGGTACATGCATCGAATAATAATAAATCAACAATTAACATTAATAATATTAAATTATTAAAAAATAGGTCAATAGTCATGCGATTCAAAATAAATAGAATAGATTCAGTCAGTATCTCCACTGTGATTTTTTATTTAAAAATTCATTAACATTATAATAGGCTTATTCTGTCAGTATTTTTTAAAATATTTTCTTATACTGGTCTGTATTTAATTTCTTAACACAGTTAGGGATATTATTATAATATAAAAAGAAATTGGTATTTAGATGGATGGTTATTTAGACTTTTACTATATTGAAGAATGTATTCTGCTGATTAGTTCAAATATGATACAAACAAACAAGCAGATCTCATACCAGCGTGATGAGGTGTAAGATAATCCTTTCATGGTGCAGCGTCTATTAGAAGTAATTGTTAGGAGTGCAGTCACATGAGCGAAGCAGCTAATTGAACAATGCGAAACATTTATGAAAAATAAAAGAAAAACTGTTTATGAATGATTGCTTGATTTGTTATGTTTCACTGATGATTGCATTCTGTAAAATTCTGAAAGGTTAATTTTAGGCTGCTACATGGATCTTTTGGTACTCGAATGACGTTGACAGGGGGCGCTATTGGTGAAGATTTGTAAAATAGTTTTGTGAAATTCATTGAAAAGACCTCTAGGAAATCTGAAAGAACACCGGTGACTAAAAAGTTGTCTAGACATAGGTTGTCATGGTATGAGCATGTGATGCGGAGGAATGAGAGAAAATTCGCCAGGAAAATATTAAGTATGAATGTGGATGGCTATACGAGTAGGGGAAGACCAAAGAAATAATGGATGGACTGTGTGAAAGATGATATGGCTAGAAAGGGGGTGACTACCGAGATGATGACTAATTGAGAAGTATGGAAGAAGAGACATGTTACGCCGACCCTAAATAAATTGGGATAGGAGAATCATGATTGAACAGACCAGATGGCGGCGTTAGTTGTAATTTCAGTCACACGCCAAAAGATCGATAGCTGAACAAAGATCGAATTCGCCATAAAAGATTATTCAATGGAATACTTTGTTTTAAAACGTAGCTCTTTGAGGAAATTATGCTTCCAGAGATGTCAAATAAATAAGGTCAAAAATTCACCATAACTGTTTTATGTTTCTTAAAATCTAGACGGAGTCGCTCTCAAGCTATTAGGTTAAATAAGTTTTAAATTACGGAAAAATACAGGGAAAAAAACGCTATAGTTTTCTATAGCGTTTCTTCTCCGTACGAAACTACCTTTTGGAATGTGTAACTAGATTCATTAAAAAATCTTATTTGATGCCAAAAGTGCTAATAGAAATAAAAGATAACGTTCTAATAGAAATAAATCACTTAGAAATACATTCCGTACCCATTTTTTTATTGATAAAAACATAAGAGGGACTATCCCTGAATCTTTTTTCTTTTCACCAACAGCATCATCAAATATGACGTAAAGTTAACAAGCCTATAACAAAGTTTAGACAATCCCCTTATTTAAAAAAAGACACACATTTAACACAACACAAGATAATCATCTATAATCTTATCCTCTAAATCTCCAAGGACTGCACATTCCTCTATCATGAAACCATACTTAGTATTAGTGCAATTGACAGTGGCTCCAACTGCAGTGCATCGCGTGCGAACTGCCGGTGCTAATTGAAGGCCAGATCTGTTTGTGAAGTAGATGCTCTCAAGAATACAGACCTCGGTTTGTCACGAACATTTCTTAGTGAGATTGAGCTATTTGTAATGGAAGCTAAGGTGAGGTGTTTAACGAAGGGTGAAGATAAGCATTAATCGTTTGATGCAGAAAAGCATACTAAATGAACAATTAAATATAAAATACACAACACGCCTGCATTTATTTATTATTATTTATTTATTAAAACTTTATGCACAAGTAAAAACTACACTGTACAAAGGCGGACTTAATGCCTGAGGCATTTTCTACCAGCCAACCTTAGGGTGATGCAGGGACAAAACATGGCAGGTGCAACGTACGGGATAGATAGCTCGGAAATAACTATAAAATACAAGCATACATAAAAATACATAGATAGATACCTATATACATATATACATAATATACCAAAGACAGAAATGTACCTATAGTAGGGGGCGAGCTTATGGTCATCAACCGGGCACAAATCCAAACTCCGTGCTACTGTTGAGTTGAAAAACCCCAATAATACTTTCTCCGACCTGGGAATCGAACCCAAGACCCCATGCTCATCAGTAGCACTTGCAACCACTATAGACGAACGTAATTATAGGCATCTTATAACTACAAGCATCACCAACTCGAAGATAACATTGTTATCTCAACCCAAAAAACAAATGAACTCTTGCTGCGTCATTCAGGTCGTCAAAACACAGTTTCCACTGTTTTTTCAAAACACATACTTTAAAACTCCATACAGAACGTTTTCTAAAGAATAACAACAATACGGACATACCTATGTTTAAACGCGATTACCATCCCACAGCGGAGCGGTTCGCGCTTGACCTATTTCCAACTACAATCGTTAACTGGGTAACTATTTACATTATAAAAGAATTCTTTAGTATTACACTTACAGTTTGAAGTAGGTGGAAAGAGGCTATGTGTCTATTCTTCTTCATATTTTGCTGCGTGGTTCTGTCAATCAATTTTGGGACAGTTTTGAAGAAAAAGGGGGTAACTTTTTGTTAAATTTTTACTGTTGAACTGAAGTCCTGTCACTGTCAAGTTGGACTGACAGGAGTATCAGTTACGTGTTTTCATAATAATTTATTTGAAAACTCCTAAACTTTATTTGTAAAGATGAGGCAATCGGTTCTAAATTGGAAACCGATTTCGGAGAAGAAAATTAACTCAAAAAACGGTCAGTTTTAAAAATAAACATAATTGCGGGTGTTGTACTTACAGTATCTTGGTGCTTGACTTTCCTGGCATTTTCTACCGAGTATACCAATTAGTGTAAACAATAAATTCTTGTTAACTTACATATTAATAATGATGTTGTTAACTTTTATTTTTTTAATTAGTAAGTGTCAATGCAAGTGTTACGTATAATATGCATGCTAGGTTTACATCTAGTAGATGTCAGACAAATTGTGTTGTAGCTATTTTATTGCATTTGTGATTGTGCATCAGTTTTGTGAATTAAATAATAACAAAAAAGTGATAAATTGGGTTTCATAGCACTAACGAAATTATTCTGCCCTGAAAGGCTCTGAAGTAAATCAGAAAAAAACATAATTATACATACATTTTTGGTACTTGTGAGCTTGAGGAGCTTGTGGCTAAATAATAACTGCCGCACGGGTCGATCGATCAGGTTAAGCTACGCTTGCTGCGGTTGGTCCGTGGATGGGTGACCATCTGTTCATACCAAGATTCCTCCGTGCCTCGGAAAGCACGTTAAGCCGTTGGTCCCGGCTGTCATTTGTAGATCTTTGACAGTTGTTACGGGTCGTCAGAAGCCCAAAAGTCTGACAACCAGTCTTACCAAGGGGTATCGTGTTACCTGGTAACTGGGTTGTGGAGGTTAGATAGGCAGTCGCTCCATGTAAAATACTGGTATTCAGCTGCATCCGGTTAGACTGGAAGCCGACCCCAACATAGTTGGGAAAAGGCTAGGCAGATGATGATTTTTGGTACTTGTCTTTATACACAGTACAGTCACTCTTGTCACATGGCTTCTCTTTAATAAAAACGAGAGCTCTCGACAAAGAGATAATTTTATTATAAGCCGATCAAAAACGGCCTTGAGAAGTTAACCCGATTAACATTTTATTACTTTTACATTCAATAAACCGTAAATTATGTTTACACATTATACTTTACGAGCCTCTATTGAGCCAATTGTAGGAGTACTAATTAAATTATTTATAGGTCTCTATGTTATTAAGTTTAGGAGTAATTATAAACAATTCAAAACGGTTTCGTAGCACGTGGCTTATTACGTCATAGGCTGTTTTCTTAACTCAATCTTACTCATAACAGTCTGCCAAGCTTTAGCTTATTTAAGTAGCTGTACTAGTCATAAGGTATTTTGACTGTTTTTTTTTTAATTAGATTTTTTCGAAAACAACAAAAAAATTAAGCTACCGGTAACATGAAATTGTTTCAATATCTCAAAAAATGCCGAATTTGTATGCGTTTTAAAATCTATTGTAGACAGATACAGCACTGCTGGGATCTGACGTCACAACACAGGAACACCATAGTAACTTTGCGCCATTCAGTGCAATGATCGTTTTGCGGGACACGGATAGTAATAGTACATTATTGCAAAGGCCGTGAAATAGGCAATTGCAGGTCGAGTATGAGTTTGAAGGTCGAGCCGTATGCGAGCACTTCACTTATCTAGACAGGCAATTGCCATTTCCGCCGAGGGATATATAGTGCTTTCTCAAAAGAATGCAGGGAAATAAAACATAATTTTTATATTATACATTTAATTTAATTAGTATTAAAAGTTACATTAGTCATATTGGGGCAATTACTAAAAGAAAATGTTATTGATTTCCCCGGTTCATTTATGTTTATTTGTTGAACTTCTGATGACTATTTATCATCTGTGCCGAAAGGCAAACGCATTTATATTTATATGGCTATTCAGCCACGTGAACGCAATTTGTACTAAGCAAAGAGACTTACTTTGGTATGCCAAGAATGATAAAATAGATCCAAACAAAGAGTATTTAATAACCCAAGCACGCCGTTTCATACAACATTGCTGGAGCGTTGTAATGTTCCAAATTAAAAAAAAAAACGCTCCTGCAATGGATTTGATTTTCTTTGACCGTAAATGCGATAAATCGCGTGTTCTTTTTTCGAAAATAATGACAATATTTCCATGCATGTTTGAGAAAAATAATTTATTTCAAAAGCGTGTAACTTCTCCTTTATTAATTCCTTTAAAAATAAGTATTAATTCATATATATTTTTGATAGCAGTCAAATACCCTATTCTTGTTAGTTTACAATCCGTAATTTCATCATCCTCCTGCCCGTATCCCAATGTTGGTACATATTTGGGGTCAGCATAATATTGTCTTCTCCCTTATATCTCTATTGATTACTATACCCGAATCGCTTTAACATGGCAATAACGGTCATTGCCCTTTCCCTAATATCTCTCCCTAGGAACTCAAACAATAAACTATTTATGGTTTTTCTTTATTGAAACATGTTGAAGATCACGTATTTGAAATAAATAACATTTTCAGTTTTTGAAATAAAAAATGGTAGAAAATGTAGGTGGATCAAATACAAATATTTTTATTTGTTGAACATAGGTAGATTAGGTACAGATGTTGTACCTAATTATTAAAGAACGCTATGTCTAGCCGTCATCGGCGTACAAATATGATTTTGGTACAATCATGCTGATTATAATAAATTATCAAACAATTATCACACATTATTAAATAATTCAAATTCAAATTGTCAATACAATAAAAACATTCCAATAAATTAAAATAATAATAAATTCTAGTAAAGTTGTCAAATCAATAAATAATAAATTATACTAATAAAAATAAAAAAAGATAATTATAATGTGTCAGTTAGTTATTCACCGTTCACCGTGTAATATGTTTTCTCATAAAATATTTTCTGTAAAGCCTTTTTAAAATCGTTTATGTTGTTTATGTCTTTAATTCGTCAAGGGATCTTATTATAGATCCTAGGTGCCATTCCTAAAAAACTTTTTGTATAGAGAGCAGTGCCATGTGGCTTACCGCATATCTCTCTGTTGCGTCGTTTAGATTTCAATGTTTCAAACAGATGGAAGCTGGATTTGACAAATACTGCTATCTTAAAAATGTTCATACAGACCAATGTTAAAAGTTTAAATTTTTTGAAATATGGAACACAGCTATCAGTTGGTTTAAGTTTAAACACAGCACGCACACATTTTTTTTGGGCCTTAAACGCAATTTATTTGTCTGTGGAATTTCCCCAATATTGTTATTCCAAAACGTAATGTAGATGTAACATAGGCCTGGTAAGAAATTAGAACAACGGAATCATTTACTATTTTTGCTAGATTGTAGAGCGCTTTTGAATACTGGTTTAGCTTCTTACAAACAGTTTCTACGTGATATTTCCAGTTTAAATGAATATCCAAGTGAAGTCCCAGAAATCTAGCACTGCTTTTCAGCTATTATTCGATCTGCATAAGCTATGTTTAAGTTAAGTTTTTTTGTTCTTTGATAAAATGTCATAAGCTTTGTCTTATCTATGTTTATATCGTATCTATGTCATTGACCGCTATTGCACACGCTGAAGTGATTCGGGTATAAGAAGAAGTTACACGCTTTCGTCTTATATAACCATATTATATATTTCATAATCCGTAATTTGACAGCTTAAAATGGTAAATCGATAGAAAATAAATATTGGCGGGACATTGACGGTCGTATCCAAATTAGATGAACAAGACAGTAAAGACAAAAAAAAGAAAATGGCATAATACAGAACTAACGAAATAGGTAAGTCGGATTATCGGCTTTAATAAACAGGTACGCTTTGATTACACACATTATTCAAAACGAAATTATAACAATCATAGGCGTAACTCGTAGAAAACACAGAATTCTATTTTCGTTTCTTCCTTATTTTCCCATTATCACGAGCTCAGATATTTCCTGAGGGAAAACATTGAAAAAGATACACAAATATCAATCCAAAAACGATTTTCTAAATCAAGATATTCCTAGCGACTGAGGGCACAGTCGCTCTCCAAACAGATTCTTGCACGGCATCGAAACTAAAATAAACGAAAAGGAAAAAATAGATGAACACATAAAATGCACGTCAAACGTATTATAAACAAGTAATAATTAAGGGATATATTTAACGCCACTTCTAAGTTTGTCGTCAAGTTAAAAAAAGATCACCAATAAATCTCTGCAACCTGTATTCTTTTAAGACTTCACATTTGGAGCAAGTGAAAAAGTACTGTATTGCCAAGCAGTAGGGTGTATTTTGAGGATAGAAAGTCCTTTGCTTCTCATTACCCTAACGTTTGATGTAAAGTTCTTTGATCTAAGTGACATATTGTAAACTGTAGATGATTTGAGACGAGCGGGAGCACTTTCTGTGGCTAAAGATGATGTCGTACGCATTGTTCGAAATATTTTCTACTAATTATAGAAACTTTAAAGTCAAAAAGATTAATGTTGTGGGGATTGACAAGGGTTGCTGTGCGAGGGGAGCACAAAAATGTGGTTATGATTGACGTGACTATAAATAAAATATTTGATAATGATAGATGTGGTGCTGTCAAAATGAAACATGACTCCATAGTTGCAATGTTTCCGGGTTCACTGAAATGCAGTGACATAAATTGAAACAAAGATATAAGTTGCTTCAGTAAAAATAACGGTGTTGTCCAAAATTTAAGAGATTTTGAAGACCAAAGAAAATAAAACAAAGGATGCTGTGCAAAGGACAATGGTGTGTAAGCTGAAGGTGTCACACCTATATCTACAGTTAATATAATTATCAAATTTACGTTTCAATGGTACAAGAGCAATCGCCTATCATGGGGTACCCAATCAATATGTACATATTTGAACGTTGAAAATTAAAATACCTACGGGTAAAATGTCAATGTTCAAAACATCGAAAACTTAAATACCGAACGACCATAAAACCGAAAATTAAAATAACGTAGTTTATATAAATTGTCGAATGGTTAGATAACCTACGTCTAATATAGCTAAAATCTAATTATCTACAAAAGTGACATCGAATGACCTAAATATCGAAGTACAGAGTATCGAATGTCCTAAATATCGATATTTATTATTTTTTGTGTTTTATTCTTCTCCTTATATTACCTGCGTCAGATGCCATCTACTGTTATTGAATCATTTGGGTTTACGTTAGGTTAGAATAGTGACGATAAAAGCGCGAAGGCGAGCGAGCGAAGCGAGCCTGCCGCGGCAGCGGCCGCGTCGGCGGTCGTCGAGCGCCAAATCCCCTCTATTGTTGGTGAATCATTTGGGTTTTATGAGATCATTTGGGTTTTATAACAGTATGATGTTTCCTGATATTTACTTATTCATTACAGAGTTTTGGCTGAAAATGAGTAAATATGGAAAATAAGTCTAATGAAAATTAGGTCAACGTAACGTTATATAAAAAGTGCATTATACAAATTGAAAATTATAGGAAATTAACGTTATACTAAATATTATTAGAGCAAAAGAAGGTTATATGAAATATAACATTAGATCAAATGAAATTAGGTTAATTGTTTTTATATCATATGAAAATTATATCATGTGAACATTATTGTATAATTGATAATACATGTTATTTTCAGGTTTTTTTTTGTTTGTATTATATGCCATTTAATACAAAGCCATTTTTTTCACTCCTATTACCTGTATCAAAATTTGTTCGATATTTTAACTACAGACATCAAAAGTGTCTACAGATAAAGTACGTTTTAGAGTATCGCTGCAATTGAGGATTATTATTTTAACTTTTTGGATTGTTATTGATTTGTTTTAGTGAAATTAGCTATTTAATTAAATAATTTTCTTAAAATTTTGTTCAAAAATTGAAAATCAACTGTCAATCAGGATTCCTATAAAAGTGTGTAATAGCGTTTTTACAAAACCATTACAATTTCTGCATCGGAACTGAAAAAAATTGCATCGATATGGAGCGACGACATCATTTGACACGAGAAGAGATGATGAGAGCCGTCAGAATGTTACAAGCTGATTCTAGGCAACCTACTGTGGCTGTCGCTCTTGGCACTACACAGAGCGTCATACGCCGCCTCTGGACACGTTATTGTATCACGGGCAGCGTGGCCGAGCGACATGGAGGGTGAATTCGCATTACAACTCGCAGACAGGGCCGGTACACCCAAAATACTGCTCGACGGAATCGTACTATGACCGCCATGATGTTGGCTACGAGGCTCCACAGCTCTTCAAGCTTGCTGATAAGCGACCAAACCATACGAAATCGTTTACATGAAGTGGGTCTGCGTTCCCGAAGGCCGCTGAGAGTTCCACTTATAGCACCCCACAATTGTAGGGCCCGTTTTTGGCTCGTGAGCACAGAAATTGGGAGGAAGAACACTGGCGTTGTGTTTGCTTTTCAGATGAATCTCTTTTCGGTATGAAGCCGGATACAAGACGTACTCGATTTTGGAGGACCTCTGGACGTCAAGAAAGCTTGAAATTTTATCAGGAAATTTATTCATATGGAGAGGGAACAATAATTGTTTGGGCCGGTATTTGGATTGGTGGAAGAACCGATCTAATTTGGATCAGGGGCAACCTCAATGCTCAGATTTATGCGGAGAGGATTGTTTCAGACGTGATCATCCCTTTACGAAGCCGGTTGGGTGATTCGTTTCAACTAACGCAAGACAATGCACGTCCACTTGCCGATGCTCGCATCAACTTTCTGCCGTGGGTGCTCAACCGCCAGACCTCAACCCAATAGATCACGCATATGATATGCTCCTAAGAAGAGCTCTGCCGAGTATGGATGCCGTGCATACCCCACAACAAGTTTTTGACTTGTTAGAAAGAACGTGGGCGGCCATTCCTCAAAGTGATTTAGATGAACTGATTTTAAGCATGCCAAATCACTGTGATTATTTGATTCGTGTCAATGGTGGAAATACAGATTTATTTATTATTATTTTATCTTCACAATAAAAATTTAAAAAATCCTCATATGTGCCTTTTTTGCTATTTAATTGACGACATTAACTGATTAATTTCTCACAATTTGCAAAAATTGCAAATTTTTGTTAATTTTTACAAAATATAGGGATAAGTTGTTAATTTAAATATAGGAATTTAAGTAAGCCAGTATTGAACACTAGATTTGGTAAATATTAATTGGATATTTTTTTATAGTTAAAAATGTACTTGATCCCTAGACACTTTTATGTGCGTAGTAGGTATTTTTAACGTAAATACAGGGTGTCCCGTAAATAATGGATCAAACGTAACGTGTAGGTAGCTTACCTCATTTCCAACAACTAATTTGAACAGTAAAAAAAAAACCGATAAGGTAACCAAGAAATTTTTTTTTTTCGTTTTTTACTATTTTCTGTACCAGCATTCAGTGTTTTTAATGCTGTTGCTGCAAATGGTATCATATTTAGGTGTGATTTTTGTCAAACATTTCTGAATAGTTTACTAATGTTATAAGATACCATTTTTTTAAATAACATTTTATTTGCCTTAGAAAAAAAATCTTGAATTGAAAAGTTTTGTTTTTACGATGAAAAGACCAGAATTGGAAAAATTCTCCTGTAAAAAAATGTATGACACCAAAGTGTACCATTATTTTAAAAACTTGTAAAATTACTAAGGTTTGCAAATTGGTATAAAACTTACGCCTAGTCTTTGTCGTTACAAAGATATTGCTATGAATCTGACAGAGGTGCCAAATTACGAAATAAAATAAAATTTGAAAAAGTGTGCACAATTCAACTATTTTCTTAAAAATGTTTAGGTATCTCAGCGTATGAAAAAAATTAGGAGGTTAAATTAAAAAAAAATACAAATAAATCGTTTATTTTGTTTTTACAGTAAATGTTCAAACTGACGTCCCCCTACGAGAATGCAAAGTCTGCACCTCCTAATAAAGGAAGCTCTTATCCGACGGACAAAATGGCTGTTGTTTATTTCTGATACAGCAGATTGGATGCGCTGACGTAATTCTTCTTCCGACGTTATTCGTTGTTTGTAAACTTTGTCTTTTAAACATCCCCAATAAAAAAATCTAAGGGATTTAAATCCGGAGATCGCGGAGGCCAGAAAATTGGTCCTAATCGGCCGATCCATCTGTCAGGGTAAGTTTCATTGAGTTGCGCTCTTACTGCCGTCGCATAGTGAGCGGGGCAACCATCATTTTGTAACCACATTGCTTGCCGCACGTCTTCTGGAATATTTTCTAATAACGTTGGCAACTCATTCCTTAAAAAATGCAGATAGTATTCGGCGTTTAGAGTTGCTGGTAGTTCAAAGGGCCCTATTATTTGCCCATTTAATATTCCTGCCCATAAATTTATTTTAAATTGATGTTGGCTCCTGTCCTCTCGCATCAAATGTGGGTTTACCAGCTGCCAACTGTGCAAATTATGCAAATTGAGATATCCATCTCGCCGGCATGAAGACTCGACACTCCATAAAATTTTATTAAAAAACTGTGGGTCCGCCCGTATCATTCTAAGCATCCTTTGGCAAAATGCTACTCTTTGCGGGTAAACACGTGACGTCAGCGTTTGAACACGTTGCACGTGATATGGGTGCAACCGGTGCCTTTTTAGAACTCGATGTACCGTCGATCTTGGAATACCTGTGCGTTGCGCTATGACGCGAATTGAGACCGACGAATCTTCCTCGATTTCTCGAATAATAATTTCGTCATTGACTTGTGACGGTCGCCCATCACTGGCACCCCCAACTCCGGTGCCAAGAATTCTTCCTTCAAGAAGCGCGTTACGCACTCTAATGAATACGCGATAGTCGGGATGTCGATCCCGGTTCGGGTATCTTTCACGATACAATCTTGCGGCCGCCCTGGCATTACCTCTTGCTTCTCCGTAGATAAAATGCATTTCGGCATACTCCCGTGGCGTGTACTCATAACGAGGCATCGTACTACTGCACACACGTACAACCTCACACAAACGATTGTTTTCGAAGTCCGTAGGATTGCCAAGTCATTCGTCCAAAACACAAACAGTTCCAAATCGTTAGGCAAAGCAAAGTCCAAATACACAGCACAAGTTTAATTTTAAGGAACACAACAGTTAGGCACAGCGGGAGCGAAAGTAGTCTGACGTACGTATCAACTCGAAGAGAGATTCGTGTCAACTAAACAAATAAAATCATGCAACAATGAAGCCCTGTATGAGTGAAGGGTGAAGGAACAAAAATACCTGCACAAAGACACCGATTTACCAAAAATACAAAAGCGGCGCTATCTATCCCTTTCACACTGAGTGAGGTGCAACTCCGCAGGCAGTGGTCCCAAATTCCGAACAGATGACGTCATCGGATCGGAATTACGCTACACGCTTAACCACATGCTTAGATTACAAGCATAAGCCATTACGAGAAAGAAAAGTTAGATTGTACCATTTTAATTTCTGTTCTGTCTTACAAGACACAAGTTTACAGTTTACAAGTTTTTAAAATAATGGTACACTTTGGTGTCATACATTTTTTTTACAGGAGAATTTTTCCAATTCTGGTCTTTTCATCGTAACAACAAAACTTTTCAATTCAAGATTTTTTTTCTAAAACAAATAAAATGTTATTTAAAAAAATGGTATCTTATCTATGGAAGGATAAATCTCTATCTAAGGATATTGTGAGCCTATCTGTTGAGCGGACTGTTGAAATAGCCTGTATAGAATTGGAGCAGTTTATTGTATTAAGTGTGTACAGACCCCCTTCAGGATTGTACGACTGCTTTGAAAAGGTAATGGATGAAGTGTTGCACAAGATTTGTAACTCAAACAAGTCCATTATCACTTGTGGTGATTTTAATGTTAATTTGTTAGAGAACTCAGGTTCTTGTAGTAAAATAATAAGTCTGTTTCAGTCATACAATCTTGTAAACTTGTTTTTGGAGCCCACAAGAATAACCTCTACTAGTGCCACATGTCTAGATAATATTTATACAGATATTATACCAAGCCACAAAGAAATTATAAATTTACTTGATTCTGATCATTGTGGGCAAAGGATTACTATCCAAAACCGAAACAAAAAAGTGGCTAAAAAGGATATCACTGTTAACCCCAAAACAGCACGTCGCTTGGAAGCTTTTAAAGGTAAACTCATTGATAAATTACCAGTTCCATCTATTAATGATGATCTTAATCATCTTTATAATGTTTTTTTTAATATTTACTGTCAACAATTTAATTCCACATTTATTCCCAAGACTATCTCGGTTAATAGTAACGCATCTTTCAGTGATTGGGCTACCATTGGCATTCATAAAAGTAGAACACGGCTTTATGAGCTGTACAATGAAAGGTATTATGTAAACACTGATGAATTTAATTTGTATGTTAGAAATTATTCAAAATTATTCAAAAAAGTTTGTTGTATGGCCAAGTCGCGTTATTTGAGTTCGAAGATTAAAAACAGTAGTAATGTAATTAAAACGACTTGGAATATTATTAATAGTGAAACGGGAAGGTCTAGGAACCGAAATACTGACTATAGCCTGTCAATTAATGACAACATAATAAAATCAGACTCACAAGTCGCCGTGGCCTTGGAAAATTTCTTTTCGGATATTCCCGTTTCAACTACTAAATCCCTAAACTCATCACCTTCTGTTGCTGAGTCTTTGCTTAAGGAAAATGTAAATGTTTGCGATTCGGAATTTCACTTTGAACATATTACCTGTAGAGATATAATTAAAACCTTTAACACTTTAAATGTAAAAAAGACTGCAGATCTGTGGGGTAATTCTGTAGAAGTTGCTAAGTCTATTATAGACATCGTAGCACCTACTTTAGCCCTTATCTTTAATAATTGTAATGACTGTTGTTGTATTGACTGTGGGGTGTTTCCTGACCTCATGAAGAATAGTAAAATAATACCGTTGTTTAAATCAGGTAGTACATCAGACCCCACAAATTATAGACCTATTTCAGTACTACCTACCTTTAGTAAAATTTTTGAGAAATTAATTTTGGACCAATTGCAAAGATTTTTTAATAAACATAAATTACTACATAGCAAACAGTTTGGTTTTACAAGGGGTCGTTCGACTACTGATGCCGGTGTTGAACTGTTAGGACATATTTATAATGCATGGGAAGATAAATGCGATGCCTTGGGCATTTTTTGTGATTTGTCCAAGGCTTTCGATTGCGTTTTTCATGAAACGTTAATCAGGAAACTCCGCCACTACGGGATCCGGAACACCGCTCTGGATCTTCTTACTTCATACTTGAGTAATAGGATTCAGAGCGTTGACGTCAATGGAAAAAGATCTCCCGGATCTATAGTAACAATGGGAGTTCCACAGGGCTCAATTCTTGGTCCTTTCTTGTTTCTTATTTATATTAATGACTTGCCTTACCTCATAAAGGATAATCATGATATAGTGTTGTTTGCAGATGACACTTCACTTTTGTTTAAACTTAAACGTGGTGGGCTGGTTACTGACGATGTAAATAGCGCGATCTCAAAAGTAGTTCACTGGTTCAATGTTAATAATTTACTTCTAAATGAAAAAAAAACCAAATGCATTAAGTTTACGCTACCTCACGTTAGGCAGGTGAAAACTGATGTGTTGATAAAGGGCGAAGAATTGAATCCTGAAGAAAGCACAGTATTCTTGGGCTTAACTTTGAATGCTAAGCTTCAGTGGGGCCCACATATAGATAAACTGTCTAAAAAGCTAAGCTCCGCAGCATATGCTGTTAGAAAAATTCGTAATTTAACTGACATAGAGACAGCCCGTTTAGTGTACTTTGCCTATTTTCATAGTGTAATGTCGTACGGTATTCTGTTGTGGGGAAATGCCGCCGACATTCAGAATATCTTTGTTTTGCAGAAAAGAGCTGTACGATCAGTTTATAAATTAAGTCCAAGACACTCTCTCCGAGAGAAATTTAAGGAGATTAATGTAATGACTGTACCTTCTCAGTATATTTTTGAAAATCTTTTATATGCCCATAAAAATATAAAATTGTTTAAAAAATACAGTGATATCCATAATATAAATACTAGAAACAAACATAAATTTGTTGTACCTACAACAAGGCTCAAGAAAATAGGTGGCTCGTTCCGATGTCAATGTATACGCTTTTATAATAAACTTCCAAGCCACGTTCAAGATCCAAGCCTTAATAAATTCAAATCATTCATTAAACGTAAGTTGTGTCAGAAAGCTTTTTATACCGTTAAAGATTATATTGAGGACAAAAAGGCTTGGGATTGAGATGCTCCAATTTTTAATTATTGAAGTGGTTTATTTTTATTGTTTGATGTTTTTTTTGCTAACTTTTATTATTTTATATACGTAACGTAATATATACGTAATGACATGATTATTTACTTGTAAAGTATTATATTTTTTTAATTATTGTGAATGTGAAGACTATGTGGGTTATTGCTCTTTTATTTTTATTTTCACTTTGTCTTTTATTCTCAGTTAGTGTTAATCATGGTCTGGCAGTTTGAGTCATTAAAGCGGCCTACCCAAATGTCCTTTCTTTGGTATTGATCGTCGCATCGTTGAGCTCCTTAAGTTCTGAGTAGAGCTGCACGATTACTGACAAATGCGTGCACTGACTGGTCAGGTCCACTCAATCTGCGTGGTTCTTTCCTCAAAAGACCATTTCAGACACCAATCTACATGGCCTTCACATGATCTGACCAAGATTATGTCTGGACTTTAAAAGAGACTGTGACCTCTGAGTTTGTTTCGGCCTTTCTTCTCAGAGTAGTCAGATAGGAAACGCCGACCTCATCTAGTTTTAAAAATATGACTGACGTGTAAAAGTGTTTGTACAAACCTACTTACAGAAATAAAAATCATTTATCATTTATCATTTATTAGTAAACTATTCAGAAATGTTTGACAAAAATCACACCTAAATATGATACCATTTGCAGCAACAGCATTAAAAACACTGAATGCTGGTACAGAAAATAGTAAAAATCGAAAAAAAACAATTTCTTGGTTACCTTATCGGTTTTTTTTTTACTGTTCAAATTAGTTGTTGGAAATGAGGTAAGCTACCTACCCGTTACGTTTGATCCATTATTTACGGGACACCCTGTATAATGAACTTAAGTGTATTACATTTTGATATTTTGAACTTAGGTATAATAACATTTTTTATCATTCCATATTATAATCACTCGATTATATTTTGAGCTTAGGTATAACAATTTTGGATATTTCGATACAATCGATATTTTATAGATAGATTGACATTTTACCCGTAAGTATTTTTAATTATCGATGTTCAAATAATATGTAGCCTGCCTATAACCACAAAGTAATTTTTTAGGTTGATATAAACTTTTTCCAACTTAGGTAAGTGATTTTTTATCAAAAATCTACATCATTTTTAACGAATCCCTAAAATATAAAGGTTTAGAAAATAAATTGTGACTAGTTGACCAATGAAATTCACATAAAACAACCCACATACAAAATTCCAAACCCACAAAATGTACCTATACGGGCAGTCTTTAATTCCTGTCTCTCTTCATACACCACGTAACAGTCACAGCAGGATATTAATAGTCAACTTTATTTTAAAAATCAACCCATTAATTAATTTAATTAACATCTGACGGTCATAAAAGCATCATTTAAAGAGGGGAATATACATACACCATTTCCTTTTTAAAGTCAAGTCCTTTCATATTTTTTTGTTTTCAACAGCGCTGCATATGCCCGAGAATAATTATAAAAGTTGATAGAATCGGGTCAACTATGATGTGCAATATTTACTGGGTAAATACTGGGAATCTTTAAACGAAAATAAATATTGAGTTATTAATGCTTTTGCTTTAGAAGGGGACTGTCAAGATTGGGATTGAGTTCAATATAGATGATCACAATCAATCAACTCAGCCTATCGCAGTCCACTGCTGGACATAGGCCTCTCCCAGGCTGCGCCACAACACCCTGTCCTCCGCCTTCCGCATCCAGTCTGACCCAGCCACCTTCTTAAGATCGTCGGTCCATCTAGCTAGGGGGCGTCCCACACTACGGTTGCCGATACGCGGTCTCCACTCCAGGACTCGTCTGCTCCATCGGCCATCGGTCCTTCGACAAACATGGCCAGCCCACTGCCACTTCAGTTTGCTTACTCTGCATCACGATTAGATGATCACGTTTCATCTAAAATGTATTTACGTGGCTTAGTAATAACAACCGCACGGGTCGATCAATCAGGTTAAGCTACGCTCAACGCGGTTGGTCCGTGGATGGGTGACCAACATACCTACCAAGACCCCGTGCTTCGGAAAGCACGTTATGCAGTTGGTCCCGGCTGTCATTCGTGGGTCTTTGATAGTTGTTACGGGTCGTCAGAACACCGATAGTCTGACAACCAGTCTTACCCATGCACAATGTTCCACATGAAGGACTAAGTGCGGAAACCAAACCCACTAAAAATAAAAAAACCGGCCAAGTGCGAGTCGGACTCGCGCACGAAGGGTTCCGTACCATTATCTATAAAAATGGCAAAAAATAACGTTTATTGTGTGGGAAATATTTGTTTTTTTTTAATTTAATTATTTATTTTTAAACTGAATATATAACTTAATATTCTGAGAGTATTTCTGTTGCCGTTATCAATATCGAGGAAAAACGAGCAAAAAAATCACGTTTGTTCTATGGGAACCCCCTTAAATATTTATTTTATTCTGGTTTTTAGTATTTGTTGTTATAGCGGCAACAGAAATACATCATCTGTGAAAATTTCAATTGTCTAACTGGCACGGTTCATGAGATACAGCCTGGTGACAGACGGACAGACAGACGGCGGAGCCTTAGTAATAGGGTTCCCGTTTTAACCTTTGGGTACGGAACCCTAAAAACGATATAAAATAATATTAAAATAATAAAAGTAAAAACCTTGTTGAAATTAAAATTGTAGCAGCCAAAAATATTTATCTTTCCAGTTCTTCCTCGTCGTATCTATGACTCCAAATTTTTAGAGTTTTGGCCAGAATTAAAGGATGGCGACAGCAACTAAGTTTTACCTGCAGCGGCCCACCTAGCTTATTCTTTCCATAACACTGCCAATATTCATTTATTCATTTGTAATATTTTTAGGGTTCCGTACCTCATATGAAAAAAAAAACGGAATCCTTATGTCTGTATGTCCGTCTGTCACAGCCGATTTGCTCAACAGAAATACATCATCTGTGAAAATTTCAACTGTCTAACTATCACGATTAATGAGATACAGCCTGGTGACAGACGGACAGACAGACATCGGAGCCTTAGTAATAGGGTTCCCGTTTTACCCTTTGGGTACGGAACCCTAAAAACTATCGTATTATTCAGTAACTGGGTTGTGGATGTCAGATAGGCAGTCACTCCATGTAAAATACTAGTATTAAACTGCATCTGGTAAGACTGGAAGCCGACCCCAACATAGTTGGGAAAAGGCTAAGCAGATGATGTGTATTTGTTTATCTACAAATGACTTAACTTGTGTTATGGAGTAGTGAGCAATTGTTCTTTGATGAGAAACCTCTGTAAGGAACTACATTAGCTACAAAACCCATTACTATTATCTGAAGTTCTATAAAAAGCAACGGATCCTTCACATTTTTCTTCTACCCGCAACTTTAGCTTTACACTTATTCAATCAGTGCTCTATTTATCAGAAAGCATCGGCTTTCAAAGGGGCACACTTCCACTCTTCCAGTTATTTATACAATGTCATTTTAAACATCTATTGAGATTCTCAGAATCGTCTGCGGTTAGATTTAAATAAATTTCTGTCTCGTTGGCGCCACAGCAATTAGTATCAGCTATGTGAATCATGGTAAATGCTTTGTACGAGTACTTCGGAAACATTGTGCCTTTGAATTTTCATTTGAAATTAAGTGGAGCCAAAAATATGGGTTATGAATTTAGTTGTTTAATTTGAACGTTCTATCTTTTGTATTTCTAAACTTGCCTGTTTTTAGAAATATGAGTGTTTCTGAAGCAAATAAAGTTTGAAGTTGGAAAAGATTTTAATGGATACAATGTTTCAAATATCCAATTTCTATAAACAGACCTAACTTTAGAATCTACAATCATGTCAGAAAAATGACAGCTTTCGGTAACATAAAACACCAAAATCATCTTCCAGCAAAACGTTACCCAAGGTCGCAAGTGTCGCAACGATTTGCTACTACCTACTCCAAAATCAATGAGCAGACATAAATCCCACAGTTCCAGTAAATCAAACTATCGAACAAATCATTCTAGATTTAGATTGCCCTGCGTTGAAGAGCCAACTGAATTGATTGGCAAGGGACATCACAACTATCCTAACGGTGGGATAATGGTTTCAGTTTGTTGAATCAACAATCGCTTGATACGATTTGAGATTACAGGTTATGTTTTGTCTAGCCATTTGTGTAACTATTTGCGAATAATTTGAATGACTTTGAAGAGCTTTTAAAATTTTTTCGCAGTGTTATTTTTGTAGATTTTTAATGATTGATTGATTTATATATGATTGATTATTTATATATTTATGCGGTCTGAAAATACCAATGCCAAGGTTTTTATTGCTTTCATCTTGCGATACAAATTGTTTTGTCGTTTGACGTTATTACTTTTCGATTAAAACTGTTTTAATATTATGTAGCATTCACTGCGGAAAGAGTTTAAAAAAGTGAGAACGAAATTGTTGATGTATCTAATAACCTTCTCAGCATCAAATCCTTAAATAAAAGGAAAATCTTAGGTGCATGATCATTCTGATAAAAAAAGTCTTCGAGAAAACCCCAAACTGCGACAGACAGAGATCTGAAAAACTCAAACCAGATAATCTCCCCGAACAATCAAACAGTACAAATGTAAAAATAAATGAACATTAACGGCCACATCCGCATTTAGTGTCTGTTTCCAACAATCTTATCGGCAATGGTTACAAAATGCCCTCGACATGCGATGTCGTCGTGCCGATGCCATCTATCTGAGCGGCCACATCATGAGGGTACCTTGGCGAGTATTGTTGCAATTTGTTGCTATTGAATCGTCAGTGGAGATTATTTTGTAGAGGAGTATATGATGTGTGTGAGTTTTAACGTTTGGTTGATGAATTAGGCTTGGGGTGTGAATGTCACGATTGATAATGAATATAATTATAATTTTGGTTAGGGTAAAATTGGGCATGCGTTTTGTTGCGATAACTAAGTGGAGATTGTGAATTTGATACCCGTATTTGTATGTTGCATTTTAAACGACTTTATCAACTTAGTTAGAGGCGATAACATAAGACTTAGAAGTGTGCAGCCCATGCCCCAAGAAAAATGAAAAATTGTTAATAGTAGGAAAATATACCTTTATAAAAGATGAGTTAAAGATTTTAGAGAAAAAATGCAGTTTTGCAAATAAAAGTGTTACAATCTGAAGTATTATTAGGAATTCTCAGAAAAGTCTGCATATTACCATTTTAACATATCGAGCGCATCTATCTACATTTTGACGAAACTCAGTTTCCACTTAAAACGTCAGCGCACCGGTTTATTTGCTCGTATTTGTAAACCAAATATATATCCTGCAGGAATCGTAAACAGTTGCAGAAATATACGAACTAAAATATTATTGGTTTAGGTACAGAAGAATTACTTGGACGCTCACCAAAATATTTTTAGATGTCTTAAAAGTATAAATTTGTCCCAAATCAATTAGGTTGGCTTAGGTTATGTTATTTTTTTTCCGTACATTTTCGTATTAATTCAATTTTTATAATGGCCCGGAGAAGTTTCGTCATTTGATCATGAAAGTCTTATTAAGATGAATTTTTACTCTATCTTTTACATGTAACGTAACGTATAAAAACTCTCCATGTGTACAAACAGACAGAATTCCAAACCATTTTGTTCGAGTATTTATACCCGACAGAAGTATTGTTTTTTGAAAAAACATCGAACGAACGTTCAGATGCGGCTGGCATGATATTTTTATATGGTCACCGTTTTGCAGACGTTGCTAACGCTTTGTGGTGGTCGGGAACCGTTTTTCTAGCTTCCAACAGTTTAATTCAGATGGATTCTGTTTTAGGCCTAGGTACTTACTTAAAGCTAAAAATGTTGTATGATAGATTTTAGTTTTGCATAATCAGCCTATAATGATCCCACTGCTGGGGAGTTTGTTGCGCCACTTCTTCTTCCCAGCTAAAGCACTAGTAAGTGGTGAACGGTGGGCGTTTTTGGGGGACTGTCTTATGTAATTTTGACGTTCGAAAAGTGCTGATTCTCAGCCTAGTTTGAATAAATGACTTTTGATTTTGATTTTGACTCAGTTCTCGTCTCTTCGAGAGGGAGTGGGCTGTAATCCACCACACGGGCCCAGTGCGGGTTGGTAGATGTCACATGTTTTCGAATTTCGGGTTCTAGGACATGTCGGTTTCCTCACGATATTTTCCTTCACCGTTTTGGGAGCAGTGGTGATGAAATTATTTAGCAATTTTCAACAGTTTTAACATGATTCACATTAGGAATGTAATAGAGCTTAAATTAGCGGAATTGGAGGTGCGCGGTGTCTTCGCTTCGTTTTGGAGCTGTTTTTGTTATTCGACCTCCGTTAAAAACTTGCGGTGGCATTGGTAAAATCTCTTGTGGAAGTTTCGCTTTTGCAGAGGCGGAGGCGAGGTTCCATTCCAACCCTAATGATTGACAGTACTCTATTGGCGCAGTGGATCAGCGTTTGGTTTCTTTGCTGTAGGTCGCGGGTTAGTCAATCCGGGGTCAATTCTTTTACTTGTGAATTTTCTTTCTGAAAACGCACCCATATTCAACAGAAATACGGGTGCGGAAACACGTTATTTATTTATTTATATTTAATAAACAAGTATTTTAAAATGTATAAACAACATGTATTATGTGTATGCAGTTATGTAAAAATAAAAAATCTCAGCAGGAAATGGTCCGCGGTAAACGTATAGTCTTTTAATTTATACAGAGCAATAAAACTCCACTGTTTGCTTATTTTCCGTGTGCCATTACTGAATTAGCTCTGTCGGCCAAACAGTGTCAATAAACGAGGACCTCGGTCGCAAATCCACAATGTTCACGCCCTGCCTAGCCCAATGACGTTAGCTGTCGTAATTATATTGTCGTGCATGCGCTCAGAGTGCAAACAATTGCCGCCCGCCGGAAAATTAGGTGCGCGAATTACTTTGAATGTTTAATTTAGGGAACCTGTTAGTTGTATAGTGTAAAAGGGGTAATGTAATCAAATGTGAGGGCAGCCATTACGTGTTTTTTTGGATAGTGTTGTGAGCAAATATTTTTCAAACAAACTTAAATCGAGCATGAATCATTTTAACGTTTTGTAAACTTTTGGGTAGTATCTAAATATTCGCTAGATACGGGTACATAGACAATATTTTTTTATTTTATTGATTACGGTATTTACTTTCTGTATAGATAATTTATCCAAAATACACATACATAACATCACGCCTGTAATCCCCGAAGCGTAAGGCAGAGGTGGACCTATAGTACACCCACATTTCGCCAGTTATGTTTTAAGTCCCATGTAATAGGGGGCGAGCCTATTGCCATCAATCGGGGACAAATCCAGACTCCGGGCTGCTGAGAAATTCTTAATGGAAAATCCCAATAACACTTTGCCCGACCTGGGAATCGAACCCATGGCCTCATGTCCAGCAGTAGCACTTGCGAAGACCAACGAGGCAGTCCAAAATGTTCTGGGAATAATGAATTTTTATATGGATTTAAAATTAGTTTACGTTACGATCGTCAAAACATTTCGTGGTAATGATGCGATCCACATTTTTCGAAAATATGTGCTGTATTCACTTATTTTCTTGACCATACAACATAATAAGCCGATAATGTTCTCACTGCTGGGACATAGGACTCCTCTTCTTGACCATGATAAACTCATAACATCATCATCTGCCTAGCCTTTTCCCAACTTTGTTGGGGTCGGCTTCCAGTCTAACCGGATGCAGCTGAATACCAGTATTTTACATGAAGCGACAGCTTATCTGACCTCCACAACCCAGGTACTGGGTAACACGATATCCCTTGGTAAGACTGGTTGTCAGACTTTCGGGCTTCTGAGGACCCGTAACAACTGTCAAAGATCTACAAATGATAGCCGGAACCAATGGCTTAACGTGTTTTCCGAGGCACGGAGGAATCTTGGTATGGAAAGATGGTCAACGAAAAAAAAAAAAAAATCATAAATATCAAACATGTTTGTTATAAAATATTCAATACAGGATGAAGAACGGATATAATAATATTATTCTCGGAATCTCGGCTTTCAAAAAATGATTTCTTAATAATACCTTTTGATAAAACCATATTTCTACGAATTTCTTGGATTACGTTAATACTTCTAACATGAGTTTCGTGATACCAAACCACATTTTTTTCCTAAAATATTTTCTCACTTTTGCCACGCCCGTTCAAAAACCACATATCCTATATAACTAATTGAATCAGTTAATTAACAATTTCAAGGTAAAGGAAGCATGGTATCCGCGGGTAGGTGACGCGAGGAGGGGGGGAGGTAGGGGGAATTATTATTAGGAAGCGGCGGAAGTATGACGTGTGTGACAAATATAACTTGATCTCTCACCTCGGTGAGATGTGGCGACATTTTTGTTGTATGAGTGTTTCAGTTTATGTTTTTATAAGTTGCTGTACTGGTTTTAAGAATGTTGACAATGTTGATTATTATTTTGGTCCCAAATGTTTTTTTTCAAAAGTGTTATTATTATTAAACTTACTTTTAAGAGAATGCAGACACAAAAAAAACCATTCAAGCTCAGAAAATTACAAAAATGATGCTTTGCAAAATAAATAAATCATTGGTCCGTGTTTTTTTTGTTAATGACTTCATAAAATACAGTATTTGAAATACACTAAATAATAAAAACTACAACACTTAAATAAAAATAAAAGCCCTGCCGATCGAAGGGCACATAATTTTAACTAATTAATATTGAAACCAACCTACCCATACTAAAACATGTTATAATTTGATCATAAAACTCTTTGTACAAAAGCCAAACCAACCATACTCCTAAATTACACGCCATACGCATATGGGGGGTCCCCAATAAATTGTTGGGGGCATCGAATAACTCAAACTGTTGTTACCTGAACGAGGTACCGGAATACTTGTGGGTGACATGGTGTTTGTGAGTTAATCATGTCAAGTTCGACAACTTGGCGATGAGAAACATAATAGATGAAGGTATAGGTGAAGAGAGGTGGTGATAGAATTATGGTTTCTGATGTGTTTATGGTTAAACAATACACACATGTATATGTGTTCATTAATAGCTAAATAAAAGAACGAGTTTCATCATGATGCAGAGACAAGTTTCAATTAGTACAGAAGGATTTCTGATCATGAGTTGATGTAAAATTTTACCCATTACGTTAAAAAATAATTGCTTAGCATTCCTAATATTTTTACTCCACAACTTTTTGTTGAACGTTACAATACTTACTTTGTTCACCGTTGATTTGATTTGAATACTTACGAGTACTAAATTTTAAATAATTATGTTTTATATCATCACTGTCTCTCAACATGACAAATTAACGTTTGAGTTTCTTACAAATGCTTTGATTGCTTTATTGTTTACAGAAATAGTGTTGAAACTTAAATCAGCATTAAACACTTCATTCACAGAATTACGAAATGACTTAACATTAATTATATACCTAACATTTGGAACATAATAAAACCGACCCAATTCTCATTGAATACACCAAACTTAACAGATGTTGAACACCCACTATTTTTAATAAACCCACTGTTATTATTAGATCACACTGTATAAACATGGACCAATAAGAAGTGTTTAATTTATTAAAAAATAATATTATTTTGTTTCAGATTCAGTTCCGGTCACAAAACAAAAAAAATATAGAGAAAAATTGGAACCGTTCCAAATTCAAAATTTGAATATAGAAGGTGAAATAAAAATGTATCCGATGGTGAAATAAAAGTGTATTGAGTGATATCAGAGACATCAATGTGTCGTCTTGATGATTTGATCATTGTTGGTGATAAAGTGTTGGTGATTGGGACGCCTGACGGTGATCATGGCAAAAGATATGAACTTGTGTGTGTTGATGATGGTGATTGTATTACAGACATTGATAGACACGAGTTTGGAGATCATAGATTCACGTGAGTAGTATATTATATTGTGATTGTTTTAGTAGTAAGATTTTCATTAGATAGTTAAAGTTATATATTTGAATTTGTATTAACTGAAGCTGCTATTTAAGATCATAATATTGAATAGTTTATGTAGACATAATTGGTATATTATAAGGTAGTAATAACAGCATAACAGTTATACTACAATGTAGTAGAGATAGTCTTACCTAGCGCACAAAATTATTACATCGCTTAGAAGCTGTTCACCGTGTTAGCTTTAATCGAACCCACACCTCCAAACCTACAAATATTTTTGCCAAGAGGTATCTCCTGGTTCATCGTCCAGTCATTGTTTGAGTATCACTCAAAACATTTCGTTCTATATTTACGCTTCCTGCGGAAATACTACTGCTGATGGATTCCCACCATTATGTCCAACTCCAACGCAATATGGAATCCGTGTTTGCCAGTTATAAATCAAATACATCCGAGATTAAAGTTTGGTTGATTGATATAAAAACCATGTGTATTTTAATTTTCGTATTCGTACATTTATTTGTTGTTTTATTTACATTCAGTAACTGGTGCGGTTCCCTAATGAAATTAGGCCAACTTATATATTGTTTGCATGAATAATATTAGCTACGCGGATTACACGGTGCTGCTGAGCCCAGCTGTCAGTGCAATAAGGCAGCTCTTACTGGTGTGTCAAAAGTACGCCCATAAACATGGTCTTTTGTATAACTGTAAAAAAGTGAGTTCTTGGTCTTCAGGGCCTTTGGCAAGTGTCTGCCTAGTGTGCCCGCCATAAAACTGAATAGTTTGAGCTAAAATGGGTCTACCTGTTCCATTACCTAGGGCACTATATCACTGAGGATCTTGATTGCCAAGTTCACATTGAAAAGAAGCACAGGGCATTGGCGGTTAAAAGTAATATGCTTTCACGCAGGTTCGCTCGCTGCAGTATAGTTAAAGATTACACTTTTTAAAGCTTACTGCCAAACTTTTTACACGAGTAGCCTGTGGGTCAGCTGTACTCAAAGGTCGATCAAAACCTTGCGTGTCCGGTATAATAATAGATTCAGGATGCTGCTAGGGCTGCCCCGCTTTTGTAGCGCTTCGGGAATGTTTGTAGAGGATCGGGTTGATGGCTTCCATGCTATAAATGCGCAAGAAAACCGCCTCCCTACTAAGCAGAGCGCGGGACAGCACTAACAGTATCCTGCAACTAATTGCTGAGAAATATGACTCGGCAGTCATGTAAGCTTTCGTTCGGATTCTAGTCGGATAGCGCGGCAATCTATCCTGAACTCGAGTGAGAGGTTTCATGACTACACACCTTGTATGTACCTACCTTTATGTGATATGTCTGTACTAACAAACTTTGTAAGACAATTTTTGTGGCTAACAACTAAGGACTTTGAATAAATAAATAAATTATTATTATTATTATAATCATCTAGTATAATGTAAGCTAAAGTTTTATTCATAAGGAATTCTATTGCATTCATCACTGCTATAATTTATACATCATCAACAGTTTCCCTAGTATTACCAAAGTCAACTAAATTATGCATGTCGCGGACTATCAGAATCATTGAAAAATAAACTGGAAAACAGTCGTCATCCGCATGACTAAATTTAGTTTTACGTAGAAAATAGTTGAAATTATTTACTTAACGAAAACAGAAGTATTTTGCTTTGTAAATATTTCAAGAATGACGATGATTCATCGGTTTGTTTCAGTGGTACAGAATTTAAAATTAAAACTAGTGTTTTTGAAATTTTACGACTGTACTTATTTATGTGGTTGAGTAATATTGCTATTTAGATTTTATTAAATCACAAATTATCATGGCATTTTAAAAACAACTGTTTATGTAGGCGCCATCAAGCGGAGTGTCATAAAATATCCGACGCTAGAAATGACAAATTTCAATACGCCGTCGCAGAAGACAAAAATATTTTAGATAAACTTATACTGTAGTATAATATTCTAGACGTAAACACGTCTAGATTTTTAATAAAAGCTCTGTGACGTGTGTAATACTCTAGGAACAGTTTTATATTACCATTTGTCACGTCTCACATAATTTACCAGTATGTTGAGTATGAAATAAATCTTACTTTTTCGCTGCGACGATGACAGGATTTTTAAGCTATGAATAATTTCTTTCACGTCTTTTCTATCCCATATTCATAAAAAAAACTCAATTGTGACTTCGTTTTAGTTTCTTTTACGACAAGTTTGAATAAGAATCTTGTTTCTAAGCTTAAATGTATAGTTGAACTAGGATATTGATTTATAGGCTGATGACTTGCAACTACTTTTTAACACCACTCTTAAAAGTGAGACACAAGCGTAAAATAAGTTCGTACGCACAATATTGAGTGAGTTACCATGTTATTTTAATACCATAGACTTCTTATAGGTTTTCCTGTAATCTATAAGTATAGAAATAAACTCTGTAATTTTTTTCAAAATTGTAGGATCAGCAGTTTTGGAGATAGGGGGAATGGCCAATTTTCATCTATTTTCTTTAATAATTTTAAAACTAAGTATTATGAAATTTAAAAAAAAATATTGAAATCCTCATAATAAGTCCCTTCATTTAATTGATTTTTGATTCATTCAATTATTTATTTTAAATTTTATTATAATTTTTATTTATTTAAACAGCAATTGATTTAAACATCAAAATGAAGGATCAGAACGCGGATATAATTTTATGTATTTTATAATGTACTCAATATTTAAATTTTATTATTTTTGTTGATTTCGTTAAGGACAGTAATTTTATGTTTCATTTAGGTATTGAGATAATAATTATAATAGATTTTAAATATAATAATAGGTTGGGGAAAAAGTTTCTTCGCATTTTTAAGAAAATTCAAAACATTTTTTAATATAGTTTATTTACATTTAACTAAAGTATGTAGGTACCGTTTTGTTGAAACGCCCGGGTGTCACCACTGTGTGGATCGCCCGGAGGACACGGTGGAGCATACGGTGGAGGTCTGCCCTGCTTGGGCGGAGCACCGCCGTGTCCTCACGGCAGCGATCGGCGGCGGCGATCTCTCGCGTCCGGCCCTGGTTCAGGCCATGGTTCGGAGCGAGAGTGCATGGGAGGCCGTCACCTCCTTCTGCGAAACAGTGATGCTTGCGAAGGAGGAGGCGGAACGCGTGAGGGTAAGGCAAAGTCAACGCCCTCGCGCCCTTAGTCGCCGCAGGAGACGCCCCGGGCGTCGGGAATCGCAGGCCGATTCCCGGCCACCGTAGGCGCGGGCTTGCGGACGGTGAGCGATGGGTAGCTCACCGTCCGATAAGGACCAAGCCCGGGTCGACGGCGCGTTGTGTTCCACGCGCGCCTCAAAGAGACGTCAGCACCAATTGACGGGGTCCGAAAGGGCCAATGCCTGCCAGGGTTACGAGCCTGTCCGAAAGGGATATCGTGGCCCTGGCACACAGGCATCTGAAGGAACACGGTGGGTTTTAGTCAGTAAAAGTCTGAGAAGTTATTTGATAATTTCCCACCCAAAAAAAAAAAAAAAAGGTACCGTTTTGTTCGATAACTTTTTGCCATCTTGAAGGTAGGGACATGATCCCATTGCTATATAAATTTTGGGACTTCTGATCAAAATACCGCGAGAAGTGGTTTTGGCAGTCCTCTCGTGATGTTAACCTGACACTGCCTAAAGAATTCTGAAGAGACCGAAACAGGTGGAAATCTGAAGGTGCAAGGTCAGGACTATACGGCGGATGCATTAACACCTCCCAGCCAAACTCTCTTAGTTTTTGCTGAGTGGCTAAAGATGTGTGAGGTCTAGCGTTATCATGATGAAAAACCACACCCCTTTTGTTGATTAATTCCGGCCGCTTTCTCTCAACTTCTTGCTTTAATCTCATCAGTTGTTCGCAGTAGAGTTCAGAATCGATGGTCCTGCCTGGTGGTAACAGCTCATAATGAATAATGCCCTTTCAATCCCACCACACACACAGCATCACCTTGTTGCGAGTTAACCCGGGTTTCGCCACAATCTGTGAAGCCTGACCGGCCTTTTACCACGACCTTTTTCGCACGTTCTTGTCGTACGTGATCCACTTTTCATCACCAGTTATCAGCTTCTTCAAAAATGGTTCGGTTTCATTACGTCGTAATAAAGAATCACAAATGAGTACACGGTTCATTAGGTTTCTTTCAGTGAGTTCGTGAGGTACCCAAATATCGAGCTTTTTTGTGTACCCAGTTTTTTTCAAATGTGCCAAAACTCTTTTGTGGTCAATTCCCAGTTCTTCAGCTACGTCGTAACTACTGATATCTTGCTCTACTTTTTCAAAAATGGCATCCATTTTATCCGTAATAGGGCGACCAGAGCGACGTGCATCTTTGACATCAAAATTTCCGGATTGAAAACACTTAAACCAAATTTGTGCTACTCTCACAGACACTGCACTTGGTCCATAAATATCGCGAGTGGCAAAACATGACGCGAACCAGTACAATTTAACTACTGCGGTTTCGCTATATATTCACTTTAGGCCTAACATAGCATTAAGTACTACTAAAACCTACAGACTGTGGACCAAAGTTGTCTTTTGAATAAATAAATAATTATGAATTAAATTATTTGATATGTTACAGGGTAAAGTTAGTTTTTCAAACTTTACCCTGTAACATATCAAATAATTTTGAATTTCCTCCCAAAAGTGAACCCCATATTCTAAATTAATTTATTTACGTTACACGTTCGTGTTTGGGTCACAGAAATTCATGTGCACCAAATTTCAATTTAATCTGTCCAGTAGATTCGGAGCTAATCGGCTGTGACAGACGGACATACAGACATAAGGATTCCGTTTTTTTCCATATGAGGTACGGAACCCTAAAAATATTACAAATGAATAAATGAATATTGGCAGTGTTATGGAAAGAATAAGCTAGGTGGGTCGCTGCAGGTAAAACTTAGTTGCTGTCGACGTCCTTTAATTCTGGCCAAAACTCTAAAAATTTGGAGTCATAGAGATACGACGAGGAAGAAGTGGAAAGATAAATATTTTTGGCTGCTACAATTTTAATTTCAACAAGGTTTTTACTTTTATTATTTTAATATTATTTTATATCGTTTTTAGGGTTCCGTACCCAAAGGGTAAAACGGGAACCCTATTACTAAGGCACCGCCGTCTGTCTGTCTGTCTGTCCGTCTGTCACCAGGCTGTATCTTATGAACCGTGACAGTTAGACAGTTGAAATTTTCACAGATGATGTATTTCTGTTGCCGCTATAACAACAAATACTAAAAACAGAATAAAATAAATATTTAAGGGCTCCCATAGAACAAACGTGATTTTTTTGCTCGATATTGATAACGGCAACAGGTAGACGCTTGAAATATTCACAGAATATTTAGTTATATATTCAGTTTCAATCAATCAATCAACTCAGCCTATCGCAGTCCACTGCTGGACATAGGCCTCTCCCAGGCTGCGCCACAACACCCTGTCCTCCGCCTTCCGCATCCAGTCTGACCCAGCCACCTTCTTAAGATCGTCGGTCCATCTAGCTGGGGGGCGTCCCACACTACGCTTGCCGATACGCGGTCTCCACTCCAGGACTCGTCTGCTCCATCGGCCATCGGTCCTTCGACAAACATGGCCAGCCCACTGCCACTTCAGTTTGCTTACTCTGCAAGCTATGTCGGTAACTCCGGTTCTTTTCCGGATAATTTCATTCCTGATCTTATCCTTCAAAGAGACTCCAAGCATAGCCCGCTCCATAGCACGCTGCGCAACCTTGAATTTGTGGACTAGCCCGACTGTCAGTGTCCACGTTTCGGCACCGTATGTCATGACGGGCAGGACGCACTGGTTAAAGACTTTAGTCTTCAGACACTGCGGGATAGGCGACGAGAAGACTTGACGCAGTTTTCCAAATGCCGCCCAACCCAACTGGATCCTTCTGTCGGCTTCTTTGTCAAAGTTGTGTCTACCGACCTTGATGACTTGTCCTAGGTAGACATACTCCTTCACAACTTCGAGTAGCGACCCTTCGATGTGGATTGGACTCGGCAAAACGTGCGAATTGTACATGACTTTTGTCTTGTCCAAATTCATGCCGAGGCCAACCCACCGAGAGGCTCCGTTTAGGCTGTGCAGCATCTGGTCTAACTGTTCAAGCGTCTCTGCCATTATGACGATGTCATCAGCAAAGCGAAGGTGTGAGATGTACTCGCCGTTCACGTTGATACCCTATCCAGTCCAGTCCAGCGTCTTGAAGACGTCCTCCAACGCATTGGTGAACAGTTTTGGGGATATCACATCACCCTGTCTCACCCCTCTGAGCAGTTGCATGGGACTGGTTTTCTGATCTTGGATCTGGACAGTCATCGTGGCAGCGTCATACAAACATCTCAACACTTCTATGTATCGCCAGCCAATTCGACATCGTTGTAGAGAGGCCAGAACTGCCCATATTTCGATGGAGTCGAAGGCTTTCTCGTAGTCCACAAATGCCATACACAGCGGCTGGTTGTACTCCTCGGTCTTCTGTACAATTTGCCGAACAGTATGGATGTGGTCTACGGTACTGAGACCTTTTCGAAAACCGGCTTGTTCTGGTGGCTGGAACTCGTCAAGTCTCCTGGCGAGACGGTTCGTGACGACCCTCGAGAACAGCTTGTATACGTGGCTCAGAAGTGAGATGGGTCTATAGTTCTTCAGCAAGGTTTTGTCGCCTTTTTTGAAGAACAGAACCACCGCACCTCTGCTCCACGCTTCGGGCGTTGTACCCTCTTGGATAACGGAGTTAAACAGACTCGCTAGCTCCTTCAAGACTGGAGCCCCGCCCGCTTTAAGGAGCTCTGTCGTTATTCCGTCATCACCAGGTGCCTTGTTGTTCTTAAGCTGCTCGAGAGCCGCCCTAATCTCGCTCTGGTCGACATCCGGGATGTCCTCCGTGTAGTGGCGCGTTAATTCGGCTCGATGGTCATCCGCACTATGCCCCGCTGGTTTTGGCGTTCGCGTTGAGTATAGGTGCCCGTAGAAATCCTCGACTTCCTCGAATATCTCGGGCTTCGAAGTCACGATTCTGCCATCCGCAGTTCTTAGTTTCGTCAGATGAGACCTCCCTAGTTGCTGAGCGAACACTTTCGACCCTCGGTTCTGCTCAATCGCGACCATGATGTCGCGCGTGTTGGAGCACCGAAGATCGCGTCGCGTCAGTTTCCTAATTTTTAGGTTAAAGGTTCTCCTAACTGATGAAGACGGCTGCGTGGATGGCAGCTCTCGTCTTTCCCTCATAAGCCCAAGAGTCTCCGAGGAAAGTTTGGACACCTTACTTTTTCGCTGCGACGGGAAATGTCTGCGGGACACGTCGCGTAATGCTTTGACCACCTCGTCAGCTTTCTCTTCAACAATGTCTATGGTTTCCAATTGGGCGAATATATAGTTTAAAAATAAATAATTAAATTAAAAAAAACAAATAGTTCCCATACAATAAACGTGATTATTTGCCATTTTTATAGATAATGGCACGGAACCCTTCGTGAGCGAGTCCGACTCGCACTTGGCCGGTTTTTCTTTTAATATTTTGTGAATGTGAGAACATTGTAGGCTTAATAGACCAGGTACCTAACAAAATATAAAATGGTCACACATTTTATATTTTGTTAGGTACCTGGTAATAGTTGACGGGCCTACACTGTTCTCCCATACCTATTAACACTGTAATTTGCATACATTCTAAAGCCATTTTTTTTGAAGGAGTTACCGTGAAGTTTCTTGCTGGCACTTCTCCATAGGAAACGACCAATTGGAACTGTTTACCTAGCTTCTGACGTTTCATAAGTGCCCATGTAGGTTTTTGTGAAATAAAATATTTTGATTTTGTTTACCAAATTTTTTGGTCGACTGTACCTACGACTATTAACGTTATAACGATATTCATACCACTGTGTGCACTGGCATTATGTTATGCGTCAGCACCACTCAACTCAACGTGTAATAATGATATATTTCCATCGAAAGGTCACGCGCGTAAATAGTACTAAGCTCAACCTAGAAATAGTCGACAAGTTATGACTACCACATAGTAGGCAACCACAGAAGATACACTTCTGGTATTAATAGGAATAATTAGTATAGACATAGAATAACTGAATAAATCAGGCAAATACTGAATGTAATGTGATAAAATAACAAAAAAAAAATGGAAATTTAAGACCGAAACTGGCCTTGAATAAAGATGACGAAGAAGCCCAGATTTATCGAGTCATTACTAGTACAGACAAGGAATTACTGAATTGATTGGGCAAGTACTAATACATAGTATTTATTTATTTATTTTTATAAACTTTATTGTCACCACAAAAATACATAGCAAAAATTAATCAAACACTACAAAATATACAATGGGCGGCGTTATTGCTTTCTGCGATCTCTTCAAGGCAACCTTGGAATGGACACTGATTATTAATGTGTCATACATAGTATAATATGTCCAAATGAATTATAATTATGGAAATTGAAGATGAAAACTCATTGAAGCCTGGAAAAGCAATGATTCAATAAAGGCCAGCTTTATCTAGTCTAATAGTGGCGACGATCCTTATGATAATTATAGTGACAAAGATGATAACATACCATGTTAGTATATGGGAAGATGCCTGGGCCCATTGCAATGTCCACAACGCTAGTCTAAAGTAACGTGTTACAAACTCAAATCACGAATGAGTAGCCAGAATGTCACAGCACTACAGCTGCTTTTCAAGAGCCTTTCAATATGAAACTGCAGCTTTTGTTCCGACTCTAACTATCCTACTACTTGCCTACCGTCAATACCTTCTGTATTTTCTTGGTGAGTTTCTCTAAATTAGTAGTAAACACGCATTGAACTTTCGTCGTCTATTTTTGCTTCATAGAAAGTGTCGCTGTCGACCTGATTCTCTTTATTCTGGCTAACGTCCAAACTGGGGGGATATGTTGCAGCAGCGGTTTTGTCATACTATGCCTTGTCAATAAAATGAGTTTAAATATTACCGGTTCTATTTTGGTCAACATTGAGATGTTTTTTTTCTTCCTTGTCTTTTGAGGCATCCTCAGCCCAGTAATCGAAGCATCCATTACTGTAACTGAAAAATTTGAACTTATTCGTTTTTGAGTAGATGCCATTTGAGAAAGCCACCTTATTTTTACTGAAAATTATTGATATGGATGAAAAAATATCACTCAACTCAGTCTATAGCAGTCCACTGCTGGACATAGGCCTCTCCCAGGCTGCGCCACAACATCCTGTCCTCCGCTTTCCGCATCCAGTCTGTCTGTCTGAAAAATGTAACTTGAACATTTTCTAAATATGTTTCTTTCAACTGTATACATAATCTACTAATTAAAATAATAATATTATAATTACAAAGGTACATGAACCAAAAATACAAAGCACACACGGGCTTATCACTGCTGAATTAATTTAAATACTAAACGGAGTCTTTAATCTGGCAATAAAACTCAGATTAACTGCTAACCCTTCGTTAAAGTACTGGGAATTAACGCTAAGGTCAAAAAGATCAGTTGACTTTAGCAATTAACTCGACAAAGAAGCTAATGTGCTTTGCTTCTCTTTTTCACACACCATAGTACCTATTTAATTAATTTAAAAACTTAAATAAAATTCGTAATTGTGATTGCTACGAAAGGAGTTTTTGGTAGTTCTTCTTCTTTAGGAGTCATTGGTAAATAAATGTTAGTACGTTATAATTATATTATTATTTTGAATGAGTTAGGCCCAGTACCCCAATCGTTTTGTAGTTATAAGTCTGACTAGCCTAAAAAAATCTTAATCAGTTGAGTACTATCAGAGATGGCGTACGTCTCGACTGTCAATGTGATAAAAAGAATTAGGTACATCTTTAGTTGGACAACGCGAAAATGTTTACCTAATACCACACACGAGCAAAAGAAAGCAATAGACTTTGATAGTATTCAAATTGTAGCAGCTAACTCTCTTAAATCCTAATAAATTATTTTCCCATATTCCAATACCGCTCACAACACACGATTGAACTAAAGATCCACAAAGCCACAAGCCCATTTAAATTTAACCAAATCACCAATAAAGCTAAGTAAATCTATACACCAATAAAAGAAATCGCATAAACCCTGCAACACACTCCCTGCAATCTGACCGCGGTAAGCCAAACGTTGTATTTCACTAGCAGGATTATGCAGTGCACTCCCGGCTTTATCTCAAACATTAAAATACTTTATAGACACTTAGTCACTGGCTACGTTTATTGGACCTTTGGATTTAACGTGAATTATGTTAGCGTTATTTGGATGTGAGAATTGGAATAATTGATTTTTTGTGCGGTATCGCTCGGGGAATTTGCTGGGGATTTGATTTTCGTGGGACTGTAAAATGAAGTGCGGTTTATTGGGACTTGTTTTCAATGTTTTCATGCAAATATTTTTTTTATTAATAAAGACTGATAGAATAACAATAATTAGAATAATTGATTGATTCATCTGTGTCTGAACTAGATATAAAATATCTGTATTTCAGACATAAGCGGTATTCCCCTGTTGTAGGCGACACTTCTATAAAAATAATATTAAAATACAATACAATCTTAAATTTGTTGTATAGTGATAATTGTATATATTGTATAATTATTAATATCAACAATAAAATCTGCAAAGAGCTGATTCAATTCTACAAATCAATATTGTTTAAAGTAAGACACTACATTAAAGAAGAATTGTCACAATGTCTTTAATAAATCTCAGTACATAACTCTCAAAGGAATGCTATGTTGATATTATATTAACTTAATTCATACAGATACAGAGAGATTCAGACATTCCATAACATAATACACCATTAATTTGGTCTTCAAGCTTTATTCTTACTTAATTGCTGTTTATCTAAACCTTGTTGGATTACGTTAAATCCTTCGTTCAGATTCTTATAAGCTTACTTACGAACAAACACAGCATATTTTAAAACGGTGATTAAAATAAGTTTATTTTTAATTAAAATTCGCTCTACCTTCTTTTAAGTCGGTAAATATTTTGCATTCATCCATCATTTATACTTTTTACTTAATTTTTATAATTATGGTTAGGGTTTCTTCAAGTTATTCTTGAAAATGCAAAATTAGCTTCTGCTTTCATGATTAAACGTTGTATTTTAGATCATGTATGAAAATATTTATTTTATCATAATATTATTTTCTTGTGAGCCTAACTTCTGTAAAATGACCAACTATTTATTTTGCTAATTCCAACGTACCAATTTCAAAACATACGTTAATAATGTTGCCAAAATATTTACTACAGCCTAAAATAATCTAGAATTCAAATACTCCTTGGCAGAAACTGGATATATTTCGGCAAGAATGGAGACAGGTGTTAGAAAATCTAAATATACCAGGACATGTTTAGCTACAGCGGAGTTCAAAACCCCTGGTTACTGGCGACACATTGCCAATAGCTAATAATCTGAAAAATGAACAAACCGTGTTTATGAGTAGAAATGTTTAGACAATTTCATTGTTATGGAATGTGAGGAAAGACATTTTTGTTGAAGTTCCAAGGTTTTTGAGAACTGAACTTACAAAGGTTATTGCCACCCGATGTGATATTTCTGTATAAGAATTCAGTACATTTTGTGTTATGAATTAGAGCAGTTTGACTTATTTCAAATATATAAAATATATATTGTGTATTTATTCAGCACAGTGTTTTGCTTGGCTGCTTCTTCAAAACGTATCTATGCGAATCCAATAAGACATAATGTTTTCTTTGGATGTAACTGGAAGTCGAGGAGTTATTGTTGAGTGATTCCTTAGTAAAGAGTTTGAATGCATTCACTGTAATAATGTGTGAGAGAAGGAAAGCAGCTGTATAAAAAAAAAATCCTCACTTTTTTTGCTACTGAAGCAATTCATATATCAAATGCATGCAAACTTCATTTATACAGGAAGAGGAATAATTAGCAGTAACTTGCTATTATCATTAGGTTAATGACAAAAAAAAAATGTGCGAGCAAAATTATAATCATCCTACTACACTGTATGCCAAAAAAATTAAACCTGTCTTGTTTTACTCTAATTTTAACCCAAATTACTTTCAACGATACGCGCGTATTTAGTTTTGGTCCTTCAAAAATATTCATTCTCGAAAAAAATAGAGGGATCAAAACAATCTAGGCAGCTTTTAACTTCAGCTTCATATATCAACATCAAGCGTGGACATTGAAATCTGGTCCGTGACGTCATCTGACAGATGTCACGTTTCATCCTAGCATGAACCCGTTGATTTAGGAAACGTTTTTTTAGAACTAAAAGCTTGGGTTTTTTCGTATTTACTTTTATTTTTGCTTTATATAAAGTAAGTCAGTATGTCAAGCCGAACTTCGAACTAAAATCCTATAAAAATGATGTTAGTAGTAGGGTTTGCTTTTAAAAGTTTATCTTAAGTCCGGTCAGTCAGAATTGGAACAACTCCAGTCTTAATTTTGGCGAAACCATGTCTGTTGTCACTCTTTCATTAATGTTCATCATACCGATGAAACTAACTGGGTTGTGGAGGTTAGATAAGCAGCCGCTCCATGTAAAATACAGGTATTCAGCTGCATCCGGTTAGACTGAAAGCTGACCTCTAATAGGTGGGAAAAGGCTAGGCAGCTGATGATGACTGACGAAACTAACTATCACATTGAGATTTGTGTCTTCGTTTACATCCGTCATATGCACTCGTCCTCGTATTGAGACATTCCCATTCTGTTGAATATCAGTATCTACCGCTGTCCCAACCAGCTGATGGTTGTCAAAAATTACACAAACAATAACAAAAGCTAACTTTACCACGTGGATACGCGTCTATATTCGTTTTGGCTCCAAGCCAATGTTCTAAGCGCTTCCTTCTACATGGAGACAGTTATATCTCGGGCATGTCTTTGCCTTTTAATTATGATTTCTTATCTTTGTGTGAGATTGTTGTTAGAAGAATCTTGGCTGGAAATAGTTGGTCTTGATGCGTATCTGGTACGAGGAATATGTTGAAATATTCTGAATGTTTTAATCTGACCAGTTTAATAAATGACAGATTATAAACACAGGCAAAGTGACTATTTACTGATATTCTCAGCTGTTCGGTATATGATTTTCCCATCAACAAGTTTGAAGATTAGTTCAAGGTACTTTGGAAAACAAGAATACGAAATAAAGTTATGATATGGATTCCGTATCTTTTTTTTGCGAAAAACTTTATGACAGTAGAATATTTTTATTCTTTTAACTGAATACCTATCTATGGAAGAAAGCCCCTTTACAGCTCTTTAGATACTTTTAGTTAAAGAAGTGTGTCTAACTCCTTGATGTGGCTTTTATGACACGTACTAAGTACTCGTGACTTCGTGCCACACAGGCACTAAATTCTATCCTTTCCTTTTACAGCCAGATGGGTTAAGCAGAACCCAATAATAGAAAATACACTACCAATTAATTTTATTACGTTATATGACCACACACAATCACTAAACTATATCTATTTGTGCCCAGCAATCGTCCATAATTCTATTGTACTAACACAGGAGCTGAGATTTAAAGACATTTACGATTTCTTCGCGACCATTAACAACAGTATTTAACTGTTGGAAATAAAGTTAACCATCCACTGCTACGTAGGATGTGCATGGAGAGGTTCGCCACGTTAGCTGCGCTGTTCATTTGCCGGACAGCCACGCATTCGTGCCCGCGTTCCTGCCTACATTTTGATACGGTGGGCCTAGAACGACTTTATTCATATCTAAGGATGATACTAATTGTGCTGACCACAAAAATTTAAACCAAAATGCTAGAGGATAGTTGTATTTTCCATTCATAAATCGTACGAATTTACGTTACCTTTACGTCGGGCATTCGTGCATGGGCCTTAGAGCAAAGCTAAGAAGTACACGTGCGTAGCTGAGCCGAGAGCCGCTGTGGAGGGGCATCTTAACTCTTTGTCCTTTTACAACAGTCCTATTTTGATAAACTACTGTCTTTGTTGCTTGTCTTGAAGTAGTAAAACTATTTGTCGCTGGTTTTGATAGTCTGTTTAGTACCTTTTTATGCTTTCGTTTGGGATAAAGAGATTGTCATTGGGTGTTCCCGAGTTTTAAGAGATTTTCTTGTATATTTTGAACGATTTTATTACCTAATCAGACCATCACAGCAATGGCTGCTGGAACTTCGGTGTTTGATTGGAGGTCCTCCAATTAACACAATTTTAGATTCATGTCACATTAGTGATACGGTAGCTAGCTTTATTTTTAATTTTTCCTTCACCCATGGTTTTAAGAATTAAATCTAATTTTGTCGAAGCACTGCAGTTACTTAATATAAAGTCAATTTCCTTCTAAAGCTAATTCTAAACAGCTAGAAGCAAAAAAGTATCTTCTATCTTTTTTTACGTGGCGCTTAGGGCAGGGGCTAAATATGGTTGATCTCTGGCTTCGCGCCAAAGCATGCCGATCCCTAAATATGCTATGTCGCCATGCAATTCTGTATTTAGGACACTTTTGATGGGGGAGCGCGATAAAAATAGACTTGTGATGAATTTTTCTGCTATTAAAATTGAGATGTGGGTGTTTGAAATGAGTGTACTTCCTCTCATTACTGTGGTGTTAGCGTTACATTTTAATAATAATATTAATAGAAATATTCTTATATGGTTGCTGGACTTTTTTTGCTGGAACCTTCACCGTGCTCAAGATTTATGAATACTTTCAAACGTTGTTTAAAAGTCTCTGATCTCTGCATATTACTTAAAACACTTTTTCCACAGTTTCTTATCTAGAAAAGCCCTGGTGCAAGCCCTCTAAAAAAAATCCAAAGTTAAGCCACAAGTTTTGATTACATTGTTAACTTTCTCACTACCCAAACCCAACGAAGATTATGATTAACTTAACGTTAAAGGCAACAAATAGCTGTCTTCAAATAAGTATCGCGAGCATCGTCATGTGAATAGAACATTTGTGGTGGACGTGATCGAAATTGTGATTTTTCTCATTTTGACGGGCCCCACCATTTTGCGGAAACGCTCTGAGGGCTCTCATTGTGACTGTAAGATGTTGATAATATTAGCTTTTATGTTGAGGATTTTTTTGCTGTAATATCTAGGTCATTGTAGGTAGGATGTCATTTTCGGATCGTGTAAGGAAAAGTGGCGACGAAATTATTTGTTAGGATGTCTTCATGTTGTGGTATGGCTGTATTTTGGCTGGTTTGATGCTTCGTTAGTCAGTAGATCATCATCATCATCATCGTTCGTCGATGCTTCGTTAGTCAGTAGATCATCATCATCGTTTGTACGTTCTGTTTACGTTATTTCTGCTTGAGTATAGTTTTAGACGATTTTTATGTTTTTTTAGGTATGCTAGCTAACATAAGGCAAACATTTAGTTTAATGTTGTGTTGCGTAATTTTTTTTTTTTACATTTTATTGAATAGATTCAAGTTTTATATCTGAACAGACAGCTGTGCTGCTGGGGAGTTTGTTGCGCCACTTCTTCTTCCCAGCTAAAACACTAGGAAGTGGTGAAAGCTGGGCGTTTTTGGGGGACTGTCTTATATAATTTTTGACGTTTGAAAAGTGCTGATTCTCAGCCTAGTTTGGATAAATGACTTTTTATTTTGATTTCATTGACAGTATTGTTCTACTCACTTCTGAGTACAAAAGTTTTGTAGATCCTACACCTGTAGGTAATATGGATTTGCACTTTCTTGCTTAAAACCTCCAAACATTTGATTCAAAAACACTTCGTATAGTTAGGTAGATAGCCTGTTTACATTAATAGTCAATACTTTATTGCATTCCACAATGTAGGTATACTCATATGCTTCGGTGACTAAACATTGGCTTTAGAACAATCGTGGTCCCTGTTGGGCACAGCAAAAGAAAGATAGTAGGTAGAGATGAGGAGTTATCGTTTATCTTACCTATACCTTAATTTTTTTTTTTTTTTTTTTGTATAAGTTTTTTGTTTTATAAGTTTTAGGGATTTAACATTTAAATATTTGTTTACACTGTAATAACATTAATTAGTACTTATTAATAGCTTTTGTAATGTAATCGTATATGTAGTTTGGATCTTCGTCCTGTATGCTTTGACGAAGAAACTAATTCCCGTAAAACATATCTCTAATTTAACCGTTAACGCTTTCACGGGCGGTGAAGGAGACACAATAGAAGTTTATTGTTATGACGTCATCAGGCGTTCACTGTCCGCGAAAGGGTTAAGAAAATCACAAACCCAACGTTCAGCTATATTCCTTCAATGCAACACTTCTCAAACACGAGAAAGCCACATTTGCAACAATTGCAGCAATATCCAGCTCATGCAAATTCATGGGAGAATGAATATGTAATGCAGGCGACAATATTTATACATACTGTTACATACGTTAATTCTCTGTTGGATCTCTGACTCAAGATGGCGGATGTTTGGAGACGTTTCATTTGGAAGGTTTGTTTAACTATTTTGAAGGATGAAATAGAAGGCTGTGCTGTTATTAAGTTAGAAAATACTGTTGTATTATTTGTTGTTTGTGTTGACTAAGATTATGAATAAGGTAGGACTTAAGACAGCGCCAACAGTTAACCGCTAGCTTCTAAGTTAAAAATAACGCCTTGAGAGCAGGCAGTCTAAATCAAATTTCGAACGCAAGCTCAGCCCCTCGCTCCCCGCCACTCCGGTATGTGCTAAACGCTAATACATCAGTAATAAAGTTGACTATCGCGTGCGCTATTTGATCGTGTTCGAGCACGAAACTAAATAACGTAAGTCTCAATTCTTATTTCGTTTATAACTAAAGTAATAATTGATCTAGGAAAAAAATATCTTGTGTCGGGATAATTAACTGTATTTTCTTGCTGTGAATATTTATTTTAGACATAAAAGCTAAACAATCTTGTTTGTTTTTTTTATAATTATCCTTAAAAAGACACGATTTTCGAATAAAAAATTTATTGAAAGAAAATATTATAATTACCTTCAACGTGCTTCAACGTGGAAAGAAAAAAAAAACCAATAAATCATATACTAAAGTTAAATTTTGCTTGTATGTGTGACTGTTTCAGAATATTCATGCAAATTAACATAAAAATAGGAAGCCTCCTCTTAACAAGATTTTATATAGGGTTTCTTTATTTACACCAGATAAAAGACTATAAATAAAATTGACACAGTCATTTTTCGCAGACTTCAATTATCATTAAAGTCTGTGAATTTATTTATTACATCTGTATTTGCAACGTCTATATCTCTATTATTAATGAAAGATTCTAAAAAATTGGAAAAAAAAAAAACCGCCCAAGTGCGTGTCTCGGACTACGCACAATTAAGGGGATTCCGTAGCTGGGATGAATTTATCCCAAAAACAAACTTAACATTTTGATAGAAAAACATGTTCAATTCAGGTCAATTTTCAACTGCAAAGGTAAGTTGGATACTCACCATTCATCATGATTTCAGCTAAAAGACGTCCATTGCTGGACATAGGCCGCCTCCAAAGGGGGGTTGCCATAATCGCCACGCTTGGCAGGCGGGTTGACGATCGCAGTATGGTGTTAAAATGCATAGAGAACGCTGCTGCCCATTCTCTAGTAAGTCCCTAGTAGTTGGTCGATTATTACTCGTTAACTTGTAAAGCCTACTTAGCTGTGATAGTTTTCGTTTTAATTTCGTTATATATACTATTGCCATGAATTTTTTTACAAGCCCAAAATAACCATTTAGCTGGCACTTGAATCTAATAAAACATAGCTCTATAAAGCTTAATCTTACGCAAACGGATCCCACAATTGAAAAATAGATTCCACAAACCAGAAATATTTTTTAACGGCCTATCCAACGATACTCCACACTATGGGATAGACGAGACAAAAAATATTATCCCCAATTTACCTTAAAATAAAATATTTCAAGAATTTAGTTTACCACTTTGTCGGCGTATGTACTTACACAATATGTACACTCATGCCAAATTACAGCTTTCTAGTACTAAGAGTCTCTGAGCTAAGCGAGAGGCAGACAAACAGACGGAGATGGCGAAACTATAAGGGCTTCCTTGTTGACTACGGAACCGTTAAAACAGAGGGTATTTACTTATGACCACATGATATAAGCGAAAACCTACGTCTGAAGCCGTAAGAGTAGGTATACTTGATTCAGCGTCGAGGGTAAGCGATTCAACGTCACCGACTGACTGGAGCCGAGTATACCCAAGTCAGCGTCACCGACCCGAGCGTGACAGTTCAATTTCATTGACTGTTCAGAAAGAGCGCAAAGCCCAAAGAAGTTTTCACTTCGAAAAGTTATCTCGTTTTCTAAATTATTTATCTTTGTCAAAACAACAGCTACATCTGCCACCTTATTCTTCCTCTTATTATTATAACTCGCAATTCAAAGTCGTCTTGTTCCTCGCCATTTGCCACAGCATCCGTGTAGCAACAACGTGTATCGTAATAGACGGTCGCACCGCATACATAAAACATGGGCCCTTTGCCGCATCGCGCAGCTATGATCTAATAACGTGGTGCGTAGTGCTGGGTGTTCACATAGTTTGGTACGGTACGAGACCTTTTAGACAACTTCATCATATAACGTTCCAACTTATGGTACACAGGCCTACTCTCTGCGCACTGGGCCCGCGTGGTGGATTTCGGCCAACTCTCTCTGAGTTGGCCGAAATCCACCACGCGGGCCCAGTGCGGGTCGGTAGAAGTCACATATCTTAAAATTTTTGGTTCTAGGACTTGCCGGTTTCCTCACGATGAATATTCTTCACCGTTTTGAGAATAGTGGAGATGGAATAAATTACACAAAGTAAATTGCCTGTCACGACCTACGACACTAAGAGAGAGTAGTGGTGGTCCAGAGGTAATGGTCCCAACCATTACCTCTGGACCACCACTACTCTCTCTCACCACTTCATCATAATGAACGTTAATGCACTTTGCTTAACTTTCTTCCAATGAACGTTTCAATGTATTGCCGATAGCTAAGGCGGCGATCGCTGTATGTTCCTACTTCTAGACATGACATGGCGACGCCACCACACGCAATTTAAATGAATGGATTGAATTAAAATTAAATGATTTTTTATTTCTGTAACCAACTGACGGTTACGATACCCAAGCGTGGAATAACGATAGCCATGTCTCTTGCAAGAAAACACACGTTTTTGAATAACAAATTATCACCATATAGCCGAAAGACATCAACTGTTAGTTATAATGCCTCCTAAAGCATCGCCACAACATCCAGAGACACTAAGAAACTTTAAAGAAAAGCGAGGAAGCCTCTGATTGCTGTATTTATATTGATTATTCTTTAAATTAAGTTTGGATACAAAGCCAAGGTTTTCGTATTACTCATAATGCATTTTTGAATAATTTTTCAATTTACACTTTTCCGATATTTTGAATTATCTATAATCGTCGTTGAACTATGGACACACGCACTGTAACTCAATTGCTAGTGTTCTCTTTTGATGTAACGCCGTCTTTTACACGCGGCCCTTACGCGCTCGCTAATGCGCCACCTTCTAACTATATCCAATTTGTTCTACCTTGGGGTGAGCAGAGAAAGAAGGTGTTGTGATTTCTGGGGATTTACATGATTATAAAGATTTTGGCTGTTTTATGAGTTTTAAAAGATAAGGGTGAAAATCAGATGCTTTATTGTCTTTGTTCCTGTTTTGACATAAGAATAATTCTTGCGTGTCAAAGTCAAATGATTTATTTCAAATAGGCACATAAGAGGCACTTTTCAACGTCAAAATTTACAAAAAAATAGTATTGATTCTAGTTGCCCCTTCCAAAATGTAGTTTTGTATGGAGAAGAATGGGGAAGAAACTCTGTTACTCTTTAAAAAAAAAGTTTTAAAGTTTTAAAGTTTTTTTTAGTTTGTAAAACTTTTTTTGTGAGAACGATGCATCTAGAATAAAATTACTATACCACAAAAGGGAAAAAAAAATGAAGCGTTTACAGATAATTTATTTATGAGATAGATACGTGGCGCTCATATATTTACAAACATCGTAAAACTATGTTTTCCTAAAAATTAAAATAAAAAGTCTGTAACTGAGTTAAGGTAATCACAGAATGTAAAATCAATGTCATACAAATAATAGATTATACAATCAACCAGTTTGATTTTGTCTAGACTCTAGATTGTCTTATGGAGTTGGACCAGCATATATGTTTCCAAGCATTCTTATCCTGGATATAACCTCTAATTTGTAATAATAATATGCATGTTTACAAAGTGTACTTGTAATATGTGTTTTAAATTTTCTTTCTTGCGTGGTGGAATGATTGAGCTAATATCCTTTTCCTTTTTTTTTTTTTTCTCCCCACAATATACATTATGTTATTTTACATTGGTCAGATTCGACAATGTTACACAATTCAGGTAAGTATATATTGTGGGAGACTGGTGCCTAAGCTAGGCTCGCGGCCTGTGTTTCAGGACACCAGGATCCCACCCCTTTACATTTTCATTTTATAAATTATGTGTTAAGCGCGCTGACAGAATGTACTAAGGAATCATACGACATGTTATATCTATATATATATATATATAGATATAACATATACAACGTGGAGACGACAATATAACAATAAATTCAACTACGTATATCTAATGACGTTCGCAGTCTGCACACGAATATTCAATCAAATATATCCAATAGTTTAGTCGCTATAGCTAGTCAAAGATTGGCAAAACCCATAGTCGGCACACCACTGCTATTAAGTTTATTTGAACAAATCACTTTTTTAATTTTGATGCTGGAATTTATTTTATCGTTCCAAAATACTCTTATGCATTAGTATTGCCAGTGTTTTCATTTATTGTCGTATTGTTGTCTCCACATTGTATAGTTATATCATATAATATCGACGTTAATTGGTCTGACTGACATAACGGGTGTCCAACCCTAAGTGAATTTGGTGCTCTTTGAACACTCGGACACATTACCAACCTTGTTTACTGGCAAATCATAGCAGATAAGTTTGTACATTGGAATCTTAAAATATATTATAGCACATAATTATAGCATGCGTCATTAAATCAGTTATTTTGTTAAAGATATTTATTTCTCAAAAGATGACATCATCATGATGACTGAAGTCTGACTGATTATCATCTGGTGAATGAGTTATGTAGAGGAAAGAGAATTCATCCGTAAAAACTAATTATAAATTATGTGTTTGTTGTATGGTCAGAAAAATGTTCCGACAGAGTTTAGGAAGCAATAAGCTTTACTTAATTCATAAGTTTTACCTAATCTTAAACCGATTGCTAAGTTCAATTTTAACCCTGATAGTGTTGAAAAGGGAAGTCATTATGAAGCATACAAAAGTATCTGTATAATTATGATGTTAGGTACAAGTCTCTATGTAATGTGATGATACTCAGTTTTTGTTCTCATAGTCTCTGCAGCATCGTAGACCTAAAAATAGTCCAAGTTTTTTTCTGTCCCTTTAAAGAATGTTTCTAGTTCTCATGTGACACTTCCGCTCCCGCCTCCAATTTACCGAATTTACCGATGAGACGCACTTCAACAGAACATCAATCTTCATAGCAGCTAATGAGTGGCTCCCTAAGGATTCGGACATACGAACTGTGCTTGGCGAATTAATTTTTGTCGCTGGCCTAAAAGTTACGTGAGAACTTATTATGGAGGCATTTGATTGAAAAGTACTCTTTAAGTATCTAGTGTAGTGACATAAGTTATTGTTTCAGAGTTTTTGGGAAAAACTTCCGCCAAGGTAATTTGGGAAATCTGTCATACCAGTTTAAAAATGTGAACTGTTCATTGCTAAATGCAGACCAGCCTATGACTACCAACATAAATCAATCGTTGCAGACTCAAGATCCATGATTAATTAATAAAACATTTTAATATGAATGTATCAATGATTATAATAATAATCGCAGTTAATTTCAATAACAATTTACAATTTTACCAGCAAAACTTTGAACACAGAATCTTACAAATAGGTAGTGACCAAAGTTTAAACGAATAGGGCCAATAGATTGTGTGATTGCCCTAACGTTGATCATGAAACTAAAGTACGTACCTAGCTCATTATTACTCACATGCTTATGTAGATACGGACGGACGAATTAGGGCTAAACGATTAATTGTTATGTTATTATTAAAATGGTTCTACTATTGTCGCAATTGGTGTCTCGCTGGGCTCGTATTGGCAAATGCTGGGAACTGAGAACTGTTTATTATCTGGCCTTATTACATGATGTTTTAGCGATATTGTCGCAGTTGGTGGTGGATTGTATGATTGGCATTTATACCCAACACTTTTCTGTAAATTGCTGATTTGATCTTTATTCGAAAAACAGTGGGATGTATGAAAACAAACTTTCCGAGTGCCGTATCTACTGCCACTGAGTCGCAACCAATTCATATTTTATTTACCCTGATTGATACGATCCTTTCCCTCTTAAAAGTAAACTAACTCTGGTTAATAAGTTTAATAACTCAGTATTTTCATAAAGAAAGCAAGAAAGAAAATAAATTTATTTGACCCAGGTTAAGGCACACAATATTCACACAAAAAACAGAAGAAAAAAAAAATGCTTAAAATAGTATTGAGTGCCTCACGGCTGCGCCAAATAGGCCCAGTTCAGCAATTAATGCCAGACAACTAGTGCCTGACGCTGGTTTTCAACTGGACCTTATGTTACGAGGACGTCTTACGGATGTAAATCAGTTTATAGTGTGTAAATATTTAAATAAAATTATATATGTAACAAATAATAATATAAACCATTAGATATAATTATTTTGTTTAAAAAAGACATACAATAAAAATAATTATAGTTATTCATAGAGTGGTGTTTAAGAAATAAATAAATAAAATGGTATGGTTGCACAAAAAAAAAAAATGGACTGTTGTCGATAATTAAAAGATAACCTTAAGGTAATTTATATTAGATAAACATTCAAATTGTAAAAGATAATTCATAAAAGAAAATTCTTGAGTAACCTGGTCGCCCTGCAAATCATCCAAAGCAGCGTTGCTGTGATCCGGACATAAAGATAAGACACGGTAAAATTATAGACACCGATCTAATGGATCGATTACATTGAAATTTGGACCACATATAAATTTCTGTGACCCAAACACTGATGTATTACGTAAATAAATTAATTTTGACTATGGGGGAGACAAATAAGAAAAAATAAGTTTTGCACACCGTACTGTGACATATCAAATGTAAGGGCTTACTGTGAGGCTTACAAGTATATTTTTTTTATAATTCTAAAATAAATAGCTTTAAAGCACAGAAAATAGTTTTATATTTATAGCTTACAGGAAAACCTTAACAAAGTCTATGGTCTTAAAATAACATGGTAAATCTTCCAATATTGTGAGTACAAACTTACACTTACAGTTGGAATGTTTGGCAGAACATGTTTTCAACTACAATATTAAGTTTATTCTTGGGATAAATCCATCGCAACTACGAAACCCTTCATTGTGCGTGGTCCGACACGCACTTGGCCAGTTTTGTTATTGTTTGATTTAAATCAGCAAAGTAGATTTTTTTCTACGTAAATAGTTAATAGGTACTGCTCCCAATGAACAGCATATTATCCTAAAAATACTTCCTGTTCAGTACCTACTCAAACTAAAGTAACTAAATTATTTTCATACTCTCAGAATCACTTACTCCTAAAAGGCATCACAGGTCCATTTGCGTTTTCCCCGTAGACTGTAACTCGAGCCTTATTCTATGTCTTGTAGAACCAAAATAGCAATTCTAAGAAGTAAATTAGGTTTCTGACTCAGAAAGTAATTCGTCATGTTGTCTTATGTCTTAGTTGACAGTAATTGCTTCTGCATGGTGTTTCATCAAAAAGAAGAATAGTCATTAATCTATTGCGAGCCTTCAAAGACGTAAAAAACTGCATGACGAAAAAATGAAATTATATAGCATAACATTACGGCTGTATTTTTTGAGCGGGGTTTAGAAAAGAGAGACTTAGTTCACTCACATTGCGCCAGTTAAGGCTAACATAGACTTGGGCGGGCCGCACCGTTCTGCAAAAATCCTCCTCCACTTCCTACGTTTTGTATGAACACAATACTTTTTTTGTATTGAAGTGTGATGCGCTGTGGCCCAATGCGGTTGTATGCAATGTGCACGTAGCTTTAGTCTAATGGAGAACCTCGATTTAACACTACCCGATGTAAGGACAGGTCCACATGCTCTGCAGTCGCGCTTTTTCACACGTTTTTGGCGTCACACATTAAACATCACATTAAATTCTTCTATACGTGTAAAAGACTGGCATTACACAGCAGCTTATGATCCATCTCCCACTTGACCGTTTTTGATGATGACTGTGTACATTTTTTACTTGGTCATTTTGATGAGCTTCATAATTGAGAGGTTGAATTCGTTCTAACCCTTCATGGGACCCGTTTGTTTTAATTATAGGTTCAAGCGAGTTTTTTTTGTCATGTTGTTATTTTTGACATTGAATGAATCATTTTTATAACTGCACAATTTAATTTGGTTGCTTTATCTATACTTAAAAGCAAGTGAAATCTTTATCTCGTAATCTGACTTTTATTAAAATTTGAAAATCTCCATTTTCTCAAAAAAAATTTGATTACTAATTTAAAACCACTTTTTACAGAGCTCTGTTGACGTACATACATACACGCATACACACTACACACCACCCAAATTTAATATACTGTCAACACCCCTGAAGCAAAACGAAAAATGGGCACCATATTCAACTAATATCATCCGTAAAACCTGCCCGTCGCAATATCCACAACTCCTAGATTTTTATAGTTCCAATAACACCTCGTTATTCAAGTGGGAATCACGAAATTGGAATGGAAAATGGCGTCACAATATGGCGTCGTGCTCATCCACTCATAGTGTCGCAATTTCCTCCCGCGCAGATGACGGGGTCTGTGTCAAATGTCTTATTTTATGAACTGACTGCGACGTATGCCGTTTGCATTAAATTATATGGCGTGATGAGGTTTTTAGTACGCGTTGTTGAAGATGGAGTGAAAAATCTATGGTGGGTGTTTATGTTTGGGTGGGAATTTGGTGTGAGAAATTGTTCTCATTTCCAAGAAGAGAAGACAACGGCTTTTGGGAAAAGTTTTGAAGTATAATAAATATAATAGTCTCTTGCAGACCATCCGGACAATGACTTTTGATTCTGCTGTTTTAATTACGTTACATCACATAACTCAGTGTCTCAAGACTTTGACCAGTGAAAAAAACTTTGACCAGAAGAAAGTCTTTGACCAGTGCGTGTTGCCAGTTATGACCTATGGCGCTGAAACGTGGTCGATGGGCCTTATTAGAAGGCTAAAAGTAACCCAAAGGACAATGGAGAGGGTTATGCTTGGAGTTTCCCTACGTGATTGAATCAGAAATAATCAAAGAGACCCGCAGGCGAACCAAGGTCACCGACATAGCCCGAAGAATTGCCAAACTTAAGTAGTAGTGGGCAGGGAACATTGCTCGTTGAACAGATGGCCGATGGGGCCGAAAGGTTCTGGAGTAGCGACTGCGTACCGGGACACGTAGCATTGGAAAGCTTCCTACAAGGTGGACCGATGACCTTTTGAAGGCCGCAGGAATCCGCTGGATGCGGGAAGCACAGAACCGGTCGAAGTGGCGGTGCTTGAGGGGGAAATTATGATGATGATGATGATGACAAATAAATTATTAAGTTCACAAGTTTGTGCAATAATATAATAATAAGTGTAGCTATAATAAGCTTGGCATAAGGTGGTGGTACCTGGTCTATACTTATATTTACTTTCACAATTTCCTCATGCCCCTTTCCTTAACTACGAGAAAATATGAATGTTATAATTTTACTGTGGTTTTTCTCAATACAAGAACAATAGGTGTCCATACCTCAAAATAAAGGCTCTACCATTTCCACTTCATTGTTATAAACCCCAAGACGCCATTGTTTCCCCTACTGCGTAAAAACAGCAAAATTTAAAAGCCAAAAGACATCCCCTATGTTCTATAAATATTTTACAATTTCCCTCATCGTTGTGACGCGAGCTGTAAAATATAAAGTTACACTTGGTTTTACTTGTCGCATTAGTCTGATGGTAAATGGTGGGTAACGACTTAGACCCGTGTCTTGTTACTTCCATCTATTGGTAGAAAATTGATATTTTTATAACTTTGTGTAAAAGTCTTTGATGTCAATAAGGTTTTATTGTGATGAGGGTGTTTCTTATTATGTTAATGTACACAACGGTTTGACTATTATCCCCTGATGTTAAGTGGTTATGCGGTGAGCGGTGGTAGGTATATTATGGTTGGTTGAATTAACTGACTTGAAGACTCGTAGGTAAGAATTATTTTAGCTTTTCTTGCTAGTGTTCTTCTCTATCGAAACATATATAATTATTTGTCCTGACTGACTGTGTCATCAACGCAGAGCTAAAACTACTGGGACTAGGAACGTGAAATGTTGCACACGGGTTCCTTGTATAATGTAGGGCACTAAGAAGGTGTTTCTGGGAATTTGACCTTTAAGGGAGTGAAAAGGGGGACTTTTTTGTATGAAAAATCCTATTTATTCAGTTAATAAACTTGAAACTTGGCACGAATATTTATCTAAGTAAACTATGGAGTTTGTCATTTTTTGTTTTTACAAAAAATGGGGGGGGGGGGGGTCAAAGTTTGTATTGCGGTCCGATTAACTCGATACTCAGTATTTACATGACGGCGCAGCAAGTGGCGCTGTCTAGTTTTGTTACGAAGTTACTAGAATCACCGAAAAGGTTGGATAAGAGTGACACTGGCTAGTGGCAGTCACTCTAGTAGAGCGTCGCATCGATGGTTGCGTAGCAGCCGTCTTCTGATGACAGAAGAAGATGTCAGGGGAGCCAGAGATTTTCATTGTATCTTTCCCATATCCATTAGTAACTGTAATGTTAGTATTCCCTTCATAAATGCTCGTGTATTTAAGTTAATGCTTCTTGCGTGCTCCTCAGGTAATTGAATGTCAGTCACAGTGATGGACTATTGAGTTAAATTTGCATTAATAGAACCCGTTCATGTCAGGATGTCAGGTTGATAATAATTATGTAGAATGGTGGTTTGAAAAATGTTTTTTTTTCTAATAATACTACGTTATGTACGAAAAAATGCGCTTTGTGCCGTGATGCACACTTTCCTGCAAATTTCTTTAAAAAAAATTACACTTTGTAGTAGTTTCCTTTGTTTTACCTGTACTTATAATATATTGTGTTATGTGCCTTTTAGTCTGAGTGAAATAAATATATTTTCTTTCTTTTAGTCTTTCAAGATTTGATAGTTCTAAGTACTTGATGCATTATTTCAGTATCTGGTATAGCAAATATACATAATAGGTACAATAAATTAAATATATATTACGTCACTGATGGCGTTCCTTGTCTATATACAAAAATCAATCAAATACATATTATTCAATTAGTCACAGTCAGTTCCTTACTACTATGAAGATTGTAAAAACAATTTTTTTTTTTAATTTCTATGTTCGGATTTATTTGATGCTTTCAAAATTTACTTCTCGCTTTCACTATTCGCTTCTTTCAGTCATTTCCTTTCTAGCCATATCATCTTTTGCACAATCGTTTCTTTTGTCTTCCTGTGCTCTTCTACTCAACCAAGTTCAAATAAAATATTCCATTTATAGTGACTGCTCAAACATTGTACCAAGCTGCTCTTCCGTTTGCTGTCAATATCTTACACATAATGTCATACAAGGTCTGGGTTCGCTTAGAGAGTATTGCAATATCTCGGTACTGGGAAATGTTGACTTTTATCTCAATTGCTGACAGCTTCTCGGTAGGTCTCATGCTGTTTATCTTAGTATTGATAAGGTGACTGTTTGTCACTGTGATTGATCCTAGGGCTTTCTTATTTAACTTGGGATCTATTATGCGATGTTATAATAAGTGTGATAGTTTTAATTTGCTTCCAATTAGAGTTTTCGGTGAAGCTGTGTTTGGGGATTCATATGTTCAATGATATGTGTACTGCCGAGCTCAGATTCTCGGGTTGGATTCCCGGTTCGGGCAAAGTGTTATTGGGTTTTCCCGTCTGGAATTTTTCATTAGCTGCCTGGACTCTGCATTTGTGTCCGGTTGATGGCAACAGGCTCAGCCACTATTATAAGGGAACTAAACATAACTGGCGAAATGTGGGTTTACTATTGGTGCACCTCTGCCTAACCCTTCGGGGATTACAGGTGTGATGTTATGTATGATAAGTAACGATACCGTGATATTTACTTGTTGTTGTTGCATTGTATGATATATAAATGTTCGGTCCTTTGCCCATCAAATCGATCCACTAATGTCAATGTTGATTATAAAAATTTAGGTATCTTAAAAACCGGCCAAGTACGAGTCGGAGTCACGCACGAAGGGTTCCGTACCATTATCTTTAAAAACGGTAAAAAAATCACGTTTGTTGTATGGGAGCTCCCTTAAATATTTGTTTTATTTTAATTTAATTATTTATTTTTGAAGTGAATATATAACTAAATATTCTGTGAATAGTTCAAGCGTCTACCTGTTGCCGTTATCAATATCGAGCAAAAACGAGCAACAAACTCATTCGTCAGTCAATCGCTTGTTGTATGGGAGCCCCCTTAAATATTTATTTTATTCTTTTTTTTTGTATTTGTTGTTATAGCGGCAACAGAAATAGTCTAATCATAAGATAGAATATAATAAAATAGAATAATCATCTGTGAAAATTTCAACTGTCTAACTATCACGGTTCATGAGATACAGCCTGGTGACAGACGGACAGACAGACAGACAGTCAGAAAGACAGTCGGCGGAGTCTTAGTAATAGCTTTCCCGTTTTACCCTTTGGGTACGGAACCCTAAAAAGAATAGAAACCGTCAACTACTTGAACTTTGCAAACCAATTTTACATTTGCATGTTTCTATACCATAAATGGTTACGCATTTCTTTGAAGACTTCCCTTATTAAGAGGAGGCTCCCTATTTTTATGTTAATTTGCATGAATATTCTGAAACAGTCACACATACAAGCAAAATGAAACTTTACTATATGAATTATTGGATTTTTTTCTTTCCATGTTGAAGACAGTTACGTAATTGTAATATTTTCTCTCGATACATTTTTTATGATAGCATAACGGATCTATTCTCCCTGAATAGAAGGAGGAAACGTGTTGCGCCGACCACAAGTAACATGGAACAACGACAGAAAGATGATGATGATTAAACAGTCGTATAAACATCAACCAACATTAGAGTAAAAACATAAGAACAATATTAGTTACTAGTTCTCACAAGTGTGCAGTTTCTTAAGCTTCAATATCACTTAGGTAACCACTTGCATTATCAATGTCTTCTCGTTCAAGTTTATCGTTACGTTGACAGTTGCATCGGGAATGCATCTTTTATAAGCTGATGTTAGATGGGACATGCACTTCTAGTTTTATGTTAATAAAACTGGGTATGCACCCATATAAAGAAGAAAAAAAAACAGTAATGTTCGTTCCTATAAAAATAACACATAGCCTAGGACTTCGTCCGCGTCAGTGCCGTTAGTTGAAATCAGTGCTCTTAGTGGAATGCCTCCAATTTTGGATTACCTCTTACAATCTTGTACACGTTATTTCACCTCTTTAGTAGCTGTTTAAAGTAGGTATGTTACTGTCCTTCCTGAAGGGTCTAAAGTCTATTCATATACTTGTTTGCTATTGATGTTATTTCCACATAAACAAATATCTGTTTTAACTTGTGAGGCCGCCCAGGTAGGATTATCCCATGGAAGGATTATTCCATATCCATTCGAGGGAATCTCAGCTATAATGTTGTCCATGAACGCGTTTCTCAGTATTTTCTCGCCTTGTGGAATAGCGTTGAACTCCTGTACCATACAGGGGTGACAATCTAAGTATTTCATAAGTTCAGGAAGATCCTTATTGAGGAGAGCTGGTGACTTATCGTTAAGCATGTCAGTGATGTTAATTTGATTCCACTACTGTTCTGATCCAGTTTTGCGAACATGAACGCACTTTTATAAGAGGTATCAGGAATGTATCCCAATTTCCCTGGGATCGTGTACCGTGCTCTTCCTGAAGAAGCTGTTGTTGGTGGGGTCCCTACTGTACGTGATCTGGTTGACTTTGGTCCACCGAACTCTAAGCGCTTGCTGTCAATCAGTTCCAACATTTCACCCATACTCTTAGTGAGGGCATTCCACTGTTGAGTCATGTCCTCTTGATGTTGTCTATCCATTTCAGTCTGCTTTTTCTGATTGAGTTGATAAATCCTCAGGTTATCAACTATTCCTCCAATATTCTGAGTCATCTTTATCCCTTGTTTTTCACTTGCGTGGAAGTTCATCAGAGATGCTATCTCCAAGGCATTAAGAAGTGAGTGATAGTCTAACTCAGAGGCGGCGGCCAAGCTTTTGTGTATTGCAAGCCACCCGTCACCTATTACTCTGGTTAGGTCCTTGAAATGATGAAACAGTTGTTGTGGTTGTTGAGAATTTAAGAAAGAAACATCTTTAACTGCTTCCAGTATCTTCGCATTTTGGAGGTCAGTTGATTGTCTCAACATTTGTGATAGGTTCCTGATGTAATGTCTGACATCCCAAAGGGACACAAGATGGTCCTTCTCTGACTGCAGGAACGGTTTCTTCTCCTTGGACAGGGAGGAATTCCACATCTCTTCTTACATCCATACTGGGAGATCTAACGATTCCATCGTCCAAGCTCATGTAACTGGTGGACCCGAAATCTTCTAAGCTCGACACCAATGTCTGGAGAACCTAGGAGATAGAGTGTCAAATTTTTCCTTAGTCAGCCCTATTTCCTCAGGAGAGATCTTCTGACAGGTGCTGGGGAAGACATCTTCTAATCTGTCCTCCATTTTTGCGGTCCAACCAACTGTCAATGCAATAAGGATCAACACTGCGGATGCAGTGATCCTGTGATGTCCATAAATTACTGAGTTCACGACGGGAGTTTTTAATATATTGGAACCTGGGGATGAGATTATGAGCTTATCCCTTTTTGTTTTGAGTTGGTCACTTTAGGTAGGTGTGTGGACCATCAATGTCACTCTTGCAATAACGCTTAAATTTAAGTATTATTTTTTATAAATACACATATATTTTTAAGGTTTCGTACCAAAATGGTAAAAAGGCGACGAAAGGTGGCGAAGTGAGACTAAGTCTATTTGTCTGTCTGTCTGTCACAGCTGGATATCTGAAGAACTAAAAATGCTACCAACTTGAAATTTGGAATAGTTTTAGATGACGTTTACCCAACTATTTGCAAACAAGAAAGATATTTTAAAAAAAATTTTTTTTTTGCAACAGGGTCTGAAAGGGGGTCTTAAAAATTCGAATGGAGTCTACTAGAGCATGTGGGGTATCATATGAAAAAGTGCTGATTGAACATTCACAAACAATTTTTTTTTAGGCATTATATTTTTCGACTTTTGATGAAATATGTAAAAAAATACCGTTCCCCTTATCTCCGAAGATTGCATAGACAAAAGTCGGAAATTATTCTATGTGATAGAAGTTTATATAAAGATTACAGGAAAAATATAACGCTGTCTCTAAATAGCACAGTTTTTCAGAAATCATGAACATCATAATTATATGCGTACGGAACCCTCGGTGCGCGAGTCCAACTTGCTCTTGACTGGTTTTTTTTTATAATACACATAATACGTGATTACATTTTTGGAAACTAAGTTGTGAACTCAGAATACGTTGGCCAACTTTAACTAAATCGCTCCACTGGCGAGAAAAACTGTGAATCCTACAAAAAAAATCTACAAAAGGTAAAAAAAATATCGACTCACCCTTTCTCCAAAAAACAAAAGCATTCCCCTATTTAACAACCCAAAACAATCTAACCAGAATAAATACTATAACTGTAGGAACAGCGACAACAGCGAGGATTGTACCAGCTGCGCTTGCTGGCTGTCGGGCGGAAATTACGGAACTACTGCATTCCGCACCTCCACCCGTCTTGGAGTTAGGTCGTGTGTTACTTCAGTACTTTAGTAACTCCACGCATTTGGGCTACTGAAGAACGGTACTCTATTCCTCCGTATTGTTGAATGCGGGAACTTTGAAAATTTAGAGGTATAGCCTTGTTATCAGCAGACTCCGACCGAATTTTCTACTAGTTTTTGGTTTTCGGCATATATAGGTATCCACATATCGGCGAGCCGTTCCTTAAATATAAAAGTCTAACATGTTGTTTTTAAACTAGCTGCGCCCCGCGGTTTTACCCGCGTAACGTATATTATGGTAGCCTATATGTTAATCCAGGGTGCCAGCTACCTCCATACAAAATTTTATCAAAATTGGTCTAGCCGTTTGAACAAGTAACAAACATACACACACACACAAACTTTCGCCTTTATAATATTAGTGTGAATACTACAAGGATATATTTTATAATGATGATAATAATTTAAATTTCATAAATAAATTGAATTTAAATACATGCATACATTAGGAGACATTTTGTGTAAGGAAACGCTTTGATTTGTAATTGTATAATATGCCATGTTCGAAAAAAAATTAGATCTGGCAAATCAATTCTAGCAATTATTGTTTTCAGAGAAAAACATCGTAACGACAAATAAAATCACAATAACTGAAAAAATGCAAACATCTTTTTTATTTTCGTTATCGGCCGAAAGAAAAAGTTTTTCTTTACTAAAAGTCCGGTAGGTTTACGAGTCGGTCATAATAGTGGTAGAAACGATCACTGTTGAGGTAAACGTGTCTTGAGTGGAGACCGTGCATTTGGTAATTCACATTGTGTAGGGTAGAAACGCCCCGACCGATCCGATCCGAACCGGATAGACTAGAAGCCGATCCAACATCGTTGGAAAATGGTTCGGCAGATTATGACGAGGGTAGAAACGGCCTTAGGCTAGGTGGAGTGACGATTTATGTTGGGTAGGAAGCCCTTTGGATAGACTGAGTGACGTAGTTCATAGGGTGAATGGTTGCAGCTGGATGCGAGTAGCCGTGAATCGAGTTCTATGTCCAGCAGTGGATTTTTTAGGCTGATGATAACGGCTGAACTGTAGGTAGTTCTTTGAGTGTATTTGACGATTTTATTCAGAAGATTATCAAATTATTACTACATAATTATCCTATTAGCACACCCATCATAATATAAATTATGTAATCAAGTACACCCTGGAACATTTAATTGTGGTACATCCATAATTCATTTACAACAATTGAATCGATAACTGGTTAGTTAATACAGTGCTAAGTTAGACAACAGTTTAGTATTGGATAATTAGTGTTGCCCAAATGCAAGAACAAGACGAGACTTAGCCAGTCTTGGTCTTGGTCTTGCGCCAATACACCTGGTCTTGGTCTTGGTCTTGGTCTTGCGCTCCCAGTCTTGGTCTTGGTCTTGGTCTTGCAGCAAGAGTCTTGCAAGTCTTGCAATTACCTATTAGTCTATTACTATTTATTAAAGTTTACTTTAAATCTTAGAAAAACGTATTAGAATTGGAACATTGTGAGCTTGAATTAACATAGCCATAGTAAAGATCAAGCAGATTAATAAATAACTGAAGATTTGATAAGAAATTCGAAAAATCAACTGACCTATATGTCGTTTTCCATGGAAGTAACTGTTTCTTAATAAACATTTATGATTTATAAGCTTACATTTGCTAAAACATGTAAAAAAACAAATTAATTACAATAACTTGACTGTATTTTAAAGAACAATACTTATCTGTCTAGAAAGAGATTGAACCCTCAACTTATAAGAAATTTAATAAAAGAGTTTTACGATTTATCATTTATTTGAATAAAAAATAAAATACAACACAAATCAACAGCTTTATCATTAGGTTATGATACTTTATATCAATTTTTTTGACCAAGAATTAATACAAAGTAACCATCTGGCTGACTCATCACTTAACCTATTTCTATGTTTTCTAATTACTAATGATGCTTTAGAAAATAACCTCTCAGCAGGTACTGAAGTTGCAGGTATTGAGAGAAAATCACGGGCCATTTTCGATAAAATCGGATACTCTGTCTCATGCGTCCTCCACCAATCTAAAATGTCTTCCGAGCTGGCAGTTCTTGGTTTTCTCAGGTACTCCTCCAACTCGTCTATCACTAAGCCTTGAAGACAAGATCCAGATGACGTCGAGGGACATTCATAGAGTTTATCAAAGTCTATTACGTCTTCATCTTCATCACATACTTTATTTTCTTTTTCTGGTAATTCCAGAGATTTGTTCAGTGAGTGTAGACTTTTATATTCTTCATAAAGTTCATTGAACTTGCGCAGACTTTCTGTTTTAAGTTGCTTCCCCCACATTGTCAGGTCAAAAGTCTGAGCCTTATGCCTTGGGTCTAAAATTAAAGAAGTACAATAAATCCAGTTGCTCTTCTTGTAATGTTTAAGCATTTTGTCTCGAGCTGCTTGGAAAGCTAGAATGAGCCTTTCATCCACTTCAGATCGATTAGGTTTCTCATGTAACTGTTTTACCATGGATTCAATTTTATCTAGCAAGAGATTGAATGATACAATGACTAGCGGTAATGTAACATATTTGTCTCCACCAAGTTTTGTACTTAAAAGTTTAAAGTTTATTAGAAATTTATGTAATTTTTCGAGTACCTGCCATTCATTAGCTGTGATTTGAAAATCATTTAATTCGGTGACAGAACTGCACAATATGTCAATGCCCGCTCTCACTTTTAAACCAAATCCAATCATATCATGTGTGGAATTCCATCTCGTTGGACAGTCAAGAATGGCATTTAGATTTGATGGCACGCCAGCTGCTTCACAAGCAGACTGAAACTTCTTCTTCACTATCTCACTTCTTTTTATTTTACTGGAAATACTGCGTAACTTTGTTACAGATGTACGCGAGTCAGCAATATTTGGTGCAGATTCTTCATCTTCCTCATCCTCAGTTTCGTCTGCATAGTCTTCGTACTGCTGATCTTGCGCGTTAGTGTCAGACTCACAGTGTAATGCTAAGGTCTTTAATAAATCTTGTACACCAAGGTTTAAAATGTGAGCAAAGCACCGGAAATGTTGATTGTCTGAATCAAAGTGTGGCGGCAGCTGTTTGCCCAGTTCATACATAAATTTGGTATTTGCAGTTGCGTTGCCGACCGTGATACCTTGTATTTTATCAATTATGCCATATTCCAATAAACATTCATGGAAAATCGTTGCAATATCTTCCCCAGTATGTCGACCGCGTGATGGTATAAAATCAAGAACTACAGATTGATACTTCCATTCGTTGTCTATATAATGAATAGTAACCCCGTAGTAACTCCTACCAGCAATTGACGTCCACCCATCAATGGTAAAAGACATTTTAGATGATAATTGTTGAAGTCGTTCTTTGAGATTCAATTGGAGCTCTTCAAATCGCTCTTTGACTTTCCTTCTAAGTGTAGACCTTTTAGGAAACACCATATTAGGGCAAATACGTCGAAAATATACTTGTGTAGCTTCGTCATCGAAAAATGAGAAGGGAAGATATTTTTTCACCACCCAATCAACTGTAGCTGTCGTGATGTTGTCACTGCTGTTTTCCGACTGAAACAAAACAATAAATCTTGTGTTATTATTTAAAACATACTAGGTTTGAGCGTATAAGAGGAGGAGGTTTGTTGTTGTTAAATCGAGAAAATCGTTAAATTGATATTTGTTATATTAAGGTTGCACTGTACTGTAATTTACCAAAATAAAGTACTTAGTTGTTACTGGCCGATTAAATGAAAATATGGGTGTTTATAAAAAATATTTAAGACGATAATTACATACTTAATATGTCGCACCCCTAGATGAAAACACCACTAACTCAAAAATACTTACGTAAGTTAATGGCGTTTTTGAAAGTATCGCATGAATAGCTACGCGGAGTTAAAATTCTTTTAACTGTTAAAAAAATATTCTTACCTGTCCACTTCTTCCAGCGGTTACTAAAAAGCTTGTGATATCTCCACTTAATTTTGGTTTAACAGGAAGAAATATTTCTGATTCCTTTTTGTGGAAAGATATTAGATGTTTCCTTAAGCCTGAAGTGTTTCTGTTTTTCATTTTTATTTCAATCTTTTTATGTTGGCACAATTTACAGAAGGCAGTTTGGGATGCATGAATTATTTCGAAAAACTCCTCAAATTTGCTTTTGGGTCTTTTAGATCTGTGACTCAAACTCTCGTTACTCGGACTAGAATAATTTGAATCTTCGTCACTCATATTAAATTGTACACGTGATACGTTTTTAGAAAACAACGAGAATTAGTAAAAACAATTATTAAGTTAGACTCGAAGCACAGCTCAATTGGAAATGACTGGAATTAAAATAATTCCTTTATTTATAGTACGTTTCCTTGCTTTCTACCGCGCCGCCTCGCCACGTGCCGGCTCTATGAAAAGGATGCCGCCGCAAATCAAACAATGCCGCGTGCGGCGTACAAACACACACTAAATATTACCTACTTGTACAGACACGACGCGTGAATAAAATAGAATTAGTGCCAATCACTATTCTTTACATATAATTGAATGTTTTGGCGTACATCTATACTAATATTATAACGCTGAAGACTTCGTTTGTATGTTTGATGACAGAAGTTTTAAAATAAATAAATAAGTCCTGAACGTCACTATACCTCCAAAGTTACTATTCCTCGTGGACGAAGTCGCGGGCACAGCTAGTAAATACTTACTCTCATCATCTCTTTCAGAGATATTCGGGCTGGTAAGTAATACAAAACTCTTATCGCAGGCTTTTTATTTTATTAGTAGGTAAGTACCTACGCTTTTTATATTATTTTATTAGTTTTGTAGAATTTTTTTACACGTTTCAAGTATATTTAAAAGTGGCTACAATATTTATTAAACGGGTGATATTTGAACACTTTTTTGCTATTTTTTCTTGTAAAAACTTAAGAAATATAATGACTAAATGTACAATAATAGTACCTAAGTAATTAGTTTAAAACCATATAAGTAATCAATATTATAATATATAATTACTAGAATGAATTAATATGACATCTACTACCTATCCTTACCATTTTATCCTAATCATAATACTACTTGCGTGATCAGTATAATGTATTCATTTTCATTCTAAGCACTCTGAAACTTATTTATTCTTTGGAACACCTGTAGGTACTCTTAAAAAAATTCGAAATTATTTTGCATGAGTATACCTACGCCCTATGGCGGCAATCAAATAGTGTCACAAATGTTATGATTTCGGCGTGGCGGCAACGATTGTTTTAGATTTCAAAAGAAGCCGCCGGCGCGTGTATCATAACCATTTAGGGTAGGGTGGGGCTTAAAGGTCCGCGGGTAAAAAGGTCCACCATGCCTATCTCCGAAATAAAAAGTGCGCGAGCGAAACGAATGACAGGCGTATGAAGGGGACACGGGAGGGGTACCCACGCAACCCCGCTCAGTGAGCTTGTGAGCGCCGATGAGTGTGTACGCGGTCGCGGTGCAAAAAATTCACGTAAGTAAAATTTTTCACGTTACTTATTTTTAGTCTGACTGTTGTGTTTATAAAGTTACAAAACTGAACTTTTATTAAAGGTGCAGTAAGTGGTATAAAGTTTAACGTAGAGCCTTTGTTTATTGAATCGTCTGTTTAGATTTTTCTATATAACCTCAAACGTCAATCAACATACAATTGGGGTATAAAGGTCCACTCTGGACCTTTATGCCCCACGGTGGACCTTTTAACCCTATACAAAATATATAATGATACGGTATTCTTTTCAGAATGCGGAATTACAAGAAAACCACCGAGAGAGGTAAAAAGTCTGTCGAGATCATGCAACGTGCGGCTGAGCTAGTCACAAACGAAAATAAATCCCTGCGTCAAGTTTGTCGTGACTACGAAATTAGTAAAACTTCTCTAATAAGATTTATCGCACGCCTAAAAGAAAATCCAGAATCACCACGATTTGGTTACGGGACTCCCAGACTAGTATTTAACACAGAACAGGAATCTTCTCTCAGTGAGTATCTGCTTACACTTGCGCAAATCTTTCATGGTTTAGGACCCAAAGATGTTCGTCGCTTAGCATATGACTGTGCCACTAAATATAATCTTCAGATGCCAAATACATGGCATGCAAATAAAATGGCTGGCAAAGATTGGTTATCAGGTTTCTTGTCAAGAAACGACCGTCTCTCCATACGGAAACCGGAAGCTACCAGTTTGAGTAGGGCAACTTCCTTTAACCGAACGAATGTTGCTGAATATTTTGATAAATTGGCACAGGTCATGGATCGTCATAAATTTAGAGGGTCTCAAGTATGGAATGCCGATGAAACAGGCGTGTCAACTGTCTCCAAACCCTCCAAAATTATAGCGGCTAAAGGGAAACGAAACGTTGGATCAGTCACATCAGCTGAAAGAGGAACCAACGTTACATTACTGGTTGCCGTTTCAGCAACTGGTGGTTCCGTGCCACCGTTGTTTGTGTTTCCAAGAAAGAAATATCAAGATCATTTTGTGCGAGATGGCCCTGCAGAATGCATAGGTGCAGGAAATGCAAGCGGCTGGATGACCGATGTGGAGTTCTTGCAATTTATGAAACATTTCATTAGCTATGTAAAACCAACTAAAGATTCTCCTGTATTGCTTCTGGTGGATAATCACTGTTCTCATCTCTCCTTGCTTGTATTAGATCTAGCCAAAGATAATGGGGTAGTGATGCTTTCGTATCCACCCCACTGTTCACACAAGCTACAGCCTTTAGATGTGTCAGTATTCGGTCCACTTAAAAAGTATTTGTCATCAGCACAAGATGCATTGATGCGTAATAATCCTGGCAAAACAATGACAATTTACGACCTCCCAGGAATAGTTAGAACTGCATTACCACTGGCGCTAACTCCCAACAATATTTCAAATGGGTTCCAAAAAACGGGCGCGTATCCATTCAATCGAGAAGTGTTTAATGATTTCGACTTCGCTCCAAGCTACGTGACGGATCGACCAAACCCTCATAATCAACAGGCACCATATTCTGCGTCTACTGAGCCGTATGTGATCACAAATTCTGAGTTACCCGCAGCTATAGAAAGTTATCCACCTATTTCATCCACATCACCAAGTTTGTTAATACCTAGCGACCCAGGAGCAGCTAATTCATCTGCAGCTTCGCTCTTATTGTCATCAAGTGATCCATTACTGTCTGATAGCACTGTTTGTGTGATAGAGCCACAACCATCATCTTCCCATGCTGTTCTATCCTTTTACAATGAGCCTCAGCCATCAACATCTACGAGTAACGTGTTTTCTCCCGAATCTATAAGACCTTACCCTAAGGCTGGAGCTCGTAAGGGAACAGGTGGGAGAAAGCGACGCAAGACAGCTATTTTAACAGACACGCCGGAAAAGGATGCACTGCTATTAGAGCAACAAAATAAGAAAAAAAAAGTAATTTCTCGAAAAAAAGCTGTTAATCAGAAAAATAAGCAAGTGAAGAAAGTAATTTTAACTGATAAAAAGAAGGACAGTTCTAGTTCAGAAGAGGAATGTTTTTGCTTGGTGTGCTGTGAATCATACCTGGAAAGCATTCCTGGAGAAGGCTGGATGCAATGTTCTAATTGCAAAGGTTGGTCTCACGAGAAGTGTGTTAATCCTTCTCTGTCATCTTTGACATATATGTGTATTAATTGCGATTCAGATGACGAGTAATTGTTAAAAGATATGTTGTTTTAATGTTACATTATAGGTTTTGGACCTAAAACTTAAAGATATAGATTAATTAAGACTGAAATGCTGTGCCATAAGTTTAAGATAAGTAACGTTGTTTAGTTTTTTTAAATTAAAATAAAGACTGGTTGATTTAAAATAGTTTTCGTTTATTTACTTGCTTTAATTAACCTTAAGAAGCTATTTAATTACGCTGGTTCTTTTTACCCCAACACTGGTCCTTCTTACCCCACCCTTGGGGCAAAAGGGACCATTCGACTCGATATTCTAAAATGCAAATATCTGGGTTATAGATAAACATTACTTATGTTCACTTTTTCATTCTTGTAAATGAAGGATAGCGGTATCCATTGCTACAAAATTTATTTCTATGAACCTTATACGTAAATAGTTACAAGGCGATATACGCAAAATGGACCTTTCAGCCCCACCCTACCCTACTTCCGAAAAGCGGCAAATTTCTTTGAGAAGTAAGTACAAAACCTTTGATGCCGCATTATCAAAGTGCCGATGGTTAAAACTTAACTATGCATGCACTCAGTTTGATTTTAATAGATATTTTTTTATTCGCTATGTTTATGGTATTAGTCGTAATGAGCATAGGTCCAGTTTTTCATATTCTTTGATACAGTTTTTTGCGTCTCATAGAATTCCTAAGCGTACCTACCTATACACCGAACTGTTACACCTAACTACTCAGTGAAATAGCGCTAAGTCCTAGCTGCAAGACGCAAGAGTCTTGCAGGCTATGTCTTGTTCTTGCTCAAGTCTTGCACGGTCAGTCTTGGTCTTGGTCTTGCTAAAAATACGCGGTCTTGTTCTTGGTCTTGGTCTTGCAAAAACGCAAGAACAAGACCAAGACTGCAAGACCAAGACTGAATTTGGGCAACACTAATTGGATTATGGATAATGATGTTCTAGCGACAGAATTTAAAGGTGTGGACAGACGAACATAAAACTGGCGTAGATTATGTCGCTCAAACTCAACGTGAGTTCTTGAAATTACATTGCATTTGGTTTCATAACAATTATGTATTTGCTTTACTATGAGTTCGTTTGTATTTACACAATTACTGACAAATGCTTGTACTGTTCGGACAGCTCCACTCAAATCTGTGTGGTTCCTTCCTCAAAATACCATTTCAGACACTAATCTCCTCACATTACCAAGACCAAGATTATGTCTGGACTTTAAAGAGACTTTGACCCCTGAGTTTGTTCCACCATTGCTTCTCAGAGGTAGTCCAGATAAGAAACGTCGAATCCATCCAGATATTTATTTTATTTTATATAACGTGTAAAAGGGATTCCGATATCCTATTCGTCGATTTTAGTTATGTTACCGTAATTAGCTTGCATTTGGTTTTACGTATTCCTGTTGGCATCATAGTCGACTCAAAATGAGTTTAACCATACAAGTTCCTGGACAAATTTTGAGCGATGCATATTACACTAGTGTTTTCTGACCCCTTTATTCCTTAACTCGTTTTCTGAGTGAAGAATTACGACAGTCTACGATCATCTAGCCCACCCTTATAGTGACGTTACAGCAACATAATAGTGACGTTCTAGCAATTTCCGTTGCCAGCCGTTTCACGCTTCGCATACGTTTTATTAAACATTTCCTAAAATTTGAGAAGCGCTGCATGTTGGCATGAGTCTAACTTAAGACGTTAATTATTTTAGACTCGAGACTGCTGGTGGTGGTTGAATTGAGAGGTACGACGGTGTATAAGCAGGTAAGACAAAGCTGTCTTATTAATAAGGCAATAAAGGCACTATGAAGGGTGAATTTTGTGAAAGCCATGTTCGTGTTTGTTGTCGCTTCGAAGACAGACATACATAATCACTTAAAAAAAATATTATTTTGATTTATGGTTTAATTATTAGTTGATTTATTTGTTAAAAACATATTTAATTAATAACATTTTTAGGGCAACTCAAAATAAAATACGTTTACCTATTTAAAATTAAAAATGTTATCCGATTAATATTTAGGTTGGCAACACTGGTGTCGCGCCATTATTATTCCGTTTAGAACTTCCGGAGCAATGGTAGGGCGACGCTTGCCACACGAATATTAGCAATAGTGATCGGCAGTTGGTGGTCCGATACAGTGCGAGTAACAGCTCTAGAATTGTGATAAAATAGTGTGATTATATTTTAGACTAGAAAATAAAGTTATATAATAATTATTGTTTACGTGTGCAGTTTGATTAAGGTCCTTTATATGTTCTACATATTTATTGTTGAAAGATGATATGGTTAGAAAGGGGCTATGGCTATGGGGATATGACTAGAAAGAAAAAACACGTTCCACCGACCATAAATAAATAGGGATAAGCAAGGGCAAGAGATGAAGTTGATGATGTGGTACAAGTCACTTGCTCGCGAACTTCTTATCAGCAAAAACGATTAACTTCCATACAAACTTTCATACTCTATTTATTTATCATACATATTATATACACATACATACTCAGCCTATAATGTTCCCACTGCTGGGACACAGGCCTCCTATCTATGAGAGGGAGTGGGCCGTAATCCACCACGCGGGCCCAGTTGGTATATGTCACATGTCTTCCAATTTTTGTTTTGAGTTTCCTCACGATGTTTTCCTTCACCGTTTTGAGAGCAGTGGTGATAAAATAATTTACACAAAGTAATGCGCCTGCCTGGGTTCGAACCTACGGGCTACAACTCGTAAGTCGCGGCCATTACCACTAGGCCACCATGCACTGCTCCATCCTCTATTTAAATTAAATTTATATATTTTCCAGACAACATGATCCATTTTTTTTGTAAAATTGTGCTTAAAACTATGTTAGTTCCAGGGACCGTACAACCCCGGTTATGAGTTAAGCCTTTCGAAGGGGTAACCCATTCAATGGGTTACCTTTATCATGATGTAACCCACTGAGTGGGTTTTATACTAGAAACTCAGTGAAAGGGTTACGTAATAACCCATTGAATAGGTTTTATACTTGAAACCCAGTGAAAGGGTTACATGATAACCCATTCAATGGGTTCTATACCTACTTGAAACCCAGTGACTTGAGAAAATCATAATATTATGTTATTTCGATATCCGCCCAGCATGCGTAGCATGACCAATTCTATCTCTATTCTACCCAGGGACCAGTTTGTTTACCATTTTAGAAAAACCCTATCGAAAACCCTTTCAATGGAAAGGGTTTTCGATAGGGTTTTTATAAACAGTTAATTAAAAACCCATACGGTGTGGGTAATTTTGAATGGCTTAAATTAAGCCGTTCAAAAGGGTTACTCACACCGTATGGGTTTTTATCAAAAACCCTTTCAACGGGTAACCAAAATTTAATTTAAGACGTTCAAAAGGTTTATCCATATCGTATGGGTCTTTGATTAACCGCTTAGAAAAACCCTATCGAAAACCCTTTCAACGGGTAACCAAAATGGTCCCTGGTTCACACATAAATGCACATAATGTTTGAAGTACGAGTTTTCACTTCTTTCAGCAGACTGCTGACAGAAGTGAAAACTTATCGCACATAAAGAAGTTTTCACTTCAATAAAATATTTTATTCAGAAACACAATTTATACAGTGCACAGTATACACAAATTAAACTTTTCACGTGGTCAGTTTAACTTCTCTTATTGCTACTACATCATGCCGGCACGGGCACGGGTCGGTGACGCGAATCCATAAGTTAAATCCATTTATTTACGTTACACTTCCGTGTTTGCGTCACAGAAATTCGTATGTGTACCAAATTTCAACTTAATCGATCCTGTAGATTCGGAGCAAATTGGCTGTGACAGGCGGACAGACAGACAGCCAAGCCAAACAGACAGACACACGAATGATCCTATATGGCTGTAGTTTTTTCCTTTTGTGATATGGAACCTTAAAAATTATACTAACAAGCTTTAACCGAAACAAAAATATCGCTCTATGCGTGCTATATTCAGCAGCAAATAATGCTACAAACAATGAGGGTAGTTTCTTTCAGGCAACGCCCCAGTTGTGAGTAAAAATGAACGTTGCTGCAACACAGTTGGATGCAAATTGAATGCGCAAGTTGGAAGTGCTCTGAACAATCGTATCGGACGCCGGCCGCAGAGTCGGGGAGGAATAGACAGCGATATTTATTTATATTAACTACTGTGTCAGAAATATTTGTACGCCTTACAGGACAGCACATAGTGATACTATATTTTATTTTATTACATCATGTACCAACATTATACTTATGATGTGTACAAATAAATAAATTTGAATTTGAACAAATATAATGGTTTAGTAATGCTTAGAGGAGCTTGTGGCTAAATAATAACTGCCGCGAGGGTCGATAGATCTGGTTGAGCTACGCTTGCCGCGGTTGGTCCGTGGATGTGTGATCATCTGTTCATACCAAGATTCCTCCGTGCCTTGGAAAGCACGTTAAGCCGTTGGTCCCGGCTGTCATTTGTAGATGACAGTTGTTACGGGTCGTCAGAAGCCCAAAAGTCTGACAACCAGTCTTACCAAGGGATATCGTGTTACCCAGTAACTGGGTTGTGGAGGTCAGATAGGCTGTCGCTCCATGTAAAATACTGGTATTCAGCTGCATCCGGTCAGACTGGAAGCCGACCCCGACATAGTTGTAAAAGGCTAGGTTGATTATGGTTTAGTAATATTATTAAGTTTTTGCTGGAGCGTGAAATGATTGGGTTGAGAATTGAAATGAGGTGGTTTATTATACAGACATAAAAAGGTCAAACTTGTCTTTCTTAAATAGCCCCACGATATATCGTCATTCTGTGATCGTCAGCTGGCATCATAACATTGCTGGGAAAAGGCCACATTCCCTGATTCCCAAGTTTTTTTTCCAAAACGAATGTGAACGTTCAACAACGACGTACGCAATCTTCCAAGATTCTACGTGCTCCAAATGTTTTAATTTTTTTTTTGGTAATTCATTGCAATTATACTAATATAAAATAATGTGTCAATGGATCGAGTTAAGTTAGTTTTAAAGTTCTACATTTATCACAGTTTAATTCACATTCTGTTTTCTTAGTTGATTTCGAAATAGTGAGTAGACTAAACAGTAACTTCCCCTTTAATTAATTATTTAGCATTAAACTTAATCCGTTAAGCAGGAAGCTAGACTACGCAGCCACGCGCGTTAGCTATTCTGGCAGCTCCATCCAAGCTATTAGCCAATCCGTGGCGTGCGTCATGGTGTGTCGGATTAGCTATCGTACGTAGAGGCTCATTACGTCACGTGCGTGCGTTCAAGCGTCAACGCACTGACTTCTTTCAGTATGGTGAAATTTGCAAATTACTTACCAGTTTTTACTGTGGTCTACTTAATCAAAGTAGTTTGACATTGAATTTTGCTGACTGATGTGTTCGCTCGTGTTATAGGGTTCTTTATGAGCCTATTTAGAATATAGTGGAATAAAAACCTCATCGATCGATGTGTGTAACAAAAAAGCTTTATAATAGAAATTGGTGTACAGGTTTCCCGATGACGATATCTACGTACAGATAGATACTGGAAATAAAATTTAAACTTACTTCAACTCGTCATTCTCTCAGCTTTTGTGGAGGAGACATCACAATTTTGCCAATATGACTTATATTTATAACTTACTTATACAACTGTAAGTACTATAACAGATAAACGTAGTCTGTAGATTTAAAAGAGGCAAAAAAACACGGTGAAGAGAAATAATAAAAAAAATAATCAACGAGTGCATTTGAAACAATTGAAAGATGTCATCAACAATGCTCAATGAAAGTTGTAATTTCTTGGCAACTACTTTTTAAGAACCAATGGTAATCTTTTCTCAGAAACATCACGACAAAGAGACTAAATAAAAAAAACCGGCTAAGTGCGGGTCGGACCACGCACAATGAAGGAATGGATGGTTCCGTAATTGGAATGAATTTTATAGACAGGCAAACAGACACACGAGTGATCCTATAAGGGTTCTGTTCTTGCCTTCTGTGGTACGGAACCCTTAAAAAAGCAATTAAAACCTTATTACAATGCAAATGATGCCCCATCTAAATCCTTGTAAGTCTGGAACATTGTGAACAAAGATATCGACTGTCTACTAACTTTGAATGCTATCTCAGTAAATGAACAGTCTCATTCACAAATATGTATGCATTGTTTGGAACCATCCTGAATTAGTTGTCTTTACTTATTATGTGTTTGAACTGCGACATTTATCAAAGTCTTCTTGCGTAGACCTTAGGGGTACTTTTTTCTCATATACCTATAGGAATTGTGGTGTCAGTAAAGAATTAAACGTTTTTATGGAGCTATGGTAGGACGATGTCTTAGATTCTGTTATCATTATATTAATACGTGAAGCGAAAACTTTGTACCCCTTTTTACGAAAATTATACGGATGGAAGAGTTTGGGCACAGTTAAAGTTTATATGGAGGAGGAATGCAGAAAGCTAATATTTTTATATAATATACATTAGAAATAAATTAAATCTATAAAAAAAAACATTACATACCTCAGGGCCTCATGACTTGAAGATAGACAGCAGTGATAGTTTGAGCATGGAATAAGTATGTACTTTATATTAGCATGGAAATTATAGTGTACTCAAGTAAATAGTAAGTACTATACACCGTGGGATTTTAATCGTCTTACAATGGCAGCCCACTTCATGTATCCAATGACTCCTAATCACACTAATGACACTAATATTATAACGGCGAAAGTTTGTGAGTGTATGTGTGTGTGTTTGTTACTTCATCACGCTCAAACGGCTGGACCAATTTTGATAAAAATAAATATGGAGGTAGCTGACACCCTGGATTAAGACATAGGCTACTTTTTATCCCGATATTCCCACGGGATCGAGACTTACGTGGGTGGAACCGCGGGGCGCAGCTAGTCATTCATAAAAGTAAAAAAAAACAATATTTCTTAACTTTTTTTTTTGTTATATTGTTCATTATGACGCATGATGTAGTTTGTAACACCCTGATATGAGCGCGGTGCGAGCCTTACGCTCCATTCCGCACCGCCCTTGAAAGGCAAGGCTCGTAACAGGGTGTTTCAAAATACGTCATGCGTCATAACGTTTTCTTTTTTTAATTATTTAAATGTTAAAAATAATATTTTTTCTTTTATGAATAATTAGTAGTTAAAACTGACTTAACGCTTTTACGGGCGGTGAAGGAGACACAATAGAAGTTTTATTATTATGACGTCATTAGGCGTTCACTGTCCGCGAAAGGGTTAAGACTTCGACGATCGGGTATACGCGCGACGCGCGCTTTTGAATGGGACGCGGGGTAAGACGTATTCGATTGGTTTGGTTTGGTGGTTCATCAGTGAAAAGTAATGAAGCCAGAAGGCTCAGACATGTGGGGATGGGTGTCTCGCATTTCTATAACTGACATACAGATTTTTTTTTTGAAAACGTATATTTTTACAATTTTTGTAAATATGTGAGCACCACACACACACCATCTATCACATAATTGATTTATCTGTCATTGCTTCATTCTTAATTATTTTTATTTATTTATTTAACCATTTATGTACACACATTATAAACATACAAGAAGAAAGGAACAGAAAAATACGTACAAAGGTGATGCTTATTTCTAAAGAAATCTCTTCCAGCATACCTGCGATAGGAAAGTCGATAAAGAGATGTAGACACCGTGTGTAAGAGTACCTATTGTGGTGTAGTAATTTTATTCTAGGTGCATCGTCTTCACAGGGTGACAGGGAAATTCGTGCCCGTATGGATTGAGGAGCCATGTCTCATATTTAAACGAGGGTACTACCAATATTTGTAGTAAATTAGCTGATTTTGTAGGCCCGATCCTGGAATTTGTAGTAAAACCGTTAAAAAGTTATAGGACGTTTAAGGTGGCTCCTCAATCCAGACATCTGGTATGAGGAGCCACCTTAGAAAACTAGCCGACGGATGTTTTTGAAAATTTGGTAGGATATAGTAGTGTTTATGAGTATCTTGTAGACAAAAAATGGTTTTTATACGGCTGAATTTGAGATAGCTACAATGATTTGATTTTTCATAAAAATCCATAAATTTCATCACGCTGTTTCTCGGAAAGTCGTCAAACATTTATATTTTATAGACCGTCAGGATTGAGGAGCCACATAAAATGTGTTGTATCTCTGAAATTATGTAGTCTTTCCATTTTATTTTTATACTACAAATTATATCTGGAGATTATGTCTGGACTTTAAAAGAGACTGTGACCTGTGAGTTTGTTTCGGCCTTTCTTCTCAGAGTAGTCAGATAGGAAACGCCGACCTCATCTTGTTTTAAAAATATGACTGACGTGTAAAAGTGTTTGTACAAACCTACTTACAGAAATAAAAATCATTTATCATTTATAACTCAGTAAATGAGTTATAAATGATAAATGATTTTTATTTCTTTGACTTTCCGAGAAACAGCGTGATGAAATTTATGGATTTTTATGAAAAATCAAATCATTGTAGCTATCTCAAATTCAGCCGTATAAAAACCATTTTTTGTCTACAAGATACTCATAAACACTACTATATCCTACCAAATTTTCAAAAACATCCGTCGGCTAGTTTTCTAAGGTGGCTCCTCATATCAAATGTCTGGATTGAGGAGCCACCTTAAACGTCCTATAACTTTTTAACAGTTTTACTAAAAATTCCAGGATTGGACCTACAAAATCAGCTAATTTACTACTAAATATTGGTAGTACCCACGTTTAAATATGAGACATGGCTCCTCAATCCATACGCACATGGAAATTCGACCTATTCCTTTAAAGGGGTTAAACAAGAGGTAATTAGCAACAAAAAGTCCAGTTAACTAGGGGTAAAATCTGGACGGACACCGAGCTGTGACGGTTCTTCGATTTTTTAGAAATTTCCTGACTTGTTACCAAAAACAATTTATTATGAAAAAACTACTCCACCCTAAATAATTAATTGTTATTTTTCTGAGAGCTGAAAAATGAAAAACCATTAAAAAAAATGTTTGCCCAAAACTTACATAATCTCAGAAATAAAAGGGCTTTAGTAGCAATCATTTTTAAAGTTTATATTTTTTCCAAAAATCCACGCAAATTATTGGAATAAAACTGTATGACAGTTTGCGTACAAGTTACTAACATGACTAACTGGTTTCATAAGCTTTCCAAAAAGGTACAAACGTTATTAACTATCCCAGCGGTTTTTAAAAAATGAGGAAATTCTCGGTTTAGTTTCTTGCCCATTCTTCTCCATACGAAACTACCTTTTGGAAAGGGCGACTAGAATCAATTCTATTTTTTTGTAAATTTTGACGTTCAAACGTGCCTTATAAGTGACTATTTGAAATAAATAATTTAACTTGACTATAACGACTTTCAACAGGATTGTCATCAGCTCTTCGGTAGCTTCTGTCAGTTCCATATATTTGTGACGTTTCCATCATGATTATCGCTGATAGAATGTCACTTTGGTTAGACCCTCTGTTATAGTACTCGTATTAGGCTCAATTCGTAGTTTGAATTTTTTGATAGTGGATAGATTGCAGACGACAATCTTTACCAACGGAATGTAAGTATCATCTATACCATCACCTTGATCCTTTCCAATTTTTTTTTTTGGAAAAAGTTTATTATTTTTGACAATTTAATTGTGGTACCACCAATTCGTTACAAACCACTATTGGCTATGTAACCAACAGTGACAGGAAGTTTTATAACAAAATTAACATACTTCGAGTGGAATAAATACGTATTAAGAATGAAGCTAATTCAAAAACTACCCAAACAAAGTTAAAATAATGTTTGTGTGATGACAGTTAAGACAGAGAATGAAAGTCCTCATCAAAACTTCTGCTGAAGGGAACCATATACCAAAGCGTCATCAGTGTATATATATTTTGTTTTTGTTGATTAATTCAAAAAGCGCCGAATTGATTTTTGATAAAATGTATATGGGACCACCTCTGAAGTATACCAAACAAGAAAATAATCATCAACATAAATTCATAACTGTCGGAGTAATCGCGTAACAGACATACATAATCCCATAACAAACATACAAAAACATACATTCGTATTGAGGACCAACTCCTTTTTTTTAAATCGGATAAAAACAATCTTCTTTCCGAAACGTATAATTATTGTAGTAAACTTTTCATTAAAACCATGGCTAATTTCTCATAGTTAAACGTGTCGCCATGGTAACCACGTACTCAATCATCTAGTGGACTAACTAGCGAGTTAATGAGATAAAGCACACAGACGGACGGGCGGTGATGTATTAATTTTGCACGCCTGACAATGTTCGCGAATGCTTGGCTGGGTTGCATAGGGTTGGCTGATTAGAAAGTTTAGAGGAAATAATTACTGTTCGTTGTTTAGAATGTTGCTCAAATGTATTCAATTATAGTTGTAACAGCTAGTTTATCTCTGTGAGCATTGAAACTGGTTTTCATGAGCTTGTTATCAGAGATTTAAACATGGTTTGATTGTGCTTATATTATGTATCTATTCCTTGTATTAATATTAACTACCCAAAAAATAACATCTATCACCACCATTAATAATAATACATATATAGTACATTGGAATATAGTACATTCGGTTCAATGTTTACTAGACGAGTTGAAATCAAAATTAATCTATTTATAAGATGAGAAAATACAAAATGATAAAGAATAAAGAGGGAACTTAATAAAAGATTACAATAATTTTGATAATGTGTGAAGCAAATTGAATAATTGTCTATAGCAAAAACGAGTATATAAGGGGCGGGGGGGTATGTACTCTCATCATTCTCCTGCTCTTATAATAATTTATTTGGGGTCGGCGCAACATGTCCCTTTCTGCAATACTTCTCTAGTAGTCGTCATCTTGGTAGTCACACCCTTTCTAGCCATATCATCCTTCACACAGTCCATCCATCGTTATTTTGGTCTTCCCCTACTCTAATAGCCATCGACATTCATACTCAAAACTTTCCTCACGGCATTTTATTCATTCCTCCGCATCACATGTAGGTACCTATTGAACTTATTACCAGAATAGAAGCAAATAACATCTCTAATTTCAACAGCGATGCTCCCGACAGCCCTGCAGCTTCCTGCCAAATAGCGCCATATGCTTTGTTCGGTCAGTGAGATTTCCATCGAGATACTATCATTAGCTTTCAGTAATTGCGAAATAGGCGGACGCAGCGGAATTGCACTGGAGAAGATTTTGAATTTCTAGGAAATCTGGTAATGGTAGTTTTGTAAATGCTTGCGGACATCGGGTAGAGGAAGGGTAGCTAGCATTGGCGATAGTTATTGGTGACACATTTTAATGTAAAAAGAAATCGTGTTAATAGCTATGTAGGTTCAGAAATGGTCTTAAATAAGCATAATTATTCTATCTGTCTGTCTGAGTCCGCCTATCACTGGTCAGTTTCCCTCAGTGGTCAGTTTATATAATTCGCCATTTTCGTTGATTTGTCAGTTTCACTGATTGGTCAGTTTTACCGATTAGACAGTTGCGTTAACTCGCCACTTCTAAATGCCGTATTCAATCAACTCAGCCTATCGCAGTCCATGGCTGGACAAAGGCCTCTTCCAAGCTGCTCCACAACTACAGCACTCTGTCTGCCTTCCGCATCCAGTCCGTCCGTCACCTTAGGTCGTCGGTCCATCTATCTGGGGGTCGTCCCACACTACACTGGTCTCCACTCCAGGACTCGTCTACTCCACCGGCCATCGGTCCTTCGACAAACATGGCCAGTCCATTGCCACTTTAGCTTGCTTACTCTGCAAGTTATGTCGTATTACGATTTGCTAATAATAGAAATCGAGATTTATGAGATTATCAAAACCATCACAACTTCAATAAAATGAGCATACCTACACAAATGACAGAGCTGGAATGAATACATCCAAATCCTCCAAAAAATCTATAATAGACCGAACAACACTTATAGTAACTTCAAACACCAAGCATCAACTTCAACATTTCACAATTCCCGATTCAAAACCCCAAGGCATTAGCGTGACAACAGCTAGAATCCTCAAATCCTCACCTCAAATATTTTGATATTTGGCTGATATCATTCAGAAAGCTCCCATATTCGTTAGCCGGGTCGGATCGATGGAACTCATGCATATTCATGTCACGGAGACAATTAGCCCGCTCCATAGTTTTGAACCGGACCGAACCGTCAATTATATTTCGCAATCTGTACGACGGTTTTTGCGAAGAGCTCTGATTTGAATAGGTAACATCATGGTCAGAATATTTTACGCCGAGTGATAGTTAGGACGAAGTGTTTTGGGCCTTCTTTAATTTATTAGTTTTTTGAGGTTGAAAGTTGGATGAAAAAATGTCTTAATTGAATTTGATGGAAACGTGGTTAGGGTTCCGAGTAAGCTCAAGTTGACATTTACGTTGAAGATGCTAAAATGTTTTGTTAAATTATACACAATTGTTTAGTAGTCTAAGTATAAATATTTTATTCTAGTAAGTCTTCATATTATAAGATAACGAATTCTTCATAAAAGATACATGAAAATGGAAACGTTTTTCTTAGTATCGTCAAAATCAAAATCAAAAAAAAATATTTCACATAAACTTATGAAACGTCAGAAGCTAGGTGCACGGTTCCAATTGATCGTTTCCTATGGAGAAGAGCCGGCAAGAAACTCCACGGTTACTCTATAAAAAAAAATTGTGCTTTAACAATGTTTCCAAGTTACAGTGTTAATAGGTATGGGAGGACAGTGTAGGCCCTTCAACAAGTACCAAGTACTTAACAAAATAGAAGATAGTTTACAAAGTTACAGTCTATTAGGCCTACAACGTTCTCACATTCACAAATTAAAAAATAATCTATATAAAATATTACTAAAATAATAAAAATAAAAACCTCCATATTTAAACCAAATGACAACATTGTCATAGAAGATAATATTGAAAAAGAAGCAATTATTGTTAAAAAAGAAGAAGTTGATTCTAGATTTGAAGCAAACGTTAGTAATCTAAATCAAAAGTCATTTATTTATACTAGGCTAAGAAGCACTTTTCGAACGTCAAAAATAGATAAGATAGGCCCCCAAAAAAGCCTTTCACTTTAATAATGGTGTGGTTTAGGAATATCTACTACAAAAAATAAATTTACAAAAAAGAACTCTTAATGAGAAACTTTTACTTACAGTAAAATAATAATGATATTAGCGAGCTGAGGTTAACAGTATTAGGTTACAGCAAACATACAAAACATAAGTTTACATAGTAATATAAAACTTACCATGATAAAATTTAAATTATTACAACAATAAACGACGATATCATGTTACTCAACTCACCGCTACTTAATTTAAATTAATTTGAAAATATAAACTATACATAGCCCCCAGCTAAGTGCTCTCTCGACCAACCATTAAAATTAGGCCTAACACCTGATCTCCCCCACATTCCCCATTATAATTATTAGCAACAAGAGTTAAAACATTAACGTAAACCTAAGCTTTAATTCCTCCAGCTTATTTCAAGGGATAATAAGGATATGGTTTAATGGCGTTGGAATCATCAATAACTACGCATCGTAACTTCTGTTTTATGACTTCAAAATTTTCATTAGCTGTCGTAAAATAAAGGTTATATTATCACTTAAAACTATCGTAGTGTTAAATAGAATAATATGCTTTTAAGTTACAATGTCTTTGTTAGTTAAATCCTAATCACAATTTGATAATTAAATAATTTCAGACTACCTCATAGGAGCTTATGGCTAAATAATAAATTCCGCACGGGTTGATCGATCAGGTTAAGCTACGCGTGCCGTGGTTGGTCCGAGGATGGGTGACCATCTGTTCATACCAAGATTCCTCCGTGCCTCGGAAAGCACGTTAAGCCGTTGGTACCAGCTGTAATTTGTTGAACTTTGACAGTTGTTACGGGTCGTCAGAAGCCCAAAAGTCTGACAACAACCAGTCTTACCCAGGGATATCGTGTTACCCAGTAACTGGGTTGTGGAGGTCAGATAGGCAGTCACTCCATGTAAAATACTGATATTCAGCTGCATCCGGTTAGACTGGAAGCCGACCCCAACATAGTTGGGAAAAGGCTAGGCAGATGATGAGACTACCTCATCGATCTAGTCGCTCTTTTGCGGAGCATGAGGTCCTGGTTTCGATTCCTAGGTTGGGCATAGTGTTATTGAGTTTTTCCATCAGGGTTTTCGCAGTAGCCCTCCAGAGTCTGGATTTGTGCCGAGTTGATGGCAATAGGCTCACCCCTTATTACATGGGACTTAAACATAACTGGAGAAATTTGTCAACCTAACCTGTTATTTTTATATTTTGTTATATTAAAACTACCATATTAATAAATAGAATGTAATATGCTTCAACGCTACAATATATTTGGTTATTAAACTATCTCAGCTTTGCTATAACTCGAAGTTGGGCCTTCAATTTTGCATACTGTTTACATGTCTTACTGCAGTTGAATCCGAAATATCATCTGAACTGGACGAGTCTCAACATTCGACTATCGTTCGTTGACATAACATTTGCATTGAGAAAATAGCCTTATGACCTTATTTGGATAGCAAGAGTGAAGGATTGATTCGCTTACTCTATTTTAGTAAATCTTTTAATTCTCGCTAAGTTCTAAAATATTATCTTTCATGTTGCTAGATACTTTAAATAAATAATTAAACAATACAGGCTAAAAAGCTCCCTTTCTTTTTTGCACTCAATGAGCCAATATAAACCAACTAAATGTACTTTAATTGGATAAGTTATAAGAAGAAATGACGAATTAACGTAGATATATCCGATAAATATAGAAGCTACTGAAAACAAAAGCATTAACGATATAATTTAATACGAAACGTTAATATAAACATGAACAACATACCACTCTCAACATTTTAAATTAAAATAACAAACCATCCAGAAATTTATTCCGAAAACACCTGAAGCCAGGTACAGTATCAGAATTAATCCTTAAAATCGTACCCTTTGAAAATCCTAAACTTTGATTTCTCTCCAAACGATTTCGGGGATTACTCGCCCAGGTCGTATGTAAATCGTTCCGGGATTCCGGACACAATAAATGTGCGGAACGAAGCCTGCTTGATCCGTCCACTGCCGGACAAATGGATTCAGAATGGAAAAGTTTAATTTCCATGGAATATGAAGCAAGACTTAAAAAGATTATGGGGACATAGAGGTTTGTCGATGCTGATAAATAAACAAAACGTATGTTTGTTTTTGAAGATATATTAGAGCTTTATAGTCTAAACATAGACGAAACAATTATAACACGTTTAGAGAGAAGAATAAAGAAAATGTAGGTAAGAGACAAATATATCAACAATAATGATCATATTCTGCGTGTAACAAACAACGCAAAAACTTTTTCACACGCCATTGACAACAATAAAACTAATCCCAACGCATTTCGTGTCAAATTACTTAAAGAACTAACCCTTATTGACATAGGGCATAAAGTCAAGTATTATGTGCATATGTAAAATGTTTCTACAATGAATCAGACAGTAGAACTGTCGTCGTACGGAATTACGTATGTCATTACATTCCCCGCTAACGATCAGCTCGATTAAGATTTAATTGCTCGCTACTTTAACAAGAGTGCGTACAGTTGGTGCGATGATTGCGAAACGAATGAGATGATTTTTGGTCGGTGGTTGGTGACTGTATTTTACATATTTGAATATTTTTGGTACGGAAAAATGGTTGTGTTTTGTGAGATGTAGAAATAATGAGCTTTGAGGTATTTTTTTTCAAGATAACTTTTAAAGGAAATTATGATTCAAGTATTTAGTTAAAATAGACTTGGGCATTATAATTTGTTACGCATACACAGTAACGTAGAGTTATGACTTTATGTGCGAATTTAATCGACTAATAACAGATTTAAAAATATGGGTATGGGTTTTCGGGACAGAACTTAATTGAATAATTATTTTTTAATCGATCAAAGTTAAGTTGGCAAAAAAATACCCTTTTTACTTCGAGGATACTGATAGTATGTTAACCCATCTGCTTAGCACAGTCACTTTTTTATGAAAATATTATTATTATTGATAAGCCAAACTATTGGTTATTTCATACTTATTACATAAATAACCATATAATATTATGTTTTTAGGATTCCGTACCTCAAAAGAAAATACGGAACCCTTATACAAATATTTTATTGGAACACAAACATGTTACAATGTTTGTGTACGTTAATACTACGTTAGTTTAGTAACTGTGTCGCAGTATGTAGCACCCACACCAGGAGCAAAAGACAACTGAGTTCCATAACAACAATTTTGGTTATACTTATAGGTAGAAAAATTTATTAATAATAGTTGTACCAATACTGGTACCACCCATACGGGTGTGGGGATGCGTGCGTCTTTGTGTGTGTGGGAAGGTTGCGTGTATGTGTATGCGGATGATGTGATATTACTATTTACTCTAAGTTTGTATGAGGCTCTCTGTCCGTCTGTCACAGCCGATTTGCTCCGAATCTACTGTACCGATTAAGTTAAAGTTTGGTACACATATTATTTTTGGTGGTACAAACACTGACATGTAACGTAAATAAATTAATTGTAAATTATGAGGGTCACTTTTGGGGGGATTATTAGAAAATTTAAAAAAGTTTTGCAGACTGTATCGTGTTACTTATCAAATATATCTTCTTCTTTTTTGGTTGGAATGTTATAAAATAACCTCTGCCGCTCTGGGCGGAGCGGAAGGGCGTGTCAGACTTTTACTGACTAATACCCACCCGTGTTCCTTCAGTTGCCTGTGTGCCAGCACCACGATATCCCTTTTTGGACAAACCCGCAACCCTGGCAGGTGACTTATTAAATGAAAGGGCATAGTGTGCGAGTCTCCTTTGTTTGTATTTTGATTAAAATATGATTCGCGACTATAACAGATATGTATTGACAGAATTATAATCGTTAGAATCATTTGTTCCATTGAATTACTTTTTCATGAGATCATGACATTGGGGAACAAATTTATCATGTTTTCAACATAATCATAACATATTCATTGTACGGAACCCTCACCATGCGAGTTTAACTCGCACTTGTCTGGTTTTTTTCTTTGAGATCTTCTTGATGAAAGACTACATTTGAACAGTGAAGAATTATATTTTTTCAAATGTATTTATATACCATAAGATTAATGCATTAAACATGATTTATTCATACGCATGAAAGAAACGCCTTATTATGTAAATCATAAATAAAAACCTCGTTTTCATCAATCAAATATTGAAGAGAAACATCGATTTTGTATTGGAATCAAATGCGAACAATTTTGTCCGATTAGCTAAATATAAGTTGGACTTCAAAAGAGAAATAACTGTATGAAAAATTAATAATTTCTTTGATGATTTCCTAAGGTTTTCATGATTGGATGTCGATAATGCTTATTAGATGGAACTATTTGAAAATAGTTAATTGGATAAGAATTAGGTTTTCATTGCTCGTTGCTATATTCTTATTTTTCTTAATCACTCTCTCACTGCTGAGAATCGTGACTCCGTATCAAGTTGCCAACGGTCTTTCTCCATCAGTTACGATCAGTGGCTTGGTGGAGTGCGGCGCTGGTGATGGGGGAGTGACGTTTTGACGTTTGTACTGGTAGAATCGTTGCTAAGATTTTCGCGGAAATAAAATAAAATTACGACGTTATAGTGTCAAAAAGGTTTTTAATAAAGTGTACAGCAAATTAATACAGAATATACAGTGTACTGAGATCTCGTGTGTTCTTCCTAAGTGTATAATTATTGCGTAAAAAAAATACAAATCTCCAAGCCGTATATGGGTACCCACAATATTCAATAAAAACGAAAACGTAAACAGAATTTGTATACCAATACTTGTAAATAATGCCGGTAAAGTGTGGTGGATGCGGCAAATTTTTGTCAGCAGTTGATACAGCGAGGTGCACAAAATGTGCCACCCCTTATCACCGAGTGTGCGTCGGCCTCCCTACGAAGGGCCCCTTAGTCTCCGCCTGGCATTGCCCTGAGTGCAGGAAAAATGTCCGCAGGGACAATAAGGCCGAAACGCCCGTACGAGGTTGTGTGGCAGAGGTACGGGGTGAGCAGTCGTCGTCCATGTCCAGGTCAATGTCAACGCCGCCAGCTGTGGCGACGCTGGAGATGGCGGCGCCCACAACGTCAACTATGTTGGTGCATTCGGCGTCGCCTCTGTCAGCTGCCGCATCGCCGACGCCTCTATCAACTGCTGCACCGTTGACGCCTCAGTCAATCACTGCACCGCCGTCGCCTGTGGCGGTGGATGCGCTCATGCGGGTGTTGACGCCTCCCCCCGTCGGAACTGTGGATGTGGACACAGACCACTGCGTTTCGAAGATGATTCCCGAGTTCCCGCAGGACATAGGATCCGCTTTAAAACTTGTAGTGGAGGAGCTACGCACCTTGAGATTTGAGGTTTTGGAGCTTCGAAAAGACGTAGCGGAGTTGAAGGCGTCTCACGACTCTAGTCACGCCCGTATGGATGGGATTGAGTCCAGATTGGAGGCGCTGGAAAAGCGTCAGGATACCGGATACGATACAACGAATTTGAATACAGTGGAGTGTGTGGTCCAGCAGCTCAAGAAGGACCTCAATGACAGGGATCAGGAGCTAATGGCAAACGATCTTGTGATTGCGAACGTTCCTGAGTCGCAAGCGGAGAGCCCAACACACTTGTTCCAGCTAATTGCCACAAAACTAGGAGTCGCTTTGGAGGATCGCGACATCGTGAGCGCAGAGCGAGTAGGCGGCAGACATATTAAAGCGACAAGCCCCATAGTTTCAACAGAGCCCCGCCCTCGCGCTATCATGGTGCGACTCGCTCGACGTGACCAGCGTGACGCCGTGTTGGACAGCGCCCGCGTGCGACGTGATGCCACTGAGAATCTCGGAGTCTCTGGGAAGCCGGTACGCTTCTTTGTCAATGAGAGGTTGACCAGGCTTAATCAGCATTTGTTTCGTCAAACAAGGGCAGCGGCAGGGATTCATGGATGGCGGTTCGTATGGACGAAGCGCGGTCGCATATTGGTCCGGCAGAAGCCTGGAGAATCCACTCACAGGATTGCATCTGAGTAAGATATTATACAGTTTATTGGACCATACACGGACACTAACAAATAAAACTTTTTTCGATGTGGCACACTTTTTTGTTATGGTTAATTTTTCTAGGTGTAATCTTTTATTGAACAGGGTGGCTGTGTGTTATATCTGTCGTGAGATGGGGAGGTGGGAATATCAAAGTGAGTACTGCAATACAAGGAACATATATATATTATTTACAATTATTATTATCTACACACTAACAGCAACATTATTTACAAACAATAGATATATATTATTTTCATTTCATTATGATTGGGAGCATTATTGTAAAGGTAACACATTTATTTATTTACTACGAGAACTAAAACTTATGTATAAAAATTACTTAAACGAAAGAAATAAACAAAGTTACTATAATGAATATATTAATAAAATATTAGCATTACGATATAAATATACATATACAGCCATTACTATTTACATAAATGATTAAGTCAAAATTTTTAAAGTTTGGTTTGTTCAATGCGGGCTCGCTGGCAACTAACCAGGACGAGTTTCTTTTTGCCATGTCTCAACACTCAGTGGATATAATGGCAATCAACGAAACGTGGCTTAGACCTGGCGAGGAGGGGTGTGCGCCTAAGGTTCCGGGATACAGGTTAAAGCACGTGCCGCGCCCTATGACTATACGCGGGGGACGAGGTGGAGGTGTAGCGTTTTACATTAAAACAGGAGTTAGGGCGCGTGTACGGCCACACTCCGAGCAGTCTGATGTGGAACAGATGTGGTTGAACCTTACTATCAATGGTAGAAAGTTGTTGATTGGAACTGCATACAAACCGCCCTGGTTTGAATTGTCAAAATTTCTGGATGGAATAACTGACAGTATTAGCGCATTGGCACCTTACGATCATTTGGTATTACTGGGGGATTTCAATGTTAATCTATTGGATATGAACAATGCAAAAACAAAAGATATGATGGAATTCCTAAATTATACCAATTTAAATCAGGTAGTGCAGTCACCAACTCATTTTGTAGGGGATAGTAGTACTCTTATAGATGTGATCTGTACCGATGTAGGGATTCGTAATGTACTAGTGAGTCATGTCAGTGAACTTGGTCATCATTCGTTTATTGTATGTGATACTGTCATAAAGAAGGTAAAAAGCAAACCTAGGCTGGTTGAATATCGGCCGCTAAGGGATATACTGATGGACTACTTTGCAGTGGATCTGAAACTAATGCCTTGGTCTGAAATTGGTTCACTGCCAGATGTTAATAGCATGATTGAATATTTTAATGTCTTTATCACCCAATTATATGACTTACATGCACCCATAAAGAGTAAGATATTTAGAGACCGACCCACACCGTGGATAACAGATAATATTAGATTGATGATGAAGCTGAGAGACGAGGCAAAAAATAATTATCATTTGGACAAGCTAGATACTAAAAAGAAATATTATTTAGATTTAAAGAAACAAGCTATTACAGCACTAATGCAGGAAAGGAAGGTATACTTTGACAGGCACATTAATAGTCAGATAAAAAACCCCAAACAGCTTTGGAAAAATCTTAAAACAGATGTGTTCTCAGAACATAGTGAAGGTATGCTACCTGGACAATTCAATGACCCAGATGAGATAAACCAAGCATTTCTCGATGTGCCAGGGCAGTCCATACTGCCCACATCACAGCTATCACATTTTGATAGGAATAGATTTGGTGAAACTCAATTCGAGCTTAGAAATGTTAAGGAGGATCAAATTTCTAAAATTATTAAGAGCTTGGGGTCAAATGCTAAAGGGATTGATGGAATGAGTCTGGATATGATAATGTTAACGTTACCAACCACCCTTCAGGCTATCACCACAATTGTAAATAAGTCGATAGATACCCACAGTTTTCCTGACTTATGGAAGTGTGCTATTGTGCGTCCTTTGCCCAAAATCGGCAACCCAAGTACGTTTAAAGATCTACGTCCTGTTAGCATTTTGCCTTGCTTATCTAAAGTCTTAGAAAGGGTGGTTTAAAACCAAATGTTGGAATATTTGGAAGCAAACAGTATGCTCCCCGACCTGCAGTCTGGTTTTAGGAAGGGCCGTGGTACATCCACGGCCCTTTCTGATGTAGTGGGGAATATCCTGGAGGCGCGGGACAGGGGGGAGGGAACAATCCTTGCACTGCTGGATTTTTCACGGGCCTTTGATGCAATAAATACCACTATGTTGCTTTCCAAGTTGGCCTATTATGGTTTTACAACGGAAACAATACAGTGGTTCGCTAGCTACTTGCAAAATAGGTCACAGCTCGTTGAAATCCAGAGGGAGGATGGATCTAAGATGTCATCCCCCGCTCGACAGGTGCCACGTGGTGTGCCTCAGGGATCAATTTTAGGGCCTCTTCTGTATATCCTTTACAGTGCAGACATTATTCAGTCGTTTCAGCATTGCAGGTACCACATGTACGCAGATGATATTCAATTATATATAACTTTTAAACCAGCTGATACATTACAGGCAGTGGAAAAAATCAATGATGATCTTGAAAGAGTGATGATATGGTCCGATAATAACTCACTGGTATTAAACCCACTGAAATCTAAATTTATGGTTTTAGGAAGTAGGAAAATGATCAGCGCGATACTGTCAGCCAAGCCAGAAGTTGTTATCAGAGGGGAAAAAATAGATAGGGTAGAGTTAGCATGCAACCTTGGGTTAACCATAGATCTGGAACTACGATTTGAGAAGCACATCAGTAACTCCACAAGGAATTGTTTTTATAGATTGAAACTCCTATATTCAATTAGAGACTACTTGAGTGTTGATCTACGTAAACAATTAGTGGATAGTTTAATTTTATCAAGACTTAACTATTGTGATACTGTGTATGGCCCATGCCTGTTAGTAAGAACAGAAAAGCTGATACAACGCATACAAAATGCATGTACACGGTTCTGTGTAAGGATACCACCTAGAAGTCATGTCACTCCTTTTATAAACGAAAATAATATTTTGAAAATGGCTGCTAGGAGAAAGTTACATATGGCTAGTTTACTTTTTGGAGTAGTCACTACACAAAAACCGCACTATTTGTTTGAGAAGTTAAGTTGGAGGCAGAGCAAATACGAACCACGTTTTTCTACCCAACCTCTTTGTACATCGACACATAGGACTACAGCATTCAGGGGGTCCTTCAGATACGCCGCCACGCACTGTTGGAATAACATTCCTCCACCAGTAAGAGTCCTGAGAACAAAAAAGCATTTTGAGTGTCATCATGTCATCATTCAGAGTGTCCTAAAGAAATATTTCATGCAGATCCAGCAATCAACATGATTGTAAACTAGAACTAGTACCTAAACAGTAGCTGCTCTTTTTGTACTTACCTCGAGGGTCATGGCCTACGGGCAATGGATATGGCTTTCCAACAGTTGAATGGCGGCTGATTCCTCCCAGTTTAGGTCCGGTATGTGTCATTGTTACAGGAGTCGGGGTCTTTTTGAAGCTACGTTATCTGGGTGGGACAATATTGGTATAATTTCAATTTTACTTAATGAAAGGCTGGGTTTCTGCGTTGAGTTGTACTTTATGTGGGTACTACGTACGTACATTAGGTATAACTCCATGGGTTTCTGTTTCAATTTATTTAGTAAGGAGTGCAATACAAATACCTATAATAACACTTACCATTAGGATCAGGAGGCTTGGCATTGTTGCAATGAGCAAATTTATAGCTCTGTGCGAAAAAGCATGGTTCACGTTTGCCAACGCCATGGATTGATGATGAATGCCGTTTGCAAATGGCCGCCATCGTAAGTCCCATGGTGCATCTGAAATTATGGTGTCTAAATGAAAACTTAATTGTATCTTTGTAGAGTATTGTTAGTGTATCGAATTTATATTATTATTAAGTAATTTTTTTAGTTCCATTTATTTGTATTACAGTGTTTGTTTATGTATTATTCATTTTTATTTTAACAATTACGCATTAATACACGTAAATATATATAAGTACTTTTTAATTTTATCGATAAGTACATACTACATATTGACTATAATCAGAATCACACATATTATTCTGTGGAATTTATTTTACTTACCCGATTTATTATGTCACACAGGGGGGCGTCATTACGTTATTCCATGGTTTCTGCTGAAAATCAGCGCTGTGACGATAGGTTTGTCCGAAGTCACAGCATTTTGCTGAGCAGAGACCTGTTCTTGCACAGATGTGACGCACGGTTATTGTAATTGTTCATAATTAGTATAGTTTGTTTGTTTCAAAAGTAGTTATTTTTCCACTCGGCAATCGGCATTTTGTTTTTGTTTTCATTGTTTGTTTGTCGACTTTGTTGTCATCACATAGACCATAGACTAATATATATAGAATCACAGATAACTATAAACTAGTCAGAGTATAGAATGAGATTATAAACTATTTAGTAAACACTTTGTAAATTGTCTTTGGTCCCTGACATCAACCAGTGGACAAGATTGTCAGAATGCTTAAAGTATTGGATGCGAGGCTTTTGGCTACTTAGTATGTTTTTTTTTTTTTTTGGACTTTTTTTTGTTGTACTGTGCGTTTTGTTTGTGCAGAATAAATAAGTTTTCTTTCTTTCTTTCTTTGATGAATTTAAGTTGAATTTTTCCAGTCATCATTAGACGTTCTATGTTGTTGGTACTGCGGGAAATGTGGCCGAAGTATCTCACGGCACGTTGCAGGCAAATTCAAGATAGTTGTTGTGCTTTCTCTAATTTGAGTTGTTTAAGAATCGCAACATTTGTGCGGTGGGCTGTCCATATATCCTTAATAGGCGGCGCTAGGACCACATTTGGAAGCCGTCAATTCTTTGCGTATCGGTAGACTTGATCCTCCATGTCTCTGCCCCATAGAGAAAAATGGAAAAGGCACGTGTAGGTACCAGGTATTTCTTTGCCCGATCGGTGATATTTTTGTCTCTACATATTTTGTTCAGTTGAGTCATCGCTGTTTTAGGCATCCCAATTCGTCATCGAATTCTAGTTCGTAGCTACCCTTATTGGTGATTAGATACTGAAACTGGTTGATGGTTTCATATTCTGCTAAGAGGTCGACACGCTGGATGGTTTCGAAGCGATTAATAACAAGGAGCTTGGTATTACTTTTATTTTTGATCGTTAAATCCATTCTTAAGCTGGTAACTTCCAACTTATTCAGTAACTCCGTAATTTCAGCTTCTAATGATGCAAAGACTGGCGTAACGAAGGTTTGATATTTTATCCCCACCCACCTTAACGCCTCCTTCCCAGTCGACCGTTTGGCGCATGATGTACTCGCCATATAATATGTTAAATAAAATATGTGAGGTCACGCATCCCTGTCTGACTTCCTTGAGAAAACTGAAATAACTTAATGTTACCTACAGTTATATCCTGACTCACAAAGGTTGCGAACCAGCGTTATAAGAAGGTCCGGAACTCCTGTCTCAGCAAGTACCTCCACTAGCTTCATCCATTTAACGCAGTTGAAAGCCTTCTGATAATCCACAAAGCATACAATCGCTGGAGTGTTGTACTCGTAGCATTTTTCTAAGATGAGGTTGAGGTTCAGGATCTGCTCTCCAGTTCCTCGTCCTTTAACGAAACAGGCCTGCTCCTGCGGTAACTGCCAGTCCAACAACGACCCCAACCTGGTGTTAATGATGTGCAGTTGAATTTTTGCTATTGCAATTTGGCTATTGTTCTGCAGTAATTACAGTTACGCACCGAGCCCTTTTTATGAAGAGGAAGTATGAAAGAGTGTTCCCGGTTGGATGGCCAGTGCCCGGTTTTCCATATAGTGTTACAGATATTATGTAAGCTGGTCACACCGTTCGGTCCTAGATCTTTTATTGTTTCCGCTGTGATTTCAGCTGGTCCTGGAGCTTTGTTTATTTTCAGTTTCCTGATCAAGTCTTCTACTTCCAAGCTTATATTTGGTTCATAGAATTTTTTTTTTTTTTAAATAGGACCCCAAACTTTAATTTACTCTTGTGTTGTGCTAAAAATCTTTCTTGTAGTTTTATTTGTCGTTAAATTTAAGGCAGTGGAGTCCCTTGAAAATAATAATATTATATGATATGATAACTAATGATATTTAATAATATTATATGATATGGTACATTTGTACTAATATTATAATTATGTCTTATCTCTCTGTATTTTACTGTGAGTACATAAATAATAAAATAAATAAATAACTAATCTAACTTTTGTCCTCAGACCTAATTTTATTGATGGTAACACATCTACAGTACAATTCCAAGTTCTATCTTCACCAAATAAAGGTTCAAAATCCCTTATGACAATTGAACAGATGCCTAAGTGGCTATAACACTAATATTATAGGCCGTAGATCGGTCAAACGAGTGTAATGTCCTATGTACTGGTGGAGGGGTGAGGCAGAAGTGGTGGTAAACATTATTACCTATTAGTGATGCGTTATAGGTCATAAGTGATAGCGGGAACAAATGTATTGTTACTGGAGAAAGTGGTAATTGGTGAGTGCTATTTCAATTATGAACTACTGGGTATTGAAAAGAACATGGACGTTTATAATTAATTACACTTTGAATTCACATTAGGACTATTAAATAATATTATGGTTTGGTTGATGTCTGGTTTTATTCTTATAATCATCACACTAATATTATAAAGGCGAAAGTTAGTGAGAGGGTGTGTGTGTGTGTGTGTATGTTTGTTACTTCTTCACGCTCAAACGGCTGGACCAATTTTAATAAAATTTTGTATGGAGGTAGCTAACAACCTGGGTTGAGACATAGGCTACTTTTTATCCAGATATTCCCACGGAATCGAGACTTACGCGGGTGAAACCGCGGGGCGCAGCTAGTACATAATAAATGTCAAACGATATCTTTTTCGATTGATCCCCAAAACAGCTGCATTCACTTTTAAAGATTTAGATGCCACTTCTTTGTCGGTTGTATTCCTAATGACGAAGTACATCATAATATTTTAAATTAAATAAAAATTGAGCCAGAGTTACAGTCCAGTTTCTAGGTACTGGTTTATATACCTAGATAAGCTTTGTAAGCTTTAAAATTTACTAGCTGCGCCCCGTGGTTTCACCCGCGTAAGTCTCGATCCCGTAGGAACATCGGGATAAAAAGTACCCTTTATGTTAAACCAGGGTGTCAGCTGCTTCCACGCAAAATTGGTCCAGCCGTTTAAGCGTAAAGAAGTAACAAACACACACACACAAAAACTATATTAGTGTGATTTTTCCAAAAAAACGTAGCTACGTAGCTTGTAACTTGTACCACCCACATTAGCCGCTCGCTCCAATTTGTGTTAGGGCTTATTAATGTGTGGAGACAAGCGAAAAACTCCCCGTCAGCTGTACACCGCCACTATTTACTGAAACGTCGCCATTTTTCATCTTCACCAGCTTAATATAGCCGCTTTTGTTCTTCTAAAATATTTATACTGAGCGATTTTTGGAAGTAGGTTCTATCTTAGGAAAAATATTGTCTTCTAGAAAAAACGAGCGGAGAAAAAATTGTGATGTAAGCAGAAAAATTAGGTACAATGCCTTAGTTGAGTAATTGGAGTGAAGGCTCGATTTGACAGGCAGGAGAGGCAGTGAGCATTTTGCGTGCTGTGTACGATGCAAGTGTTTGGAAAATGTTAAAGGCTTGCGGCATAAGCAGATGAAGCCATGTCATGTTAAGATATACGTGCCGGCTGCCGGTCATCACAAATTCCGAAGCTCTTTTTTCAATGAACTGATGACTGTAACAACGTGGCCATAAAGGAGAGAATAAACTATGCAAGATGAAATTGATTTAACTAAAAACGGAACGGAAATATAAATCAGCTGCTCATTTCTGCTCACATTATTTTATGTTTGCCAGAATTGGCTGAAAATTCTTATTCGCGATTTCTTGGTTCCCATAGAAAAAGTTGTTCGTAATATTCCAAGTAAAGTAAATTTTTTTTGGATAGATTCATCATCTGCCTAGCCTTTTCTCAACTATATTGGGGTCGGATTCCAGTCTACTCGGATGCAGCTGAATTCCAGTATTTTACATGGAACAACTGCCTATCTGACCTGCACAACACAATTACTGGGTAATACGATACCCCTTGGTAAGACTCGTAGTCGGACTTTCGGGCTTCTGACGACCCATAATGACTATCAAAGATCCACGAATGACATCCGGGACCAATGGCTTAAATTCTTTCCGAGGCACGCAGGGGTCTGTAAAGATGGTTACCCAGCTACGGACCAACCGTGGCAAGCGTAGCTTAATCTGATCGATCGACCCATGCGGCTGTTCTTACTTAGCCACAAGCATTTGCATAGATTGTAGGTACATAGGAATAAGGTGTAACAGTAAATTGGGTGATCCTTGTAAAATCTACCTTATTGGCATGCACATAATTGAAAACCTCCAGATTTCTCGTTATTTCAATTCAAATTGTGTAATATAATAGCAAACGTCAAACCAAATCCATTTGTAAAACTTCACCAACGATCGAATGAACTTTTTATACCGGACAAGTAGTGAAACTCGGACGAAAACCTACATCACTGGAATTGTTTTTTATTTGATTGACGATCAAATATCCCCGATTTCCTTCCTAGAGCTAGCTGTGGTTAACGTGGACAAAAGGTTTCAACGAAAAACGACAACAAGAAGCAACTTTGTTGAAATCAAACGGAATTTTCAATTTAAACAAAGTAGCCAACAATATAATCAGAAGGACTTGTGCCGTAGAACAATGTAACGATAGTGATACGATAGTATATTATGACCTTAAGGTCACAACAGCAGATGACTTTTTTGAGCATTTTCTAACACTATTACCATTACCAGCTAAGTCTTGGAAAATGAATGACAGTAATTTCCAGTCAGATAAGACATTTAGATAATAATTATAAACTTTATTGTTTAAGAAAGCAGTACAAATTCAAATAGCACTAGCCTCCACACGGATTCCCTGTGTCGTGGAGGCTAGTCTCCTTTGTCTTACAACTTTATAACATAGTAGGTAGGCACATACGTAACACCTGTTGGTAAGATTTGTGAGGCAACAATAAACACTATTGACTAATTGTAATCACTCTGTGTTGAATCTTTAACATCATGCTACTTTGATACATTTCATAAAGGAAAGTTCTGAATAGGGAGGCACTAGCGTGCGGCTAACTAATCAGGTACTCTGCAAGGAAATGCATTCCTTTGCTATCTATATAAATAAAAAGACAAGTCCTGACTGACTGACTGATTGACTGACTCATCAACGCCCAGCCTCAACCCTTGGACTTAAAAAGCTGAAATTTTGTACAGAGGTTCTCTTTATAATGTAGATAAGGAATAAGAAAGGATTTTTGGGAATTCCACCCCTAAAAGGGTAAAATAGGGGATGGAAGTTTATATGAAAGTCCGTCAGTTTTGAAGTTAGGATCTTCAAATTTTGTGTTTAGGCTGAAGATTGAAATTTAATATTTAAATGTTTCAGTTTTTTTGATAATTCCACCCCCGAAGGGTTAAAAAGCGGGATGAAGTTATGTATGGAAAGTCCTTCATTTTAGAATGTAAAAATCACTAAATTTAGTATCTAGGCTTATGGTCGGAAGCTAACGAGACAGCAACTAGCCAAACTACCCGCAACGTTTCACCTGGAGCTAATGGGCGAGCCAATTGACAGAGTCTATGAAGCGCGGAATCTTGGACTTATTATGGACAAAGATCTTCGTTTCGAAAAACATGTAGCCGACTCAGTAAGAAACTGCTTTTACCGCCTGAAAGTTATGTACAAGATAAGGCCTTATTTGTCCGAAACACTACGGGAGCAGCTTGTAGAAACCCTGGTTTTATCTAGGCTAAACTATGCAGATACAGTGTACGGCCCGCGCCTATTGGCTCGCACAGTTCGGCTCATTCAAAGGGTCCAAAACGCTTGTGCTCGGTTTTGTTATAAAATTCCTCCCAGAACTCAAGTTACTCCATTTTTAAACAAACATTACACATTGCGAATGAAATCGTGCCTTCTGTTTGGTGTAGTTAAATACCAGAAACCCGACTACCTGTACGACAAGTTGAGTTGGATAGCGAGTAAACGAGAATGTGAGAGAAGCCAATGCTCGCAGCAGCTCTCGACCCAGTCACATAGGACAGCTGCGTTTAGGGGTAGCTTCCGTTATGCGGCTTCCAAAGTGTGGAATAACCTGCCACCACCTATTCGGGCAATTAACACGGTCGACACATTTAGAAAACGCCTACGGCAGTACCTCATGAATGCGCAACGGAAGCTAGACATGATCAATTTGAATGTGGAGCAGTGGTGGCCGAGTGGTAAAGGCCGCGGCTTACGAGTTGTAGGTCGTAGGTTCGAACCCAGACAGGCGCTTTACTTTGTGTAAATTATTTCATCACCACTGCTCTCAAAACGGCGAAGGAAAACATCATGAGGAAACCGGCATGTCCTAGAACTAAAAATTCGAAGACATGTGACATCTACCAACCCGCACTGGGCCCGGGTGGTGGATTACGGCCCACTCCCTCTCACAGAAAGAGGAGGCCTGTGTCCCAGCAGTGGGAACATTATAGGCTGATTATGTATTTTTTAAGTTAAATTCACTAATAGTTCGGCTTATGGTTGGCTGATACAACGTAAATCGTTGTTTTTTTTAAATTTCAACCCACAAGGGGGTGTAAAGGGGATAAAGTTTTGTATTGAAGTTGTCCATTCGCAAAATGATGTATTCAAGTAAAAATAATAAAGTTGATTAACTTGAAACTTGGCACGAATACTTACCAAAGTAACACAAAAAATGACAACTTTATAATTATAAAGTTGTAATTTTTTGTTTTTTTAAAGGGGGATTGCGGGATGTCAAAGTTTGTATAGAAGAATTTTAACGCGCGGTCCGATAACTCGAAACTCAGTATTTATACTTAAAACCAAAAATAAAGAATAAAATGTATCAGCTTTTTTTTTAATCGTTCCCTAACGGGATGAAAAGGGGTTGTCAATTTTACAAGAGAGGATTTTACTGCGTGGCTTGATTAACTTTAAAATTGGTATTAATACTTAGCAACAAAAATTAATAATAACATGTATCAGAGTTTTTTGAAAATTGACCCCTGACGGGGTGAAAAGGGGTAGTCAATTTGACAAGGAAGGATTTTACTGCGTGGCTTTATTAACTCTAAATTATGACGTAGGCATCTGCTAAGAAGGGGTTTTTGGGAATTTCACCTTTAAAGGGGTGAAAAGGGGGATTTCGTTTGTATGAAACATCTTATTCCTTGAGTTAATAAATCTGAAACTTGGCACGAATACTAACCTAAGTAAATTATATAGTTCATATTTTTTTGTTTTTTTTTAAAAGGGGGTTGGGGACGTTAAAGTTTGTATGGAAGAATTTTAACGCGCGGTCTGATTTACTCGAAACTCGGTATTTTATATATACGAGTACCTAATACTCACAGAATATAAAGCGTTACATGTTTTTGGGTTTATTCAAATTCCCTTACGGGGCAAAAGGGGGTTTTTAAGTTTTAGGGAAGGACTTTACAGACTTTACAAGACGTACAGACGTCTTGATAAACTCCAAAGTAATTGAATAACACATGATTGAATATTTTTCAATAATAAACTCCTTTTGGGGTGAAAAGGGGGACACAGTTTGTATCAAAATTATGTTTCCTTTGATCAATAAACTTGAAAATTGACCCATATATTTTATTAATAAATAAAACGACCATAAACAATATAAACATACATTTTCGAAAACAACCTTTTAAAGGGGGTGTTGAATTTTGTGGGGGAAAATAATTGTATGGAAAGATATATCGCGCGGTTCGATTAACTTGAAACTCGGTATTTATATTTAAGATCGGAAATAAAGGAAAAGGTGTATCAGGGTTGTCAAAAAATCTACCCCTAACGGGGTGGAAAGGGGTAGTTAATTTTAAAGGGGATTGTTTTATGTTTCGGTTGGCGCAAAAACGGCTGAACGGATTTACATGAAATTTGGTAACATAGTTTATAATCTGGATTAACACAGTGTACTTTTAATTCCGGTAGTACGGTCTCGTGACATTTTTCCGACATCCACGCGGGCGGAGCCGCGGGCAAAAGCTAGTACAACATAATTTGAATAGAACCCAGTGCCAAATAATTGCAAGTCGCCTTTTAAGTAGTGACGTAGTATGAAAAAATGTGTGAAGGCGACAAATACGTGGATCTAGGGTGACCATGATTCAAATATGGTAAGGGACATTTTTGAGACGACATTTCTGGTACCAGTTGTCGTAGGTTTCACTGTACAAAGGAATCAATGTAAAAATAGTTTGATAATGATAACGATGTTTACTATTTAATCAATTAAAGCAAAAACATAGTTATATTTATAGAAAGCGCGGATATCATTATATTAATTGACCGCAAATGCCTATCAAATATGTTACAATTTACGCCCTATAAACTTACATAGATTAATAATTTAAACCAAGCGCATAAAACAAATTCTCTCTTCAAATAACACCAAAATTATTCCGATAACGAGCATAATTCCACCGAAATACTCAAAATATTTATAGATCCCGTCGTAATATTATTCATGGACAGTCTACACTGAAAGAGAATGGAGATCAAAGGCCCCGAAACGTGTGAATTAAGTTAGTGGCGGGTGATCCTCATCCCCCGCGGTGGATTAAGGAGGATAGGAGGATGGATACACAAAAGATCGAGCCATCATTAAACACGAGCTTTCCTGTACTAATGTGACGGACAATACTGAACGGTTCTTTTCACCCCCCTCTCTCCCCCTCTTTCCCGATGATTTCCTTTGGAAAAATCTTTTATCTTTTGAATGTGATTCCGAATATAATGAGGGCTTCGTTTGAGGCGTCGATCGTTGGAGATTTATTTAGATGTGACGGTGATAGGTATACTTTTAAGATGTAAACGTAAATAATGGAGACGGTCAATTTCTAGAAATGAATAATGTTAATATTTGAAAGAAAAACATTTTATTTCATCGGCGAAATACATTTCTTATATCGATAGATCGTAGCGATACGCTGAGACCGCTTGTGCACTACCCGCAATTTTGCCGTCCGACATTTTTCCGAATGATCACGTGTCATTTGCTTGAAAATCGAATCAACGCTATGAACACAACTCTTTAATGTATTAAATAGATGGTATAAAAAAGTAAAAGATCAATATGGACCCTGTCGGGCACAGCAAAGAGGAACTAAACACATTCAAGATTTGCCAGTCTACAGTGGTGAGGAGGTGTGCCTAGGGTGCGAAAGACGTACTTAAGTCCCGGCACTCATGGAGGCTCTTTTGAACACCCTTTTCATGCAACCGCGGTAATATCTGAGATAACCGGCCCGCTTGCCAAGTTTGCGGAATGCTAGTTATGTGTAATGCAGACTCCTTTGCGACATACTCGTAGCTGCGTGTATGAGGTAATTTAAATATGGAATGTTAGATTAAAATTTGAAAATTAGATTGTCATAGTTGTTATTCACATTTGATTGTTTTTACAACTCATTTCACATTTTGTCTCACGGTGAAAATGGCTTATCAAGAACAGTTTGATTTAATGGAAGCTTATTTTTTAAATAACAAAAACGTGAATCTAGCTCTCGGTACGTATTGAAAAGAATGTTAGAAGATTTAAAGAATACGGGTGGTTTCAAGAAGAGACGGCAAACTATTCAGCAAAACTATTTCGATTTTGAACTAGATGTTTTAACATACTTTGAATCATTTCCAAAGGCTTCAAGTAGAGATGCTGCCGATGAATTAGGAACAACCCACACTCGCGTACTTAAAGTGCTGAAAAAGTATAAGTATAAATGCTATCGTGAAGGTCGGTTGGTGCAAAAATTGCATATTGGGGATCGTGACAGACGATTACAATTTTGTGAAAACATGCTTGGAGAAATTGACCGAAACCCTATTTTTTTGAGTAACATTGTATGGTCTGACGAAACCAACTTCAGCAATAATGGCATGTACAATCGCCGCAATAACCATTATTGGTCTCGAGTGAATCCTGTTCGTGTTCATGAAACTAACAATCAAGTAAGATTTTCTTTCAACGTTTGGTGCGGAATTATGAGAAATAATGTAGTGTTAGTCCACGTGTACGAAGGTCATTTAAACACTGTCAAGTATATTGAAATACTGGATCTCTTAAGAAACGAGTTAAATGGTTTCCCCGAGGAAGAGCGAAACCAAATAATTCTACAGCAAGATGGTGCTCCAGCACATAACAGCAGAATCAGTACTGCCTACATTAATAACCATTTTAATACCTGGATTGGTACAAACGGCACAATCAGATGGCCTGCGAGATCGCCAGATCTCACCCCATTAGATTTTTTTTTGTGGGGATATGTAAAAAAACAAATTTACATGAAATCTTATGCGAATGACTACGAGTTGAGAGTTGAAGTTCAGAATACGATTTATAATATTCACCACAACACTTTATTAAAGGTTACTAGAAATGAATTCGTTAAAAGAATAAATTTGTGTATCCAAGAGAATGGAGCCCATTTCGAGCAACTAATTAGTTAGTTTACCAGTTTTTGTAAATAATTAAATTAATTTGAGATTTCCTGGTTTTCCTTTCATTTAATTTATCATGTTTGTTAGAGAGATTTCATCCTTATAATTGACCCTAACGATCGATGCAATAAAAGTACAGGGTATAATTTTTTCAGATTTTAGCTGGTTCGATTCCCGGGTGTGGGAGAAGAGAATTTTCGAAAATCTTTGAATACAGTTTGCTTTCTATTCAAAAATAAAGGAATGTTTCCTTTGAGTAAAACTTTCTATCTGCAGTATTAAGAGTACTTTCCCTCCAGGTGGCATTACAAAATTCCACCCTGTATAGTTGTAAGTCTTACTAATCGTTTTTGAGTCTAAGATACTTGATTAAAGATAAATCTATTCTATTCTATTGAGTTTCTTGCCCATTTTGCAAAAAACGTAAGAAAATTTGAATTGCGCGGGCTACCTTACCAACCCCCTTAACGAGTTTGACCGATACCGCTGTACCAGGCCTTAGGAATGCGCGGTGGCGTTGACGAATGAGCGGCGGGACGCTTTGGGATCGACGAATGAGCGGCCTGCACTGCCCCCCCTCCCCGTCTCGCCGCGCACATAGCTAAGGCACGTTATCGGTCAAACTATAACTGACCGACTCCATGAAAAATCAAAAGTGCTAGTCAATTGTTTGATGGAAATAATCTCTTCAAATTTGACTTTGACATCATATTAATCCGTCTATTATCTGCTTAGAAAACCAAGTTCATAGATATAAATCGTATTGGTCGATGATGACGGTACAGTCGACAAATCACTACGTCATTGTGTCACAGATGACACTTACGCACAAACGTGATCATCTTTTGACGCAGTATAATTCGTTATAAATCTCGTGATTTCTTTGGCTTGATTGATCTTTATTGCCTTTATTTGACATTTAGGGCCTTGTGATAAATTATGATTTCCTTTGTTTCAGATGTGATACAAGTCTGGTCAGCGCCGGGCGGTATGACGCGGCTACCGTGCGACCTGGCGGCCCCCGTCAGCGAAGTCGCTCTAATGTTCTGGTTCAAAGAAGGAGACAGAATGCCTATTTACACGTAAGTTTAAATTATTTCCTGTGTCTATATGTTTATCTGTTACGTCTGGTGGATTTATAAAAGAGCTGTAAAAACAATGAGTCACTTTGAGGACCGTTTTGGAGCTGGAATACGGCAAAATAACCATTGATGGAGCTAGAAGATACACTGTGCCTTATAGGTACTGTTTGGCATTGAGAACTCATTTTTATTCTCTCTACATCTAAAAACATTGCTCGAATGATTATAATCCACTGAAAAAAGCTTCTGTACAATAAAGAGTATTCTGTCTGTTTATCTTTCCCAAAATTTGATAAATAATTATTTAGGTACATTTATTAATATCATGTAAATATCCTCAGAGCCAATCATTTTGTACAAAGAAATAATTATTGCAAACCTATCTACGTTAATTCCACAAAAACAAACTCGCTAAATAAGCAAAATGCCATTACAATTTATTATAATCAACTTACTACTCGAATAGTTTCCACTTCCCAGTTCGCATGTTATCAGTTCGGTCAAGTTTGATTCATTAAAATTGGGTCCCAAAGTTCCGACAGAAGTCGGAATGGGTCAAACTTTTAACGATGTGCTGCCTATGGTGCTATATGAGGGCCCCGGGGCACTCAATGACGAGATAAATTCTGGAATTTCTTTTGAAGCCGAATTACATTTTCTTTTGTTTCTTTCTTCCATTGAAGTTGGTTGAGTATGGTTGTTACCTTTTTTTTTTAGGAAATTCCGTATGAAACAATATCAAGCATGGTTTTGGAGCATTGATATTTTTACCTTTGTGGGCTTTAAATTAGTTACCTGGGATTTGCTGTTGATTTATCGACCGGCATGATTCAGTTGTTCAGGCATATAGTGTGTAACAAGACCCATCATATCACATAGCCGTTATTTACGCATTCTGTACATCAAAATAAATAACATAGAGCAAAAATTGTTGCTGAGAAATGCCCTTTTTTTAATCGCTGTTTTGCCAGCTCGCAATGTAACACACACAAAACATTGCAATTAAGGGTGCATGCAACGGCACAGGAGTTGTGAGAATATAAAGTTATATTATACTATTTAAAAGTTGTTTTCGTGAAAAAAAAAACAATAGTGAAAGCGAATAACAAATGGTATTTATGAAACAGAGGAAACGCCCGGGAGGGGTCGCCCTAGACACACACATATAGTGACCTAATTGGTGATGTTCTACAGAAAGGTCAGGTGCGTAGTACTCGCAACCGGCGTGCGTGTATGACCAGATTATATGAAAAGTAGGCGGAGCAAAAGGAGTATGTAGGGAGCGTAGCGGGTGGCGTTCTATAGTTACTGCCTACCCCCATGGGAAGAAGGCAAAGGTTTATGTATGTATGTGTAAATAAACAAGTTGGAGCCTTCAATATCTCCGAACCCAGAAGGTTCCCAGGTATAGTCCAGTACAAAGAATTGATCACAATGACGGAGATAACAAGGCAAGTGACTCTGCTTCGTTAGGCATCTTTATATTTCAACGATATAGAAAATATAAATGAGTTAATACGAGTAGTTTAAAGATCGGCAAGACCTGTCACATAGCAAACACCACACTAACCCAGCAACTCATGTCTTAACTTTGATTACCGATATCCAAATAGCTTCACCAGCTATCCATTCCGACTGTTCAAATGTAGACCATCTAGCCTATCTGACGACAAGATCGTATTATAGCTTAACTCCGTACAGCTTGTATCGGCCATTGTGGACGACTGATTAAGCCATTCAGATGGGACAATGGGCTTATTAAATAATGTGGACGTGGTAATTCATGAGTTTGAGTTGATTGATTGCGGTTGGGTGTTGATTGGCTTTCGAACAGTGATGATTGTTAGGCTAGGAGTGAGTTGAGGAGGTTAAGCGTTGTGAATGATGCTTGTGTTTAATGTGTACAGTAAGTTGAAATACTTTCTCAATATAGTAAATGTAATGTAATTTAGAGCAGTCATGGCCCAGTGGTGATGGTCCCGATTTACGAGTTGTAGACTTGTAGGTCGTGGATTCAAACCAAAGTAGGAGCTGCACGACCATTTCATCATCACTGATCTCAAAACGGTGAAGGGAAACTTCGTGAGGAAACCTTATTATTAATATCTTCGAATTATTGATTCTAGGACATGCCGATGTCCTAGAATCAATAATTTGAAGATATGTGACATCTACCAACCCGCACTGGGTCCGCGTGGTAGATTACAGCCCACTCCCTCTCAAAGAGTGGAGGCCTGTGTCCCAGCAGTGGGAACATAGGCTGATTATGATGAATCAATGTGATCTATCTTTTTAAGAAGTTTTAACACGCGTTAAAAGTAAACTGATTGGACTGGCAGTTGCGCTAAATAGAAGAAGTTCAGCAAAACGTAAAACAAATGTTCCTTGACCATTATCTAATACTCTTAGTTGAGCAAATTCATCCAATTTGGTGCATAGTATAAGCATAGTGATACTGGCTTTTTCAATAACTGATTGATTAGTGACTTAACGCGAAAAAAAAACATGACTTAAAAAATTGTGAACTTCTAGTCGAAACTGCATCATCACTTAATATAAGGGGAGATACTTATGTTGGGGGCTTGTGGCTTAGTAACAACAGCCGCACGGGTCGATCGATTAGGTTAAGCTACGCTTGCCAACGGTGACGGCATACCAAGACCCCTCCGTGCCTCGGAAAGCACGTTAAACCGTTGGTCCCGGGCCGGGACTCCCGGCTGTCATAATTATGTAGACCTTTGACAGTTGTTGCGTTTCGTGGATGGGTGAACATCGTTACATACCAAGACCCCTCCATGTCTCAGGAAGCACGGTAAGCCATTGGTCCCGGCTGTCATTTGTAGATCTTTGATTAACTTCTTCTTTAGGTCGGCAGAAGCCCGAAAGTCTGACAACCAGTCTTACCAAGAGATATTGTGTTACCCAGTAACTGAGTTGTGGAGGCCAGATAGGCAGTCGCTTCATGTGAAATACTGGTATTCAGCTGCATCCGTTTAGAGGAAGCCGACCACAGCATAGTTTGGAAAAGGCTAGGCAGATGATGATGATACTTGTCAAACAACGTCAGACCTTCCTTCAAAATAATGAAAAAATTGATCATAAAACAATAATCAAATTGAACAAAACCCATAAAACAAATACATCTCAAACATAACTAAATACAGAGATAATCCCGTGACGATTCAGCATACCATAATCCTACGGTATTTCGTCTCCTTTATTTTCCGTGGCGTCTCATTTGTCTAATGGAATAAAGCCTCCACGTTGATTGGAGTTCTCTGCTTATGCCGTTTTTGTATGTAGCATTGTATTCTGTTAGTTCTGTTGTCAACATGCTTGCCTGAATCGTGTTTTGTTTTTTTTTTTTGAAAAAGGAATACAATGGGTGAAGATTTTTTTTTCTTTTGCTTTGCTATTGATGTTCCGTTGTGTGTTTTGAGTATGGAGGAATAAACTTTTTAATTTTACATAAAATCAGTCACAGAGAGGCCGGACATACCGGCCGGCCCTAAGTTAATGCTTAAGTAGAGTTTGACAAGATCTCCACTTTAAACTCAAATTAGAAGCCAGGTAATAGTAAAAAAAAAAGGATTTTTCCATGCAGAGGGATAAAATTGGTTTGAAAGAAGAATCTGTCACAGAAATGAGCGTCATTAGCATTTCTGACGAAAATGCTTCATTGATAATAATTTCAACGGCATGATCTATGAACGGTGGTTTCGTTTCATTCCATTCCAATAGTTGGTGACTGCAGAAATAAGATTTTGTTGTAGGTACGGTCAGCAACGAAAAAAAAGCCCAGCACTGTCACATGTACATAAAATCAATATCGATGCAAAATGATTCCATAAACAGATGTTTAGCTTTTCTTATAATAGATAATATTCTTGAAATTTTACGTGTGTTCCGACTTCAATTAAATATTTTGCTCAATAGTTAAGATCTGAAAAACTGAAGTGACAATAAACTTTTGTTGCTGACTCTGCCTTGCATGGTTCTTTGCCACAAATAACTTAATTAACAGAATTCAGAGGGTTGGTGTTACTGGCTAGAGATCTGCAGGATCTGCGGTCACCATGGGTGTTCCGCAGGGTTCAAATCTAGGTCCTTTCTTGTTTCTAATTTATATAAATGACTTAGGATAACCACAAGATTGTATTATTCGCAGATGACATTTCAAACCAAACGTCAGTTAGTCAAGTTTGGACAAGTTAACGAAGCATTTTCTAAAGTTGTGCATTGGTTTAATGTAAATAATCTTCTTCGGAATGAAAAAAAAAAAAGACTAAACTCATTTTTCAACGCCAATTGGCAGGGCATTGTTCAACTTAATGGAATAGAGTGGGACCCTGTTGAGTCGACAGTTTTTCTTGGAATACTGTTGACGGTCATTTACAATGGAGCCCACATATTGAAAATTGTCAGAAAAGCCGGCCGTCTATACTATTAAAAAAAATAGACAGGTAACTGATGTAGATACAGCCACAATTATTTATTTTAGTTATTTTAATAGTCTTATGTCAAATGGGATTCTTCTCCGGGGAACCTGTACTGTGCGGGCATGTATACATTGTAATATTTGTATCGGTTAATGCCTGAAAATAAACAATAATAATAAGATATGCCATATACTTTAAAATAATAATAATACTATCTTTGTTTTATAGAAAAGTGTTCTGCGAGTCATTTGCAATCTCCAAATCCAAGGGATCCCCTTCGAAAAAAAATTTAAGAAATAAGTGTTTTGACTGTACCCTCACAATATAATATTTGAAAACCTATTGTATGTATACAAAAATCCGATATTCATAATTTAAATACCAATAATAAACACAATCTTGGTTTACATCGCACTCGCCTCCACAAAGTAGGCAACTCGTTCATGGGTTAAATTATGTATATGCTTTTACAACAAAGTTCCCATTAACATTCGAAACTTACCCATTAAACAATTTGAAAGCTGTATTAAAACCAGACTTCGTGAAAAAGGGTACTATAACATTTCAGATTATTTAGAATACAAAAAGCTTAGGATAGAGCTGCTCGCTCTAATTCTTATCTTAATAAACCAGTTTTGTATACACAAAATTGATGAATATTGTGTACGAAATGACATGATTACTTTGTAAAGTATTATATTACTCAATTATTGTGAATGAGAGGACTATGAGGATATATATTTTTTCTTTTTAGTTTTAATAATATTCTTACGGCCTACCCAAATGTCCTTTCTTTGATATTGTTCGTCGAGTCGTTGAACTCCGTAAGTTCTGAGTTGAGCTACACGATTACTACAAATGCTTGCACTGACTGTACAGACCCACTCAAATCAGTTTGGTTCTTTCCTCAAACGACCATTTCAGACACTAATCTACATGGTCCTCATATGATCTAACCATGACTATGCCTGGACTTTAAAAGAGACTTTGACCTATACGTTTGTTTCGCCATTTCTTCTCAGGGTTAGTCAAATAGGAAATGTCGACTCCATCTAGGTTATTTTTTTAATATGACGTGTAAAAGTGGTTCCGATATCTTATTTACAGAATAAGCAATATCGTTTAATTCCATTTCATTTCAAATCTATACAGACTCAAGTGGGGTCTAGGGATATCTGAAAAAATCTCATCCTACCCAACTTCGTAAGGGCCAAAGCCCCATCATATACTATTATAATCACATTCTGGTGCTGATCTGAAAATAAAAGAAAACCCTTATCTCAACGTAGGAGTCGTAAAAATCGAGCGTAGGGTGACTTTACGAGGGATCACGGATGGGGACAGTCTAGCACATCGTTATTTCTTAATGTGATCCCTGACGTGCTAACCAGCTGGGGACAAAGAGGTTATGTGATGCATGTGAATTCAAAAATTGAAATTTTCATTTGAGCCTCTTTTGACCACCGTTGTTTATGGTGACTTTACTCCGCGAAACCACAACATTTTGAATTCTGTTCTGAATTCTGTTACATTTTTTTCTGTTAAAGAAAATAAAAAATGACTGCTCGACAAGCGTTAAATAGTCTACATCACATTTGACCTAGACAAGAATCTATATTGATTTTGAAAACTCAATTCAATATTTTCAGCGTTCAAATTTCTTCTCACTAAACAATCTGGTTAGTGGGTCGTCTTATGCGCGGACTTGTAGGAGTTGGAGTATTAGGGGCACCATGAGCAGAAAAGAAAAAAAAAATAGGGAAAATAGTGGGAAGCAATTGTTTTTCTAGTCCATCCTTATGATGATATAAAAAGACCAGGGAAATATTTAAAAAAAAATGTATTTTTGCCTTAAACTCATGTTAGAATTTTGTTTTTAACTTAAATCATGGTAGATTTTTTTCTAAATTTCTGTAATTTTTTGCCTCGGACGCACTCTTTTCGAGATATTTGAATTTCGCTGGTTTTTATTAATGAAAAATTTGACATATGACACGTTTTTTTCGAAAACGAAACACGAATAATTATCGCAGAATTCATAGTTTACTACACCTCTAGCTGCCTTCCCGTTGCTAAGGAAAGAATAAATATGTCTTTGTCTTCATAGAAACGCGAGTCTACGGGTCGCGCCGTGCTCGGGCAGAAGAGATATCGAGTTGGATAGAACGAACTTTGTCGTTTCTTGGTAGAATAGAGATAGAATTGGTCATGCTACGCATGCAGAGATAACATTAATTTACTTTTAAATAATAGGTAAGTTAGTTTAACAGTGTAAGCAGTTAGGCAGAATTGTACAGCTACTTTAACCAAAATAATTATCATTACCTACTGAAGTTCATAAACTATGAAAGCACCGAACATACTCTGATGAAAAGTTACCCTGGGCGTCGGGAGTCGCAAGCCGATTTCTGGCCACCACAGGCGTGGGCTTGCGGACGGTGAGCGATGGGTAGCTCGCCGTCCGATAAGGACCAGGCCTGGGTCGACGGCACGTTGTGTTCCACGCGCGCCTCAAAGAGATGTCAGCACGAATTGACGGGGTCCATTAGGGCCAATGCCTGCCAGGGTTGCGAGTTTGTCTGAAAGGGATATCGTGGCCCTGGCACACAGGTAAATGAAGGAACACGGGTGGGTTTAAGTCAGTAAAAGTCTGACACTCCCCCAGGGCTCCGCCCAGAGTGGCAAAAGTTATTTGATAATTTCCCACCCCAAAAAAAAAGGGAGGGTTGAAGGATAAACCTCCCTATTCTTTCGTTACTTTGTAGTTGAAAAAATGTTCTCCCATACATCGATATACGACACGGTCAATTCTCCAACTGCGAATGTAAGTTCATAATCGCAAAAAAACGAATTTATATATGATAAAACTATAAATTATCAATTTTCGGACTTTTTCCTTTACTTGTGCTGTGAGACCTTGCTTCTTGCCAAAGTTCATGATTCTAGGTCAACGGGAAGTACCCTATAGGTTTTGATTAATTTTCGAGTATCAAAATATGTCGCATAAATCGCTATATTTTTGTATTGCGTTGACTTAGAAGCTTGATGTTTTTAGAGCCAAGGGACCGTAGACGTATCAAATACGTAGTTTGATATTAGTTCCTGAGAAAAAGGATCTTGACAAACTGACAGACAGACAGACGATCCTATAAGGGTTCCGTTTTTTTCCTTTTGAGGTGCGGAACCCTAAAAATAGCATTTTTCAGTAATCGCGATGTCGCGATTTGCGAAAACTTGAATATGTGTCCGATTTCTATAAATTTTGTATATGTTTTTAATTAGATTAGTCTAGTATCTACACAGCCACCGGCGTAGAGAGATGATACACCAACCTATATAACCATGCGCAAGGAACTAATCTAAACGTGTAACCACAAAATGCTGTATTAATTTATTGTTGGACGGTTTTGCCGATGCCGGTTTGGACGGTTGGAGTTTAAACAAATTCATAAATTGCAAAAAAAAAATGATTCCTTCTTTTCTCTTAAAAATATTAATCAAAAACCATTTTCCCCAGTAAACTGATTTACGCGCAATGAATATTAATGTTCGGACAATTATCGATGTGCAGCGTCAACCAGGCATCACTCAGTAAGAGACAATTATACGTCCAAATTGCTATTACTTTTCCATATGATTACGTCCGAAATTTCTTTATTGGACGTTATTGATATGAATACGTCAATGAGGCGTGTAATTTCGTTTTGTTTTCGTATTTGCGATGTGTGTCAGTGAAATTTATATGTTACGTTAATTTTTGGTATAGCGCTACAAGGTTATTTTGGCGCGTGGCCAAATTAGGAACTAACGCCGCCATTTTGTATTTCGAATACATTTCAAGTCACATTTTATAAGACATTTGCACAAAAATGTTAAACAACAGCGCCAAAACATACATAGAGCAGTGTAACTTTATTTTATACGAAAAAGTTATGTATTAGGAGCAAGTATATATTGTAAAAAAGGAACATAAAAAAGAACAAACATATCATGTCAAGTTCATGAAACGAGTAACCGAAAAAAATGTCAAGAATATTTAGATAACTGTCAGTATTTATTATTTATAATGTATTTTTTTCCATTAAGTACTTCCTTCTTTTGAGTTGTATAAGGTTGAGAAATAACACTACTGCATTGATGAGAAATTAACGTTACTTTAAATTAAATTCAAAAAATTATAGTCTAACATACCAATGCATTATTTTGTTATTGATTTTTGAAAATTAAATAAGGAAAAACAAAGGTCCAACTCAACCCACATTTCCAAACTAAACAAACATCTAAACCTTGGCAATATTAATCATTTTAACACAAAATACCGATACGTTTGGGTGACAGTTGGAATCTGCTTGATTGATTAAACCGCCGGCTGAAGTTCGACAGCGTTGAATATACTGGTGTACTGGTGTCACGGGTCACGAGATAACGCATGTCGACACGAGATGGGTGGAGGATGACGCGTTCCTATATTTTACTGATCGTTTTGCTTGCTATGTAGACGACGAAAAAAAACCGGTTAAGTGCGAGTCGGACTCGCGCACGAAGGGTTCCGTACCATTATCTATAAAAATGCCAAAAAGATCACGTTTGTTGTATGGGTTCCCATGTTCCCTTAAATATTTATTTTATTTTAATTTAATTATTATTATTTTTAAAGTGAAAATATCACTAAATATTCTGTGAATATTTCAAGCGTCTACCTGTTGCCGTTATCAATATCGAGCTAAAACGAGCAAAAAAGTCACGTTCGTTGTATGGGAGCCCCTTAAATATTTATTTTATTCAGATTTTTAGTATTTGTTGTTATAGCGGCAACAGAAATACATCATCTGTGAAAATTTCAACTGTCTAACTATCACAGTTCATGAGATACAGCCTGGTGACAGATGGACAGACAGACAGACGGCGGCGCCTCAGTAATAGGTTTCCCGTTTTACCCTTTGGGTACGGAACCCTAAAAACGATGGGTTGCCCTCAGATCTAGGCTTTACATGCAATTCCTATGATTATGTTGTTAGATCTAAGAAACGAAAAAACTATTGAGTTCTGCTTAAAGAATACATTCTTATTTCTGCCCAGATTAGTAAATAATAAAAACTGGTTTCAACGCAAAAACATAAGTAGGATATATTTTTAGGTGACTGAGTAATAATAGAGATGTGTTAAACTTGCATTTTCTATCAAGATCATAATTTGTAAGTTAATAAGGTTAGGTTTTACATAGCTTCACAAATGATAACATGATGTAGGGCTAAACTATTGCCATTTGCCGTACATTAATCACTGCAGGCTTTCCTTCTAAGAACTCAATAGTTCCCTAAATCTATAAAGACCTAACACAATACTCCACTTTCCACACAAACCGCTACAATTAATAACGTTCGCAGTCACAGAGAACAATACTCTCGGATACAAATCCATTGCGGTGACGTCTGACGTGTGACGTTATGATGTATCGACTTCGGTTTGACGTCGCGTCGAAGTCAAACGTGTGACGAATTCATTTGTTTCCATTTGCTCATCGACAGATGACTTACCCCTGTTCGGTGTAAGGGTGGGTGGTTTTGCAGAAGAAAGACGCGCATTTTTTGCCTATATTTCAAGCAGATCTGCATATTTCCAGACTTCGGGGTTCTGAGAAATTCCTGATGGAAAAACCCGATGATGATTGACCCGATCTGGTAATCGAACCCTATCTGGTAATAATATCCCCATGCACAACTTCCGAGCTTTCGTCCTCTGGACCAATGAGCAGTCAGTAACCGATTATTAATATTTGTTCGGTCATAATAAGATTTTTGGTTTACACAACAATTTCGAAAGAAAACTCATATATGTATGGACAAGAACATCACAGACACAGACATCGCAGTTTATTTTTTGAGCTCAAACCAAATATTTTTACTTACCATAATAAAAATAACACTCCCATAATTTAATTATTAATAGAGTGAAGATTTTGAGGTGGGAAAGAGGACCTCAAAATCTTTACCAAACTACCCTCGATCACCAAAAACCCATTCCCAAGACACCATTTTAGTATTCATCCCCATACAAAGGATAGTTTCAATAGTAGCATCATGTTGTATTTGTTAATTAGGAATGATATCCGCACAATGATTGACTGATCAACAAAGGACGGACGGAATTGTATTTCAATTATAATTACAGACATTGTGACGTCATAGGTTGGTATATTGTGTTTATCTCTGTAGCAGTATTAGATAATATAATGGTTCACATGTATAGGGCAGCGTGTATCAAAGATATGGTAAAATTTAAGGGTGAGTTCACATCATCGAACTGAACAATTTTCTCCATGGGACAAACGTCTTAATCGCTGTTTTTCAGTTTGATGGTCTGTACCACACCGTTTTTAACTGAATTCCAAAAAGGACGAGATTTGAGTTCGACTATATGTTTTTTTTATGTATGTTCACCGATATCTCCGTCAATATTGTGGACCGATTTGGAATTTTTGTTTTGTAAGTGTTTTCTCTACTAGTGGTCCCATTTTCACCAAACCAGAATCTGATGAGAGGCTCCCATGGAAATCTTCAAATTTTATTAGATTTGGGTATATTTTATAGTAACTCGTGCATTTGCTCTCGGAAAGCACCGTTTGGTGAGGTGGATCTGTTGATGAAGACCACAGATGGCCACCGGAACTACTTAATAATAAGTATTTCACGAGTTGCGATTCGATTAGGTACTTTAATATATGGTTGCTAAGCAATTTATGTTCATTACAATGCATATGGTGAAGTAGAGCTGATGGTTCTTACCAGAAGAACTTCTCAACCAATAACGTCCCTGGGTCGGGAAAATCAATATTTTGTAAAAGTTGATGAGCAGTTGACATTAGGCTATTGTCACTTAGATATATTACAAACTGACCCACTAAAAAGCGAAAAAAAAAACACCTTTGTGGTATAATCTGTAAATAATTGGTCAAAACGTTAGGATTCACATAGGGGAATACAACGAAATGTATTTTAGTTAACTGAGGACCTGGACAAAGTGACATTCTATCAGCGATAACTATGATAGAACAATCAAAAATGTATGGAAAAAAAAATGTCATAAAAATACGAAAAGCGTTCAAAGCGATCGCCACTTTTCTAAGCGAGTGATCAAAAAGACGTTAAGCTACGCTCGTCGCGGTTGGTCCGTGGATGGGTGATCTTTAAATAGGTACCAAGACCCCTCCTAGCCTCGGAAAGTACGTTAAGTCGTTGATCCCGGCTGTTATTCGTGGATCTTAGACAGTCGTTTTGGTCGTCAGAAGCCCGAAAGTCTGATAACCAGTCTTACCAAGCAGTATCGTATTACTCAGTAACTGGGTTATGGAGGTCAGATATGCAGTCGCTCCATATAAAATACTTGTATTCGGCTGCCTCCGGTTAGACTGAAAACTGACCTCAACATAGTTGGGAAAAGGCTAATGATAATTATGCCGTGATAAAAAAGACGAAGCTATTCCGCAAGTCTGTAGTGGGTCTGACTGCTGCCCAGGATGCGTTGGACCTAGGTAGAAAGCTATTTAACTAGGTATGGCTACCCGTGGAGGTACTTTTCATGTCTTAGTGAATAGAAAACTCTCAAACAGACCATTCTATTTTCCAACCTTAAAATCTTACTTCGCTCACTCAAAAGTTGGTTTACCGTCCAGCCTCTTCAGGTCAGCTAATTTACCCGAACCCCTCAATCATCACAGAGTATCGTTATCAACAAACATGAGCAAAGTACTCCATATCCAGCATTCCCCTCACGTACTACATGGAAACATTGCAAATTTTATAACACTCCTCGCGAGCGGGGTAAGCCGTAAGAGCACAGTTACATGTGGCAAAAGGATGGTGTTCTACCCTAATTGAATAGTTACACGTTTGGATTGGAAATATGGACATCGTCTTGAAAGAAAGGAAATGTCGTTTTTGCGATTCGCACAGGAAGATCACAAACTAAACTAAAAACAATCATAGAATTTTATAGAAAAAAAATCCAAATTAAAAATAGAAAGTCCTGCACGAGGCCAAAAGGCGCCTATCTCAGCATGACGCTGCGACATTTAAAAGTAAGTCGCTGCGCTGGTATTCTCATGTGATGGTGGTACTTGATGGACGTGCATGAACAACCAGAAAATTGATATAAAAAACGCCACCTTTTGGTAGTATTTATACGTACATGCGTGACTACTTCATTGGTTTAGTGGTCACAAGCATTACTGCTGAGCAAGAGGTCCTGGGTTCAATTCCCAGCTTAGGCAAAGTGTTAGTTTTCCATCAGGAATTACTCAGTAGCAGCCCGGAGTCTGGATTTGTGCCCGTAGGCTCACCCTCGAAATGTGGGTGCACTGTAAGTACACCTTTGCCTAATTTCAACTATTTATTAGTGGGTTTTTGTACAGGATATTAATTCAGATTTGTTACAGGTGTAATGGCAATCATGTCATTTGGTTTAAATAGGTTTTTATTTTTATTATTTAAATAATATTTTATATAGATTCTTTTATACTTTGTGAATGTGAGAACGTTGTAGGCTTAATAGACTGTAGATTTGTAGACCATTTTATATTTTGTTAAGTACCTGGTACTTGTTAACATGCCTTCACTGTCCTTCCATACCTATTAACACTCATTTGAAAACATTGTAAAAGCCAATTATTTTAAAAAGAGTATAGTGGAATTTCTTGCCGACTCTTCTCCATAGGAAACGACCAATTGGAACAATGCACCTAGCTTTTGACGTTTCATAAGTGCTTATGAGAAATAAAATATGTTGATTTTGATTTTAACACTTCGAGGATTATAGTTATGTTATGTAATAGTTGAAAATTAGTTTTTCTTATGCAGAGAAGAAGTGAGCATTGGTTACAACAGCTTATTCATACGTGTTATTCAAATGATTAAATCATTATTCGATGATTTAGCAGTTGCAAGTGCAGACCTTGAGCGAAATTCCCAGCATAAGTGTTTAGGTTTTTCCTCCCGTAAATACTCAGTAGGAGCCCGTAATGTGCACCCCTTTATTACATGGGACTTCAACATAACTTACACATTAAGGTGGTGGTGGTGGTGTATTTCAACATTTATATCTGTAACTTTTATGGTGTACATAATAAAGAGTATTCTATTCTATTCTTTTCTATTCTACCTACAGACTACCTCTGCTATACCTTGCGGAAACACAGGCGTGATGTTATCTCATGTTTCGCCTTTCTTTCTTCTCATTTGACATTGAAAAAGTTTCTCAAGTTCAGCAATAAATTGCGATTTTTAAGAGGAGGCTCCCTGTTAATTTGCATGAATATTCTGAAACAGTCACACATACAAGCAAAATCAATTTTTTGTAAATGTTTATTAGATCTTTTTCTTTCCACGTTGAAGACAGTTATGTACCTTATTGTAATATTTTCTCACAATAAATTTTTTATTCGAAAATCATGTCCTTTTTAAGGATAATTATAAAAACAAACAAGATCTTTGGCTTTTATGTCTAAAATAAATATTGACAGCAAGAAAATATAGTTTATTATCCACCCACAAGATTTTTTTTCTCTAGATCAATTATTACTTTAGTTATAAACGAAATAAGAATGGAGATTTACGCTATTTAGTTTCCTGCTCGAACACGATCAAAGAGCGCACGCGATATTTAACTTTATTACTATGTATTAGCGTTTAGCACATAACGGAGTGGCGGGGGGAACACGGGGCGGAGCTTGCGTTCGAAATTTGATTTAGACTGCCTGCTCTTAAAGAAAAACGTTAAGAGCAGAATTCTATTGGCATAGTGTGACGAGATTTCAATGTTTGTAATCACTGAGTTCTTACATTCTGAAGCAATCCTCTGCCGTTGCATTTTATGCATCGCTACAGAATTTACGGCTTGTAGTACGCATTGCACTTACGTTTCGCAAATATTTTGACGTTAAGAATTCAAGAAATAATACTTGCTTTTCTCGCAGCTTGCTATGCGTGAAGGTTGTGTATTTATAAAAGAAGCGAAAACAATGGTGGTGCTACATATTCAAAGTCTTTCTTAGGAAATAAACTTTGGAATAGGCTCAGTTAATTTGAATGAGGGCTGACATAAGCTACTGAACCCTTAGGCCTGAAACTGCGTTAAGCGGGCACCCGCGCGGTTTCATACAAAAGTGCTCCGTCGCGGGGACCCGAGCGGGTGTTTTTGTATGAAACCGCGCGGGTGCCCGCTTAACGCAGTTTCAGGCCTTAGATATGTCAATTCTGTTGAAAGTCGCTGTAGAAATACGAAGCGCTTTAAAAGCAATTGTCGCTTGTATGAGCTGGAGTCATAGTCATTTATTTATATACAAGTAATTCGTATCTGAATTTACACACAAAATTACACACTTACAGTATATACACTAAAATAAATTACATTTGAATTTCATAAATTCCATCAACAATTTAAAAATAATAAATTTACATTTCTGCAATAGTACTTCGACATGTCAATGTCGGTGACGCAAACACATAAGTTTTGCCTCTACCAAAAATCGCTCACTGGCCTAAAGAAGTTTTCACTTCAATAAAGTTTCAACTTAACAGTTTTTGACCAGCTAACGCGTTTACATTTAATACTTTAACTCTATTAAGGACATGATGCTACTAATAATATTAGGTACATATTACACCAGCACAGACCTACTCTGCAATACCCTTCAAACACACTTCGCAAAACTACTCCATTCATGCCCAATTTCCACGAAACACAAACGTCAATTACCCTTACAATGAAGAACCAGGTGTCAAACAACTGGCTACATCCAATTAATTACATCGAAGGTCTGACCTTCGATGTAGGAAGGAAAGTTTCCTACTTATTGCTCCGACACAGATCCCTCATGAGTTAAGATTATCCTGGACCGAGTTCGCTAAGTTGGACAACATAGTTAAGAATGGACAGTGTGTTCTTTGAATGAGGACCTTGTTAACATGTGTCGAAGTAATGATGGCCTATTATGTGGGTTTGAGGATTGAAGTAAGGCAGCTGTTTGGTTCGAAGAGTGTATAATAGACAGTGATTTAAAAAAAATGGTTAGGATTTTCGATAAAAGATAGTCTTGGTACAGTCACCGACAAGCGTCGATTTAAGGCAAGCGCTGACTGGGGGGACCGCGCCGTTACGCAACATATTGTAAAAATCCTCCTCCATCACTTTAGTACAACATAATGTACTTTAGTACATTTATTATGAACCAATGGCTGCACAGGCGGGCCGCACCGCACGTTTTTTGTAAGAAAATGGGTTGAGCAGCTGCACGCTGCGGCTGTAACGTGCGCTTGGCAAACAAGTTAACACTTCAGTTTGTGTATCTTAATTACTTAGTTAAATATTAAATTAAAATGAGATAATATTAAGTCAAATTTAAAGATAACTCTTAGATAGTCCTTTTATAAATGAACTGCTGATAAACTATGTATCGGATAATTTTGGGTCTATTTTATTTAAATTTACAAATTAACTAGAATCAAATTTGCTATCTTGGACAGCATCGTTATGAATGGGCAGTGTGTTGTTGAATGAGAATGTTGTTAACATGTTGTGTAAAAGGAAAGATGGTGTCTAAGTTGGGTTTGTGGATAATTGTTTTGTAGCTTGAAGCGTAGATGTTGATAATGGTGTACTCTTTGTTAAGTAGCTAGTTTCCTAGCTAAATCAGAGACAGTTGGTCTTTGATGTAGCTAGGAAACTAGCTTAAACTTTTATACCTAAAGCCGTGTACAAAAACCACGGTGAACACGAAGATCCAACACTGTCCACACAAAATAACGAAATGAAATCACCACTAACATGTTTGACGAACACAGTGTCTCGCGCGTACACGCCTTACGATATATTAAACTAACTGTATGACCATCTACAGGTTGTTAGCTCGAGAACCATAGAAAAGCGTTTTGTTGACGGGAGGATAGACAAAAGTGAGGTTTCCGTGCAGATAGTGACAGTTTTCTACCGAGAAGGATAGACAAGCGATTTCTATTCTACAGTTGAGTAAAAGAAAAGAAATAAGAAAGAAAATACGTTTATTTGCGGTAAACATAATGCAAAGAAATAAAAACACAAACACGAAATAATAAAAGAAAAAAAAAGAAGTAAAAATAGAAAGCGTCACGCTAAGTCTGCTGGTCTTTCTAAACTCGTATAACTTCTTATACGAGTGCAGAAGGACAAGAGGGCCTATACAAGTGGCAATCCCTTTAAAAGCATTTCGTATTTGAATTTGTACAACGACTTTCAACAGGATGGTCATAAACTTTTTGTTAACTTTCGTCAATCCAATAAATTTACTTTTCCATCAACGTTTTTGCTGATAGAATGCCAGTTTGTCTAGACCTTAAGGCAAAACCGAATGATAATACCGTTAACTCAAATACGATAGTTGAATATATTTTTCTAGAAAATTATTTATTAAAAAATTGTGTTATATACCCACATGAAATATAATCTACTGCCATTACTAACTCAAAATACCGAGTAACATTTCCCAAAAAAATATCACGAAAAACCAACGAAACTTTTACGTGAACAATAAAACTGTTTCTCGGAAAATGGGGAAAAAAAAACTACGTACGTAAGCTACGAAATAAAAATACAATATCGGGGTATGTTACGCCAGAATCCAGTTCCGCCTATGTATCGAAAACTATGTTTGTTAATCTACTAAGTGCAGATTATAAGGGCTACAAACGGTGGCTCCCGAACTAAAAATACACTGGGGTAACCTCGCAAAAGTTTGCTAGCAGAGAATACGATTTGCGGATTGAAAATAACGATTTTAGTTGTATGGGATATGGGAAGCTGTAATGTGCTTGTGATTAAGTTTTCTATGCTCATGTTAGAAATTTATAAAAAATCAATTTTGGAGTCTCAAACATATTATTGGGTTAGCAGAAGTGTCTAGTAAGCCGTGCTTGAACTAGAAATCGAACTCACGACCCCACGCTCAATAGTCGATAAAGACCTGGGATGTAGTTCTTGCAACTGATGTAAAATGAGCAACATTGAAACCGCCTGGTTGGTGTAGTGGTCGCAAGCTATACTGCTATGCGTGGAGTCCTGGGTTCGATTATTATCATATCATTATTATTTATTGTTTAGGTTACTTCGTCGGCATGTATTTTATTTTAATTAAAATCTAACTGAATAGTTAAAAAACCAAGTTGTATCAGTTAATCTGCATACATATACAAAGCGAAAGGTCACTCATTTACTCACTGCATAGATAAACAGATAAATAAAATTGTCATTGCAGTCGGGAGACCTCTTAGATTAAAAAGTGTTCCACAGAACGGTCCCCCGACAGTAATTGCCGTCGTGTTTTTTTAATTATTGTTTCATTTTATGCATTTTAGTGTAAAGTTTGCTAATGCTATGTTTGTTTAATGCTAGGTGGCTTTATTTGATAGGCACTAGGTGGTTTTACTCTCACGGTGAGGCGAGGCATGGATGGGATGGACGAGGACGACGACGGCTCCCGCTTGGTCCCTCAGGTTCACGCGGTCGCGCTTGCTCGCACTGGGTCTCGTCGATTCACACTGAAATAGGTCGGTTTGTTCTGGGTCGCGTCTGCTCGTGCTGAGTTGCGCCGCCTTGACCTCGGTCGCGGTGGCTAGCGCTGGATCGCCCTTTTTTTTTTTGAAGGGAAATTATCAAGTAAATTTTCCCGCTCTGGGCGGCGCGGGAGGGCGTGTCAGACTCTTACTGCCATTATCATCATGCCGGTATTTACAGAAGGGTTATGCAGAGGTGTACATATAATAGTAGGTACAGCCACATTTCGTCAGTTACCGTACGCCGTTCTTTTTTAGGGTTCCGTACCTCAAAAGGAAAAAACGGAACCCTTATGGGATCACTTCGTTGTCCGTCTGTCTGTCTGTCAGTCTGTCAAGGCCATTTTTCTCAGGAACGCGTAGAGGTATCAAGTTGAAATTAATATCAAATACGTAAGTCTATGGTCTCTTGAAGCTCTCGAAAAATCAAGCTTCCAAGTCAACGCAATAAAACAATACGGCGATATAAGCGACATTATTGCGACATATTTCGATACTCGCAAATAAATCAAAACCTATAGGGTACTTCCCGTTGACCTAGAATCATGAAATTTAGTAACAAGCAAGGTCTTACAGCACAAGTATAGGAAAAAGTCCTAAAATTGTATAATTGTAGTTATATCACATAAAAAAAAATTGCGAATATCTCGCACATAAATCAAAACCTACAGGGTACTTCCCGTTGACCTAGAATCATGAAATTTGGGCAGAAGCAAGGTCTCACAACACAAGTAAAGGAAAAAGTCCGAAAATTGTTAATTTGTAGTTTTATCACATAAAAAACATTGTTTACGATTACAAACTTAAATTTTCAGTTGGAAAATTAACCGTGGCGTATATCGATGTATGGGAGAACATGTTTTTCAACTACAATGTTAAGTTTTTTTTAGGGATAAATTCATCCTAACTACGGAGCCCTTCATTGTGCGAGGTCCGACACGCACTTGGCCGGTTTTTTTCTCATTATGTTACATTCAGGTTCCCATGATATAATCGGGGACGTGCTACACTATTAAATAATAATCCTTTTGGATATTTCAATAAATAAAATGATATTTTATATCTTTCAAAATTCAATACATGTTCGTTCGTAAGCTATCTTAAGTCTGTCTTTCATATGAAATATTCGAACCAGGGTCATAGCTGACCATATGAAATTGCTACTGCTACTACTAAGACTGCGGAGTCGACATCAGGACTAACTGCTTCTCACACGGAAAAAAGGAACGTCGCTTGCTCCCGTGTCATCAGTCCTGAGTCTCTGTATATTTTAGCTGCTGAGATCAAAACTACAAACGTAGTATAGCAGGGAAGTTTTATAAAAATAAGATAACATCACGCTTGTATTCTCCGAAGGGTTAGGCAGATGTGTACCTATAGTATACCCACATTTCGCCAGTTATCTTTAAGGTCCCATGTAATAGGTGGCGAGCCTATTGCCATTAGCCGGGCACAAATCCAGTCTTCGGAGTGTTACTGAAAAATTCCAGTTGGAAAACCCATTATCACATAGCTTGACTCGAATCGAACTGAGGTCATCATGCTTACCAGTAGCACTTGCGAACACTAGACCAACGAAGCAGTTGTTTTTAGTAAAAATATGACTGTTATTTTAATTTATGTTGTGGTGTCTTACGATTTACAACATCATATAACATCATCATCATTCTCCTGCCCTTATCAAAATTTATTTTGGGTCAGCGAACATGTCCTTTTCTTCCAACTTCTCTATTAGTCGTCATCTCGGTAGTCACTCCCTTTCCAGCCATATCATCTATAATCTTTCTTGTACATAATATATATGAACCCTGAAAACATTACACTTCTTTTTTGGGCAGTCGTGTAAAAAGTAAATTATGTCCTTGTCTGGGTCTAACACTACATAACAGCCACATAACGATCAGTTCAGTGGTTTAGACATGAAACGGTAACAGACAGACTGACTGACGGAGTTACTCTTGCATTTATAATATTAATACGGGTTCTTGGAAACAGTTGTTTTCACTCTTGAACTCAGATTATACGTTTTTGATTTAAACTCATGTATTATTTGGCATCACAAGACATTCCTAGATTTAATACAGACGTCTCAATTGCTTGTAAAACGAAACTACAAGCTGGCACTTCACTTGAATATTCAGACTGATTAATCAAAGTAATAACAATAGTTGAAGACGCTAACAAATTGTTGTAGGTAACTAGACAAAATACTGACAGTTATCGATCCAACAAGAATGCTTAGTAAATGAGTAGACGACCGACAAAGTTTGTGAAACTGGAAAATGTGTGTCCCACTTTAAAACACAGTCCCAGGCACGTACCTACAGTATCGATGATTCCATATATATTTCCTAAATACTTTGACCAGAACTCAGCCACTTCATCAGCGTTAGTGCTGGCCTCGTAAATGTCTTTCATAGTGCAGGTATTACCAAATACGTTTTCACCAGAAGTTGGTCACTTCGTCAGCGTTAGTGAGATGACGATGTTGTATTTTATTGACATGTTATTGTAAGCAATTGTATTTTTGAGAAATGATTGTAATGTGACAGCAATTCTTATTTTTATTAACTAATTTTTTTAATAACTACTTTGACATTTAATTTTTTTCAAAAAAATATGCTTGCTGAATTGTAATGATACGATGAATTGATAAGTGCCTACATAATTTCTATAATTTAATTTTGATGAATATTATCACGGTTTGTGCACCATCTCTTCCTACCAATTTGTACGCCCCGATATGCGGCTGAACATGTTAGAACTTTTCTGTATCTTTTATTATCTTGCATGCAATGTATCGTGTGCACCATGTTTAAACAAATAAAATTTTACTTACTTACGTTATATTTCCTTAATACTTTGACCAGAACTCAGCCACTTCGTCAGCGTTAGTGCTGGCCTCACAAATGTTTTTCATAGTGCAGGTATTACCAAATAAGCTATCACCAGAAGTCGGTCAGGGTCGTCAGCATTAGTGCTGGCCTTGCATAGGTCTTCATAGTATAGGTATTACCAAATAAGCTATCACCATAAGTCGGTCAGGGTCGTCAGCATTAGTGCTGGCCTTGCATAGGTCTTCATAGTACAGGTATTACCAAATAAGCTTTCACCAGAAGTCAGTCAGGGTGGTCAGCTTTAGTGCTGGCCTCACATAGGTCTTCATAGTGCAGGTATTACCAAATAAACTTTCACCAGAAGTCGGTCAGGGTCGTCAGCATTAGTGCTTGCCACACATAGGTCTTCATAGTGCTGGTATTACCAAATAAACTTTCACCAGAAGTCAGTCAGGGTCGTCAGCATTATTGCTGGCCTCGCAAAGGTCTTTGATAGTACAAGTGTTTTTGCACAGAGAACACGCACAAGAGGTGAGGCATCGTTTGTTGCACTGTAGCATAAAGGATTGATCACCACCGTTGCTTACTACTTTTAAACGTTAAACGTTTATTTTAAACGTTTAGTGGTAAACATGTGTACCAGGGGTATCTGACAGGTATTGGCCATTTAAGATTAAAAAGTTCATGAGTTGTTTCTTGATGTTTTTCTTCAGCGTATTTTCCCTTCATGCTTAGGTGTTCTTGGTATCTTGGATTAACTTATACTTGTGAAATTGCATTTATTTACATATTTAAGTCAGATAAAAAAAAAACTTATCTTATCCAGATAGGTATTTTCTTTTTCTTTATTAGGCAGTGATATTATTTTGAATACGGAACCTGGCGCCTAAATCATAATTGTTTGCAGCCACGAAATGTCAGGGTCTCATCTGGTCCGAAAATTGGACCCAAACTTAGCAAAAAGTCGGTCAAAAGTCGTTCGTCTGCCTCAGTTACTCATTTCACTCAATATTACTGTTCTGAAGTGAGTTCAGTTAATTATTAATGGTGTTAGAACAGATTTAAGTGGCGCGCTACAGAACTCATTTATTAGAGCTGCAAAGATGATGGATTTTCAGTTATAAATTATGATTGTGATTGAGTTAAGTAGCCACTTTGATATGACGAACGTCGCTTTGCCTCTGCTTGAATCGTGATGGATTGAATGATAGATAAGTGATTAGTTTCGTAATAAGAATTTTCTTGATTGGTGTAGAGAACGCTTTGGTCTCTAAGTAGGAGTCGATACCCGCACAGCATAAGTATTTTATGACCTTAAAATATTTATTACTAGCTGCGCCCCGCAGTTTCACCCGCGAGAGTCTCGGTCCCGTGGGAATATCGGGATAAAAGTAGCCTATGTCTTATTCCAGGGTATCAGCTACCTCCATACAAAATTTTATCAAAATTGGTCTAGCCGTTTGAGCGTGAAGAAGTAACAAACATAAACACACACACACTTACAAACGTTCGCCTTTATAATATTAGTGTAATTTTTCAATACAAAGTGCACCAACGGCAACGATACAAAAGAAATACGCAGTTTATGGTATTATTAGTGACGTTTATAACAATTCTCTTTTTTCTTCATTTTTAGGGTTCCGTACCCAAAGCGTAAAAAAAAAACATTTTTTTTTATTTCACATAAACCTACATGGGCACTTATGAAATGTCAGAAGCTAGGTGCACGGTTCCAATTGGTCGTTTCCTATGGAGAAGAGCCGGCAAGAAACTCCACGGTTACTCTTTTAAAAAAAGTGGGCTTTAACAATGTTATAAGTTACAGTGTCAATTGGTATGGTAGGACAGTGTAGGCCCGTCAACAAGTACCAAGTACTTAACAAAATAAAAGATAGTTTACAAAGCTACAGTCTATTAAGCCTACAACGTTCTCACATTCACAAATTAAAAAAGAATCTATATAAAATATTACTAAAATAATAAAAATAACACATAATATAACATCACGCCTGTAATCCTCGAAGGGTTAGGCAGAGGTGTACCTAATAGTACTGGGTGTACTATTAGGTATATCTCTGCCTAACCCTTTCGCCAGTTATGTTTAAGTCACAGGGGCGAGCCTATTGCCATCAACCGGGTTGTCATCAAAAATAAAAACCTACATATTTAAACCAAATGACAACATTGTCATTACAACTGTAACAAAACTGAATAAATATTCTGTCCACAAGTCACTAATAAAAATTTTAAATTAAAATTGTAGGTTATGTATGTAAAAAAAAAGAAATAAAAATCGTAATTTAGAAGCAGTTAATAGACTTTTACATAGTTATGCCGTTAATGAGGTACCAGGGAAGCCACATGTGCAGTAGGAATTATTGCCAAACTTCCTTGTCTTCAACGTAGTCCTTAATCTTATAGTATGCTTTTTTGATTAGGACACGTTTGATGTGGGTTTTGAACTTTCCATCGCTAAGTTCTATAACCGACTTTGGCAACTTGTTATAGAAGCGGATACTGTTTATAAGAAATGATTGCTTGTTTTAGTTAATCTAAATTTGGGTATCACAATTTCATGTTTACTGCGTGTATTTAGATTATGGAAATCGCTTCTTATTTTGAACAGTCCTAAGTTTTTGCGAACATATAAAATGCTTTCTAAGATATAAAGGGTAGGCAGAGTTAGTACATCAATTTCTTTGAATTTGTTTCTAATGGACTCACGAGGACCCATTCCATAGATCGCGCGGATTGCCCTCTTTTGTAAAATGAAAATTGAATCTACGTCAGCAGCCGATCCCCACAGAAGTATGCCATATGGCATAATACTGTGGAAATAAGCAAAGTACACTAACCTAGCTGTGGCTGTATCAGTTAACTGCCTTATTTTTCTTACTGCATATCAGCTGAACTGAATCTACTTGAAAGAGCTCTAATGTGGGCACCCCATTGTAATTTTGAATCTAAAGTAATTCCTAGAAATACAGTTTCCGTAATAGCATCTAGTTTCTTGCCGTCAAGTTTTAAATTTAGACTCACTTGGGGTACATTTGGTAATGAAAACTTAAGACATTTTGTTTTGTTCGCATTAAGTAAAAGATTATTAGCTGCGAACCATTTTGAAAGAACAGCCAGACTATCGTTGACATGTAAGACATCCGTATCTTTTCTATCTATTTTAAAAATAAGGAAAGTGTCATCAGCGAATAGAATTATATTCGATAAGTTAGCCATCATGTAAGGCAAATCATTAATATAAACTAGAAATAGGAAAGGGCCAAGAATTGAACCTTGAGGGACGCCCATTTTTATTAGAGACCCCAAGGACGTTGCCCCGTTAACATTTACTTTTTGCTGCCTGTTTGATAGAGAGGAAAGAACAAGATCAGCAGCTTATCCACGAATTCCGTAGTGGTGTAATTTACAGATTAGTGTATTGTGGTCAACGCAGTCAAACGCTTTTGAGAGGTCACAGAAAATGCCAATGGCATCCTGGGATTTCTCCCAGGATTCCAAAATGTGACTGATGAGTTTCACTCCTGCGCCAGTCGTCGACCTACCTTTCGTGAAACCAAACTGGCGACTATGTAAAATCCCATTTGAATTAAAATGTGACAACATCTGGTCTAGCATTATTTTTTCGTATATTTTACTCAATGCTGGTAGCACAGATATAGGCCTATAATTAGAGCGATCACTCTTACTACCCAATTTGAAAATTGGTACTACTTTACTATGTTTCATCAAATCAGGAAACGTACCGCTGTCTAAACATTGATTAAATATGCCTGTTAGGACAGGGGCTATTATGTCAATTATATCTCCAAGAACCTTAACAGAAATTCCCCATAAGTCTTCAGTGTTCTTTATGTTAAGACTTTTGAATGCTTTTTTAATAGTGACAACAGAAATGGGCTTCAATTCGTAAAACGGGAACCCTATTACTAAGGCTCCGCCGTCTGTCTATCTGTCTGTCTGTCTATCCGTCTGTCACCAGGCTGTATCTCATGAAGCGTGATGGCTAGACAGTTGAAATTTTCACAGATGATGTATTTTTGTTGCCGCTATAACAAAAAATACTAAAAACAGAATAAAGTAAATATTTAAGGGGGCTCTCATACAACAAACGTGATTTTTTTGCTCGTTTTTGCTCGATATTGATAACGGCAACAGGTAGACGCTTGAAATATTCACAGAATATGTAGTTATAATTATATTCACTTTAAAGGATATTGATAGGGTAGTAGAGTGGAGTCGTAGCAATAAGTTGTATTTCAATGTGGCCAAATGTTCGGTGTTGTCATTTACCCGTGCGCGCGACCCAAGTCACTATCAATATTGCATGGATGGAATCCGACTGCAACGTGTCTCAGAGGTTAAGGATTTGGGCGTGCGCTTTACAGCTGATTTAAATTTTCGTAAGCATACCACTGATGTTTGCAAAAAAGCATACCGCAATTTAGGGTTGGTCTTACGGCTAGGAAACCAGTTCACGAACATCAGTGCGCTGAGGGCATTGTACGAAGCGCTTGTAAAAAGTCATATGGAATGCAATGCTGTCGTCTGGTCGCCACATGAAGCCAAGTACAAACTAATTCTAGAACGTATTCAGAACAAATTTGTGAGAAGGGTGGGAAGTGGTGAGAAGTGTGTGAAGGGTGGGCGTTTTTGGGGGACTGTCTTATGTAATTTTTGACGTTCGAAAAGTGCTGATTCTCAGCCTAGTTTGAATAAATGACTTTTGATTTGATTTGATTTTGATTTGAGATTCCTGTACCTAAAGCAGTATGGTGTGTATCCAGGGTATCCACTGTTGTATCCTACTTTATTTGTCCTGGGCATGGTAGGCTATACTAAACTGGAAGTAAGAAGGGAAGTAGCACTCGCCACTTACTTATTTAAGATTATGCGTGGTAAAATACACAACCCAGGCGTTCTACGCACGGTTGGGTTGTGTGTACCAGATGGGCACGTGGGGCGACGGAGGCGGCTGCCGCTGCTGTGGGTGCCGCCCGCTCGCACCAACCTGCTGCAGCACGCACCGCTAACGCGCGCCCTGCATGCGCTAAATATGGTGTCACAACAGATTGACTGCTTCAATTGTTCTCTGAGTGAATTCACACGGGCCGCAGTTTGTAAAATAACTATTGGTTGTTCATAATAATATATGTAACTAATTGTAAGTCTGATATTTATTAGCTATATAACTACACTATTGTATTAGGTAAGCCTGTGATGATAGTTGTATGTGTTTTTAAATAAATAAAAATAAATAATTAAATTAAGGGTGGGGGGGGGGTGCATACAACAAACGTGATTTTTTTGCCATTTTTATAGATAATGGTACGGAACCCTTCGTGCGCAAGTCAGACTCGCAGTTGGCCGGTTTTTTTAATACTGATTTCTTTACGATTTGATAATACACCGATATTCTAAGTCCGTGCTACCCAATTTCACATCAATTTTAATTAGGCCTACGAGTATATAATATGTATTGTTTCTCCATGTGATAATTTTGTTTAATATGTAATGTTAAACAGAATCTTAATTGTTAATAAATAAATACATGAAATGAAATTAATGAAAATCATATAACACAACCAGTAATCCCCGACTGGCTAGGCAGAGGTGTACCTATAGTATACCCACATTTAATTAATACTACCCAATTTGCCTAAGACATGAGACAAGTTAATACTTGTGTCATGTCTTAGGCAACTATACTTAAATAAGAGGATTAGGTATGCCACCACTTTATGAAACCACATTGGAGTTAAAAAAACATAATGCAATTTATATTACACCTCGATAAAAAACTGAAAATAAGACCGGGTGTGAAAAGGGGTGATAAGGGCGAAGGACAAAATAACATCATTAAAGAAACTCTAGCACTTTTACGTAAGTCGGGTTAAGAACCCGTGACATTTCGCGCCCCTGTTACTTCAAACAACAGGCTGTAACAAGAGCTTGTTAAAATTATTTTCGTTTGTAATTTATTTTACTGCTGTCTTTGTAAACATTTAGGTGTCGGACACAAGGTGTGAGTCAAACAAATGTCAACTATTACATAACATAACCTAACATTCCATAATCGGCTTTTAATGTTCCCACAGCTGGGACTCAGACTTCTCTCTGTGAGGAGTGGGCTGTAATCCACGACGCGGACCACGCGGTAACGAAAAACAACAATTTCAAAGGACTTCAAAATACATACATACATAAACTCAGTAAACTCACGCCTTCTACCCATGGGGGTTGGCAGAAGCTATAGAACGCCACCAGCTACGCTCCTTACATACTCCTTTTGCTTCGTTCACGTTCATACATCTGGGGGCATACTCCCTAAGTCCGTCATCGAAGATACGGGCCCGTCCGAAAGTAGTTGATCCGTCAGAACAAGTGAAAAATTTTATCTTTGTAACTGGTAAATACACATCGGGATTAGGGACAACTATCAAATCATGTTGTCATTCATTTTTAATACGGGCCCTGAACGAATCTTATGTCCGTAAGTGATACGGAGTAGGAAACGCCCAAAACTTCGGCTGATACTACGGATTTCGTAATTAGGGAGTAGATCCCCAGGTCACAAAGCGAGCTGGTGGTTTATGGTGTACTACGTACCTCATCTTTCTAAAGAACACGAATCATCAATCAATCAATCTGCCTAGCCTTTTCCCAACTATGTTGGGGTCAGCTTTCAGTCTAACCGGATGCAGTTGAATACCAGTATTTTACATGGAGCGACTGCCTATGCCTGTGACCTTTTAGCTACTCATTTAATACTTTTGAGTAGCATCGAAAACGACGGGCTGAAGACACGATTGGAACTCAATCCAGATATAAGTTTGCGCAATCATAATCATCACAATCAGCATAATTATAACGTTTCCACTGCTGAGTGCTGGGACACAGGCCTCCTCTCGGCGAGAGGGAGTGGACCGTAATCTACCACGTGGGCGCAGTGCGGGTTGATAGATGGCACATGTCTTCGAATTTTTGGTTCTAGGACATATCAGCTTCCTCACGGTGTTTTCCTTCACCGTTTTGAGAACAGTGGTGATGGAATAATTTACACAAAGTAAAGCGTCCGTTTTGGTTCGAACCTACTACTACCCATCCTATCGTGACTCGTAAGTCACGGCGGTTACCACTGCTCACTACTGCGCATGCGCAAGCCCCCGTGGCTTTAACTAACGACCAATACTCTTCAATCAGATTTTTCACTCTATCCACTAAGCCAATAAACACTATCAAATTTACCAAGCAAAATATAAATAGGTAAATTTAAGTATAACGAATTGTAGACACTTGGTAAGTAAGCTTAACGAACAAAATATTTATTGAAAAAGTTTCGTATAAATTACTGCTAAATTAGTAGTGTTTTCGAGAACAAGCTTCAACTATTCGAAGTAGGGTTATGTAATTTGTGTGATAGAATTAATTTCAAATTTGTTAATTAAATTATGAACATGTTTTTTTTTAGAGCTTTTAGATTTATTTTGACAAATATATTGGAGACATGACACCTCCAGAGAAAAGTTCTTAGCGGATGCCAGGACTATTACGAAGGACTTAATCTACGTAGAGCTTTCTTATAGTTCTAGCCAAATTGAGGCGAATCCAGCGCGGGATGAGGGATGCAGTTCGCTCGCGCTAATTGTGTAAACTAACTTGTAGAATGTCAACTAACATGACTTCTTAATCATTAAAACAATCGACGCGCGCAGTCACGTCCCGCATTCCGTGCGGGATTTGCTTCAATGTCGAGGGGGCTTGAGGCTAAGTAATAACAGCTGTAAGGGCCAATCGATCAGGTTAAGCTACGCTTGAGGCGGTTGGTCAGTGGATGGGTGACCATCTTTACATACCAAGACCCCTTTATGCCTCGGAAAGCACGTTAAGCCGTTGGTCCCGGCTGTCATTCGTGGATCTTTGATAGTAGTTATGGGTCATCAGAGAAGCCCGAAAGTCTGATAACCAGTCTTACCAAGGGGTATCGAATTACCCGGTAACTGGGTTGTGGAGGTCAGATAGAAAGGTTGTCCGTAAAAGATCGCTTTTAGCGATAAGACCGCCCATTGCGTAACCCTTATATATGTAAAATATCAATAATTTTAACTGTATGTTTTATAGTAAAGAGTATTCTATTCTGTTCTATAGACAGTCGCTCCATTTAAAATACTGGTGTTCAGCTGCATCCGGTTAGACTGGAAGTAGACCCCGACATAGTTGAGATAAGGCTAGACAGACAATGATTTGCCTGAATGTCGCCAGAGCTTTAAACTACATACCAGTTTACGAAAAGCTTGAGTGATCTTGTTTTTTTAATATTATTATATGGAACTGTAGTGCATGCTAGAATACTCTCCGAATTAGCGCTCGCGTGAGATGCTTTTGAATGTACGGTTTCGACTGGGGTGATAATGAAAGGTATGACGGGCTAGAGAGCAAAATAATTGACTTTTCCTTATGCTATAAATTGGAGAACATAACAAAACTCCTCTAAAATTTTAATGCAACTGTTAGAAGAAATGTAATAAATGATATTTCCGAAAGCACTGAACCTTCTCAGCGGTCCCGACAAGTAGTCTTTAATATTTAACTGGTGTATGGAAACTTGGCACGGGCCCAGCCAACTTCAGACCGATCAGTTCACATCCCAACTTGAAAAACGCGTAAATCTTGAGTAATAGTGCTTAACTAGTACTGCAATAGATGGCATGGTGAAATAGAAGTCATCCTGTGTCTTTTTACAGTCTCGATGTTCCACAGTATGTATCACTTTTGACAGAATTTGTGCTACTAGCCAGCACATATATAACATCAACAACGAAGAATGCGAAGTAGAAACTTGTAGGTATTTCTAACTGTGTATTTTCTGACAGTGATTAAAATTGAAATAAAGTGTTTGATTTCAATCAGAATATTTGAGCAATATTAAACACTAGCTGCGCCCCGCGGTTTCACCCGCGTAAGTCTCGATCCCGTAGGAATATCGGGATAAAAAGTAGCCTATGTCTTAATCCAGGGTGTCAGCTACCCCCATACAAAATTTTATCAAAATTGGTCCAGCCGTTTGAGCGTGAAGAAGTAACAAACATACACACACACACACAAACTTAGCCTTTACGAGTATAATATTAGTGTGATAATAAATCTATCGTCATCTGCCAAGCCTGTTCCCAACAATGTTAGGGTCGGCTTTCAGTCTAACCGGATGCTGCTGAATACCAGTATTTTACATGGAACGACTGCCTATCTGACCTTCACAGCCCAAAATAATGCCAACATCCGAACTGCTAAAACTAAAAATTATATACTAATTCTAGTGAGTAACCGAGGGGCTCGTGATTTAATAATGTAACAGCCGCACGAAGGTTAAGCTAAGTACACTTGCTGCCGTCGTTCCGTAGATGGGTAACCATCCATTATATATCGAAACCTCGAAACCTCCTCAGTGCCTCGAAAAGCACGTTATCCGTTGATCCCGGCTGTAATTTGTAGATATTTGACAGTCGTTCCAAGTATTTAGAAACCAAAAAATCTGACAACTAATCTTATTAAGGGGTACTGTATTACCCAGTTATTAGATTATGAAGGTCAAATAGACAGTCGCCAAATGTAAAATACTGGTATTCTGCTGCATCCGGTTAGTCTGGAAGCCAACCCCAACATATTTGAGCAACATGCTGGTTGGTCCGGTGAGGTCTAGTGAATAACTTGAGATAGTTGCTGGTCATGTGCAATGCGAAATAAATCCCTTCCCATTTCAAAAATCAGACCCCAGTAGCCCCAGGAAACATTGCCAACACGACACTACAACATTCAAGGAAATACATAATAAATATTGTAAGAGACTTATATACGTCTGAGGGATTCGCAGCAATTCCGCAAGTTACGGTGCATTAGTGGACGCTGCCGACTGAGTAATTACAAGCTCACTGCATATGCATGCCGCAATGTATTGCAGCTTTTATTTATCTCCTAGAAGATCTATCTTGCATTTTGTTTAAAACATTTTAATGGTATCAAATTGTTGAGGCGTGCGTAGCGAGAAAAGGCTTTTGTGTTGAAGGAAACAGGAACAGGATACTATCATTGTAGTTATTGAAAATAAATAATGTAAGGACGAAAATAACGTTATTTAATGGGAGCTTTGCTTCTCGAACATCTTCAAAAACACCGATATCTTTTATTGAGAAATGCAGACTGAATTTTATTAATTTTGTGAAAGAAAAATCTAAAATATTTATATTATACGTACATGAGATAGTAATGGGTGTTTCACGTCCGTACCAAATAAGCAAGTCAATGAAAAGGGTTCAGGACCCCAAACTAGGATACATAGATTTCCTGTGAACGGAAACTCGATAAATATAATATATTTCCGATTTTGATGTCACTGTCACCGCTTTTTCGTGACGTGAAAGTTATATACCGTAGAAAAAATCAAAGAAATCAACCGTGAATAGTATTTAAGTAGCTGCAAGTCTTCCAATATAAAATCTAGTAGTAGCTTTTGCCCGTGGATTTGCCTGCGTGGATGTCGGAAAAAAAAACCTATAAACGAACGAAAGAAAAAAGTATTTATTTAGACTGCCTCCCCCACAGGAAGATCACGAATTAAACTAAACATCCTCATAGAAATATTAAAATAAAATATATATAAAAAGCAAAAGTAAAATGAAACTAAAAACAGAAAGTCCTGTACGAGGCCAAAAGGCTCCTATCTCAGTACGATGCGGCGACATTTAAAAATAAGTTTGTAAAAAAATAGAGGATTATAGCCAAAATAAGAATGCTTGGAAACAAGCTGGTCTAACTCCATAGGACAATCTAGACTCTAAACAAAATCAAACTGGTTGCTATTTTAATTGTATAATTTATTATTTTTATAAAATATAATTAGTGTAAAATAACGTATGAAAATAAAATATTTATTTAATAAAATACTATTAAAAACTTCTCCATGAGAAAATAGATAGATACTCGTATGCATGACAAGTTCCATGGTGATCGGTCAAACGGTGTTTTAGTTTATCAATCTCATATAATACACTGACATCCATTTTAATGTATAATATATAGGTAGATAGTATATAATATTTTAATATTCTCTAAAGAAACAACATACTGGACGTAGGTCCACAATGAAGCTAGAGCTCGCACTTTATTGCACGAGGCTCTGAAGCGGGCATTACTAACTTACACGAGTGATATTGTATCTACTTAGCGTCCTGAATTGTTGGTTAAATATTTTTGATCTGTGTCTTTGCAATAGATCCGGCACAGATTTGTTTTTTTTTTTTTTTATGTATGTTCACCGATTACTCCGTCAATTGCGGACTGATTTTGAATTTTTTTTTTTTGTATGGAAGGGTATGCTCCCGAGGTGGTCCCATTGCCACCAAATCAGAATCTGATGAAGGGATCCCATGGAAATCGAGGGGAATCCAAAAATCAAATTTTATAGGCATACCTATAGCGATTTGAGTATTTTTTATAGTAACTCGTGCATTTGCACTCGAAAAGCACCATTTGGTGAAGTAGAAAGGATGATGAAGACCACAGATGGCCACCGGAACTACTTAATAATAAGTATTTCACCGTTGCGATTCGATTAGGCACTTTAATGTGGTTGCTAAGCAATTTATGCTCGTCAATATGCATATGGTGAAGTCACCATCAGTTTTCCTGGTTCTTACCAGGAGAACTCCTCAACAATTAACGCCCCTGCATCGGGAAAAGCAATATTTTGTAAAAGGTGATGAGCATTTGACATTAGGCTATTGTAAATTGGATAAATTACAAACTGACCCACTAAAAAGTAAAAATTAAAAACTTTTTACAAAAAAAAGACAACCGACTTCCAAAAAAACCACTACAAAGTGAAAAGTAACTTTAATTTCGGAAGTCGGTGGCAAAAAACTAAAATACAGATCCAAAGCCACCGACTTCCGAAATTAAAGTTATTTTTCACTTTGTAGTGGTTTTTTTGGAAGTCGGTTGTCTTTTTTTTGTAAAAAGTTTTTTTTTAATAATTATTATCGTCAATCTAGCATTCTGTTTCTGAATTAAGAACTTGCCAAACTTTACTTTAGCATTACTTATGATGATTCCTTCAGTATAACCCGCAAAATTCAAAATTTCATACGTTTTTTGCAAAGACATTTTGAAGTGCGCGGGTTTTCACTTGAATAAGTAATGTTCAGAGTTTGACAAGTTCTCAACTTCAAATTCTCAATTAGGAACCATTCGTTTGTAGAGCCTTAGGATAGTCATGAAATTAAATTTCAGTCAGTGAGACAGTTGAGAGAATTAAATGATTAGAAAAGTCCTCGTACCTCGAGTTCGATTCTCAGGTCGGTCAAACTGTCACTGGGTTAGGTTTTTCTTTTCACTATTAGGAATTTCTCAGCAGCATCTATGTGCTCGACAAATATTGGCGATAGGCTCGCCTGACCGAAGCATAGTACTGATGAAATGCTCAACCACACAGCTGCCTACCCAGTCTGTGAATACAGGCGTGTTGTTATGTTTTCCTGTTCATGCATCCCGATTTCAAAACCAAACACGTCACACGACGGTTGAGATGAATATGGTTCGTCGCTGCACGATGCAGGTCATGTCGATAGTATTTAAAATTCAGCTCAGACTTCCTTCAGTGAACTTTACGATCTTAGAGTCCACACGTTAGTTTCAACGTTACTGGTTTATCTACAAATTGTTTTTGATATGTTTTTACTTTGAGTACGTTTTATAAATATTTTGTTACTTTAAGAAATAATTGAATGTTCTATTCTATAAAGTCGATTTTCATTTGTATGAGACATGTAGGTATGTTTCATTGTTGTATGAGATGCTCTGAACTGTTTTTAGGGTTCCGTACCCAAAGAGTAAAACGGGAACCCTATTACTAAGGCTCCGCCGTCTGTCTGTCCGTCTGTCACCAGGCTGTATCTCATGAACCGTGATAGTTGGACAGTTGAAATTTTCACAGATTATGTATTTCTGTTGCCGCTATAACAACAAATACTAAAAAAACGGAATGAAATAAATATTTAAGGGGGCTCCCATACAACAAACGTGATTTTTTTGCGGTAAATAGTTATTTGTCAAAGTTTACTCTTCTCTAAATGCCCTTTGTAACATTGCGATGTTTTGAATTAAACAATCATTTTATTAGTAGCTACAGGGTATCCACTTTTTTTTTTTTTTTTTTTTTGGGTGGGAAATTATCAAATAACTTCTCCCGCTCTGGATGGAGCGGGAGGGAGTGTCAGACTTTTACTGACTAAAACCCACCGTGTTCCTTCAGATGCCTGTGTGCCAGGGCCACGATATCCCTTTCGGACAGGCTCGTAACCCTGGCAGGCATTGGCCCTTTCGGACCCCGTCAATTGGTGCTGACGTCTCTTTGAGGCGCGCGTGGAACACAACGCGCCGTCGACCCGGGCTTGGTCCTTATCGGACGGTGAGCTACCCATCGCTCACCGTCCGCAAGCCCGCGCCTACGGTGGCCGGGAATCGGCCTGCGATTCCCGACGCCCGGGGCGTCTCCTGCGGCGACTAAGGGCGCGAGGGCGTTGACTTTGCCTTACCCTCACGCGTTCCGCCTCCTCCTTCGCAAGCATCACTGTTTCGCAGAAGGAGGTGACGGCCTCCCAACAGGGTATCCACTGAGTTGGCGTTCTGCCGTGGTCAATAGTATTAAACATGTTTTTATTTACACTACCTAGCAACTCTAACTGAACTAAATCTACATTATACAGATAACTCAATTTGAAATTTTGAATTAATCGTAGCATCATTCCGTGTCTCCCTCAGGGGGGAGGCAAACCCAAGAGGGGAAAGGGGAGGGGGGAAGCTCTAAATTAAATTTTGACACAGACTGAACGTGGGACCACTTAATTGCAATTTGCTTGACTTATTAGATGCTGAGATGGTGTAACTCAATTGTGATTTTGTAAGATTTAAGTTGGTTACTTTAAGTGGGATATTAAATATCGTTTTCTCAAACATGCTTGGAAACAGCATTATTTTGACAACCTTCTTCGAGATAAAGCTAAATTGCTGTACTGGCTAAATACATGCGAGCAGCGGCCACCAAAATTTGCATGAAAATCCATATCTGTCGTGATTTAGCGGCCAAATAAATTACATAGTAAACTCATACCAATCGCGTAATTTAAAAATGGAACGATCTTTTACTCCAAAACATGGCAACCAAGGAGGTAACTTATCGAAGGTTTTATTTAAATTTTGAACTAGCTTGCAAATAGAAATCTGTTTATTGAAAAAAAAAAAAACAAATGAACATATTGGCGCGTGAAAAATGATCGTTTTATGTCATTGAATCTGGAATTTATAAATAATTTACTAAGTTTGAATTTCCGCGCATTATAGAAGGCACTTTATCCTTGCGGCCTTGGCCGCAACCAGGCATTGATGGACATCACCATCAGGCATCAATGCCTCTTTTGCTGGCCGTTGCCGTAATGTACTAGTTATCTGTAGGTTAGATATATAGTTGGTATCTTCTTCCAAATAGTCAGAAGTTTAAATGACAATATGCGTAATGGGCCCATGATAGACGAAATAATGGCCCCAATTTTCTTGACACCGATTGAACTAACTAAACTTGTGTAACCATCTTTTTCAATTGACAGATACTAACGCTACTACAGAAAAAGATGTTAGAGTACAAAACGCCAACTCCAAGTAATTTTTTTATTATTCTGACTCTTTTGTTTTAAATCTGTTCGAAGAATGATCAAAGTTTATTTCAGTTAAAATACGTAATGAAATCAAAGAAGAGCCTATTGGAGGTACCTACCTAGGGAAATACCTATATAATAAAGCTGCCTTGGGTTGAAGTTTTCTGCAAGTGTTTGGTATCTCTACTAAGATATATGTAATACATGTCTGTGAGAAAATGAAAGGTGGTTGAGAGCGATAGCTTTAAAGCTAAGGGTTGGAATGGGTGGAATTCAAGAAGCCATTTTCACTCATTCCGCGCTTTCAATAAAAAACACAAAATACCTAAGTTACTAGATGATTTTTATCATCAGCCCCATAATTTAAACACTCAAAATTTACACAGGCGATTAATTACAAAACTTTGGCGGCTAACTTACAAGATCAGGTGGTCATTACAGCGCACTGGCATCAAACCTAGGCCCCAGCGCTGGCGACTGGCCAAATCTTACCACACGCTCTGCGTTTCAACGGATCATAGGGGCTTGTGTCTAATACGATATTTTTGTTATTTTAAGGCTCTTCGGGTTCATGATAGCCTGATACTTATTAAAATTTAATTCTTACTTTTATTTATTTATTGCACACTTGTGAACCGTTCATCATAGGTATCGCCACATCGCTGTTTAGGTATCCCAAAGTCAAGCCTATGTCCAACAGTGGACACGGACTTAACAAAAATATTTGGTTTAAAAAAAAAAAAAAACAGGCGTTTATCAGGGACAAAAAAATTGAAAACAATTAAACTGAGTTGTATTAGTTACGATATAAGTACCTATGCAGCTTGTCAGTTCTTTTATATTCAATGATTAATTCAAAAAGCGTGGAGCACTTTGTTTAATAAAATTAATTAAAAGTACACACAACTAAAAAGCGCTCCACGCTAATACTAGGTCAAGCCGCTTAGTAACGTTCTAAACGTTTGCAGTTTGACGCAAAATAAACGAAAACACCAAACTAAATTCATCACCACATTCTGTTCACAAACATTACACGGTATGAACTATTCGCTATCAAATTAAACAGCTCAATCCCGTCTCGAATCAAAATATAAAATTGTAACCTCAGCACTAAAAATTCATAGAAACACACGTTCTGTCTAGACTTTCAAATCGTCTAGACGAACATGTTTGTTGTACCTAATTTAAAATGTATTTTATGCATGTCTAAATCTTAGTTGGTTCGTTTGTCTTGCTTGCAATGTGTACATTAACTTGGACGTGGGCCAAGTTGTCTCGAGCGGTCAAGGTATTAGCCGATACTGCGTTTTGGGGTATAACAGTGTTGAGACGGCGTAAAATTGGGTCTGCAGCTGGTAATGAAGTAATATCGTGATAGTGTAAGCTGATTGTTTCCTTGAAAGTATGTAATAAAATTGTTATGTTACCGTTAATTCTAGGTTTCTGTAATGTTCAGTGTGCATAGGCATCTATGTAACAGCAAGTACACTTCATGTAAGAGAACATGCTCTTTTATAGTTTGAATCGTAAATTCCCTATGAAACTTAATTTCTTGGTACTAAAATAAAAATAGTGCATAGTTCAGTAGCTCATTGATTTGGTGATTTGAAAAACAGGCAATTTGCCATCATTATCTATAATATTTTTTTTTATTAACGACAAAAATTATACAAAAGATTTCTCTAATGTGTTTTGTAGACATTTTCCTATCCAAGATAAAACATAAAAAACAATAGACGATCCTTATTCGAAATCTTACCAATTGATATCAAAAACACATCGCCGAAAGTCGCCACATACACTTACGACCACAAAAACAGACCCAGCCAAAAAACAAAGATTCTTAATAACACTCCCTAATATAGGTTCCCTCGAGAAAACAGTGGCGGCCAAGTTATTTATTCTGCTTTGAAGGAAACACTCGCTGCTTGCCAGGTCTAAGCAAATATTTCTTTCATTGTAAGGACGCCTTCAGACGTCTGTGAGTGGTGGTGAAATGGTTCGTGTTCCTCTTTAGGTACACTTGCAGCTGACTTGGAAGCGTTTTTTGAGATATTTGTGTTATGTTCTTTAGGAAATAATTTCTGTTTCCATTGGTGAACAAATAAGATAAACCAGTAGAGAGAGTCTTCTAGAGAATTCTATTCTAAATAGTTCCACTATTTCTGTCTTCTCAGACGTAATACCTAATGGCGTAATTAAAGAAATGGGTAGTAAAATAGCTAGCCAAATTCGCGCCAGTCGTACCTGGTACCTGTTGCAGTGTATGAGTTTTTCTGTTAATCTTTTCTACATCCTTGGAGGAAAGGAGAGAGCTGAACATTGATTGTCGTTTATGCGTTCAATAGCAAACTTAGATAATTATAATGTTTATTGTGTATCTAACAACACCGTCTTTATTAATACTATATGTATGTTAATTTATTTTCAACATGAAAATAATTGACATCTAGATTATTTTTTTAACAAAACGCAGAGATTGGTCCAAAATTACGGCCAGTCCCGTGTGAGCGGTCTCTACTCAAATATTTCCCCCATTGATTCGGTCGCTGCTGGACGTTCTCCAAGGCGGAAGCCGGACGGATTCTTTCAGTGTATTGGTTCCTTCCGATGACGTCGGCACTTGTTTTAAAAGTTCACTCTTTGGCTGTGTGAGTATTGAACCGGAATACTGAATGAGGCTGTGTTTTATGTCTTATGCATCAGTTTTTACTTACTTAGATTCAAGAGCATTTTCAAGTAAAAGAGTAGGACATTGGAATATTAATTTATGACTTATGTCTTGAAAATGAGAAAGATTGTATGTGTTGGCGTAAACTCATAACACTCTAAGTTGAGTGGAATTACACTCATTTGATATATAGAGGCATGAGGCACAGGGTTGTAAAGTTCACTCATCCTTCATAGAAAAGAGAGGATCCTCCGACCAGACGAGTGTTGTGTCTGGTGGGCAACTGCCTGACGATTGATGTCAGGACTGATATATACTATTCACGCGGTAAACTATGCTTGCGCGATGCAGGATTTTGCCTAACGTCAGTATGACGCGTAGTTCGCATGTGGCGATGTTGATGCCGCAGCAGATACATGAATTGTTTCTCAATTATTAAAAATAAAAGAAGGTATTAGCGTTGTACTCGTAGGTGGCTCAAAATATGGGAGTAGCACTCTTTTGGGTCTAAGTTTTTTTTTCATGTACCGTATCTCCGATTTTATATGACATGCCATACAAACCGTGCCGCGTCGCATCGCATTGCACTTGCTGTGTGGAAAGTCCGTTTTTTTTGCCACCTGAAGTAAAACTATCACTTCTCTTACCATCTTTTTAACCAATTGCAATCTTTATTTCCAGAGTGGACTTCAGAAACGGCCCACCAGTCCACTGGGCAGTAGCCGGAGAGTTTGGAGCTCGCACCCACTTTGTCCTCAACGAGTCTGATCCATCATCAGCTCACCTGGTGGTTGAGAAGGTGGCTCGGCAGGATGAGGGGGTCTACAGGTGCAGGATAGACTATGTTGATGCACCGACCAGAAATTATAGGGTCAATTTGACTGTAATAGGTATGTATTCAGTGCATGTATTTTTTGTGGTGTTGTATTATACTTCTAAAGCTCACACAACACGTGTTTATGTACTGCACCGGATTGGCATCCCCTCACCAAACTTTTACTATATCTCAACAAAAAAAAAAAACAAAAAAAATCTGGTTGTCAGACTTTCGGGCTTCTGACGACTCGTAACGACTGTCAAAGATCCACGAATGACAGCTGAGACCAACGGCTTAACGTGCTTTCCGAGGCACGGGGGAGTCTCGGTATGTGAGGATGGTCACCAATCCACCGACTAGCTGCCGATCTAGGTGAGCTGTCATTCCACTTGATGCTAGGGATTGACACTATTAACAGCTCACTCCAAGGTAACTTCACCGAAGTTTTCACGGTGATATTTTTTACCTAAGAATAGATCGTCTGATCCCGATCCCAGGCGATGCCGTTCGGATTGTTATGTGTGTGTTGCAGTAAGTTCTTTTTTTTAAAACCACAATGGGTTGCTCTTGGCCTTCATCTCTCCTGATAAGTATGTGATAATCAATAGTGAACGGCTCAAGTTGAGAGACGATGCTGATAAGTTGCAGTGCTTATGTGTCGAGCTTAAGAATTCCAACAAGAGAATGAGAAGGCGTTGTTAACAGAGCATTGAGCAGAATAAAAAAGTATAACATATCAGATAAAATTTCAGTTTGGTAAATAAGAATACAGCTCGGATTAAAGTTTCAATATTGACTGACCCATGCTCCAATATTTGTTTGGCTAAAAAAGAAAAATAATGAAAATTATAAAGTGTTTATTTACAGACATAATAATTTTACAATACATATCACCTCTGACAAACTTAGCTCAGTTGTTAGTACATAACCATTTTTTTTTAATGCAGTATGGTAGCAATATACAAGGTGGAGGCGACAATACGACTAAATTAAACTGCGAAATTTATAAATTTTCGTACGCAAACTGGGAACGTCATTAGATAAATAACGTTCCCAATCTGCCTACGAAAATTCAATCAAGTATATCCAATAGTTCAAGTACATCACTACTATTTTTCTCGGATTTCAACAATGAAACCGAAAGCGATCAGCGCATTAGGAACTGTCAGTGTCCATATTGTTATGGAATTTTGACACTGACAGCTCTGTGCTCAGTTTAGATGTGCTGATCATGTTCAGTTTCATAGGTGAAATTGGCACTTAGTTTGTTTGAACATAGTACGTTACTGCAGCGACCAGCAAAACAAGCATAGACGGACGAACGTGAAAATGTGGGCCGAGGCGAAGCCGAGGCACACAACGTGAGTCCATCAATGCCTAGTTGCAGCCAAGGCTTGTATAGAGCTTTTTTCAAATAATGCGCGGAAATTCAAACTAAGTAAATTATTTAGAAATTCAAGATTCAATGACGAACAACGATAATTTTTCACACGCCAATGTGTTCATTTGTTTTTTTTTCCAATAAACAGCTTTCTATTTGCAAGCCAGTTCGAAATTTAAATAAAACCTTTGATAAGTTACCTCCTTGGTTAACATGTTTCGGAGTACAAGGTCGTTCCATTTTTAAATTATACGATAGATAATATGAGTTTATTATGTAATTTATTTGGCCGCTAAACCACGACATATACAATATTAGTTTTAGTATATGCGAAACCCGAAACACGTGTCTAGTATTTTTATGTAAAGAATCTATGTACAAAATTTCAAAACTGTATCATGAAAAATCACAAAGTTACCTATAAGGTTGATAATAATTATGTTACCGGGTTTTTTTTTTTTAAAAAAAACGTTGCCCCACACTAGGATTGGAGAGGATTTCTCCTGTATCGTGGGTGCGTTTACAAACATTTAAACTCACATACACAAACAGCGGCGGTTGTCCGTACGAAAACAGCGGCGCGGCGCCCCCGAGCTTCCAGAGTCATCTTGCGCTCATTGATAATAATTTGGCAGTAAGTAGGTACCTAACCGTACGGTGATTGTATTGTAAGTAATTAAATGGTGATAACGTTTTCTATCACACTTAAATATTTTTGGGACAAAATATAACAAGGTGTAAAAATTATTGAAATCGATAGCCAGAGGCTAAGCATTGCCATACAACATGGCAATGCCGCCAGTCTCTTGGGTACATTACCAGTCGACAGCGATGCGGAGGAATTTTTTGACGCCATATTTTAGTTTATTAATAGTTTTAGTTTATATAGGATATAATTTTGTTATTTTTATAAATTAATTAGATATAAGTTGTTATTCATGTATATAAAAATAAATAAATAAATACGTCAGAAATCGTTGAAATCGATTCAGTTCCTTATTCTGAACAAACTAGGTATATTCAGGTTTCGCATATACCAAAAAATTGTTAGGTTGGTTTATTTCTTGTGTGTTAAATAGAACACAAAACCGGCCAAGTGCGAGTCGGACTCGCGCACGAAGGGTTCCGTACCATTATCTATAAAAACGGCAAAAAAATCACGTTTGTTGTATGGGAGCCCCCCTTAAATATTTGTTTTATTTTAATTTAATTATTTATTTTTAAAGTGAATATATAACTAAATATTCTGTGAATATTTCAAGCATCTACCTGTTGCCGTTATCAATATCGAGCAAAAACGAGCAAAAAAATCACGTTTGTTGTATGGGAGTCCCCTTGAATATTTATTTTATTCTACTTTTTAGTATTTGTTGTTATAGCGGCAACAGAAATACATCATCTGTGAAAATTTCAACAGGTGACAGACGGACAGACAGACAGACGGCGGAGCCTTAGTAATAGGGTTCCCGTTTTACCCTTTGGGTACGGAACCCTAAAAATTATGTTGTATATGGATTTTCATACAACTTTTGGTGGCCGCTGCTCGCATGTGTTGGGTCAATACAGCAATTTCGATTTATCTCGAAGAAGATTGTCAAAATAATGCTCGAATTTCCAAGCATGTTTGAGACAAATCACTTTTTTAATTTCGATATTATGATTTATTTGATAGTTCCAAAATACTCATAAGCCAGTGTTCTCATTTATTGTCGCATTTAATTGTTGTCTCCACATTGTATAAAATACTTTCTGTGTTCAGGTGGTGTAGTGTGAATAACACCTAAGAACATCGAATAAAATCTTTTGCAAATAGAATTCACCAACCCTTGTAACTTTCTCGAACGGTGTGTAACATCCATTCCGGTTAAAGGTTTACCCACTTAGTGCGTAGGAACACGGTAGAATGTCCTCCCCTTTTACCTTTTATCTAGAATTCCCTTTGCATCTTGAGGGTACGATCTGCGAAGCGATTGGCTAGTGTACTACTTGTCACGGGTTCAATTCCCGTACGGAAAATATGTGTGTACCTATAGATATTATAATTATTACAACTAATAAGGGTACTAATATATAAAAATATAAAGTCCTTGAATGGAGTTATTTTTCTTATAAAATAGCTCGAATCTTATGTAATTTAACTATTCTTTATCAACTCACTGCCAAGCTAAGGCTTTCTTCTACCTCTTTCATAAAAAATATTTGACTAAATAATACAATTTTATTGGTTTCTAAACGTTTGTTTTGGAATAGTGAGAGCATATTCTAATGGAGAGGAGTGGTGGCCCAGTGGTAACGTCCCCGACTTACGAGTTGTAGGTCGTGGGTTCGAACCCAGGCAGGCGCTTTACTTTGTGTAAATAATTTCATCACCACTGCTCTCAAAACGGTGAAGGAAAACATCGTGAGGAAACCGGCATGTCCTAGAACCAAAAATTCAAAGACATGTGACATCTACCAACCCGCACTGGGCCCGCGTGGTAGATTTATAGCCCACTCCCTCTCGAAGAGAGGAGGCCTGTGTTCCAGCAGTGGGAACATTATAAGCTGATTATGTAAAACGTTTGTTTTTGTTTGCAGTTCCCCCAGAAGCGCCTCGGATATATGACTACGAGGGTACAGAGATTCTGGGGTCTGTCGCTGGACCCTTCAGGGAGGGACAGAATGTGCTCCTCTCTTGTCAAGCGGCTGGAGGTAAGTTTAAAGATGTTTTGAAAATTTTTATGGTACCTAGTTAACCCCGAAACTTCAAAAACATCAAAAGTGTTTAAAGGTTGACCAATACTTGTCCAAACTTAAGTGATCGATTAACTCTTTTCTTTAGCTAAGGATAAGTGTAAACATTCTCGGACAAAGCCAAACCTAGCATCATTGTTTTTAAAAATACTATAGAATGTCTATCTCGTGTCGGACTTCCATTTTTACCAACTATTACTTTATTTATCTTGAATTTTGAACTAAAGAATGAAGTACTTGTATTAGATTTCCATCTTTTCCACAGGCAAGCCCCCTCCAGACGTATCATGGTACAGGGGCGATGAGCGATTAGCCTACACGAAGGAAGGCTCCGTTACTCAGTTGCACCTACCCAACTTATCCAGAGAGATGACTGGAACCAAGCTGCAGTGCAGGGTTGAACCTCCATTACTGCAGCCACAGTCCAGAGAAGTTACTATAAGATTATACTGTAAGTATAAAGATGAGTGTACTGTGAGTGTCATGCGTTTTCAAAAAAATCTGCATCATAGTTTTCATCATCAGCTTATAATGTTCCCACTGCTGGGACACAGGCCTCCTTTCTTCGAAAGGGAGTCTGCCGTAATCTATCACGCCCCAGAGTGGGTTGGTAGATGTCACATGTCATGTCTTCGAATTTTTGGTTTTAGGTTGTATGCCGGTTGCCTCACGATGTTTTCCTTCACCGTTTTGAGAGAAATGGTGATGAAATTATTTACAAAAAGCAAAGTGCGTCTCTGGGTTTGAACCCACGACCTACATTTCCTAAGTCGGGGCTGTTATAGTTTAAGTTGGAAAGAATTACTAAATTACAATTATTAATTACAAAAAAAAAAAAAAAAGAAAGAATTCATAGTTTTATTCAGACAGAATTCATCCCAATATTTAATTTACGGAATTTATCCCAATTTTGATTTTTTAGATGTTTTACTTATTGATTTAGGCAAAACCGCCTCCTCAGGACACATTTCCAATATATTAAGTATCCACGTGGCATAGCGTTAAGATGCCCTTCACTATGTAGGTTAAATAATTAAATATTTTGCCTTCAATGAAAGACTAAATTGTCAGAAAAAATTAGTAGCATTATCATCATAATCCACAGACCGACTGACTTCACCCACTGATGGTCATAGGCCTCGATCTCTGCTTGTGCCAATCCCCACGCTCCTGTGCTAGTTTCATCCATGTTTTGCCTGTGATGGCAACAATGTCGCTTGCCCATCTCGCCGCCGGACGACCGACACCTCGTCTTCCAGTCCTTGGACGCCACTTTGTCACTTACTCCACCTGTCATCACATCACTTGCCTTGCTAAGTGCCCTGCCCAACTCCATAATACGTTTTCCGATATCGATGACTTTCGTACGTCTTCGAATTTCGACGTTTGGCATTAGCATACACATAAAATATTATAATTAGTGTTTCTTCAAACCTCCTCGACAGAAGTAAGAACCATTATTTTATATTCACAGTAAAACCTCAGTACATTCGAGTGACCGGCAGTGGTTCAACAAGGGCTGGCATGGCCAAGTCTTTCGTGTGTACCACGCGGGGTTCGAAGCCGGCCCCAAACATTGAGTGGTTCATTAACTCACAGCTTGTGGATTCCACGTTGACACAGGTTAGTTAAGGTTAATTATCTTAATGTGTTACACTAGGTGGGTTACTTAGGGTTCCGTAGTCAACAAGGAACCCTTATAGTTTCTCCATGTCCGTCTGTCTGTCCGCGGCTAAGTTCAGAGCCTCTTAGAATAGAATAGAATACTCTTTATTATGTACACCATAAAAGTTACAGATATAAATGTTGAAATTTTACATAGGGTGACACAATGGGCGGTCTTATCGCTAAAAGCGATCTTTTACAGACAACCTCTTACACACAGCCTCACTACACACAAACACACACACTGCACTGCACTACAGCACTGCACTGCACTGCTGCTGTTCTGCACTAGAAAGGTGTTTTTTTTTTAATGTAGTGTATCTCACCTTGCTCGTAAAGTGGGGATGATATTTTTTTTCTGGTCTATCCCATAGTGTAGGATATTATTGGGTAGGCTGTTCAAAATTATTGTGGGTCTGTGAAACGCATTTTTCGATTCAGGGATCCATTTGCGTAATATTACCTAAGCTTTGAAAATTTTTGTTAGTCAGATGTGATATATGAAAAAAATCATGGCAGTAGTAAATGTGGGTGTACTAAAGGTACACCTCTGCCTAACCCTTCGGGGATTAGAGGCGTGATGTTATGTGTTTATGTGTAGTATATAAAACGAAGTTAAAAGGAAAACTATCAAAGCTGAGTAGGCTTTAAAAGTTAACGAGTAATAGTCGACCAACTTACATTTGCAGTTGTAGAATTGACCGTGACATATAACGATGTATAGGAGATCATCTTTTTCAACTGCAATGTTAAGTTTGTTTTTAGGATAAATTCATCCCAAAAGACCATAGATTTCTTATATTTTCCTGTAATCTTTATGTAAAGAACTATTTTCCTGTATTTTTTTTTTTAATTTTAGGCTGAGGAGTTTCGTAGATAAGGGGGAATGGTGAACTTTCATCTATTTTAATATTTTAAAAGTGTTTATTTTTAAATTAATAAAAAATATATATTTGAAATCCATATGCCCTTTTATTTGATATGTCACTTTTTTAATATTTTCTTATTAACCCCCCAAAAGTGAGCCCCCTATTCAAAATTATTTACGTTACACAAGTTTTAACTTAATCGGTCTAGTTGATTCGGAACAAATTGGCTGTGACAGACGGACAGACAGACAGACACATGAGTGATCCTATAAGGGTTCCGTTTTTTCCATTTGAGGTACGGAATCCTAAAAACGGGATCTGTTATAATTTGTCTATCCATTTCATTGTTTGGCAGAAAAATAGCTTGATACTCTGGAATGTAGAACTTTTTATACTAGTCTTTTTTAGAGACTGGTCCCACGTGTACAGCAGGAAACTCAAGAGTACAGTAAACACTGTTCTCTACTCTCTCATACAGTTTCTTTTTACCACGAAGAAATAAGTATTCATTTCTATGTCATAAAATAAATATCTCTTCTATCACAGGTGGAAGTAGACGGAGACGTAACGAAGAGTGTGCTAACTTGGCACGTGCGGCGAGAAGATAGTGGCAGGCAACTCACCTGCCGCGTCTCCAACCCTTGGTTCCCAGCAAATACGCTGGAAGACTCTGTCACTTTGGATGTTATGTGTGAGTAGAAGAAACTATAGATTTGTCAGAAGCTAACTTAGGAATCGGCACATACAAGTTTGTTAAAAGTGTGTAACTCAAACGACTTTGCTGATAAAAACGACGCTTTATTTTATTTGGGTGATGCAAGTGACTAAGGACTTTTTTTTTACAATATACCTACTATAATATTACCGATTGCTTGTACGCTTGATCATCGCAAAAATAACGTTCACGGGAATATTTATTCCAAAACATTTTTTTGCTTTTTTGCGCAAAAAAATGCTGATAATACAAAAATCAAAACGCAATAAATTTTGCAACGGCCAATCCCGAACACGCGATTTACAAACACAATACAACTGCGGACAAAATAATTGACCCAGTAACAAAAACAAGTGAAAACCTACGGGCGATATATCAAATGCACACCACACACTAGATACGGGAGCGGTTGAGTTCCGGCGGTGTTTGCCGGCGGCCCGAGTCGTGTGCCAACAACTTTGTCCCCATCCCCAAGTTTAAATATTATCGCGGGCTAGAGGCTTCGTGTTGTGCCGTGATACACGGAGTGTCGCAATACGGGTTTATTATGAAGTATTTATGCTATTGTTTATAAACATAGCTGCTGGAATTGGAATACGGGTTGGTTTTAGCATATATTAGATTGTGGAAGTAGCTATTTAGCATTTGATGAGTAATTACTGAATTCGGTATTTAAACTGCTTTTAGGGTTTTGATAATTGTTTTCAGTGTTATGGAACCAAATTATTTTGTCTTTTTTTATACTACATTTAGTTTCTATAAAATAATGTGTATTTTCCTAAACGTTTCACGTTTATTATCCTAAACATTTCTCTTGCCAAACGATAGTTAAGATAAACACATATCCTACTTTCTGAAGCGTGGCTTATGTAATATGCATTATATAGCGGCCATTACATTCATTAGGCTGACACAGCTAATTTAATCAAACCTAATGAGGCAAATAAAGCTATAAGCGGTCTTCTGTGAGTTGCAGCCACTCGTCCTTTGAGATAGCTATTGCATTAATAGAATACTTAGAGATACATTATGAACATACCATAATTCAGCACCTTTTTTTGTAGTTAAGCAAGAGGATGGGATGTCGACTCTTTTATATGCAGATTTTTTTAAATCAAATTATTGCATTGCCATATTTACCTAACTTGGCAAAAGGATAGCCTATTGCCAAGTTTTGTGTTTATGGCAATACAATTATTTCCGTAACCTTTCTAGCAGCCTGATTTGGAGGCTTATGTTTAGCAGTCAGCGGTTCTGTTTTTATATCATAATGCGACTTTGCTCACCCCTATGGAAAAAGTAGTTTAAATCTAACGCTAAACTCAACGCCACTCACTTTCGAACTATCATGACAACTCTGAAACAACGTAAACAAAATCTGCACTGAACAAAAACAAACTTTCCCTCTCGATTATATTTAAACATAAATAGTGTGACAACGAACAAACTCATAACATTAAATTAAACATAAATGTGTTAATGCGATTACTTCAAAAACGTAAGTCAGGACAACTTTCGTAGTCAAGTTTATCTCGTCAAGTTAAAACATTATCGCTTATTGCCAAGCAGTGCGTTAGTACTCGCGGCCTCATGTGTAAGGTGTTGGCGCCAATGTTGGACTAAGTTTGCGTTTGACGTAAATCAAATGAATAATTTGGCAAACTCAGTAAAATATTTTATAATTAGTTTATAAGTTCAATTTTTTCTAAATTTTGTCTCAGTGGTTGTTATAAAAAGGTGTTCAGCAACGTCAATTCTAAGAATAACTGGATAATCGTTGTTTGAGTTTAATTTTAAACAAAGCACGCTATTTTGAACAACAAACTTACATGCACCAAAGTTCAGACATCTAAATTATAAGTAAAAATACTGCCAATTTACAATAAATGTTCATAACCTCCAAAAGCATCCACCTACCTCAAAGCCAACCAAACACCAACACCAACATTTGCAATTTGCCACCAACACGTAAACATGGCACCAGAATTAGCAGTCAGCTTATTTAACTTTTTGAAGTTTGTTAGTTAACTTACACGCGTACAGGGATGTTAAATAATTTCGTCGTGATATAAACACTTGAGTGAGAGCCCCAAGGATTACTGACGGACGGATTAACTTTGACAATGATAGAATGGGGTTTATCTTTACGCTTGCTGGTGAAACCGGGGGGTAAGCGGAAGAACATTTGAAGTTGGTCAAGTGTTGCTTTAGATGGCGTTGTTGTCTTTTTATGGGGTTAACTGGGCTAAAATAAGTTTTCTGTTGTTTTCTTTAATGACTATACTGTCTCTCAAGGCACTCGAGATCATCTAAGGCGCCGTACTTTTTGCAATAACAATCACATGAATGAAACACGTTTTCTTTAAGAATATTTCATTATATTACATACATAGCAATAGTTAACGAACTATTTAATTAAGTACTCAATATAATATCAGTATAGACTTCTTAAAACAACCTTTAGGTTCCGAGGCTTGAAGAGAATTAACTTAGCAACTACACGACGCAATAAATAATTATCATCATAGACTAATATATAAATGAGGAGCTTGTGGCTAAGTAATAACTGCCACACAGGTCGATCGATCAGGTTAAGCTACGCTTGCCGCGGTTGGTCCGTGGATGGGTGACCATCTTTACATACTAAGATTCCTCCGTGCCTCGGAAAGCACGTTAACTCGTTGGTCCCGGCTGTCATTTGTAGATCTTTGACAGCTGTTACGGGTCGTCAGAAGCCCAAAAGTCTGACAACCAGTCTTACCAAGGGATATCGTGTTACCCAGTAACTGGGTTGTGGAGGTCAGATAGGCAGTCGCTCCATGTAAAATACTGGTGTTCAGCTGCATCCGGATAGACTGGAAGCCGACCCCAACATAGTTGGGAAAAGGCTAGGCAGATGATGATGTTGACTAATATATAAATGAGATTATCATGTTTCCATTACGTTCTGTTAAAAAACCAGTACTTTTACGGTAACTGTCAAATGAGATACTTTTAAACTTCATGTCTGATACAAAAATCATTTGAGGCAAACACATAATTTCAGTTTTATATTTAGGTAGTATTTAAAATCACTACAAATCTTATTAATATTTAGAAATTATGACACACACGACATTAAATTGTTAGCTTTAGCCTAGGACCTTGGTCATTTAGGATCCATGTTGTCTCGGAGGTTCCAAAATAGAATACCTCATTAAGAAAGCTTCGGCATTCATTAAAAGATACCTACTACGACTGACAATGTATGCTTGTACGTAACCGTACAGGGTTATGCTTAGGAATTTTCAAGGCACGAGCCATAGATCGCCTCTTTTATAGTTTCAATTACTGCAAATAAATCGCAATTAAGCTAATTTATCTGATCAAGTGACTAGGAAATAACACAAGTTATTTTATTTTTTTAAAGAATACAATCCCACACTTTACAACTCCAACAGGGGACCGTTAAAATCAAGTTTTAATATCGCACGCGGGAAATTACAAATAAATTTCGTTATTTTCGAAAAACTTATTTAATGCACGTACGAAATGCAGTAGGTAATACGAGTTGCAAAACAAACAAACAACGTAATAATTGTACTGTTGCCCGCTCCCCAGGTTCAAAGTGGGGCAAAGAGTTCAGTGGGGCAGACAGGGCATAACTTTGAAAGCCAATATTGCGTTTTTTGTTGAAGTTTCTGAAGTATTTTTTTTGGAGCTGTAAATATTGAGGCTTTCCAAAATATTAGTACATTTTTTGGTCACACAAGATCAATGTTTTAAAAACCCTATTCGATTTACTGTTAATGACCAGTCAGATCGAGTCGTAAGTTATGATTTTAAGTCAGCAATTACGATCACTAAGTGATCGAAGGTCACCTATTATGATTTTGTTCTCTTTTGGCTGTTTAAACTCACGGTTTGCGCCAGATTTTCAGTTTAAAAAAAAAAAACTTAGTAAACCTCCTTGATAGGGGGGGGAGGGGCAGTGGCTTATGATGCAGCATCTAGGAATAATAATAAATGTATTTTATTTCACCAAAAATAATACAACGGATTACTTTTAATGATAATGTAATGAAGTTTTCACAATAAAATAATTTATTATGATTTAAAACTAAATAATAACAGTCGAACGGGTCGATTGAAGGTTAAGCTACCCTTGCCGCGGTCGGTTCGTGGATAGGTGACCATCATATCGAGTCCCTTTCGTGCCTCGAAAAGCACGTTGGTCTCGACTGTCATTCGTAGATCTTTGACAGTCGTTTCGGGTAGTTAGAAGCCCAAAAGTTTGACAACCAGTCTTACCAAGGTATATCATGTTACCCAGTAACTGTCGATGTTGTGAAGGTTAGATAGGCAGTCACTCCAAGTAATACTGGTATTCAGCTGCATCCGGTTAGATTGGAAGTCAACACCAACATAGTTGGGAAAAGGCTAAGCAGATAGATTTATTGAAAGCATCCTCTACCACTCTTCTACTCTTTGCCCAAGCATTATGTAGGTCCGACTTTGTCAGAGCATCCGTGCTCTGAATAAACAATTCTGTCGCTGTCTGCCCCAATAGAAATATTCACTTATCTGCACGCTCTTTGTCCTTAGCGTAGCAGCAGAGCTCCAGGGTAACAATAGTCTGTTTGAGTCAGCGGTGGTCGATACTGCAGTACCAATGTAGCTGTAGATCCATCTTTGTAACTACTCGTAAAACCTTTTAAGGTGAATCCGTAGTTGTAGCCTGCAAAATTCAAATTCTCTTAAATTTATTGCAATATACAGATCAGTGTCCGGTTGTGTCTTGATCAAAATATTATTTGGTTATAATTCTCTAAATACATATAAGATTAAAAAAAATATATGGCAAAACATGATTCGCGACTATAAGTCGATATTACACAAACACATTTCACATTTTGGTACCAAACTCTCCAACGATGAGTGATGTGATTTTAATGTATCATGTTCCAATTCCTGGAGTGTCCTAAGTACCCTTTGAACACCTAAAGAATACCACTGAAGCCGCAATCGACGTGGCCACCAAACGGGCTCAAACAATATAACAAAAAACGAGCGAGCCTTACCTACAGTAGTCGCATAAGATGTGTAACATCTGACATCTCACCTTGGTAATAAGCAACTGAGCAGCGAAAGAAATTAACCTCAATATTTGAAAAAAGCTAGATACTGAAATATTTATTCGAATAATTATTCATTAATAGTCGACCACTATTAATGAATAATTATCTGAATCAATTATATTTTACTGGTTGAAATTCGACCCCCTCTACTTACAATCTATAATATATAGTACTTACTACTTACTTACTTAATTGTTCCATGCTCAAGCTGTCACTTCCTGTTACGCACTTCCGTCTCTTTTCACGAAATCACTCCCACAGAAAGCGAGGAAAGATTTATTTATTTAGACACATCAATAATTAACAACAGTACCGTCCACACGAAAAGAAGAAGAAGAAGAATTGTCTTAGGAGAGTGACAAAATCAAAATCAAAAGTCATTTATTCAAACTAGGCTGAGAATCAGCACTTTTCGAACGTCAAAAATTACATGAGACAGTCTGCCAAAAACGCCCACCCTTCACCACTTCCTAGTGCTTTAGCTGGGAAGAAGAAGTGGCGCAACAAACTTCCCAGCAGCACGACGTATGGTAACGTAATGTACTGTCTGAATCCCTTTCGATTAAGGTTGCAAAATTCCACTGGATGTGAGAGGCACAGGACCAGTTGATGTAGCCACGCTTGAGGGATGCCTATTGGATCGGAGTGCACAATTTTCGGAGGACATAATGACGATTGTGATTACTGTGACGATCAATTATGATTTTGATGAGCGGTGATACCTATTATCATTTTAATCTCCATAAGATTAGTAATACAAATTCATAGTAAAACTTCAAGAATTTCCTCATCATAATCATGATAGGCTTCTTTATCCTTTCTCTCTGGATTTGAGATTTCAAAGAATTTGGCTTTCCAAAAAATCTGCTCGTATTCATAAGAATTAAGCTAATGAGATTTCCAGCAAAGTCTGCTTTAAAACCAAACATCTTCGTTATTCAATAATAAAACCCGCTTCTATATAACGTCATTATCTTCAAGTTACAAGTTCTTGAAACTATTAGTTCGAACAGCAAATCTTTGGAAAGTCTCACAATTTTCAAAAACTTAGTGACAGCTTTAATCAATCAATCTAAAAGTAAGGCTCAAATTTAAAAGGAAAATTGTCTTTTAGGTAGTGTTAGGTGGGAGATTCTGAACAAAAATGAGTAAATAGTCGAAACGTGTTCCGAATCTAACGAAATGTTTTTGTTTGTAATGATTCTTGAAATGTTTGCAAACGTTCCAATTTTACGCCATTTTGCAATGGTGAACTGGCAAAGAATTGTTAAAATGCCCTACAAATTGGAATTGGTCCGGAGATAAAACTTTGAATTCTTCTTTGGAAAATAGCTTAGTGTCTACATCAACTTGCTGCTACTATTTTTGACGCCACAAATAGGTGCATATGCCTGTAACTATTGCGAAAGTACACAAGTATCTACCCAGCTTGCATACCCAGCTTGCACGATATCCCTTTCGGACAAACTCGCAACCCTGGCAGGCATTGGTCCTACCGGAGCCTGTCAGTTGGTACTGACATCTGTTTGAGGCGCGCGTGGAACACAACGCGCCATCAACCAGGGCCTGGTGTGCCAAATATCCTTTTTTTTTTTTGGGTGGCAAAATATCAATTAACTTCTACCGCTCTGGGCGGAGCGGGAGGCGTGTCACAGACTTTTACTGACTAAAACCCACCCGTGTTCCTTCCGTTGCCCGTGTGCCAGGGCCACGATATCCTTTTCGGACAAACTCGCAACCCTGGCAGGCATTGGCCCTAACGAACCCCGTCAGTTGGTGCTGACATCTCTTTGAGGCGCGTGTGGAACACAACGCGCCGTCGACCCGGGCCTGGTCCTTATCGGACGGCGAGCTACACATTGCTCACCGTCCGCAAACCCGTGCCTACGGTGGCCGGCAATCATCCTGCGACTCCCAACGTCCGGGGCATCTCCTGCGGTGACTAGGGGCATGAGGCCGCGAAGTTTGCCTCTCCCTCACCCGTTTCGCCTCCTCCTTTGCGAGCATTACTGCTTCGAACAAGGAGGTGACGGTCCCCCATGCACTCTCGCTCCGAAACATGGCCTGAATCAGGGCCGGACGCGAAAGATCGCCGCCGCCCATCGCCTCCGTGAGGACATGGCGGTGCTCCGCCCAAGCCGGGCAGAACTTCACCGTATGCTCCACCGTGTCCTTCGGGCGTTTCCTTCCGCTTTATCCTGAACAGGAACCTCCCGAAACAACCGTGTCCGGTGAGGACCTGCGTCAGGCGACTACCAAACTCAATTTCGACAAACTGTAATACGACAAGATTTAATTTCGACAATATGAAACTCCGACACGTCTTAATTTCGACAATACTTAGGTTCGATGCGTCTTAATTTCGACAATACCTAAGTTCGAAATACCTTAAGTCCGATACTACTATACTCCGACAAGGCGTTTCTTCGACATGACTTAACTAGGAAACGATGTAACTTCGACCACATACATATTCGACAACTATGCTAGTCCGACATGAGTCAACTTCGACATAGTCTACTCCGGCATGCTGTACTTCGACAATATCTTACAGCGACGTGATACTTCTGAGACACGATGCTACACTACATTAAAATATATTTTTTTTTATAATTAATGTGGAGTTGTTTAGTTGACAGAGATTTTATCACCTTTTTGTGTTTCTTGTTTATTTAAATTAGGTATTCAGTAATATAAGCTTAAAGTAACATTTATATGATACTCACTTATCAATGTACTAATAAAAAAACTTTTTAAATAGAAGTTATTATTTATTCCCTAAATGCTTAATAATTTCGAAGCATTGTGTCTTAGAAGAGTCACGTCGATTTAAGATATTGTCGAAGTACAGCATGCCAGAGTAGACTATGTCGAAATTGACTCATGTCGGACTAGCATAGTTGTCGAATAAATATGTCGTCAAAGTTGCATCGTTTCCTAGTTAACTCATGTCGAAGAATCGCCTTGTCGGAGTATAGTAGTATGGGACATAAGGTATTTCGAACTTAGGTATTGTCGAAATTAAGACGCATCGGACCTAAGTATTGTCGAAATTAAGACGTGGCGGAGTTCCATATTGTCGAAATTAAATCTTGTCGTATTACAGTTTGTCGACATTAAGTTTGGTAGTCGCGTCAGGCGGAACTGACGCCATGGTGCTTCTCTAGCCACTCTTCAAAAAGGGGACTTATTGCCAAAATAGTGGCGTGCCCAGCGCTGGGTTGCGACAATCGCACTCTCCATGTCGTCATGAGATCCCGCCGGAGCTCCGTCAGCTGTGCCGTGATTTCTCGCGACAGCGGAGTTACACCCCGGAGTTTCGCCTCTTCGCGCCACTCCCAAATGTGCGCGAGGACTTTTGCCTCCAGATCCCATGGTGGGTGCCAAATATACCTACCAACTGGTTGGTGAATGTCACAAATACAAGTTACAGACATTTATTTTATAATTTACTAGCTGTTGCCCGTGGCTTCGTCTGCGATCCGGGTTGAAAAGTAGCCTATGTCCTTTTCCTTGTCATGGTCGACCTATTTGCCAAATTTCATTCTAATCCGTTTTAGCATGAAAGCATAGCAAACAAACAAACTCACTTTCGCGTTTATTATAATTATTAGTTAGGATGTTCACATAGACACACATACATGACTTGACATGATAGACATGACATTTTTATTTTGACATTTAAATAAGTGTTTTACTTAATAAATCGTTTGTTACAGATCCTCCAGTAACCCAGATATCACTGGTAGAACCTAAGGAGCCTCGTCTACTGCGAGAAGATGAGAACGCTGTGCTGCTGTGCTCAGCTGATGCATCGCCACCAGCTGTTAATTTTACTTTTTATAAGGGACCTGAAGTAAGTACAATAAATACAGATTAAGATAAGAGAACATAGTCCACATGCGAAAGGTGCGCGCTGGCAGATTATTTTCAGTGGGCACTTGCAAGTCTAACTCTGGCTTGCGTTCGCCTGTTCGCAGAATGGTCGATTCCTACAATGGGACTTTTGAACATAATTATAGACATTTTTGCATGTGCTACCCCTTTATGTTCAGAGGTCTTAAACTTAAGGAACTTTCTTGAATATTTTTATATAATTTTCTTTTTGTACCATTTCTTATTTATTATATACATATACCTCTATATCTTAAACACAATAGTTCATTTAATAAGTAAGAATAAAATTAAATCTTGTATTTGTAACCCTAGCGATTATTTTAACTGTATTGTATCCTATAGTTAATTAATCTGTGAACAGCGTTTTGGGCTGCAATATTGTCTATTAGTTTTGTGTATTTCTTGTTTCTATGTTTTATATTGTAGCTTTTTGTTGTTCCTTTGGAATAAAAAAATAAAATAAAAATAGATTTACCCATTACTTGTATGTGTATATAGTACGGAGAGACAATATTAATAAGAATACGTACAGCTATTTCATTCGAATTGCAATAAATGACGAAAAATGCTTGGAAATGCATTTTGTGACAGCGCACGACAAATAATTTTCTGCTAAAGTTACTCTTTTTAAGAACCCGCGCCCCATTTGCGTAACACACTTTTAATTACAATCCAAAGGATTCTTAAGGAAATTGTTAATCGCTTGCTTCATATTTTTGAAAAATTCCTCTGCTCATCAACGTAAATGAAATTAAATGAAATTGTTTATTCTGTAAATAGGATATCGGAATCACTTTTAGACGTCATATTATAAATAAAAAATATTCAAGCATAAGCTAGATGGAGGCTACATTTCCTATCTGACTACCCCTGAGAAGAAATGGCGAAACAAATTCAGTAAAATATTCATGTAATTTTGTATATAATATTCAGCAATGTCAATATGTACATAAAAGTATATATAATGGTGATTTTGCATAATAATTAAAATGTAAAGTTTTACAGTTTTAACACAAGGCTCAGCAGAGCGAGCAGCTCAATCCCAAGCTTTTTGTCTTCCAAATAATCAGAAATGTTATAGTACCCTTTTTTACAAAGGTTGGTTACGATTACGGTTAAATAACGTAATGAATGTTATTGAACTGTCAGAGTGAAATAATTACATTGCCATTGAAATACGTAATTAACCCCAGGTCTCCATGAGATAAATTATGAGCAAAGAAGAGTCACTGTCTAGCTATCTAGCAACGTCATAGAACCTGCATGTTAAAATTATAACCATGGATGCAGATGAAGAATCAGTTGAACTGAATACTTAAAGAAAAAGCACTTACATCTCAATCAGTGGAACATAAAACGAATGACATTGTTCTAGCATCTATTTCTAATGCTATACCAACAAAACCTTTAAACATTCTTTATAGGAGCCTCAATTCATACATTAAATAATCTAAACAATTTTAAACTCTAACATTATAAATAAATTCAACAAAGTTAGCCGTAAATAGTAAGTTGGCATGTTCAAGTACCTAAGTCTTAGTTAGCGTGATTCAATAATGAGAATTTAATTGTTGCTTCATGAAAATTCAATTTGTTATACTGGCAAATAATAACTTCATAATAACGTTCGGTTTTACGTAATACGATTTCATAATTAGTTTTAGCTTTATTTTTAGAATCTTTAGGCTTATTTTTTTTTTCTTACGCTTTGAGGATTTTGCTTGTAATTGTTTTATTATATTATATAAATCTCTTTGTATTTGTGGTGAATGAAAGTATAAATTATAAATTTCCTTACATCGTTTCTCTTTTGGTTGTTACTGTCACTGGTAAAAAAAAATACAATCTGATCATTTTATGAAAGGTGCCAAGCTAACTAAAGCCAAAGTCAAAACGTTTCTTTCGATCTAATTGTACAATTAAGACTATCAGTTCCAGTCATGTTTCTTGCCCGTACTCCTCCCTATAGATCTACCTTTTGGAATGTTAGACTAGCTTCATCTTTCTGACTAACTGATCGACTCTTTGACAATTCAAAAGTGCCTGTAATTGGTTTAATTGAAATAAATGCTTTGAGTTTGAGTTTATTTAGCAGTAGTCAAAACGGGTCGAAGTGGCGGTGCTTGTGGGGCGCCTTTTTTTATTTTATTTTTTGGGTAGGAATTTTCAAATAACTTGTCCCGCTCTGGGCGCAGCGGGAGGGCGTGTCAGACTTTTACCCACCCGTTTTCCTTCTGTTGCCTGTGTGCCAGGGCCACGATATCCCTTTCGGACAAACATTGGACGTCTTTCGGCTGAAAAGATGATGAGTCAAAATTACTGCTAACGTTGCAAAATGGAATGATCAATTCTGATATTATAACATAAAAGAATAAACCTAGGAATAAGTTGAGCTTTAAATCAAAAAAATAAGAATGTTTGTCTAAACTCTAGAAACTAAAACCCATAGCTGCTGCAGTCTTACTGCGATAAACAATGCTTACTTACCCCTCTGTCCTCCTTTGCCCAGGTCCATCTAATAAGAGACGATCCAATCGGTGGTCTATCCATAGAAAACAACAGGCTGGTCATCAGAGGACTCAGAAGACATCACTCGACGGTGTACCGGTGTCGGGCTAGAAATTCAGAAGGCAGTGCGCTGAGTGACCCTCTTACCTTGAATGTTCTATGTGAGTTTTATTTTAAGATTCATCAATAAAATATAAGTTGATCATAAAGTATAATTTTTAGAATATGGAAAACAAATATCATCCACACGATTTAAAGAAGATATGGTTAATATTTTACCATAAGTAATAGTTTGTAAATGTTCATTATGCAAGGGTACTTTTGTTTACTATTTAAAACTCACAGTTGTCATAGTCTGCTACTTTATACTGATAAATAACCACAAAAAAATATTAAACCTTTTTTTCTCATCATTTTCAATGCCTTTGTACTTCTTTCTTACCTTATCCACATTTCTACTAGCCCGACCAGAATGTGCTGCTGGCAACGTGATCCAGCAGTTAGCTGGTGCTCCTGGAGGAGAAGTCAGGGCCAGGTGCTCAGTGACTGCACCAGCCAGTCGTGATGCTGGACCTCTGAGATTCTACTGGACTTATAATGGGACTAAGGATGTTTTGCCGGTTTGTTACAATATTAATGAAATGCAATGTAATATGATATTTATTTTGACATAGTGCCAAATAGTAATAGTAAATTCCTGTTTTATGTGTCCCAATTTGCAAAAAGATATGTTTTTTTAATGTAATTGGCATTATGTGAACTAGAGATCATGAGATATTTTTATTTGCTTTTGTTTGTAACTGCCATAGCTTAATATTTATTATGCTAATGCTCCAAATTCAGAAAACTGGTCTTAGATTAGTCTAACTTTGAGTTTTCACTTTAGATCAAAGCATTTTTAATTTATTTATTCAGAAGAAAATAAACAGTAATCGAATTAATATGTAAACATGGGATCATTCACACAGATACCAGCAGCCAACGTGACAGTGATGGGTTCCACAAGCACAGTCATCCATGGTCTCCATTCAGACATTGAAGAAGACTTGGGTTGGCTTGCATGTTGGGCCAGCAACGATGTCGGAAACCAAAGGGAGCCATGCTTGTTCAGGATCTTGCCTGCCGGTAATATTTTCATAGTTTTCAGAATTTGGTGTTTCAAAAGACTTTACGATTTTATAGAGGGATATTATCATAGCTTGTTTTGTAGAATAAAATTAAATTTAAGTTAAATTAAGTTCTAGCTTCGCTTTTTTTTAAGTCACTGTTTGATTAGATAACACGTTACTAGGAGCGAGTTTACATCAATAGTGCAAATGTGCCATAACTTGGATGGTCTATATTTTCTTCATATTATTATCTCCTTACTGACAATAGTTACTACTGCAATTTAGACTATAGTTTCACATTATTTTCATCATCTACATTACTTGCATGCCCACCATACATCACACCTCACGTCTCCAGCGCTCCCCGAAGCACCAAGCAACTGCGAGATCGAAAACGAGCTCCTCCACTGCGAACCCGGGCACGACGGAGGTCTACCTCAGCGTTTCCTTCTAGAAGCTTTGGAGGTACGGCATCGCGCTGAAACTGCGCAAGAAGACAATGAGATCTCCACGATGAACGATCAGGTGAGCGCGGCGTGGCTGTAGTGCCGTGCTAACAAGACATTTGCAACCCTTTGTGTCTTTATCCTGAAGCCTCGTTTAGATTAGGAGAGTTCCTGAACCGTTTAGAGGCAAAAATGTCCATGCAAGACTCGTAGGCGAGTAAAGCTTCTTGGCTGATCGAGATGCGAATGTCGTCCGAATTATGATATTAATAAATAGTAATATATTATATAAATATTATATATATATATATATATATGAATTATTATATTAATATTAAAAAAAATATATATAATAATAATAAAAAAATATTAATTACTATATTTATATAATTATATTATATACTATGCTTCAATTCAGAATTTCTCAGATACTTAATTCATTGTCCTTGTCATTTACTGAAATATCTACTTTAGCCATAACAATTTTTTTGGTTACAATGGAATTTGAACTTTGTCATGTAATATATTGAGTTTGTGGTTCCAAATAATGATAATAGTAATCTGATATTAATTCAAGTTTATTTTTTTATCTCGTCAAAAAATTGTATTATTTATGTCGAGGAACTCTCAGCGTGTAAACAATGCTTTATGATCATTCTGTTGTCTTAGTATTGTATGTTAATTCCTTCTTCATCAAAGTCTTCAAATTCCTTCTTGAAATCAATTTGAGATTCTCCGAAGTTAGAGTCTACAGTGTTTTTCTATGAAGCTACTAAATCTTCAGTTTTTTCAATCTCTAGTAATGGTTTCACAGGAATTACAATAACACTAGGTATCCATTCTACGAAAGACCGCTTCAGAACTATTGCATGTTGTTCTGTTCATAACCACAAAATTCGTTTATCAGTCTACGGTTTTTTTTTTTAATACAAGTAATATTCCTGGAATATTCTAGGAGTCATTCCCGCTCGTCCACACCCCGTCGTCCACACTGCGGACGACTGGGAATGTTGCGTTCTGTTCGTCTACACTGTGGACGAACAGAACGCATTATTCCCAGTCGTCCACACCCCGTCATCTCACGTCTAGTCTAAGAGGTAATAAAGAAAATATGATGATAGTATTTCCTTATATAATAAACATACTTTTAAAATATTATGTACTTAGCTTTATTACTTTAGTAAGGCAAATACTTTAAAAGTACATACCTAGTAAATCTAAAGCTTTTTTGCGTATTTTATACTAAATTTATAGCATAAGAATGTTTCACATTTTAATTTGACACATTGGGTATTGTATCAATATCAGTTTAAATGCAATTAATATGTAAAAAGTTTTAAAGTTACAATCATTTATTTAATTTAAAATTTCTTTACACTGACTCTTAAACTAGACATGAAACGAGGTGCGGACGACTGGGAATGATGCGTTCTGGGGCCTTACTCCCGAAAACGATTCGAGTTTGATTTTGTTTTCGATTCGAACTCGTTTCTGATCTGAACTCGATTTAAAACCTTACTCCCGAACCAAATCGAATCGTAAACCAAGATCGACATAGGTTCGAGTATTATCAGCGTCGTTATGCCTGTCCGGTGGATTACGTCATTGTCAAGTGTCTTATGTCTGTGGTTAGAATCTTTTATGTGGTTGAATTTATTTACTTCTCTATCACTTTCCCACGTGGCTTTTAGTCTAACCGGATGCAGCTGAATACCAGTATTTTACAAGGAGCGACTGCCTATTTGAGAGCAGTGGTGGCCCAGTGGTAACGACAGCGACTTACGAGTTGTAGGTCGTAGGTTCGAACCCTGACAGGGGCTTTACTTTGTATAAATTATTTCATCACCACTGCTCTCAAAACGGCGAAGGAAAACATCGTGAGGACACCGGTGGCATGTCCTAGAACCAAAAATTCGAAGACATGTCAAAACTATCAACCCGCGCTGGGCCCGCGTGGTGGATTACGTCCTACTCCCTCCACACAGAGGAGGCCTGTGCCCCAGTAGTGAGAACATTATAGGCTGATTATATTGACTGCCTATCTGACCTCCACAACCCAGTAACTGGGTAATACGATACCCCTTGGTAAGACTGGTTGTCAGACTTTCGGGCTTCTCGCCTTGCATTTATGGAAATGTCACTTCGTCTGGTTAATTTCTTCATGTATGGTGTTAAATCTTCTACCAACACATTAAACAACTCCTTCGAGAAACTATAACTTCTTCGAAATTCTTCCGAATCCATTTCTATAGCCCCGGGTATTATATCGATTCATATTTCTTTTCGCACGAAGATCCATACGATGTTTTCTCAAGAACATTGAAAAACAAAGTAAGGTGAGCCATAATAATAAAGATTTTGAAGAAATAAATCAGTAAAGAACACAAAAAAATCTCACTCGATCTTCATAAAGTAGCTTCTTTGCTATCGAGTAATTTGACGTTTAGTTTTGATTCAACTACTCGATACATAACTGTCAGATGGCGTGTGGAGTTCGAACTTTTCGATTCTAACGAATCTTTCGATCGAAATTAGTGTCGTTTTGAACCACCGCACGATCGTGCGCTAATGTCGGTTTCAAGAGTATGGATCGTCATTTATTTAGAATCTAATTCGATTGATTCAGTACTCGATGCTGTCGGGAGTAAGGCCCCTGTTCGTCTACACTGTGAACGAACAGAACGCATCTTTCCCAGTCGTCCGCAGTGTGGACGACGGGGTGTGGACGAACGGGAACAACCCTATTCTAGGAATATCATTCACAAGTATTTTATAAAAAAAAAAAATATATATATATATATTAATCCTATACATGGAATATTTGATGTGTTTTTGCCAGGATAATAAAATTAGGTACATACTTCCGAAAACGGAAATAAATGAAAAATCCTCTGATGCATCATATTTTACAAGTCTTTACGTGTATATTCAGTTTATTTTATTCTAATTTAAAAAATACTGTAAAACGGTTTACTTTTACTCTGGTACTATGAATTCTGTTTGAATGGTCTCAAAAATATTTAAAAACGACACCAAAAATGCCTGTTACTGTCCTCAATAGATTTATATGACGCGTTCAGTTAATTCTTGCTCCAGTTTCCGTAGTTTCATTCGATCACAGGATATTTTGTTTGAACTACCTCTGCATGCAGTATTTTATTCAAAACATTTTGTGTTCGGGTTAGGTTTCTAAAATTTGGTTGTTATTGTTGTTGTATTCTTTTAATCCATAACCATGTGTTGATCTATGTTTCCTTTGTATACTTACACTGATTTATGTTTGAGATTATATAAATTGAGAATTTAACATTGAATCGAATAAACCTTGAACGAGAATTATATATTTATTAGATTTTTTGTCAAAAATAAATGAATATTCTGTAACTGTGATTAGATTGAAGATCTTTTATGATATTTTTAATTCGACCCCTGATAACATTCAGTAAGTTTTATATCGATAAATGGTCTAAGTATTTAACATGAATAATATAAAGAAAATCTTACTTTTTATGATTTCTAATAAATATTGTGATTATTTCACTACATCGGACAAATTAAAATACTTAAATCTTTTTGCTTATCACAGGGAATCTCAGCCTTTGGATTGACTGAAGCTGTATACCGTGTGAGGAACGACAAACCTCAATTCGCTTTAGATGCTTTATCACCTGGAAAGTATACATTGCTGGTTTACGCTGAGACGCCCAGAGGAAGGTCACAAAGACCTGCAGCATTGCACAGCGTACGAATACGAACTGCTGACGACTTGGACAGACCTGGTATGTAAAAAAATCTATAGTTAGTTTCATTTTTGAAAAATTTGTGTTTCCAGGACATGCAGTGCATGCATACTACAACATACACTGTATGATGGCAACATACCTGTGATTTATAAATTAAAAAATATAGCTTGTCGATTCGATAAATTATAATTCCAGCATAGCTATTCACAACCGTTCGAAACGTTTCCGTGCCGAATCGGTGCCGGACCATCAACCAATGTTATCAAAATATTCCTCAAAAAGCTGTTCAGAAATCCAAAATCCGTCAATTTTGTCCGTTTCAATGAAGTAGACGATCGCCATTCTTCCAACAGTTATTGTCTGTCGAGTGCAAGGCAATATAATAATTGAAAATGTGTCGTTTTAGATTCGCAATCTGTTCAATGGTTGTTAATAGCTTTGCTGCAGTACCTAATTGATTGGGACCCGTACAACAAAGTAAAATGGAATCTGTTTTCTCATATTTAGCAGTCAATACTATCGGAAATTCCTTAAAACGTGCAAACGTCAAAAGCCACCATAACTTATAGATTTTTTGTGCCGCCATTGTGAGTGTTTTAAAATAACCACAAAGACATTTAAGTACTTAGTTGAACTTCTAACACCTATATCATTAATAGCTCTACGTCATTCATTTTACCCTTAATTTATAACTAATAGTGCACACCATACAGTAAAAGCCTTCGGGATACATGAGGGAAATAGCTTCGATGCCTGCAAATGTTTGGTCAGCCTACTACCGATTGATCTTCCGAGAACGCAGTTTATCTAGTTGATAACCACTAGATAAACTGCGTTCTCGGTCCGGGGAATGCTTTCAACGTTCATTTATCCTTCCACATTCCAGTTATAATTTTAACCGATTTAATACTCCATTTGAAATAAGATTAGACATTTAAATAAACCTTTTTTACAGTCCGTTCAAACGATTGTGACTTCTATTGCGTTGGTGGCATGACAATTGGCAGCTGTAATAAACAGTTGGTATTGTAACCACATTTTTTGCAATTAAGTAAAATCGGTGGAACGGACTGTAAAAAAAAATTGTTTGAATATGTAATCTTATTTCAAATGGAGTATAGGTAGGTATAACCTCAATCTATGCGTTAATCACATGCAGTTGTCTAAGATACACCATTGTTGATGCCATCGTCAAAGGTTCGTTATTTGCACTATGATTAGATATAGCTTGCGGCTAAGTAATAACAGCCGCACGGGTCGATCCATCAGGTTAAGCTACGCTTGCCAAGGTTGGTCCGTGGATGGGAGACCATCCATTACATATCGAGACCCCTCAGGTCCTCGGAAAGCATGTTATTCGTAGATCTTTGATAGTCGTTACGAGTAGTCAGAAGCCTAAAAGTCTGACAAACAGTCTTACCAAGGGGGGTATCGTGTTATCCAGTAACTGGGTTGTGGAGGTCAGATAGGCAGTTGCTCCATGTAAAATACTGGTATTTAGCTGCATCCGGTTAGACTGGAAGCCGACCCCAATATAGTTACGAAACTCAAACTCAAAGCATTTATTTCAAATAAACCAATTACAGGCACTTTTGAATTGTCAAGGAAAAGGCTAGGCAGTCCGGTATAACGTCAAACTATGCGTTAAATCACATCAGTTGTCTAAGATACACCACTGCCACCCTATTTCTTCCCGTGGGTGTCGTAAAAGGCGACTAAGGGACTTCCTACACAATGGGCAGCAGCGTTCTATATGCATTTTAACACCATACTGCGATCACCAACCCGCCTGCCCAGCGTGGTGATTATGGCAACCCCCCTCTTTGGGAGGCCTATGTCCAACAGTGGACGTCTTTCGGCTGAAATGATGATGATGAATCATGAAGGTCAAAGTTCCAACTTTTTATGTTTTTTAGGGTTCCGTACCCACAGGGAAAAACTGGAACCCTATTACTAAGGCTCCGCCGTCTGTCTGTATATCTGTCTGTCTGTCACCAGGCTGTATCTCATGAACCGTGATAGCTAGATAGTTTCACAGATGATATATTTCTGTTGCCGCTATAACAACAAATACTAATAAATAGAATAAAATAAAAAATTTAAGGGGGCTCCCATACAACAAACGTGTTTTTTTTTTTTTAAGTGAAAATATAACTAAATATTCTGTGAATATTTCAAGCCTCTACCTGTTGCCGTTATCAAAATCGAGCATAAAAACCACGTTTGTTGTATGGGAGCCCCCTTAAATATTTATTTTATTCTATTTATTAGTATTTGTTGTTATAGCGGCAACAGAAATCCCATACAACAAACGTGATTTTGTTGCCATTTTTATAGGTAATGGTACGGAACCCTTCGTGCGCAAGTCCGAATCGCACTTGGCCGGTTTTTTTACGAAAACAAGTTTAAAATGATAGGACTTAACTTTAAATACCCCCACGGCCCCTGTACCGTTTCATGCGCCCTTATGCGCAATGTGTTGATTAGGTTGTTAGCCCGTTCCGCTCCGAAATGAACGTATCATTTCGGGGCAACTATTTTCGCACATAATTACTTAGTTTGATGACAGAATACGTAGATGACGGCTTCGTGAAGGGCCTTGTCCTCTATTCTACCTGCTCCTAACTAATGGCGGGACTTGTACTTTTTCTCAAGCATAAACAACTTTTTAACCGTATTAAAATTAATGATTCCTAAATCATCTTCATTGTCACCAGGTTCTCTCCAAACGATGACACCAGTGCCACCCCCCCAGCCACAACCCTCAGATAATAGTGTTGCTCTACTGGTTGGAGCTGCACTATCTCTTGTTCTACTGACTATCCTGACTACACTGTGTGTCGCGATGATAGTCATGTGCAAGAAGAAGAGTAGACCAAGAGATCCGGAGCATAGGTGAGAGTTACATTTACTTAATAAGGCGTCTGTGATTTAACAGTTCACGCCTATTCTAGGGAAACTACTACATGTATACAGGGTCAAATTAGTTGTAGTTACGTACGTAAATCTACTGTATAACTAAATAAAATGTATACTATCAGTTCAGCCGAAAAATGATCTATCTGTACGCTATAATTTCATTCAGCCGTTTATACATGATTGCATAACATCTTCAAAAACTTTCACGTTTCATTTAGTAGGAGTCAATTGCTATTTAGGGTACCCTTATAGGATCACTCGTGTTTCTGTCTGTCTGTCCGTCTGTCACAGCCGATTTGCTCCGAATCTAATGGACCGATTAAGTCGAAATTCGGTACACATATCAATTTCTGTGACCCAAACACGCACGTGTTACGTAAATAAATGAATGAATTTTGAATATGGAGGACACTTTTGGGAGAGAAACATGAAAACTAAAAAAAAAATTTTGCAAACTGTATCGTGTGGCGTATCAAAAATGAAAAGACTTACTATGAGGGTCTCAAGTATATTCTTTTTATAATTTTAAAGTTATTTAAACAAATAGATAAAAAATTACCATTCCCCCGTTATCTCCAAAACTACTGAACCTAAAATTTTGAAAAAAATACAGAAAATAGTTCTATACTTATAGACAGGAACACCTATAAGAAGTCTTAAGATAGCATGGCAAATCTCCCAATATTATGCGTTGGAAACTTACTTACTTAACTTATAACAAAGTTACATTTGTAATTGTAATGGCCATACATTCCAACTGCAAAATTTAAGTGAACATGTTTTTCAATTACAATGTTAAGTTCGTTCTTGGGATAAATTCATCCCAACTACGGAACCCCTTCATCGTGCGTGGTCCAACACGCACGGCCGGTTTTTGTAATTTGAAATAGGGTGCTTCAAATAGCCCCAAGCCTTATACCTGCACAATACCTACTGAAATAAACCTGGTTCCTTGAAGTTTAAATTGCTGACGTCAGAAAGAGGCCAGTTGACTGCTGATCCAAAATTATATCGAGTTGGGAAACTTAAATAGCATGGGAGAAGGAAACTGATGAGGGATGCTTTAAATATTTTTAATTCCTTTTTAGCACCATATTACGAAGAAATGTAGGAGTATCCATGTATGGTGGTGGTTCCACCATCTCATCCAACGTGGTACCCACAGTGGTAGTGAGGGGTCATAGAGGATCCAGGGTCTTGGCTGCGAGGTGGTCAGGAGTGCTTGATGATGCTCCACTTGCTGTACTGGCTCTGGATACAAGGCCTCATGGTAAGCGAGGACAATATTTTCATACATTACCTTTTTTATGTAAAGTCAGGGAAATTAATTGTTAAGCGAATTGACTACCTACTTAAATTGTCAGTATATTCAAATCAACACAATTTTCATTCTTTGACAGTTGTATGGAATGGCTTTAACGCGTCAAATTGAAATAGGTTGCCAATTTTCTTAAAAAATAATTTCCATGACTGAGTCTATCAAATGAACTTGTGTTTGTGCACTATCTCATCTGATGGTAAGCGCTAGAATTAAACTTTTCACTCGACGCTTGAAGACTTTTGGCACAAAAGCATGGGAGGCTTTTACTAAGCATAGGGTGAAACAAGACTGCCAATGATGAGGATGATGATAGGTTTTGGGACACATACCTGAATCAAAATCCTGAGAACACCTGATAAGTAGAACAATTTATAACAAGTCCTTTAAATGCAAAGCTACTTAAATGTAAAATACATTGTAACCGAAACTTCATAAACACAACAACAAAATTTTAATTAAATTATTAAAATGACACGCTGAGGAGCTCGTGGCTAAGCAATAACAGCCGCACGTGTCGATCCATCAGTTAGGCTACGCTTGCCTGGGTTGGTCCCTGGATGGGTGACCACCTTTACATACCAAGACTCCTCCATGCCTCGGAAAGCACGTTAAGACGTTGATTCCGGCTGTCATTCGTGGATCTTTAACAGTCGTTACAGGTCGTCAGAAACCCGAAAGTCTGACAACTAGTATTAACAAGGGGTATCATGTTATCCTGTAAACTGGGTTGTGGAGGTCAGATAGGCCGTCGCTTCATGTAAAATACTGGTATTCAGCTGCATCCGGTTATACTGGAAGCCGTCCCCAATATAGTTGGGAAAAGGCTAGCCAGATTGATGAAAAATACACGGGGAAATGAAAAAAAAAAAAAAAAAAAGAAAGAAGAGTAATTTATTAAGAAAGTTTTTAAATTATTGTTTATAAACTTTCGAATTCTATTAAAATTTTGATTCCGTTCCCCTCGGGCCTTCACGAATAAACTTTTGCAAAATTAAAAAAAAGATAGGTACTTATTTTAGAAATAGTTACAGCTCGAGGTAATAATAAAACTGTACCTATCTTTTTTTCTAATCTTGCAACTTAGTTTATTCTTATTAGCAAAATAATAAAATAAAAATATAATATCCTAACTCAACAAACTGAAATATGGCGTCGAAAAATTCCTCCGCATCGCAGTCAACTGCTAATATACCCACGAGACTAGTGGCATTGCCACGTTGTATGGCAATACTTAGCCTCTGGCCAAGCCAGCCCTTGGGTCAAGGCAAATCTCAACCAGCCGTTAGTTTCAATAAGTATCATGAGTAGAATAAGATTTATTCATATAAAAATACTGAAACAACGACCAAAGCGTACTTATTTAGTAGTGCGTGGTAGTGAAAAATACTCGTTACCTGAAGTGAATATTACTATTTTGTATTGTTAAACATCATACCTATTTTTACCAAAAAATTGGCTATTGGCTGTACGAGTGTATTGTGCAAGCGTAATATTTTATATGAGTTTCCTACGTGTATTATGTATTTGTGTAATTTATTATTTCATCACCGCTGCTCTCAACATCATCAACGTTGAAAGAAAACATCGTGAAGCAACCGGCATGTTCTAGAACTAAAAATTCAAAGACATGTAACATCCACCAACCCGCAGTGGGGCCGCGTGGTGGATTATGGCCCCCTCCTTCTTACTGAGAGGAGGCCTGTGTCCAAGCAGTGGGAACGTTATAGACTGGTTATGATTTTATGACGAATAGTAAGAGACACCTTCTTCTTTTTTTGCAGGAGACTCAGATTCAAGTCAAAGTGAAGACGAAATACAGGAGACTGAATTTACGAGAAACGAATTAGAAATACACACTTAACAATTTATAAAATAAGTCTTTATGTTAAAAGTCATGGAAATCAGGTAAATATTGCTTGTTTAATAAAAGCGTTATTAGTATACAGAAAGCAGAAACCTGTATGACACAAACTACGTTATATTTGATATTTTAAAACTAAAAAAATACACTAAAGAAGGCTTAAAAAATCCTTAAGAAGAGAAAGAGAAAACTAAAATATAATTAATGATACCAAAATATTTATTTTGTGAAAGCAAACCGTAGTGATAACGTTGGGTTAGTAGAGTAATGACTGAGATACGAGTAGCACACATTATGATAAATTATGTGAGATTTATTATCGTGAGGAAATTTACTGCATCATGCACTTGCAAGACTCACGTATGGCGATTTTTCATGAGCTCACTGTGGTATTACGGATATATTTTACAGACAAATTATAGTGGGATTTGAGTCCATTTGGGAATACCCACTTAAAGTTGGGAAGCGGGAAAGGTTAAAGAGATTTCTAATTTGAATTATGGGTGCTGTTTAATAATTTGGAATTAATGTATTTGAATTGAAGATTCTATTTTTAAGAAAACACTTATAGCAAGACTTACATGATTCTCAACATTTTTTTCAGTACCCGTATAAAAAGCCAAGCTTCGCAGTACCGATCATTAGAAAAACCACAGAGTAATATATTTGGCAGGCACTACTTACTGTTTGGCAATGATATACTAGATGATTATGTATAGAAAGCACTACTCTATTGCAAAGTGGGTACTTACCAGAAATGTTACTGACTATGATAGCTGATCGTCAGCCACGTTATATTATAACTAAAATCGCAGTACGTGAGCTCATATAGAATATGATGCGCCATGATATATCTAGCATAATAAATCGCTCGCATTTATCACACTGAACAATGCCTTACAAACGTAATGTAATTTTTGTGTCTTATTGAATTGAATAAAAATGAGTGTCTTCTATTATACCTAAATGTAAAGTGTCGCAAAATTAATTTTAAAATTATGGTTCTAAATGATTTATGATTCTTAAGAGATTTATGGAAATTTTAAGTTCATAATTTGATATGAGTGATTCGGTTCTTGAAAAAGATTCAATTGAATTTTGTAAAATAGTTTTTTGGTGTCTTCATTTTATATAATTTAATATTTAAGTTGTATAATTTATGAATTGCATTTTCGAAGGAGAAATATTAAATGTATAAATGCGATGTATGCATGACTCAGTATTATTTTCATAGTGATAAAATATTTACTTTGATTTTGTATATAGAATAATTTTATTTGTCTATAATAGGATTGTGTAGAAATATTTGTTTTCATGCAAATTTAATTGATATTGTTATAAATAAAAAAAAATATAAAAGCTCTTTCAATTTCATCACAAACATTATCATCAAATAATACAATGATTATGTTTTTATAGAGCAATACATTATTAAAATCACGATCCTGAATTAAAAATGACAGGTACAGTTCAAGCTTATTCGTTTGTTAATTCGCAATAAAATTGGTAACAAAAAATATATTTTATACCAACGTAATTTACAGTTATTAAAAACAGACAAATTACTTATACGAAATCATCAAGCATTAACATTATTTCATTGTACGAAAGAGCGTTAGAATCTACCAATTTTTTTTTAATATAACATTTAATATTAAATTTGTGAAATAATTTAGCTGCCATATTTACATAATACGGGTATTAAGATGTAGATCTTAGTGAATTCTTCCATAAATATTATATCGTATAATTTTATGTATTTAGTTGAAATAGTTTGTCATATCTCACCGATTTTATTAGTGTTTGTTATAAGTTTGGCATGTTTTGGCATTCTGTGCATAATAAAGTGATGAAACACTATACAGATACTAATATTTTCTGTATGTATACTAATAATAAAGCTGAAGTTTTTGTTTATTTGAACGCGAAATGAAAAATTATATTTGCATTTGATAGCACAATTATTGAGGAAGACTATAGGCTATTTAACATCACACTACGACCTTTAGAAGACGACGCAAAAAGAAAAAAGTCAGAAAGAACACTACGCGCATTATGAAGTAACAGTATGGGTAGGCGACGCAGTGGGTTGGAGCCGAGGGAGTTTTATAAAAAGTGGCTGTTATTTATGTTGTGTATCTTACTACCTCCACGCGAACGAAGTCGCGGACAGAAGCTAAAGAATTATAACGTTAAAAATGATATTTCAATCGCAAATTTCAACGTAATTGGTTTTTTACCACGAATGGTTTACTACAATAAAATCATCATTCGTTTTCGTTTCACGAAGCCCTACTTTACAAAATTTGGTTATAACAAATCTCATGCAATCTCTGTTTCAAATCTCATGCAAGTTACTGATAAAACAGCACACGTAAGATATTGATTTTAATGCAAATTAACTGATCAGACTTCTGGTAACCATTGCTAATCAAATTCAATTCAGTTAGCACAGAGGCCTATGCGTACACTTACCCAACCATTCCACCATCATCATTATTCTCTTGCCCATAACCCAATCAAGTGTTTTTCTTCCATACTTCTGTATTAGTCGACATCCCTGTAGTCACCCCCTTTCTAGCCATATCATCTTTCACACAGTCCATCCATCGTTTCTTTGGTCTTCCCCTACTCTTTTAGCCATCCACATCCATACTCAAAACTTTCCTCACTTACCTAAATACCCCAAGTTAAAAAAAAACTCGACTTTCAATTTACTACTCATACCAATCTAATCCCATAACATTGGGATAGTTACAAATAACGAACAGCGGACGGTAACTACGAAATCAAAAATGTCGCGACTGTGAACCAGAGTATATATTTGCTTAACAAACAAAGTAGCTGACTGTGCGATAACTGACACTCGATTGACTGTCTGTATCAAAGTGCGAGGGAGAAAGCAGATAGGATAGCTTGTATCCAATTTGCTTTCTCTCTCGCATTTTATATGGCTATAATAGAGATCATTTAAAGTAGTCAAACGCTGCTAGAACTGCTTCTGCCTAGACTGAAAGTATTGCTGTCTTATACTATTGGATAGAATTAGAAAGAGACGAATCATATTAAGTGTCAAATTGTATTTGAGAGATCCTGTATATATTCTTTGTGTGGCTAGAACTTGCCCTTTCTCTGAACTGAGATTACTTTTGTACAGTTGTAGGGCGTTAGATTGGTTGGTTACCTACCCAATATCCGATCTTCAAGAACGGCACAATGTCACACTGTTAGAAGACACGTGGAAGTAGGATGGCATGTCGTAATTATCGGGAGCGAAAACGAGACAAGACGAAGAAAATGTGGCTAATTAGCCAAGTTTTAACGTGTCATCTGCGGAGCGTGTATCACCTATCTACCACTCATTGGTTGCAGAATATTATAGAATATAACACTCTTTATTATGTACAACATAAAAATACACGAGATACATAAAAAATACAATCTACGATCATTACCTATGACTAAACCATGAATACTAAAACGTGCCATACTTCTGCTTATATACCTAATTATTTTGTTTGGATCCATTATGTATGTAGATGTAAGATTACAGAATATAATTATAAGACCAAAGAATAGTAACAAAGATTTTTTTGTTTTTAACTGGAGACACACACCGTATTTTTTTTGATACAGACTTAAAAACGTTTCTTCAACGAGGTATTTGAAAAGATTGTCCCCCAGATTTCTAATACCTGGTTGCTGTATAAAAGCTATTGTTTTATTATTCATATAATTGATTGTTAGCTATACCTATGAAAATACACTAGATATCAGATAAGATAATAAAATGCCAAACAATTCTGATTTAGTGCTCCCAGTCTTAAAACTTTACCACAGAGCTTTAAAAAGATACATATGCCTATTAGAACAGCAGATTTTTTAGATGGGACTTCATCTTTTGTTTTACCTGTGGAGAGAGGAAGTAAAAATTACTACCATTTTAAAACACCTTTCTTTTAATAATTTAATAATATGCAGTCCATTCTCACACTAACATTTATATGCACCTATAAATATATTTTCCCAGACATAATACTAGAAAATTTTATTTGTTGGGGTCAGTCCAGTCATTTAGACTGCATCTAAGAATTAAAAAAACATCTCACACCCCTCACAGGCTGTGTTACTCTATACATGACTTTCCCGAAGTCTAAGGCAATTCTATCTTTTAAACGCTCTGTAAACCTACCGAATGATATAAAACAATATCAAATGTATACGTTTTAGTATTACATTGTACAGAAAATAAAGAAATATAAAGTTTATATTTTATCGTCTGCTTTTATTTTGAACCTGACATTGTTGGTGATATTACGAGTATATGGAATCCATGTTTAATATCGCAAAGGAGTATTCGATTTGTCTGTTTATTGCAAAATATTGTTGGAGATATTTTTCAACTTTTTATTGATGCTTGAAGGTTTAGTTTATGGGCAAGCAGTAATGATTGCTTGCCCATAAACTAAACCACCTCATGGAATGTGGTTACAACAAATTTATCAAAACCTGGAACAGAAAAGTAATTGTGCGGAGACTCAAAGTTCAGAAGGCACTTGTTTTTTTTATTTTCTAGCACTTACCTTAGTCTCTTCAGCACCTATGCTCTTTAAATCGAATCAAAGCAATTCTCCATTGTGGCCAAAATAGGTGATATATACTTCTGCCTGTTGGTCAAACGTCAAAATGCTGAAAATCGTACTGACGACGACGCTTTAAAATGAAGCAGCTTTTATTCAACTCATTTTTCTAACTCTTTTTCACAAACAAATCCCCAAACCAAAGACTAGTCTCTCATTATAATTCAAAAAGCATCTTTAGTATGACATTACAAATCGTGATGGCGATATGTTCTCAGTACAATGATATCTATGCTCATAAGCGGATTACGAGGCGACGAACTCAAGTATTATAGAAATATACGAGAAAATGGGTTCTTCGTCTTTAAAGAGAATATTATTATAAGCAATTTATGGTGAAGAGTATTTCTACTATGAAAGCATAATCGGGGTGGTTCAGAGTTTGGAGGACTTTTTAAAGACTTTATTTTCTGCAACTGGTTGTGAGTTTAAGGCCACCGCTCCAACACAGCCCACGACTAACCTACGCACGTGTACAATACATTCAATTTGTTGAAAAATATAGGCGGGATCGTCAACTAAGGAAGTTAAGAACCACGCTACCGCATTAGGATATTTTTCCTGTAATGATAGCAGTGTTTGTGATAAATAAATAAATGCGTGGCCGGTCAACAAATGAACCACGCAGCTAACGTGGCAAACCTTTCCGTGCACATTCTCAGCAGTGGACGGTTGACTTTTATCCTATCCTTTTTTTTTTTTGGTAACGGAGTGGATATCGTCAGGAATGTCCTCCGCCCTGGGGTTATATCTATCTGACTTCTACTGACTAAAACCACCCCGTGTTCCGTCGCACAGTTGCACCAGAGGCTACGGGGGCACTTAAGCACTCTTCAACGCAGCCCCCGATTAGTGCCGGCCCGCCTCTGTGGGCTACGTCTGGTCAAGCAGGGGGAGTGAGGTGGTTGATTTTTTTTATTTGTCTGTGTGCCAGGGCCACGATATCCCTTTCGGACAAACTCGCAACCCTGGCAGGCATTGGCCCTAATGGACCCCGTCAATTCGTGCGCGTCTCTTTGAGGCGCGCGTGGATCACAACGCGCCGTCGACCCGGGCTTGGTCCTTATCGGACGGCGAGCTACGCATCGCTCACCGTCCGCAGGCCCGGGTTGATTCCCCCTGCGACGTCTAAGAGGGGCACTCGTGGAACATCACGTGCCACCACTTCGGTTCTTGTATGATAGAGGGTGGCGAACGTCCCTGAGTCCACCGTCCTTGGACACATTTAGGGGTGCCGGAAGAGGGAATTACTGCCCTCTGCCGACGCCCGGTGCACCTGCTGCAGCTGGGAGTGCACTCGAAATGGCTCAACGGATTTGGATGAAATTTGGCACATAGGTAGACCATGACCTGGATTAGGACATAGATAAATAGATAATTTTTATCTCAATATTCTCACGGGATCGAGACTTAAGTGGGTGAAACCACGGGGCGCAGCTAGTTATGGTATATTTGATTAAAAAAAACACTAGTAAAAGAAAAAAAACGTCGTGAGGAACCCTGGATTAAGTTATGAAATCACCAACACGCAGCAAATGTAGTGATCAATGCTCAGACCGAGTAACACCTTGCTATTTGGCTAATATTTTTATAAGTCAGGACCTATTCCTAAGTTCGTGCTGATACGAGACAGGAAGATTGGAAGGTCTATTTTCGCAGTTTACAAGCTAATCAAGAAGGGCTTGTGGCTAAGTTACAGCTGCACGAGTCTATAGTTCAGGTACGCTACGCTTGCCACGGTTGGTCCGTGGATGGGTGACCATCTTTACATACCGTGACTCCTCCGTGAAGCACGTTAAGCCGTAGTTCCCGGTTGTTATTTGTAGATCTTTGACAGTTGTTACGGGTCGTCACAATCCCGAAAATCTGACAACCAGTCTTACCAAGGAGTATCGTGCTACCCAGTAACTGGGTTGTGGAGGTCAAATAGACAGTCGCTCCATGTAAAATACTGGTAATCAGCTGCGTCTGGTTAGACTGGAAGGCGACCCCAATATAGTTGGGAAAAGGCGAGGCAGTTGATGATTACAGGCTAATCAAGAACAGACAATTTGTCAATGAAACGAGTTTTCTTTTTCCGTATATACGTACTTAAGTACCACATAGGTATAGATAGTTGTACAAGTGCAGTTCTTGGCAACTGCCCACAGTCGTAAGATACTGATGTGGCTCGAAGATGCTCGTACTAGGTTAGTATAATGGTCGCTGAAACCGTAAACAAGTAAAATGGTTATAGTCACTGATCGTAACTTGTATCAGTATGACTTACCGTATTTTAGAAGTCGGTCCCGAACTTCGCAATAGTCTTGAATACTTAAATGCATCACAAGAACTGATAAAAAAACAAAAAAAAAAATTGGTGAATCAGATTTCTTTTTGTCAACTTTCTCATTGTCTATAAAGTATTAGTTATCTTATCTTTGAAACGTATTTTAGATAGCCAACGAAATGCAAGGGATTACCACCAGTTTCCATTAAATTTGGGGCAAAACACTAGCTTAGCGGATCATTTTAATGAAATGAAATTCCAAAAATACAAAATCTGTACGAATAATTGCACACAATCGATAAATTTAATCGATTTTTTCTATTCAAATACACTAGCTGTATGTGGAGGGCAAGCATATACACCAAAAAAAAAGTTAAGGTTCAACAACCAACTGCTTAGGACGGCCATCTTGTAAAATTATTCTTATTTTCATTGGCATGAACTTTTATTCAAGCCTAAATCATTCAAAGTTCGGATTTAAAATAAAAACTTTATTTTCTTAATGGTGATTTGTTGAATAATCGGCGTGTGACTAGATTGTAAATGTGACATGAATAAGTTAATAAAATTGTCACTTTATTTTCATTACTATTGAAGAAAGATGTGTCCATTTTTCAAGTAACGTCTGGCTGTTCGTGTCAAATATTTTTAAGAAATTCTTTAAAACTTGTTTAATTTTAACAAAAAAAAAACCTTTCGGTGAAACACTTTAAAAAAAACTTCGATTTCATATCTCTTCCCACCTGATGGCTAATTGCCATCGCCCTTATCCATCACCATATATTTTAAAGAAGGAAAAATATTTTATTAGGACGGACAGACAGATGATTACATTTGTTTTTAATCATTTTAAAATAAATAGTTTTAAAGTTATTTAAGAAAATAAATGAAAATTTATCACCCCCCCCCCCTCCGAAACTGCTGACACTAAAATTCTGAAAAAAATACAGAAAAGAGTTCTTTGTTTATAGATATAGTTCAGAAAAACCTATAAGATATCAATGGTGTTAAAATAACATGGACCTTTGCAGTTGGAATGTATGAAAGAACATGTTTTTGAACTATATTACAATGTTAAGTTTATTCTCTGGGTAAAACACATGGTACATAACATATTCATGCGTGCCTGCGTGTATGACCAGATGTATGACCGTAGGCGAAGCAAAAGGGGTATGTAAGGCGCGTAGCAGGTGGCGTTCTATACTTTCTGCCTACCCCCATGGGAAGAAGGCGTGAGTTTATGTACGTGTATGTATGTAACATATTCATTGTACGGAACCCTCACCTCGCGAGTTCAGCTCGCACTTGTCCGGTTTTTTTTAATCAGCATTGTTTGTACGAGCGCCAAAACCCTTCACCACTTCTAGTATCAAAACTAAGGTTTAATAAACCTAGACTAGCATCTATCTAGGTAAGTTTTCAATAACCTTGGTTGGTCTAGGAACCGTAAACCGGCAACAATATAGGAAAGGAACGTACCCATGTTTAAGTGTACGTACGTTTTACGAGGCACATTTAGAGTAACGGTTCGGAGCGCACTGGTATGTTATGTGGTCTAATACATTGTATTAAAGATACAAATCTATGATTCATATTGAAATAGGGAAAATATTTTGTGCAACTGTGAATTGTATAGCACGCGAGACGAAGATAGTGAAGTTATCTTGTGAAAAGCGAGCAAACTCAAACTCAACTCTAATAATTTATTTCAAATAAACCAATTACAGGCACTTTTGAATTGTCAAGGGGTCGGTCAGTCAGTGAGAAGATGATGGTGAGTTGGTGATGATGCTGAGATTTATACCTAACTTTTACATACCTAGTTATAAGTTTATTTTATGTATGTGTTTGTTTTTGTGTGTATCTCTTCAGGTATTACGACGTTCCAAAGCCATCATGATTTCAGAGCGAGAGAGCAACGAAACATTAATAAATGACCAATTGCACACTCGCTTATTCAGACTGGAATCATGATATTAATTATAATTCATAATACTGCCCAGCACTGAACTTTTACTAGAAACCGAATCTATGTCGGTGGAGGTAGTTCCTTCACAAATAAAATGGCATGTTGTCACTCAAAGATTAGGTATTTCTAGCAATTCATGCAACTGACCAAACCAATCAAATTAAGTCGATTCTGCAAAATTACTAACAACACATTTAGATCTTATAAAAATGCCAAATACCTAAGTATCTTAATTTTCTGATACATATTTATCCAGTCTCTAACTAAGATTAGAATCATTAAAACAGGCTAATTAAGTACCTACGTAGTAAAATGCTGAAAACTCATTAAGTAATATAATGTACCCTTACCCTAAAATATGTATATTATGTTAATGCCGTTCAGGTATATAAAAAGTTACCTAACTCATTTTATTAAGGAAATTCCAATCCTCATGTTCTAGAAAAATACAAGTTTGTTATTGAATAATTGCTTTTATGACATTGGCGAATTAAGGGAATATTATAAAAATCCAAGAGAACATTAAGTACTTATATACTAGTACTAATTTTGACATTGATTTTCAAGTAACGATTAATTATAATAATATTAATTCGTATTAGACTTATTGTTCGACGGCACGGTTTGCGCAGTGGTTAAGCGATTGACTGCTGCGCTGCGTGTCGCGGGTTCGATTCCCGCACGGAACAAATATTTGTATGACCTACAAGTAGTTGTCCCGGGTCTGGCTATTTGTGTATGTGAGTTTAAATGTTTGTAAACGCACCCACGATACAGGAGAAATTCCTAGAGTGGGGCAACGTTTAAAAAAAAAAAAATTGTAAATCACATATATCTTTAAATTAATTGTACTTAGAATGACATTTGAATGTAAGTACACCAATTGTTGAGGTAGAATGTATATAATTTAAATAAATATTAACACCATAATGTGTATTACTACATTCTTACTTAATAAATTGTGAATCTCATTCCTTTAACCGCCCGAAGATAAGGTCTGAAACTGTAAACTGGAAAGCCTACTAAAATTAATAACACAATTGTCCTCATTAAGCCTTTGTATTTTAAGTAAGAGACACCTTCCTATAACTGGGGAACGCACCAATAACAAGATTCCAACAAGAAAAGTAATGCAGAAAATCAACTCAACAAAAAAATCCTTTTGATAGTAGAAAAGCTTTAGAAGAAATACCCCCATGCTTAAAACAACAGGCTAGACTAGAATCTAGGTTAGTTTTCCTTAATTTCTGATTGAATCAGCATTCCTTCAAATTTATCGAACCGAGCAGTGGTAGCCCAGTGGTAACGGGCCTGACTTACGATTGTAGGTCGTTGGTTCAAACCCGGACAGGCGCTTTATTTTATGTAAATAATTTCATCACAGTTACTTTAAAAACTGTGAGGAAACCGGCATGTCTTAGAACCAAACATTCGAAGACATGTGACATCTCCCAACCCGCACTGGGCCCGCGTGGTGGTAGATTTCAGCCCACATGAAAAGAGAAGAAGAAAAAGGAAGAAAATACGTTTATTTGCGGTAAACATAAACTCAAACTCAAAGCATTTATTTCAATTAAACCATTTACAGGCACTTTTGAATTGTCAACAAGTCGGTCAGTTACAAATATGAAGCTAGTTGCCCATTCCAAATAGTAGGTTCCTATGGAGAAGAACGGGCAAGAAACTCCACAGACACTCTTTTAAAATAAAATATTTGATACAAAGTATTGGTTACATCATTCTTATTGAAAATATACATGTGAGAACGATGCAAAACGTCAGAAGTGTCCGTGATAAAAAAAAAAACAATTCAAAACTATAATGATTAAAAATAAGCCGTGGCAGCTAAGAGATGACCAGTCCCAACTGACAGCGCCCGTTCACGAACATGACGCATGGATCAGCACCATTCAGCTCAACCATTTTGAAGGGAGCTAAATGATCCAACACACACGCCACCATCAGCGAGACATTGAGTGAGCATGACATACTCTCAGCTGCCAGGACATATTCAAGTCAATGAAAGACATATTACCCGGTAAATGGTAGCTCTACGGTACATAGTACTCACACCTGTGTTATGCAATTATATAATACAAAGGTGATTGAGTTTATACAGTGAAAAGATATTCTTACAATCTTCAGCAGTTCCAACAGTATTTTCAAATGTTAATCAATTAGTTGAGGTTGTGAAGCAGGACCAGCATTGAGCTAAGCATTTCTATCAGCGATGTAATCCCCCAGCCTATAATATGCCTGCTTGCATAGTGTGCGTTTTATACAAGATTTGAATTTCATCTCATTCAGTTGAAGTATGTGGGGAGGAATTTTATTATAACATTTTAAACAGTACCCCATGAAATATGAGTCTACTTTAGCCAGTCTGAAACCGGGTTGAGCTAATAGATCCCTACTTCTAGTACTATAATTATGTCTTTCGCCTCTTTTACTAAAAAGATGTAAATTTTTTCTTACGTACATGATGTTTTCATAGATATATTGACAAGACACCGTCATGATGTTAATATTCTTAAACAGTTCCCTAAGAGAATCGCGCCTGCGGAGATTATATATGGCTCTGATGGCTCTTTTCTGCAGAATAAAAATAGACTCGATGTCTGCAGCCCGTCCCCAAAGTAAAATACCGTAAGACATGATACTATGAAAGTAACTAAAATAGACTAGCCTCGCGGTATCTACATCAGTAAATTGACGGATTTTTCTGACAGCATATGCTGCTAAACTTAGCCGTCCTGCAAGAAATGTTAAATGAGGACCCCATTGAAGCCTAGAGTCGAGCGTGATCCCCAGGAAAACAGTTTTATCGACGAATTCTAGTTTCTCTTGATTCAATACTATCTCATAATCACTACTTTTTACATTTGGTAAAGAAAATCGTATGCACTTAGTTTTTTTTTCCATTTAATACTAAATTATTGGCAGTGAACCAATTTTGGACCTGCAGTAGGGCGTTATTTACGTCGTCAAAATTTGTAGCACGTCTATCTACCTTAAAAATCAAGGAAGTATCGTCAGCCAATAACACCACTTGTGGTTGATTTTTTAATAAATGGAGAAGATCATTAATATACACTAAAAAGAGGAAAGGACCCAATACCGAGCCTTGAGGAACACCCATTTTTACTTTTAAACCGAGTGAATTGATACCATTTATTTGAACTAGCTGTTGTTTATCGTTTAAATAAGATTTTACTAAACTAAGCGCAAGTTTTCCAAGTCCGTAATGCTCAAGCTTCAAGAGTAAGGTTTCGGGATCGACGCAATCAAATGCCTTGGAAAGGTCACAAAAGATTCCTATGGCGTCTTGGGCCTCTTCCCACGCGTTAAAAATGTGTCTTAATAAGGTTACACCGGCGTCGGTCGTACAACGTCCTTTGGTGAAACCATACTGTTGATCGTGAAGGATTTTATTCGCGTTGAAATGTTTGAGCATTTGATTAAGCATTACTTTTTTAAACACCTTGCTGAAAACCGGCAAAACGGATACGGGTCTATAATTATTTGTGTCTTTACTGTCTCCGGATTTGAAAAGTGGTATTACCTTACTGTATTTCATTAAATCCGGGAAGACTCCTTGATCCACACACAAATTAAATATTAAGGCTAAGTAAGGCGCTATAGTCTCAATTATTGAGGTACAGACTTTAATGGACATTCCCCAAAGATCTTCGGACAATTTGATCTTGATTTGCTTAAAAGCTTTTAATACTATTATGGGGTTAATATGCTTAAAGTTAAATTCAATCGGGCAGGCTGCAACGTTCTGGGCATGCCACAATTGTGGCGATAAGTCCCCTCTTTGAGGAGTGGCTGGAGAGGCGCCACGGCGTCCTCACCTTCCGCCTGACGCAGGTCCTCACTGGACATGGATGTTTCGGGAGGTTCCTGTTTAGGATTAAGCGGGAGGAAACGCCCGGGTGTCACCACTGTGTAGATCGCCCGGAGGACACGGTGGAGGTCTGCCCAGCTTGGGCGGAGCACCGCCGTGTCCGCACGGAGGCGATCGGCGGCGGCGATCTCTCGCGTCCGGGCCTGGTTCAGGCCATGGTTCGGAGCGAGAGTGCATGGGAGGCCGTCACCTCCTTCTGCGAAGCAGTTATGCTAGCGAAGGAGGAGGCGGAACGCGTGAGGGTGAGACAAGGTTCGCGCCCTCGCGCCCCTAGTCGCCGCAGGAGACGCCCCGGGCGTCGGGAGTCGCAAGCCGATTTCCGGCCACCGTAGGCGCGGGCCTGCGGACGGTGAGCGATGGGTAGCTCGCCGTCCGATAAGGACCAGGCCCGGGTCGACGGCGCGTTGTGTTCCATGCGCGCCTTAAAGAGATGTCAGCACAAACTGACGGGGTCCGTTAGGACCAATGCCTGCCGGGGTTGCGAGTTTGTCCGAAAGGGATATCGTGGCCCTGGCACACAGGCAACGAAAGGAACACGGGTGGGTTTTAGTCAGTAAAAGTCTGACACGCCCTCCCGCTCCGCCCAGAGCGGGAGAAGTTATTTGATGATTTCCCACCCAAAAAAAAAAAAAAAAGGCTGCAACGTTCGCCCTTATAGAGTCAAAAGCGAGTAAGGGCGAGGAATTTAAGGTTTCAGTAGTTTTAAGTGGGATACTGGCTATCGCAAATGAGTCCACATGACGTATCCAGTGCGTAATCAGAATCATGCTTTTTTTTCCTATTCGTTTCATTATTGATAATTTTCCAAACCGTCTTTATTTTATTGTCTATATTATTTGCGTATAACGCAAAGAAATAAAAACACAAACACGAAAGAACAAGTTGAGGGAAAATATGCGTCACATTCACGCAAAACGGCCATCGCTTAACATAATGCTGCGACCCTATGCGAGATAGAGCCTCAGCGCTGATTTTCAGCGACAGCCGCCGTTGACGTCATGACGACAACCGTTGCAGCATATAAACATAAACAAAATAAGAAATAAAATAAATACAATACTTTGTTATATGTGTTTATATAAATTAATATTTAGAATGGCAACATTCAGTAACGTCGGCAACGACTCAAGGGCCGCGCGCCACCGCCACGATATGATATGAGAGGAGGCCTGTGCCCTAGCAGTGCGAAAAAAAAAAAAAATATTGTACTCTAATGGAAAGAACTTAATTGCAACGAATGGTTGGGTTTTGTCATCTAATGGGAAGCCCTTGCACTATAGAGATAAAAAAAATACTCTAGATTTATACTAATACTTGTAGAGTATTAGTAAGTGAGTAAGTAAATCATTATTTGCGTAAAACATGGTATACATTGGTGTTAATATCATTAGAGTAGATCAAAATGTTTCGCAAAGATAAAACATAGCATGCAAAAATTTCTGTTTTGACAATATGAGCAAGGAATCTTTCAACCACAAAGTCTTTTAAACTGTAAAAATTACATTCATTAAGCCACTTGTGTAATTCAATCTTTAATTTCCTCGAGTTAAATACCTTAAAGCGGCTAGGCATTTTGTTATAAATGCGTACGCACATTGCTAGGCAGTTTTTGTTATATTTGGCAAGTCTTGGCAGATCACTTAATACCAGTTTATAAGGATCTCGTCTGTTTCTAGGATTAATATCGTTTGCTGACTTAAATAAATGATGCCTGTTACTTGGATGCCACCGAGGAGCTTATAAATAAACTTGAGCGTTTGCAAAAAATCTGTATTCGTTTTGTTTTCAACCTTAAAAAGTATGACCACGTTTCTAACTTTCGCAAGATACTCAAGTGGCTCCCTATTCAAATTCGCAGGAACTCGCGGATTTTGTGTCTGCTATTTAACCTCAAAACACCATCCTATCTGCGGGAACGTTTTTCCTACGCCCGTCCTTCTGATGCGCCTTGCAGGTCGCATCTTAGAAACCTTAAGTCCCCTCCCCACTCCACCGACTTCTACTCCTACTCCTTCACTGTGCACGCGGTTCAGTTGTGGAATTCACTTCCACCTGATATAAGGGACTGCCAAACTGTTTCAGTATTTAAAAGAATAGTGAAAGAACACTATCTTTCCACTTCGTCATAGTTGCGTATGTATTTATTATTTTAATTGAATTATAATTATTAATATTCTAGTGATATTTATTTTAGAAGTATGTATGTTTGTGTGTATGTATGTATGTATATTAGTATATTCTCATATTATTTGTTTAATTTTATTAAGTAAATTGTTTTTGATTTTATGTATTCTATTTTCTCTTCTACTGTTACACACGGTGTCTACATCTCTGTATCTACTTTCCTATCGCAGGTATGCTGGAAGAGATTTCTTTAGAAATAAGCATCACCTTTATACGTATTTTTCTGTTCCTTTCTTCTTGTATGGTTATATGTGTGTACACACAGCAAATTAGATCGGTTTGCAGGGCACACCAACATAGATGTTAGTGTGCGTAAAATCTACGCCTATTTATTAGTGTTTCCTTCACAATATATGTGAAGCAAAGAATATGAAGCATTAATTTAAAACCGTAATTAACTGGTTCCGTGGCATAGGTGTATAAGCAGTCGGGTAGCAAACCATATGTCTTAGGATCGAATCTCACCGCGCTGGTGTTAACTTTTTGCATTATTAAAAACATATTTTTCATTTTGTTGAATTTTTATTTTTGTAATTTACCTGATTATTAGAACATTATTCGAGAAAAAATATAGGGGAGTAAGTTAGGAGCATAAAATTACTCAAACTGCCAGACTATGATAAAAACTAACTGAGAAAAAAAAGAAAAATGAACAATAACCCACATAGTCTTCACATTTACAATACTTAAAACAATATAATACTTAACAAAGTAAATATTCATGTCATTGTATATATAAAATTAATCAATGTCCATGTGTATATAAAATACGGATATAATCTTGGTCAGATCATTTGAGAACCATGTAGATTGGTGTCTGACATGGTCTTTTGACGAAAGAACCACACAGATTTGAGTGGACCTGTCCAGTCAGTGCACGCATTTGTCAGTTATCGTGCAGCTCAACTCAAAACTTAAGGAGCTCAGTGATTCGACGAACAATACCAAAGAAAGGGCATTTGGTTAGGCCGCATAAAGTACTCAAACTGCCATACCTGCATTAATTTTTTTTTTGATTGCGAATAAAAATAAAAAAACAATTCACATAGTCCTCACATTCATAATAATTAAAATAATATAATACTTTACAAAGTAAATATTCATGTCATAGTATAGGTATTTAAAAATTTCAATGAAAAGAAAAATATAAATAGTTGGCAAAAAAAAATCAAATCAAGATTCACTGTAAATTGGAGCAGCTCAATCCCAAGCCTTTTTGTCCTCAATAAAGTCTTTAACAGTATAAAATGCTTTCTGGCACAGTTTCCGCTTTATAAAACATTTGAATTTGTTAAGGCTTAATTCTTGAATATGGCTAGGAAGTTTATTATAAAAACGTATACACTGGCATCTAAACGAGCCACCTATTTTTTTAAGCCTGGTTTTAGGAACAACAAATTTGTGCTTGTTCCTAGTATTTACATTATGGATATCACTGTATTTTTTAAACAGATTAATATTTTTATGTGCATACAATAGATTTTCATAAATATACTGAGAAGCTACAGCCAGTATATTAATCTCTTTAAATTTGTCTCTGAGGGAGTGTCTGGGACTTAATTTATAAATTGAACGAATCGCTCTTTTTTGTAAAACAAAAATTGTCTGAATGTGGGCGGCATTTCCCCACAACAGAATATCGTACGATATTACACTATGAAAATAACTAAAGTATACTAAGCGGGCTGTCTCTAAATCAGTTAAATCACGATTGATTTTTTCTAACGGCGTATGCTGCAGAGCTAAGCTTATGTAACTTTTCCCGCTCTGGGCGGAGCGGGAGGGCGTGTCAGACTTTTACTGACTAAAACCCACCCGTGTTCCTTCCGTTGCCTGTGTGCCAGGGCCACGATATCTCTTTCGGACAAACTCGCAATCCTGGCAGGCATTGGTCCTGACGGATCCCGTCAGTTTGTGCTGACATCTCTTTGAGGCGCGCGTGGAACACAACGCGCCGTCGACCCGGGCCTGGTCCTTATCGGACGGCGAGCTACCCATCGCTCACCGTCCGCAGGCCCGCGCCTACGGTGGCCGGAAATCGGCTTGCGACTCCCGACGCCCGGGGCGTCTCCTGCGGCGACTAAGGGCACGAGGGCGCGAACCTTGTCTCACCCTCACGCGTTCCGCCTCCTCCTTCGCTAGCATAACTGCTTCGCAGAAGGAGGTGACGGCCTTCCATGCACTCTCGCTCCGAACCATGGCCTGAACCAGGGCCGGACGCGAGAGATCGCCGCCGCCGATCGCCTCCGTGAGGACACGGCGGTGCTCCGCCCAAGCTGGGCAGACCTCCACCGTATGCTCCACCGTGTCCTCCGGGCGATCCACACAGTGGTGACACCCGGGCGTTTCCTCCCGCTTAATCCTAAACAGGAACCACCCGAAACATCCATGTCCGGTGAGGACCTGCGTCAGGCGGAAGGTGAGGACGCCGTGGCGCTTCTCCAGCCACTCCTCAAAGAGGGGACTTATCGCCACAATTGTGGCGTGCCCAGCGCTGGGTTGCGATAATCGCACTCTCCATGTCGCCATGAGATCCCTCCGGAGCTCCGTCCGCTGTGCCGCGATTTCTTGCGGCAGCGGAGTTATGCCCCGGAGTTTCGCCTCTTCGCGCCACACCCAAATGTGCGCGAGGACTTTCGCCTCCAGATCCCATGGCGGCAGTCCGGCAAGGAGGCTTGCCGCCTCAAGGGAGACCGTGCGGTATTCCCGTACCATCCTGATGGCCATGACCCTTTGGGACGCGTTCAACCACTGCGCTGGTCGCAGCCTCAGAGAACGCGCCCACACCGGTGCCCCGTAAAGGGCCATGGACCGCACGATCACCGTGTAGAGCCTCCGGCAGGAGGCGTTTGGACCCCCCAGATTGGGCAGGAGCCGCTTCAAGGCAGCCCCGGCCCGCTCCAGTCTGGGAGCCAAACGTCGGAAGTGCCCGACGAAGTTCCACCGGCTGTCGAGGACGAGTACCAGGTACTTCATCGTTGACTCGACGCCGATGTGAACCCCTCCCGCCGTTATCTGGGAACCCGACAGTGGCGCGTTCCGAGGACCATAAAAGCACATGGCCTCGGACTTGTTCAATGCCACCTCGAGTCCCAATTGCCGGATCCTATCGACTATTGTCGCAACCCCACGTGCCGCCAGTTCGGCCGCCGCCTGATGCGAACTCCCTTGTGCCAGGACTAGCGTGTCGTCAGCGTAGCAGACTACGCTGACGCCACTAGGGAGGTCGGCGCGCAGCACCCAGTCGTACCCGATGTCCCACAGATGCGGCCCCAGGACCGATCCCGGTGGGACACCGCACGACATCTCTCGCCGGTTCCACTCTCCATGGTGACCGGGGTAGATGACGGCCCTGTCCGTCAAATAGGCCTCGACCACACGACAGAGGCAGGTCGGCATCCGGTGATACCGAAGTGCCTCCCTAATGCAACTCCACGGCAAGGTTTGAAGGCATTGGCGATGTCAAGAGACACCGCCTAGACGACCCCACCCCGAGCAACAGCATCCCCCGTCGTGAGGGCTCGAACGCGCATGATGGCATCCACCGTAGAGCGCCCCTTACGGAAACCAAACTGGCTCTCCGCCAAATCTGGCCCCACCCGCACCAGGCGCCCGACAAGGCGGTCTGCAATTACTCTTTCAAAGAGCTTGCCCACCTCATCGAGCAACACGATGGGCCGGTAAGCGGACGGAGAGTCCGCCGGGCGCCCTGGCTTCTTTACGATGACCAGTTTCCCTTAGTCGAGGCCCAAGAGCCTCCAAGGCCAGAACCCAGGCTTTTCCAGGCAAGCCGTCGGGGCCTGGGGCGGTATTTTTGGTGAATGCCTATGTACCGCCACTCTCAGATCTACCTCGGTCACCTCTGGAGCATCGTCGTCGTCGGTGTGGTCCGCATCTGGCACCGCAGGAGGCGGAGCCATGGGCGGGGGAGTATGTTCCCCTCGCGAAGGGAACAGAGCGCTCACCACGTCCTCCACGAGCTGGGGCCGGAGACTCTGCGTCAGCGGGGGAGCCCATGGGTGGAGTTTATCTCTCACCCATTTGGCAGTCTTCGCTGCTCTGTACCCCTCGTATAGCTCCGCCAGTATGGCTTTCGTATCCTGAGGGCGGACACGGAGCCTGCGGTGCCTGGAGTACCGGTGGCGCGCAGCAACGCACGCCTCGCGTATTGCGGTCAGCTCACGCGACCACCAGTACACCTGGCACCGGGCACGTCCGGGCTGGACCCGGGGCATTGCCACGTCACATATTTCGGACATGGCCTCCCGGAACCACTTCGCCTCGTCATTGATGTCGGCAGGCCTGTCCGGTGATCGCGCGGCTTCCAGGAGGAGCTCCCGGTCTAGCTGCTTCAGCGCCCACCGCGGACCACTCGGGGTCTGTCGGACCGGCGGGCCCGAGGTCTGGGCGGAGACGTCAAACCGGATGTACCGGTGATCGGAATAGGTCTCCACCCCCTCCATGACGCGCCAGTCGATGACACGCGGTGACAGAGCAGGACTGGCGAACGAGATGTCCACCACTGATTCACCCCGCATCCGCACACACGTGCGGACAGAACCCCGGTTTAGGACGACCAGGTCTGTCTCCAGAGCCCAGTCCTCCACCCTCCTGCCCCGTGTGTCCGTATACCGAGAACCCCAAGCCACGTTCTTGGCATTGAAGTCCCCGAGGACGATCACTGGGAGGGGATGGTACCCGCCGACGATGATTCTCAACTCCCCAAGGGAGTTGTGGAACTCGGCGAGAGTTCGGTTCGGGGAGAAGTATACTCCCACCACGACAATCTCTCCGAACCGTGCTGCCACGCAACCCTCTTGACGGCCTCAAGGGACGGGGTACCGGCGGCGGCCGACGAAATAATGGTCACTGAGCCGCTCAGGTCCTCCACCCAGTCGTCCCTGGACAAAGTACGGTTCAGCGATCACGGCGATGTTAATCGACCACTGCGCCATGCTCTGGAGCAAGAGATCCTGAGCGGCGGCGCAGTGGGAAATGTTCACCTGGAGGAGGCGTAATGGGGCCATTTATTGGCACTCCATTTCAGCCCCCTCCTGGGCCCCCTGTGAAGATCCTGCCATGGTGTTAGCGGCGGTAGCGACGACGGTGGTGGCGGCTGCGGCGGTGACGGCGGTGGCGGAGGGCTTGCCTCTGCCCCTGGGTTTGGGGGGGGGAGCGCAGGCCTTGCCCCCAGCCCAGTGATCGGCTGGCTTGCCAGCCGCCGCACATGCAAAACAGTGCGGCGTGGCATTGCAAGAGCCAGCCTTGTGACCGGGCTGACCACAGCGGAAACAGTGATCGCTGCGGTCCACCTCCGAGGTGCAACATGCTCCCACGTGGTTACCCACCCGGCAGCCGCCCCGGGGATCTCCAGCATCCGGGCCCCCGTCGCAGTGACCTTCATTCGGAAGCCATCGGCGACGCCGATCTCCTCCAGGTTCACTGCCGCCCACGCCTTAGCGAGCACCTCACGGTAGCTCACGCCCTTCTCCGCTTCCGGCTGTAGTGTAATTACTACAGCTGCGGACTTCGGGGCGCGGAGCCTAGCCGCGGCGCTGCGCTTCTTGCACCGTTGCTGCCTCTCCTTATTGGCCGCCCTTTTGGCCTTACCCGCCCTCCTGTTCTCTCCAGCTACCTGCCATTCGGTATCCACCGGAGAAGAATTGGAAGGCGGGGGTAAGGGTGGGGGCGGCCTTCCCGCCGCTAGGGCTGGGGGCCTCGCCCTTTGCACAGCCGCCTGCGCAGCTGTCCCGCCCTTCTTGGCCTTGGGTGGCACCAATTTCGCCGCCGCGGGTTTGGCCGTGGGATTTGCCGCGGGATTTGCCGCGGGCTTGGCCGTGGGCCGGGCCGTGGCAGCCACGGTGGCGGCAAAGGCTGGCTTGCTCGCCGCTAGTGGAGGGCGCAGGACAATGCCCTCCAGAACGGAAAACCGATTATGGAAGGCAGCCAGCTCCTGCCGCACCAGGGTTAGCACCCGTTCTTCCACAGGCACTGGCTGGTCCTGACCTTGCTGCGCCCCCACCTGTGGCACTTCCTGCGGGCCAGCTCCTCGAAGCCGGGCCAGGTCCGCTCGGAGCTCCTTGTTCTCCTTTCGGAGAAGCTCCATAGCGGCCGTCAAGCGGCCCACCTCCGCCCGCATTTCGGACATTGCGTCCGCCGGAGTTCCGACTTGAATGGCCCTCGCTACCGCTATGATGGTGGCCGTGGCAGCGGGTATGACCTTGTCTTTAGAGGACTGAATCCTCTTCAAGGCCACAGCCCTGATTGCGGCTGCAACGACCTCCTCGAAGCTACTGGCCGCTCCCTTCGCCTTGGAGTTGCCAGCGGCGTCCGGCTCACCGCCCGAGGACTCAGAAAGGGTCGCGTTGCGGCTGGCCTCTCCAAGTTGTTCCTTCTCGGCTGGGCTGGCTCTGTTCAACTCGCTGTCCTCCTGAGTGGTGAGCCCTCTACCCACCCCCCGGTCCCGAACCCCGCCCCGCCTGCTAATTTTTTTGCGGGCGTTGCTCAACCCGCCATCAGAGGACGACCCCTGGCCGTCCCCTGGTTTGGAGCGCTTCTTCTTCAAGAACTTCGCGTTCTTCGCAGCCCCCACCTCCACGGGCTCCGGGCTCTTAAAAGAGCCCTTCGCCCCAGATGCGGCGTCGGACTCCGACCCCGCATCACTCCTCTCATCCTCTCCTGTCGTCTTTTGGGTTTTGTTTGTTTTTTTTATAAGTTTCCATATTGAATCCCACGAGTGTGGAGGATATAAAACGTCATTCCTAGGTTTACACCCTTTTTTTTTTTTTTTTTTGTTGCCGAGGTGGAAAATCCTCATGGATGTCCTCCGCCCTGGGGTGGGCGGAGGGGTCTGTCAGACTCTTACTGACTAAAAACCACCCCGGTGTTCCCTTCCCACACTTGCACCGGGGATCTTGGGAGCTAGTATTAGTTCCGTGATCCCCGGCTAGTGCCGGCCTGCCTCTGCGGGCCACCTCAAGTCTGCAGGGGGGTGAGGTGTTAGACCCCCCGTCTCAAAGGGGCGCGCGTGGAACACTACGCGCCGCCACCTCGGGTCCAGTGTGATAGGGGACGGCGGACGTCCCCGAGTCCGCCGTCCCTGGACCCATTTAGGTGGGCCGGAAGAGGGCATTGTCTGCGCTCTGCCGACGTCCAGTGCGTCTGCTGCGGGCCGGGTGAGTGGACGAGATGTCCCGCTCCCTTTCCGCAGCCTCCTTTTGCGACACGACTGATTCGCAGAAGGATATAGGTTTACCCCCTGTGCCTAGGTAAGTCGGGTTACATTTGTCTCCCAACCAGAGGTTCGACTGGTCCCTGGCTGGGGGTGCGCTAACGACTGATGCGCCACCTGCAACTACGAAGTTACAGATGGCACTACTCCTCAGCCATTCATACCCTCGCTACGCACCAAAACTTGGTATTAGAGGATTTTTTATAGAGGTTATCGTCCTCGCGATCCGGGCGACTAAGCCAAGATCCTCGTCCCGTTCCGAGTCACAAAACATGACCGTGATATCTTTTCGGATTACGATTTTGACGGGTGCAGTCAGGAGAATCAGTTCTCCCGCTGCCAGCTCGTTGGCAGGGTAAGTGCACAACGAGCACCGCCCCTGCTTCTTCACACATGGAGAAGCGTCCTCCTTCGGCCTTTGGGCCCTTCCTCCACGGACCATTCAGGTCCTAACCTGCACCCACTCAACCATCGCTCTGTAAGCAGAGAGAGAGTAGGCCACCGTTCACCCAGGCGGAGCATTACGCTCTCCCCCTCGCAGAAATTCGCCATAAACAATACCCTCTCCGAAAAACTCCACAACCTTTTTCGAAGAGAGTATTGTCCATGCCCAGGGTGCACCGGCCCGACGACTGCTCTTCCCCTCAAACGTATTCATAAGGGACCAGCAGGTATCAGGCATACGGGGAGGTTTTCTGCACGCACCCCATCCAAAGTTATGCCTAAGAACACTGTAGAATCTTCGGGTTTCAACTCTTCACCCTTTATGAGCACACTAGTTTTTACTTGTCTAACATGAGGTATTGTAAACTTAATACATTTAGTTTTTTTCTCGTTAAGAAGTAGGTTATTAACATTAAACCAGTTAACTACTTTTTCGAGGGCACTATTTACATTGTCAGTAACCAACTGCTGACGTTTGAGTTTAAATAAAAGTGAAGTGTCGTCTGCAAACAACACTTTAACATGTTTATCCTTTGCAAGTAATGCAAGTCATTTATATAATTATGAAACAAAAATGGGCCAAGAATTGAGCCCTGTGGTACCCCCATTCTTACTACCGGGATTCCGGGAGATCTTTTTCCGTTAACATCAACTCTTTGAATCGTATCACTTAAATATGAAGTAAGAAGATCCAGAGAGGCATTTCGGATTCCGTAGTGGTGCAGTTTCTTGATTAATGTTTCATGAAGAACGCAATCGAATGCCTTGGACAAATTGCGAAAGATGCCCAAAGCATCGCATTTATCCTCCCATGCATTATACACATGTCCTAAAAGTTCAACACCTCAGGCATCAGTAGTCGAACGACCCTTTGTAAAACCGAACTGTTTGTTATGCAATAACTTATGTTTCGTAGCAGCGATTCAACATAGGCGAAGTCAGTTGAATTGAGAATGGCAGTTTTTATCACACTAATATTATAAAAGCGAAAGTTTGTGTGTGTGTGTGTGTGTATGTTTGTTACTTCTTCACGCTCTAACGGCTGGACCAATTTTGATACAATTTTGTATAGAGGTAGCTGATACCCTGGATTAAGACATACGTGCATCGCCTTCACATATAATCATATAATTAATGTACTCAAACAAAATATTGTAAAACATTTTTAAAAGAGTAACGGTGGAGTTTCTTGCCCATTCTTCTCCATACGAAACTGCCTTTTGGAAAGGGCAACTAGAATCAATTCTATTTTTTTGTAAAGTGCCTCTTATGTGCCTATTTGAAATAAATGGTTTGTCTTTGACTTTTAGGCTACTTTTTATCCCGATATTCCCACGGGATCGAGACTTAAGCGGGTGAAACCGCGGGGCGCAGCTAGTGTTAGTTATATTTTTAACTTGCTTCAGTGCGTATACAAATTTATTAATTCTAGTGCTTATATTATCTACATGTTCTTTCCCGTTAATATCTTTATCTATTATTACGCCTAAAACCGTTGTATGGATTACCTCTTCGATTTTATTTAAACTAAGTTTGATATTGTTTTTATTGTTTTTTGATTGATTAAATTGAATGTAAGCCAATTTATCTAAATTTATTTTTTAAATTATTCATGTCAAGCCATAGTATAAATCTAGACCATTTTTTAGTCTATCTATATAAATAAAAAGACAAGTCCTCACTGACTGATTGACTGACTCATCAACGCCCAGCCTAAACGCCTGGATCTAGAAAGCTGAAATTTTGTACAGAGGTTCTCTTTATAATGTTGACAAGGAATAAGAAAGGATTTATGGGAATTCCACCCCTAAAGAGCTAAAATAGGGGATGGAAGTTTATATGAAAGTCCGTCAGTTTTGAAGTTAGAATCTTCAAATTTTGAGTTTACGCTTTTTTTTTTTTTTGGGTGGGAAATTATCAAATAACTTCTCCCGCTATGGGCGGAGCGGGAGGGCGTGTCAGACTTTTACTGACTAAAACCCACCCGTGTTCCTTCCGTTGCCTGTGTGCCAGGGCCACGATATCCCTTTCGGACAAACTCGCAACCCTGGCAGGCATTGGTCCTAACGGACCCCGTCAGTTTGTGCTGACATCTCTTTGAGGTGTGCGTGGAACACAACGCGCCGTCGACCCGGGCCTGGTCCTTATCGGACGGCGAGCTACCCATCGCTCACCGTCCGCAGGCCCACGCCTACGGTGGCCGGAAAACGGCTTGCGACTCCCGACGCCCGGGGCGTCTCCTGCAGCGACTAAGGGCGCGAGGGCGCGAACCTTGTCTCACCCTCACGCGTTCCGCCTCCTCCTTCGCTAGCATAACTGCTTCGCAGAAGGAGGTGACGGCCTCCCATGCACTCTCGCTCCGAACCATGGCCTGAACCAGGGCCGGACGCGAGAGATCGCCGCCGCCGATCGCCTCCGTGAGGACACGGTGGTGCTCCGCCCAAGCTGGGCAGACCTCCACCGTATGCTCCACGATGTCCTCCGGGCGATCCACACAGTGGTGACACCTGGGCGTTTCCTCCCGCTTTATCCTGAACAGGAACCTCCCGAAACAACCGTGTCCGATGAGGACCTGCGTCAGGCGGAAGGTGAGGACGCCGTGGCGCCTCTCTAGCCACTCCTCAAAGAGGGGACTTATCGCCACAATTGTGGCGTGCCCAGCGCTGGGTTGCGACAATCGCACTCTCCATGTCGCCATGATTTGTGTTGAGGCTGACGATTGAAAATTAATATATAAGTGTTTCAGTGTTTTTTATAATTCCACCCCCGAAGGGTTAAAAAGAGGTATGAAACTGTGTATGGAAAGTCCTTCATTTTAGAATGTAAAAATCATTAAATTTATTATCTAGGCTTATGGTCGGAAGCTAACGCAACAGGGTTTTTAGAATTTCTACCCTTAAGAGGTGAAAATGGGGATGAAATTTTGTTTTTAATCAAGTTCTTTATTTTTTAAGTAATTTTTTAAATTAAAATCACTAATAGTTTAGTGATTTTAACTTAAAAAATTACGGCTCATGGTATGTTTTTTTTTTTTTAATTCAACCCACAAGGAGGTGAAAAGGGGAATAAAGTTTTGTATTGAAGTTGTTCATTCGTAAAATTTTGTATTCAAGTAAAAATAATAAAGTTGATAAACTTGAAACTTGGCACGAATACTTACCTAAGTAAATAATAAAGTTTTCCATTTTTAGTTTTTTCAAAGTTCCCCCGAAAGGGGATTGGGGGATGTCAAAGTTTGTATAGAAGAATTTTAACTCGCAGTCCGAACTCGAAACTCAGTATTTACACTTAAAACCAAAAATATAGAATAACGTGTATCAGGGTCCGTCTAACAGGGGTAGTCAAATAGGAAACTATGACTGACTGGTAACACACAGCTCAAACCACTGAACCTAATCCACACTAACCTAATCCAGGTTGAAATTTGGCACATAGATACTTATTATGACGTAGGCATCCGCTCAAAAGGGGTTTTTGAAAATTCTACCTTTAAGGGGGTGAAAAGGGGGATTTTGTTTGTATGAAAAATCTTATTCCTTGAGTTAATAAACCTGAAACTTGGCACGAATACTTACCGAAGTAAATTATAAAGTTGTCCTTTTTGTTTTTTAATCTACGCCCTAAAGGGGGATTAGGGGATGTTAAAGTTTGTATAGAAGAATTTTAACGCACGGTCCGATTAACTCGAAACTCAGTATTTATACTTAAAACCAAAATTAAAGAATAAAATGTATCAGCTTTTTTTTAATCTTTCCCTAACGGGATGAAAAGAGGTTGTCAATTTTACAAGGGAGGACTTTACTGCGTGGCTTGATTAACTTGAAAATTGGTAATAATACTTAGCAACAAAAATTAAGAATAACATGTATCAGAGTTTTTCGAAAATTGACCCCTGATGGGGTGAAAAGGGGTAGTCAATTTGACAAGGGAGGACTTTACTGCGTGGCTTGATTAACTCTAAATTATGACGTAGGCATCTGCTAAGAAGGGGTTTTTTGGAATTTGATCTTTAAAGGGGTGAAAAGGGGGAATTCGTTTGTATGAAAAATCTTATTCCTTGAGTTAATAAACCTGAAACTTGGCACGAATACTAACCTAAATAAATTATTAAGTTAGTAATTTTTTGTTTTTTTAAATGGGGATTGGGGGATGTTAAAATTTGTATAGAAGAGTTTTAACGCGCGGTCCGATTTACTCGAAACTCGGTATTTTATATAATTATACCTAATGCTCGCAGAATAAAAAGCCTTACATGTTTTTGGGTTTATTCAAATGTAACCCTTACGGGGCAAAAGGGGGATTTTAAGTTTTAGGGAAGGACTTTACTGTGCATCTTGATAAACTCCAAAGTAATTGAATAACACATGATTGAATATTTTCAAAAATAAACTCCTTTTGGGGTGAAAAGGGGGACAAAGTTTATATCAAATTTATGTTTCCTTTGATCAATAAACTTGAAAATTGACCCGTATATTTTCTTAATAAATAAAACGACCGTAAATATACATTTTAGAAAACCACCTTTTAAAGGGGGTGTTGAATTTTGTGGGGGAAAATAATTGTATGGAAACATATATCGCGCGGTTCGATTAACTTGAAACTCGGTATTTATATTTAAGATCGGCATTTAAGGAAAAGGTGTATCAGGGTTGTCAAAAAATCTACCCCTGACGGGGTGGAAAGGGGTAGTCAATTTTAAAAGGGATGATTTTATGTTTCGGATTGGCGCAAAAATGGCTGAACGGATTTAGATGAAATAAGGTAACATGGTTTAAAGTTTATAATCTGTAACATTTTTCCGACATCCACGCGGGCTAAGCCACGGGCAAAAGCTAGTGGTAAATATTTTGGCATTTTAGAAAATGGTCCTTCGGTAATTTATTGCCGTTGTGGTTTTAAAACATAAACTGGGGGCAACAATATAAGCAGCGAATAAGTAGGAGCCGTAAAACTGAGCAATTGTTCGTTTAGATACCGATCGTTATTTTGTTTAATGAAGCTTTGTTGCAGTTACTGTAGAGTAAATATACTCTATTGTAGAGAGAGTAGACAGATAAGGTTCGGAATCAAGGAAAAGGCAATTCGAAGATCGTTCCTAGTTTAATACACAGAAAGCACATTGTTCTGTTAAGAGATTTGATTTGTGTTACAATTTTCACAATAGCTTCATTTCAATTGACGACTATAGTTGTGACTCAAATGACAGACATGGTTCAAATACTATGGAATCACTGAGAGTCATCAACTTTGTCAGTATTCAGAATACATTGCTTTTGTTGAATTCTAGTAATAGTTAGTTACGTACCGATAAGGACCGTCAGCCATCAGTCGGCCTGTTCACCAACCTATATCATACAAATATATCACACAACAAGACAAACAGTAGCAACAAGAAAAACACACGTAAAAGACATAAAGACACACAAAAACTAATTTCATTACTATGTCTTTTGGCAGCACTGCCTACAAAAAACAATAATCCTCCTTTTATGTGTTCACAAAACTCCCCGAAACGGCAGTTAGTGCCGTATTTCTTAAACTTAAGAATCCCGCGCAAGTCTAGATCGTCGTAAGCCTTCACCCGTCACAGAATAGGCTCTGTTGTTAACATACAAAGTAACTATTCCCCCAGCAAAGATGAGACCAGCTTACGGCTGAATAAACAATATTAATATAAGCATACATAAGCTTTGCCATTCTTAGCTCATAAAAAAGGGATATTTCCCTACTAAACCATTCCATAAACACGAAGTCTCAGCTTGATATTTTGCTGTCAACACCACCCTTATTCTTCACCCCATTAAGTTCCGTTTCCTTTGTTTCGGTTGTAACGTCTAAGAATGTTTTTAGATACTACGTAACGTCTCTTAATTCTGCCATAAACGTATAATGTACTTTAGTTTATTGCAATCTAAAGTTAATAAGAGTGGGGGGTGGTGCCTTTTTGGGGATTCTATAATGTACCTTTTTTAATCCCTGTGTAACAATGGCGGTAATCCTCAGAAGATGACGGTGCTTAAGGAAGGTATCGAATTAAGAATTTCCTAGTCTAATACGGGTTTGAAACTGTCTTCACGATTTTTCATCTAAGGGAATAAAGTTACAGTAAAATGTCGGACCGTCGCGCGTTTCAAGATTATGAACAAAATATAAGCCCCACTATATAAAATAACTATTTCGATCAGTTATTTGATAAAAAACGGGAAAACATTTACCTATACTATACAAAACATTCGTTACGTTCTAAAAAGCCGATTACAGATCCCAAAAATGAAAAAAAAAACTACGGTATTGGATATTCCTATTTGTCTTTAGCCTTTGCCACAGAAAATCCTACATACAAAAATTGAAACAGAACTTTACAATAAACGAGTTTCGGTCTAAATTCTTTAAAACGTACAACGGAGTATCGTAAATAGGAGTATAACGTACAGAGGGGAAACGTACAGAGGAGTTTAAATAAAAACATGGGTTTGAGAGCCTCCGCGGTTGCAGAAGTTTGGACGGAAGCCAAATTTCATCTTATAAGCTCGTTTCGCTTGATTACTTCGTTGCTGAACCAAAAGAGATATCATTTTAATGTCCTAATAGATGTTTTACTTTGTAAGTGTAATGTGCAAGTTTTTGATGCAGTAATATTGATGAGGGAAACTTTTTGGAAGTTATTCTTCGTATTAGAATTTGGTAGCCTATTTGGTTTAAAATGAATTCCTTATTACCTAAGGCAGTCGAGCTGACTATAAATTCTGTGTTATCGGACGCCAGAGTAATTACTTAGCTTGTGGGTATATCCAAATAGATTTTAGCCAATCTTCTCTCGCGTCTGCAAAATGTATAACGGGTGTGACAATACGTTTAACGAAGCCGAGAGTCACTTATACTTCCCGTCATTATTTTGTACTGGAACATACCTGGGAACCTTATGGTCACGGAGATATTGAAGATGAAAGTTCCGGCTTATTTTTACGAAAACAAGTTTTGCATGTTATAACTTATCTTTATATACTCCCACGATCCCTGTACTGTTGCCTGCATCTATAAGATAAATGTTTTGCGTGCGTTACATTACGCACACTGCAAACAGCGCATTTTTTTTTTTTTTCACACCAATGTTAAAAGTCCTTTCGTAGCAATTATTTTTGCGCAAAGTAGTTTGATGCTCAAAATGTGTAGATGACAGCTTCGTGATGGGTTGTTATACCTTGTACATACAGGAGTTGCTAAAACAATCGGAAAACATACGTTTAAAGTAGTTGTACATAAATATCGTTACACGTGGAATTTCTTTTAATAATTAATTTTGTTTCAGGCGACAGTAGATTACGAACCTATAAACCCTAAAAAATGTTAATTTGATACCTACTTGTTTGGTACACATATGAATTTCTGTGACCCAAATACGGATGGAATATATTAATTTTGAATGAGCTTCAGTTTTGGGGGCAAAATAAAAAATTAAAAAAACTAGTTTTGCATACTGTACCGTGTTACATGTCATAACAAATGAAAGAGCTTGCTGTGAGGGTCACAAACATATATATTTTTTTTATAATTTTAAAGTTATTTAAGAAAATAGATGAAAATTTTCCATTCAATCTCCAAAACTAGAGCCTAATGTTGTCTTAATTCATAAAATAGTTCTTTACTTACAGATTACAAGAAAACCTTTAAGAAGTCTAGGGTATTAAAATAACATGGTAAATCTGTCAATATTCTCAGTACCTTTGTACTTTTTACTGTGTGTACATAAATAATAAAATAAATAAATATTGTGCGTACAAACTTACGTTTGCGGTTGGAATGTATGGGAGAACATGTTTTTTCAACTACAATGTTTAGTTTATTCTTGGGATACATTCATCCCAACTACGGAACCCTTTATTGTGTGTGGTCCGACACACACGAGGCCGGTTTTTTACGTTAGTGTAATTAAAATGTCTTGAAGTAATTATTCAGTACCTAGTTAATTAAAAACTTTTCCTATTCATAATATATTAAAACACACGTGGCTAGATAATGACAGCCGCACGGGTCCATCGTGGATGGACCTCGTCTCTTCGTGCCTCAGAAAGAATGTTAAGCCATTGGTCCCTGCTGCTGTCATATGTAGATCTTTGACAGTCGTTACGCGTAGTCAGAAGCCCGAAAGTCTGACAACCAGTCTTATCAAGGGATATCGTATTACCCAGTAACTGGGTTGTGGAGGTCAGATAGGCAGTCGCTCTATGTAAAATCCGGATATTCAGCTGCATCCGGTTAGATTGGAAGCCGTCCCCAACATAGAGGGGAAAAGGCTAGGCTGGGGTTGGGGCAATAATTAATAAATTGTATAGGTACATTTCCAGACATACAAGTCTATTGTCTGAACTTTTTAACTACCAGTGGCAGCCGTAAAAGCGCCACAATAATTCCTTTCTTCATGTTTTCCACAAACATTATTTTATTACAACGCTTTTCTCTGACTACCTAGGCTACTCCATGTTCTATAATAGAAGCTAGACCACAAAAAGAATAACTAAAATTGCAAACGAAAAGGCCATGTTTAGTAGAGAAAAGGAAACGTTTCTATTCAAACCTTTGCAGAATAATTTGTATGGTATTACCGGAAGTCTTAGGCGTGATTCACATTTGGCGGTTGACCCGCTGCGTTTGATAAGTGCTACTTAAAAACAATTCATGTGTTTTTTTCATGAAAAAAAAAAACATGTACTTAGTAGACGTTAATAAAACATCAGGAACATGATGATGATGATGATTGTATTATTTTCTTTTCATAGTATAATCGGATGTAGGAAGTGGACGTGTAGCTCTTGATGGGCATAGAACCGTGGATAAGCAAATTTACTTTAGGTACTAATTTTAATGTCGTTAATTATTTAGATAAATATTAATAATCATTTTGAGGGGCTTATGGCTAAGTAATAACAGCCGTAAGGGTCGATCGATCAGGTTAAGATACAATTTCCACGGTTGGTCCGTGGATGGGTGACCATCTTTACATACCAAAACCCCCTGTGCCTCGGAAAGCAAGTTAAGCCGTTGGTCCTGGGTGTAATTTGTAGGTCTTTGACAGTTGTTAGGTACGGGTATTCAGAAGCTCGACAGTGTAACAACCAGTCTTACTAAGGGGTATCGTGTTACACAGTACCTGGGTTGTGCAGGACCGGTTGAAGCCGACCTCAACATAAGTAGTTGGGAAATGGCTAAGCAGATGATGATGATTAATAAATAATTTAATTCAGGCAACAAACACCCATAACATAAATACCTTATAGACTAACAAACAAATTATAAAAACCACAAAAACATATTATCAAACTACACTTGGGACCATGGTTTTGTTCGTGCTTCCCTGTAACGTCTGTACGCAACCGGGCCAAAAATCTGAGCTAAGTAAGACAGCCTTCTGCCCTCCTGATTTTAACTCGATCGCCTCAGTCAGTTATCGACTTTCGCGATAAAATAAATAATTATTTTCACCATAACAACAGAGCGGTTTTTCAACAGCTGTTGTCGGCCAGGTGTGCATAGAGCCTATCGCGTTTATTTGTTATACATGTTGGAACTAGTGATGCAGGAAAATGTTTGCTTACAAAGGAATAAAATGTTAGATAATTGATTCTGTGTCAACTACACAGAATCAATTATCTAACATTTTATTTGTGAAGAACATGGTTACGATACTTCACAGGTCTTATTATTTTTATATTTGAGATTTACATACACAAGAATAGAAATCTTACTTAAAGAAACTCGAAGCATCGATTTTTTTATTGGCAATCATAATTTTGGTATTGCAAGCTCGTTTAGAGATGACGTAGGAGCTAAATGAAACAGTAGAGATAAAATGCATCAACGCACACGTCCCATAAAACGTAGGTCATACATAAAAATCTTACCGATTGAGGACTTACAAAAAGTATGCCATGTGAGCGCGAGCGTGATAAATACTTATCAGGAAAAAGGCAACCAAATAAATCACTTATTTATATTACCCAGTGAGCATGTTTGGTTTTAGGAATTAGTGAAGGATTAAGAAGTAGCTCTTCTATAATTTTCACGCTTCTAAAAAAATACAAGAAATAGTTTACTCGTACATTATTCGCGCTAAGAGATTTTAGAGTGAATTTTATTAATATTTCACTAAGTTTACAAAACACATTCTGCAAATTGTGTCAAACGAAGAGACAGAACGAAACATAATAAATGAATGCTGAAATCTAACCGTTTCGTGTAAACTCAGCGTTCTTAACATCTATAAGTATCGAGTTACGATCTAAGTAACTACAGATTGCTCTATTTCAACTGAAGCAGACTGATGAACATGAACCACATGGATTAGTATTTAGGAGCTGCTAGATGTGGCATAAACTCCTAGGATCGATAAACTTCTAGACAGGACCACCTCGTTAGTCGTCACCTGCTGACCCTCATGAGTTCCATGTCAGTCATGGGTACCATTTTTGGAGGTGCTATTGGGTTTATCATTGAGAATATCTCAATCGTAGCAGTAAAACAACTTAATTTAGATTGCTTTAGACACGCAAAGAAGAAGAAAATGATAGGTTACCCTCTACGTATTCTTTCGGAGAATTCAGGCGTGATATTATGTGATTATATATTATTATCTATCAGAAGCACGTTTATTAAAAAATATACGCACAAGCAATCAACTTTATTTATTATTTTTAACAAACAAAACTTAATAAAGAAAACACTAGCAGACAAATAGAATTAACGAGCAATTAGCTAATCACTTGGCATCGAGAAAACTCAGTACTGAGGCGGAGAGACGTCCGTCGCCATCAGCTGTCGCTCCAAAAGAGAGCGTGTGCTCCTCGAGTCCTGGCCGTCTGCAGTTGCCGCGAACTATCCCCACTCTTGATGCAGCTGTCTTGGCCACGCCCATCGTTCCCTCCAACTTATTTATTCTTATAACAATATTATTATTTATCAAAATGAAAAAAAGGGATATCGTAGGACTCATCAAACTGCTGTTAAAGTTAAATCAATATCTTTCCACAACGCTTACGCGTTAAACTGTAATAAAACTACATCCAAAATTAAATTAATGAAATGGGACACTTAGTACTAATAAACAGTTTTGACTTCTACATAAATGTATGATTCCATACCACATCCAGAAACATTCAAATCAAAGCTCCACAGGCAGTACAAGCTTCGACCGCGGTTTCCCAACGCCTGACGTTTTGCTCAGCCGAATTGTGGAGAGTAGCGAATTTACTAGAAAACGGACTTCAACCAGTCTGATTGCGTCTTTGTCGGCCCTTCCCAGTATACTTGAATATTTAAAAAGCTAGTAAATAAGTAATTTTCAATTATAACTAAAGGTTTGAAAAATAATTCAAGAAGGAAGTTTGGTTTGAAGCTTTGTGATTTGAAATGTCATGAGAAATTGGTTGAGATTGATCTAGAGCCACTTATTTGCTGGAAATTTGTCGATAATATTTTGTACAAAATATAGTTTACTTAACTAATAGTAATATTTCATAGGGAATGTCCCTAAATTGTCGAAGTGTAGGTATTTGGGGATATTTACTTATTCAAAGAAATGAACATTGCTTGCCATACTTGCTCAGTGGCTGAAGGCGACTTCAGACCATTAATTTTCCGGTCCGACAGGCCCCGAGTGGTCCGCGGTGGGCGCTGAAGCAGCTGGACCGGGAGCTCCTCCTGGAAGCCTCGATCGTGCAGGCCTAGGCGTCATCATCGGACAAGCCTGCCGACATCAACGACGAGGCGGAGTGGTTCCGGGAGGCCATGTCCAAAATTTGTGACGTGGCAATGCCCCGGGTCCAGCCTGGACGTGCCCGGCGCCAGGTGTGCTGGTGATCGCGCGAGCTGACCGCGTTACGAGAGGCGTGCTTTGCTGCGCGGCGCCGGTATTCCAGGCACCGCAGGGTCCGTACCCGCCCTCCAGATACGGAAGCCATTCAGGTGGAGCTGTACGAGGGGTACAGAGAGGCCAAGAACGCCCTCCAGCGGAGATTCAGCGGGCCAGAGGACTGGCCCGCGAGAAGTCGCTGGAGACTCTCAACGGAGACCCGTGGGGACGCCCCTACAAAGGGGTGCGGGATAAACTCCGCCCATGGGCTCCCCCACTGACGCAGAGTCTCCGGCCCCAGCTCGTGGAGGACGTGGTGAGCGCTCTGTTCCCTTCGCGAGGGGAACATACTCCCCCGCCCATGGCTCCGCCTCCTGCGGTGCCCGATGCGGACCACACCGCCGACGACGACGACGACGACGACGATTCTTCGGAGGTGACCGAGATAGACCAGAGAGTGGCGGTACGTAGGCTGAATGCCAAGAATACCGCCCCAGGACCCGACGGCTTGCCTGGAAAAGCCTGGGTCCTGGCCTTGGAGGCTCTCGAGCCTCGACTAAGAGGGCTCCTAAGCGTATACTTGGAGAGGGGCCAGTTCCCACTTCGTTGGAAGGGGAAACTGGTCCTCATTAAGAAGCCGGGGCGCCCAGTGGACACTCCGTCCGCTTACCAGCCCATCGTGCTGCTCGACGAGGTGGGCAAGCTCTTAGAAAGAGTTATTGCAGACCGCCTTGTCGGGCGGCTGGTACGGGTGGGGCCGGATTTGGCGGAGAGCCAGTTTGGTTTCCGCAAGGGGCGCTCTACGGTGGACGCCATCATGCGCGTTCGAGCCCTCACGACGGGGGATGCTGTGGCCTGGGGTGGGGTCGTCTTGGCGGTGTCTCTTGATATCGCCAATGCCTTCAATACCCTGCCCTGGAGTTGCATCAGGGAGGCACTTCGACATCACCTACCTCTGTCGCGTAGTCGAGGCATATCTGACGGACAGGGCCGTCATCTACCCCGGTCACCAAGGAGAGTGAAACCGGCGAGAGATGTCTTGCGGTGTCCCACAGGGATCGGTCCTGGGGCCGCATCTGTGGGACATCGGGTACGACTGGGTGCTGCGCGCCGACTTCCCTAGTGGCGTCAGCGTAGTCTGCTACGCTGACGACACGCTAGTCCTGGCACAAGGGAGTTCGCATCAGGCGGCGGCTGAACTGGCGGCACGTGGGGTTGCGACAATCGTCGATAGGATCCGGCAATTGGGACTCGAGGTGGCATTGCACAAGTCCGAGGCCATGTGCTTTTATGGTCCTCGGAACGCGCAACTGTCGGGTTCCCAGATAACGGGAGGGTTTCACATCGTCGAGTCGACGATGAAGTACCTGGGACTCGTCCTCGACAGCCGGTGGAACTTGGTCGAGCACTTCCGACGTTTGGCTCCCAGACTGGAGCGGGCCGGGGCTGCTTTGAAGCGGCTCCTGCCCAATCTGGGGGGTCAAAACGCCTCCTGCCGGAGGCTCTACGCGAGGATCGTGCGGTCCATGACCCTTTACGGGGCACTGCCCGGAGGACACGGTGGAGCATACAGTGGAGGTCTGCCCTGCTTGGGCGGAGCACCGCCGTGACCTCACGGCAGCGATCGGCGGCGGCGATCTCTCGCGTTCGGCCCTGGTTCAGGCCATGGTTCGGAGCGAGAGTGCATGGGAGGTCGTCACCTCCTTCTGCGAAACAGCAATGCTTGCGAAGGAGGAGGCGGAACGCGTGAGGGTAAGGCAAAATCAACGCCCTCGCGCCCCTAGTCGCCGCAGGAGACGCCTCGGGCGTCGGGAATCGCAGGCCGATTCCCAGCCACCGTAGGCGCGGGCTTGCGGACGGTGAGTGATGGGTAGCTCGCCGTCCGATATGGACCAAGCCTGGGTCGACGGCGCGTTGTGTTCCACGCGCGCCTCAAAGGGACGTCAGCACCAATTGACGGGGTCCGAAAGGGCCAATGCCTGCCAGGGTTACGAGCCTGTCCGAAAGGGATATCGTGGCCCTGGCACACAGGCATCTGAAGGAACACGGCTGGGTTTAAGTCAGTAAAAGTCTAACATTTCCTCCCGCTCCACCCAGGACGGAAGAAGTTATTTTCTTTTACTGTAACGCCAGTGTAAAATCAAAAAAATATTCTTGAATTTAATAATAAACAAATCTTTTGAGTGTGCCTACTAAAACAACTATTTTAGCCTTAAATTCTCCACAATAGCCAAATTCAAGGGAGAAAGACTCATTCTACCGTAAACCAACAAACGTTCTTCAAAATAATATTTCAATTTTGAAAACAGAAAATATAGAAAAAAAAAATAAGAAACGTAGCAAATAAAAACATTCATTACGAAACATGTCGACCAAACAAACGAGACGAATCCCAATTTTCTTGGGGACGAAGTCGGGTCCAAAATAAATAAATAGTAGTCCAATCACGCTTAATGTAAACAAGGGTGCAGTTGTAGATGGAACTTCTGTGAACCGAAAAATTATGAGGACGGGTGGCATCAACATTCTGGTAAACGAGAACCTGGGATCGTTTTTCTATTACGTATATTCGTAGTTAGATTTGTTTATATAGCAACCTAGAATAAAATGCGTAAGAATAAGAATGTATTTTAACTGTCTAGCGAAGAAAATAAGGTTATAGTTGACCTATGGAGGGGCTTGTGGCTAAGTAATTACTGCCGCACGGGCCAATCGATCAGGTTAAGCTACACCTGCCGTGGTTGGTCAGTGGACGGGTGACCATCTTTACATGCCAAGAGCCCTTAGTGCCTCGGAAACCACATTAACCCGTTGGTTCCGGCTGTCATTCGTGAATCTTCGATAGTCGTTACGGGGCGTCAGAAGCCCGAAAGTCTGACAACCAGTCTTACCAACGGGTATCGTATTACCCAGTAACTGGGTTGTGGACGTCAGATAGGTAGTCGCTCCATGTAAAATACTGGTTTTATTCAGCTGCATCCGTTTAGACTGGAAGCCGACCCCAACAAATGAAAAGACTAGGCAGATGATAACCTATGGAGGTTTAATTCCAAGTACCTAGTATTCTGCGTGCAGTAGAAAAGAATACTGTTCTTTTTTTTTTCAGTTTTCGGTTTTATCGCTAATGAGTCGATTTAAGTTGTAGATAACATGAGGGAGGCTAATAATAGCGAATAGTTATTGCCCGCATTAATTGATTAAATAAAACTAGTGCTCGCCCACTGGTCGAAATTAGACCCCCTCCACTTACATTTTATATAGTACTTACTAATAGAGAATATGCATGTATTTTTTTTCACTAAATCAATAATACACAGTAATATAAACCTAAGAAAACTATTGAAAGTTAAATTGAACTACTGATTGATGCTCAAAAAAATTATGAGCAATTTTCTACTACAGTTCAAACGTCCGTTTCTGTCGCGGTCATAATGTGACGTTATTGTTCACGAAACTGCTTTGTTTAAATCTAATTTTTAGCCCCAAATCTTATATATTAAATTATTGTTTAAGCTTTATTCAAGTAGAAATCGCACTTACATATTTACCTTATTGAGATTTCAAGCATTTAGCAAAGAATAGATTTTATTCAAATGTTTTGTTTCGTCACTTCCGGCATTTTCGAAGAGCGTTTGAATTTGCGTTCCGTTCCACCAAAAAAACGCAACATACATTAATTAATTGTAAAATAAGTAATGCATTAAAAAATGTAAAAAATATTGGAATTTGTTTCTTGACTCCTACACAATGTATATTAAAATAATGGATACCTTTTGAATTATGTGCATATTCCCTATTCCATGCTCAAGCTGTCACATCTGTCACCTATCTATCTTCAAGTCATGACGCCCTGGCACTATGTGTGTGCGTGTGTGTCAAACGCATGGTTGTGTGTGTAATGTTTTTTATTGATTTAAGTTATTTCTTATGCATATTAACTAAAAACATTAGCTTTCTGCACTCCTTCTCCATATAAACTTTAATGTGCCAAATATATTCTTACTCCTCCGTCCGCGTAATTTTTGTAAAAAGAGATACAAAGTTTTCGTTTCACGAATTAATATAAGATAATTATGAGTAATCTGAGGTATTACAGAAGATTCAAAGATGATTCTTAAAGATAATAAAACTAGCCTAAAACATCTGATTTTTTATCGAAAGTAGTAACTTTCTCCGAAACTGGATAAAACCATCATCATGGCAAAACTTTGAGCAAGATTTATTTATACACAAACAAGTACACAAGCTGATAATTGGCGAGCCTGATTAATTTAGGAGTGTATCCTTTTAGTCTAAATCCAAAAGTTTGTCGAAACTAGGTCGTAACTCACATTTGGTCTCGGTTTCAGCTAAAATAAACGTTTGCACTGAACTACAGAGCGAAACAAACGATTAGTTTTATGGGCTGAAAATAAAATGGACGAGTAGTTTTTTATAGTTTTTCAAATAAAAAATATCGATGATGTATAAGTTTTAGCCTGGGCCAATATGAAGTTTATCTTTTTAAATTAACTATAGACACAACACAGCTCTATCTCTGTTTAAAATGTTTTATTTGCTGTAATTTTCCAGGGTGATAATATCTTTTCCGAGGTAGCATCTAAGCTAAATACTTACCATATTCTACCAATTTTAATTAAGTGGTTGTACCCATTTATGGCCTTGCCTCGCAAATCATCATTTTGGTTCTGTCATCTTTAACCGATTGATAGAATTATAACATCATCATCTGCCTAGCCTTTTCCCAACTATGTTGGGGTCGGCTTCCAGTCTAACCAGATGCAGCTGAATACCAGTATTTTACATAGGAGTGACTGCCTATCTGACCTCCACAACCCAGTTACTGGGTAATACGATACCCCTTGGTAAGACTGGTTGTTAGGCTTTCGGGTTTCTGTAACGACTGGCAACTACAAATAACAGCCGGGACCAGCGGCTCAACGTGCTTTCTGAGGTACGGAGGGGTCTTGGTATGTAACAATGTTCACCCATCCACGGACCAACCGTGCCCCTGTTACTACTCAGTCCCAGCCCTTTGACAGAAGTGTAACGATGTTATATATTCGTGTAACGCAAAATGCATTTAGTGATTTATGATGCAACCGTGCCTAATAGTGTATTAAAGTAATGTTTACGCATTTATTATCACTAGGTTACACACGTTTCATTTATTTATTCAATAAACAATTTACATTGTGTTGAATATACCTATATACACGCAATTTACATACAAATACGAAAAAACATAATACAATAACAAATACTATGAATTATTCATTAACATTCCAAGTGAAATTCAAATAAAGTGCAAACAGTTGTAAATTTAATGTCAAAAGATTCTAAAATTATATAAACTTTTGTACTTATCATAGGCATCTTGCTTTGTAAAGGACTCATCTAGGAGTTGGTGTAATCATTTTATCTAGATTGCAAAAACCGGAAAATCCTTCGACATCATTGGTCTGATTGTCCTACCATAACACAAGAATACAAAAAGTCTACTTGTATTATAAACGGCAACATTGTACGACCATTTTCCTCAATATATCAGCTTAAAAATCGTATTTCAGGTAGAAAATATTTTAAAATTCTGATTAGCTGAAACCAGTTTAAAGTTATGTGCATTTAACTGAGAGCCCCAAGTCTGTCGATACCTAAAGAGCTTCCGGAGCATCCTGTACAGTCAGTCAAGCTATCATCCCTATTTAATCTTTTACCTACGGCATGGAATTTTCATGTACTTTTAGCTCAGGCAAACATAATCTAAGAGACAATTTACGAGTTAATGAGCCTTCTGCAACTTCCTTCATCAGTGCATCTAGCCTGCTCCCTTGGGCACCGGCAGTTCAAACAAGCTGCAACCCAGGTAGGTATTAGCATTGCTTTGAGGACCCAGCCAACTTTGTGGAGCCCGCCAACTTTGCCCTTTACAAAACTATATCAGCCAAGCATATCGCAAAGGTAATGAAGTTCCAAACGGTGTATTTATAAGTTAGCTGCTTCAAAGCGATTTTAATAATTAATTTGTTTGTTGGCTGGCGATAATGTATGTGTCGGTCACAATGCTGGAGGTTTCGAAATGTTAAATTTGTAACTTCTCATTTCTGTACTGAAATACAAGGTTTCTATAGGTACGCGTGAATAAGGATATTTATTAAAAATTAAAATCTTTTAGGTAAACCTCTGCTTAACCCTTCGGGGAATACAGGTGTGATGTTATTTTTATATTATATTATAAGTACCTACTTTACTGATTAAGTACCATTTACGAGGTTAATTTTATAACGTCATTTTTATCAATGATTTTTCAATTACTATTATTACGAATAATGTTATTCAAAAAATTTGTATTGGATAAAGTGGTAAATGATAAATGATTTATTTCTGTAAGTAGGTTTGTACAGGCACTTTTACACGTCAATCATATTTTAAAACCGGCCAAGTGCAAGTCGGACTCGCGCACGAAGGGTTCCGTACCATTATCTATAAAAATGGCAAAAAAAAACACGTTTGTTGTATGAGAGCCCCTCTTAAATATAAGTTTTATTTTAATTTGATTATTTATTATTAAAGTGAATATAAACCTAAATATTCTGTGAATATTTCAAGCGTCTACCTGTTGCCGTTATCAATATCGAGCAAAAACGAGCAAAAAAATCACGTTTGTTGTATGTGAGCCCCCTTAAATATTTATTTTATTCTGTTTTTAGTATGTTTTGTTATAGCAGCAACAGAAATACATCATCTGTGAAAATTTCAACTGTCTAACTATCACGGTTCATGAGATACAGCCTGGTGACAGACGGACAGACAGACAGACAGACGGTGGAGCCTTAGTAATAGGGTTCCCGTTTTACCCTTTGGGTACGGAACCCTAAATACTAGATGAGGTCAGCGTTTCTTATCTGACTACTCTGAGAAGAAAGGCCGAAACAAACTCAGAGGTCACAGTCTCTTTTATACTCGTAGTCCAGACATAATCTTGGTCAGATAATCATATTCTGCCAACTACGTTGGGATCAGCTTCCAGTCTAACCAGATGCAGCTGAATACCAGTATTTTATATGGAGCAAACTGCCTATCTGACCACCACAACCCAATTACACCCATTGGTAAGACTGATTGTCAGAAGCCTGAAAATCTGACAACCAGTTAATTTTTTATGACGACACGGTTGGCGCAGTGGTTAAGCGATTGACTGCTGTGCTGCGTGTCTCGGATTCGATTCCCGCAGGGAACAAATATTTGTATGACCTACAAGTAGTTGTTCCGGGTCTGGCTGTTTGTGTATGTGCGTTAAATGTTTGTAAACGCACCCACAATACAGGAGAAACTCCTAGTGTGGGGAAACGTTTAAAAAAAAAAAAAACAAAGATCTATGCATGACAGCCGGGACCAACGGCTTAACGTATTTTCCGAGGCACGGAGGGGTCTTAGTATGTAAAGATGGTCACCCATCCATGTACCGACCGCGGCAAACGTATCTTAACCTGATTGATCAACCCGTGCGGCTGTTATTACTTAGCCACGACCCCACCATCTTCCAATCTTAATGGTAAGATATAAAGATGCAACCTTCTGAATACGGATGAAAGTGTTACCAATTCCCTTTTGTAAGTGATTGCCCAAGAATTTAACCTGAATAGGGTTTTTTTGTCACTTTGATCCGACACTGTTGGATAACAGACCATAGATTATCATTATTTTCGTGTGAAATAGTGAATTCCACAAAACTTCTTAGCTCTAACTAAGAAATTCAACCCCTTCCTTAAAACAATCCCACCCCCACCCCACCCCCTAAAAGATCAACAATACCGATATTTCCACACTATTTACAAGAAGTACACACGGTAATCATCGATCACAAACGTTAAGACGTTGTCGGCCAGCCGTAGGGCTCCATAGAGCGTGTCCCATAAATAATACTATGACGCGACGTACCGTGAACCGACTGAAATATAGACGCAATAAAGACCGCTATGTGAACAGCAACATACTATGTTGCAAGTGGGTGGGAACTATCAGCCTTTTTGCCAAGTTACTATTGGAATTGTAAAAAACTTCGCAAAAGTTGGGAATTTCGTGTAATGCAAATAACACTCAGAGAGGACCAGGACAGTATAGGAGCAGCCGCTTAATGAAGCTCTGAAAACGCGTAGGTATTAGTTTTAAGCTTTTCGTCTGCGTCTTCCGGGTATATGAGTGAAATAGTTTTGATGCCTGGAAATGTTTGGTCAGCCTACTACCGATTGATCTTCTGAGAACGCAGTTTATCTAGTGGTTATCTATGTTCGATACAGTTAACGGTAGCTAAATGGGGAAAGCTTTTAACGTTAATTTATCGTTCCACATTCCAGTTTTTTGAACTGATTAGGTAGGTATGTGGTGCCGGACGTAAAGATTAGCACCATCCTATTTCTTCCCGTGGGTGTCGTAAAAGGCGACTAAGGGACTTACTAGAGAATGGGCAGCAGCGTTCGCTATGCATTTTAACACCATACTGCGATCGCCAACCCGCCTGCCAAGCGTGGCGATTATGACAAACCTTTCCCCCTTTTGAGGGAGGCCTATGTCCAGCAGTGGACGTTTTTCGGCTGAAATGAGTTAGGTATGACATCAATCTATACGTTTATCACATCAGTTGTCTAAGATACACCAGTGTTGATGCCATATAAGGTTCGTGTGGTAGATTATTTGCACTAAGATTAGATCTAGCTTGCGGCTAAGTGATAACAGTCGCACGAGTCAATCCATCAGGTTAAGCTACGCTTGCCAGGGTTGGTCCGTGGATGTGTGACTATTTTTACATACCGAGACTCCTCCGTGCCTCGGAAAGCACGTTAAACCGTTGGTCCCGGCCGCCATTCGTGGATTTTTGACAGTCGTACGGGTCGCCAGAAGCCCGAAAGTCTGACAACCAGTCTTACCAACGGGTATCGTATTACCCAGTAACTGTGTTGTGGAGGTCAGATAGACAGTCGCTTCATATAATTCAGCTGCATCCGGTTAGACAGGAAGCTGACCCCTACATAGTTGGGAAATGGCTAGGCAGATTGACTTCCAATTACATATTTACATAATGTATCGTTTCTGACAAATAGTGGGCTACCTAAACCTCCAGTAGCGCCCAATAGCCCCAATAGCTCCAATTAGTGTGTGTTTTTGTCAATTTTTATTTTATTTTTGTAAAGTGTGTCTTGTTCGTGCAGAGTAAACAATTTTTCTTTTTTTCTTTATTTCAGTATATTATAGTCACATTTCTATAGGTGTGTCAAAGAGAACGTTTAACTGTTTTGTCTTTCTGACCCCCAATTAACACACTGCTGTTACAAATTTATTTACCAAACGTTTATTATATTCCCCATGACTCCAGCGAGGTAATTGCGTAACACACCGTAGCAATAGCTTTCATTTTGAGACTTCAACAACATTCATTGTTTTATTTACGTTGTTGAGCAGACAAATTTTTCGAACATAAGAAGCAATGGTTTAGTAATATCCTTCAAAATCATTCAGATTGTGATTGAAAGTAAGTCACATATTCAGGATGCTGTGAATGCTCACAAAATTCAACTCATAAACCGCAACTTTACGATCCAAATATGATGAGTCTGTAAAATTAAAAGACGGGAAGACTCCACGCTCATCGTTCAAAATATTATCTTCACTTGCAATCCTTAACAAAGGAAAAGGAGGAAGATAAACTAGGTAGACTTAAAACTGTCCCAGCCATCAACTATTTATGGTCCGTCGTAAAAGTTTAACTAAAGGAAAGGCCGTGCTTAATAACAATCGGTTGCAGGCTGAAACTGGCAACTGTCGATACAATAGGCTTTCAATCCAATTTGTAGCAGTTGCTGTGTTTACAGCGAGTGGCGATCGTGAACTTGTGTTGTTAGACAAATGAGAATTCTTTCATTTACTTTTTCACTTCAGGTGTAAAAAGAAAGTGGGACATTTTTAGAATTGGTAAAATTTCAGTTCGGGTAGCTCTGAATTTTGGGAAAAGTTATGCATCGCGTAGGTACGGACCGTTATTGAACATTCAGGCTACTTCTTGGTGATTTGAGTTTGCAACTGAGTACTTTTAAGGAGTGTCGTGAACAACGGGCCTATAGTTCAGATAAGTGCATTATAAGTCCCAAAACAAGCAACTATCTGATTTAATTTTAAGTACCTAGAAAAAAGAAAGAAAATACGTTTATTTGTCATGGTAAACATAACGCAAAGAAAGAACACAAACACGAAAGTGTGTGTACTCTTATGTTTTAGCTTAGCATGTAACTGTGTGTACATTGTGCAAATAAATAAACTGCAGATTCTTAAAAATCGGCCTGGTGGACAAGAACCGAAAAAAACCGGCCAAGTGCGAGTCGGACTCGCGCATGAAGGGTTCCGTACGTATAAAAATGGCATAAAAATCACGTTTGTTGTATGGGAGCCCCCCTTAAATATTTGTTTTATTTTAATTTAATCATTTATTTTTAAAGTGAATATATAAGTACCTAACTAAATATTTTGTGAATATCTTAAACGTCTACCTGTTGCCGTAATCAATATCGAACAAAAACTAGCAAAAAAATTACGTTTGTTGTATGGTAGCTCCCTTAAATATTTATTTTATTCTGTTTTTTAGTATTTTTTGTTATAGCGGCAACAGAAATATTATACATTATCTGTGAAAATTTCAACTGTCTGGCTATCACGGTTCATGAGATACCCATGAGAGCCTGGTGACAGTCAGACAGACAGTCAGACAGGCAGACGGTGGAGCCTTAATAATAGTGTTCCCGATTTACCCTTTGGGTACGGAACCCTAAAAGTGTGTTTTTCCGTCCAACTCCCAGAAAATCTGAATATAATATGTTCAAAACATTGCCTGCAACACTATATACGAGATATCTCCAATAGATGGAATTGTTGTGTAAGGAAGACGCGATTGTGAATTATTGGGGGAAATATCGACGGGTATACACACATAGGTGAAAGCATCTGCCCATTGGGGTGCCTAACATAGATATTACGGAGGTGAAACGGTGGATAGCCCTCGTAAGGGGATGGGTCAGTAAATACTGATACATTTGCCAAACGTCGGTTGAACCTAGAGGGTGTAATCGAGGGTAGTTTGTTTTTTTTCTGATTGATTAAACTTTGATGAATGAAAATTGGATGGGACAGTCGTTTTGCTGGCAGGGATGAGTATAATTCAGACAGATGCTGAAGGAAATAGTGCGTATAAGGTGTGTTATTTTAGCATTTCATTTTTATGTTAAAGAAATTATGGATTTCGATTAAAGTTACAAAGACAGAGCGTAATTCAAATTAGGGCTGGTAATGGTACTATTTTAATGGAGACAAGACAGCATGCTGAATTTGATTTTGAAGAAAGACTTCATTGTTTAAAAGCCTTTATGATAATCATAAAAAAATTAACTATAACTACTACTAACTTAACTTAAAACAACTACTTACAATTACAATGGAAATCAGATCTACCCTTATTTTTAACTTCTTTCCCCCATTACTTCCACCCACAAGATACATAGGCAACAGAAGCTACGGACCAACGTGCGAAACCAAATAAATCGTTCGAGTGAATTCTGTTTTAATTCGCAGCACTACAGCGCTTCTTAGCCAGAGTGCAAAGCTGCGTACAGCATACGTGGTCCACCTAACGCCCTGTACGAGGAGCTACTAACCCTTGAAGAAATACCGGAAAAAAGGCGCTTGATTTACTTTGAGATTCTTTTGATGACAATCATAGCATTACGTTGAGATGGTTTCTGATGCCAACTATTATGCTTGTGAAGGGTCTATTTGACGTCAATTTAATTTACTTACTGTTAAAGAAAACGTTGTAGATGCACTACCTAAATACGTGGAACCAAATTATCATGCCTTTATTCTCAAAACGGGAAGGCAGGGGTAATGCATAGGACGGTGAGCGATGGGTAGCTCGCCGTCCGAAAAATCTCGTTATCTAAGAACTTCATGTACCTGCCATATTAGATGCAATAAATGAATTGAATTGGATTGAAGGACCAGGCCCGGGTCGACAGCACGTTGTGTTCCACGTGCGCCTCAAAGAGATGTCAGGACGAACTAACGGGGTCCGTTTGGTGCAATGCCTGCCAGGGTTGCGAGTTTTTCCGAAAGGGATATCGTGGCCCTGGCACACAGGCATCTGAAGGAACACGGGTGGGTTTCAGTGAGTAAAAGTCTGACACGCCCCCTCCCGCTCCGCCCAGAGCGGGAGAAGTTATTTGATAATTTCCCACCCAAAAAAAGGGGGTAACGCATAGTATAGTTACCCTGCACAGACGATTGTTTTTTTTGTGAGTAAATCAAGCCACGCTCACCGTTGACTGCAGTCTTTAGGATTCAAAAGTCCAGGCCTTGGCTTTACGTAATATTATTTTATTGGCAATTTCTGGTGGTGTTTCCTACCTCCACGTAAGATGCATTAGGCGTCCGGTTTACGAGCCGGCTCCGACACGGCGACCCGACGTGTGCGAGATCATTCGATACACGCTCCCCTCACGCTATAACTTGGCTTCGATTACGACTGCTGTTAGTTTATTTAGTTAGTATACTGACCCAACTGGACAGAATAAGGGTGTTTATCAATTGCATGAGGAAACGTTTTTCTTTGTTTATAAGAGCTGCTGTCGTAATAATAGTAGCAAAAAAAGCTTCAACGAGTAGCCATACTTAAATAATATATTCCCGCCTTTATTTAGTCACCATTATTGGCTACGTGTCATTCGTTAGCATTGTTCACTCATGGAGTTTCATATAAGTAACCCCAGCATCCCAATTTTCAAAGAAAACTTCGAAGCAAAATACGTTCGCAAAAACAGAACATCAAATACAGCCCTGCTGACCCACAACAAAAGTATGACTGTTTGACTTCATAAACAAATGAGTTAGAATCCCTAAGGCCCATATGTTCGGACCATTTAGGTCTCCAGGCTCCACCAAAGAGATAAATTGAAACTAAAACATTTAAACATAGCTGTAATAAATTTAAAAGCTAATTAGTTTTCGGGCCAGTCTGCCAGTATTATTTTATTACCGAAACAATATGGTAAATTATGAAAATGGTAATTATCCAGTATTTGTTTTGTTGTATAATTTAATATTGGTGCGGGAAATAGGGATTTAGAACATCATAAGGGCTAAATAATGGTCACTCAAATCAAGCAATGTGAGGCTATACAGGGTAGAAGGGACATCGACGCGCATCCTGTTACCATGGATTCAGTACATCATTCTTGACCCCCTGCTTTAACGCACGGGGGTCAACTTCCACCCTGTATTTACCTCGGTCAGCCGAGAATAGGCCATTCATCACATATTGAAATACCTCCGTGGTAAGAGGGTCTTAACAAAGTGACATTATATCAGCTAAAGCTACTTTTTTTAAAAGAGTAACCGTGGAGTTTCTTGCCGGCTCTTCTCCATAGGAAACGACCAATTGGAACCGTGCACCTAGCTTCTGACGTTTCATAAGTGCCCATGTAGATTTATGTGAAATAAAAAATTTTGATTTTGATTTTGATTTTAAAACGATGATAGAAAAGTCGATTTTTTGTTGGATTGTCATAAGCTATCGCAAAGTTTATGAAAATATTGAAAGTCGTTGAAGAAATACGAAACGCTTTGATAACGATTCCCGGTCGTCTAGCGGTTGTTGCCCTCTGGTGTACGTACACGTTTTTTGACTGACGAACTAGTTTTATTAAAAAAAAAGGTACCTACTAGGATGTGCTTAAATGAAGATTTTGGACACTCCTTACTCACTTTTGCCGTTCCAAAAGTGCTAATTCTCAGCCAAACATGAATAAACTAATTAATGAAGCTGTAGAAGGCAACCGGTTGAATCTACAACTTATACATACAGACGTACAGTAAACACTACTTATACGATACAATTATTATATAACTCTCTAATAATTATTTTTACAAGCAAAGACAGGGTTATGTTTTTCAACTTTTCCTATAAACTTTCCAGCGTTGTCCTGCAACTCTCTCCGCCAGCAATCATACCATTACAGCAGCAGAAAACAGAAGATGGTATAAAACAGAACCCAAGCCCACATAACCACTACAATCCCACAGCTGGGCCTATAAATGTATAGGCCCAGTTATAACCGAACGGGGATATCCCTCGGTACAGTCACGTACAATATTGCTTGCGTGACGTCATCTCACCTGATGCGACTCCTACTTTAATGTGACTAAAATGTTTGGGATTAAATGTCATAGGAGATATTGTGGATTTGGTGAATAGGATGTGTTTTATATAAATGTTTCGGGGTGGACTCCGTTTTAGTCAATTTTGTAATAACTGTGCTAGCATCTTCGATGAATAATAGTGATCGAAGGCTAGCACACATCTTTTCGGGATGGGAAATGCCTTTTGAAACTTTCTCTGGTACAGAACTTCATCTTCAAAAATGCATCAACAACTTACTCACTAACTATTTATAGTTTATTGTTTTGTGTAGATTACAATTTATTGTAAAGGAATTCTACCTTGTTAGAAAACTTCTGGAATACCTTATATGAAAGCAAATCCCAATGCTAAAGAGAAGTTTCAAAAACCCCGGGGACAACAGATTTAACTACAAGTACCTACTGCAAAAAATATCAAAATCTTTTTTGAATTAGAAATCATTTTCATTTGATTAAATAAGACGTGCCTACGTCAAAAGCAATAATTTGAATACTTAAAACTTTGCTCAGTGAATTTTGTTAGGCGTTTAATGTTCTATTCTAGAACCCACGATTTTTATGTGTTTTTTTTCTAAATCATCGTTATTTGGTTTTTCAATGAAAAGAACCAAAGGTATGGCTTCACTAATCACTTAGTCAGTTACATGATTCGCTGTCTAAATAGTGAAATAATAGATTAATCACATCAACTTTCATAGGTACCTACTTTAAAACATAAAATCCATGCATTATTCATTGTTAATTTTCAAGTCTTGTGTGAACAAGCATCATTGCTTACCAACAGCAGAAATAATGATGAGAACAGTGGCTAACTAGAAAGAAAAAAAAAAGTCACTATGAACAAATGCTATTTATATGGTTTAATTATACATATATCTAAAGAATACTATGCAACAGGTTAAAAAAAATGTAACCCAAAAATTACCATCGCATGATTCACCATCTCAAAAAACCGCACGTCTTCATCTATTACACTGCGGGAATACACTGGCAACACTCATTAGCTAACATAACAAGGCCCTTCAATTTCATCACCGCTTAGATTTGAGGCTCCATTTCATAATTGATTAGTTTCCTGAGTATAGTTTAAACATGGTACAGATGGATTACAGTAATTCAATTTGGGATAGAAATTTTAATCAAGTAAAACTTAGTGAAATCAGTTTGAAAAGAGTCTGTAAAATATAGTGCGGGATTGACAGTATTTTTGTCGTGCAAGAATTGATAGCTAAGTAAGTAAAAATTGGTCTTAGCCTCCTGAATAATAAGATAATCTGAAACATTCACCAGATTGGGTTAAAGTAGAATTCAGTCTCTCAAAAACACACTCGCCATGCGCTAGATTGTGCCCTGACTAAGACCAATTTCACAACGACAGTGGAAACAAGACACAAAAGCATGACTTAAACAAAGGAAAATATACCAAATGGCATTATACGTACATAAGCATAGCGCAGTCACAATTTTTCTACCGTCTCAACCCAACTATAACTTCGCAAAATATTTCTGTTGTTCGTCCAGCATCTAACTCGCAAAGAAACAATTTAAACTTCTACATCTACTGTACACTGTCATAGTTTAAGTTTTCCTAATAAATTAGATAGTACTTTATCCTAGTTGTTGTTAGAACTTTCGAACTTAGTAAAGTCTAAAACAGGTGAATTGGAGTTATGCTTATCCATCTATTTTGGAGGCGGAAGTTTTGAGATCTTTGGAGTTAGTTCAGGCTCCTTAGCTTGAGATGTGAGCCTAGGCTACAAGCACATAATTACTAGTAATTAGGTGCTTGTTGAAGCAAATTATGGGATATTTGTTGTTGAAACAAATTGATCTGGTAAATAAATCTATGGTTTCATTACAATTTTATATGCCCATCTTGCACCATGTTTTTTTTTTTAAACTAATATTTCTCTACCAGAGAAACCATGTTCGCCTGTAAATTGTAGTGTCTTGTAAAGGATGAATTATTTGTTCAACAACATAATTTCTCATCATTCTACTGCTTAGTAAAAAATAAAATAACTATTAAAAGACACATCTATGTATCAGCCCACGGCAAAATATTAAACCCATAAACTTTTTTTAAGTCAATAGTAATTAACTAGTTACTATAATCTGTTTATAATATAATTAACAAACTATAATTGTCTTAAACACAACTCACTTTAATCACTAAATTACAACATCTCAATTTGCAAATTAATTTAACAGATATTTAATTAAAATCTGTTTACTCAAACACAGTCAACAACTAAATCATCTTAAAACAATTATTGTTGAAATTCAACATAAGGCCTAGACCACAATAAAGGTGCGGTAGCGGGCAATGTAGCGAGTGCAACTATAGCTGTACAAGACAAAACAATATGGCACAAATGGTCACCAACAGCGCTCCTCTGTTAATGTCATTCGTGCGGCAAAAGATCCTTTTAGCAGTTTAGGTGGTGCAGCGTAACCTCTCTTTCCGGTTATAGTTCAGTCCGCAGTTGGCATCAGGCGTGGGAGGCCGTCTCCTTGTTCCCCTCCCTGTAGGCCTCCTTTTGTCAATAATGATGGTCGCAAGACACTGGAGTGGGAGCGATAGGCTACAAGCACTCTCCCTATTCGCAGTAGACGCACCGGGCGCTGGAGCACCTTTGAGTGTGGCCTGCATGACCATGTTCCGCGCGCGCCTCTAAGAAAGAACTGCGGAACTGGCGTCTGTCTTAGTTATTTTACAGTAGACATTTACGACGGGTTCATTAGGTTTGGTATGAAGCTCCCACCTAAGCATCCGCACAATCCTCTCACATATGGACGAGCCCTATAATGTAATATTATGAAGATCAAAACCAATTTAGAATTATTTAATAAATAAATTAGATTCAGAACGAAACAAAACATTTACACAATATACTTTATTTTTCGAACATTCATTTTAATTTAAGAGATAAATGTTGTTTTAGGGATTTTATTTAATTTCCATACAGGAGGGTGGATTGTATTAATTCATAGTCTTAACTTATAAAGCTTAACAAGGAACAACGCTTTATAAAATATCTTAGGAATTAATACGATTGTTTGGTAATCAGTGTGGTGGGTATACAGTACATTTTTTTTAATTTTAAAAGTATAAGTATAAATGACTTTAAGTTCTTCTTTCGACATCGTATCCTGAATAATTCATGAAAAAAAAAAACACTTCAAAGTGAAAAATAACTTTAATTTCGGAATTCGGTAAAAAAGAAATCTGAAACTGGTCAGAAAAACATGCATGTCAATAAAGATTAGTATTTTTGGTAACGTTAACAGAAAACACGTTAACAATTAATGACTAGTAGACTATCAGCAATGTTCTTCATCTGTTTATATCGTGTCCAAATCAAATAAAGATAACATAGACTTGAATTCACTGGCGGAACACAACGGTGTATCAATCCGTTCAGTTTCACACAATTTTGAAAAGTCGACATCGTAAATATTTTTCTTACTATCACTTTTAACCATTTGTATGAACCGATGACCCCATAAGATATCATTTTCTGTGTAGCTTGTCCTAGCCTGAACCTGCTGCCCTGTTGACTCTATAACTCCTTCAAAAACTGCCAAAATCTCGAATTTTCCAATCAACAGATCTGCCGCAGAAATACTGTATAGAGGACTCTTTTCATCTATTATATGTATAATAGACACAGGCCATAAGAAAAACGTAGATTCACAACCATCCATTTCAACATCCAACTCAGTTTGTTCATAGTTCTCATCATAGTCATCGCCAAGTTTCAATACGAACACTGAAGCTTTGATGTTCAGTATCCTAGATTTTCTCATGTCTCCTACTCTGAATATCATGCACAGCTTACCGTCTCTCATTAGGACTACTGCTTGTCTACTGAATAAAATCGTTTGGGTCCTCCCTTTGGGTCTCGTGAGCTTCGCAAATAAGATCCCAACCATGAAAGCTTGAAAAATTGAGCAGACCATACATTGTAAGCACATAGTAGTAATAGTTTGTGGACATTCCAAAGTTATAGCTCTTTTACCATAAGCCACGGTAGTATGAACTTCAATACTGAAGAGAAAAGTGGAGGTAAACCCATAAATGTTTGTGACACATGGTATCCAGTCGGTTTGATTCTGATTTGGAGGAAGGTGGTCCTCAGTCAGGTCTCCATGAGCCAATGCGATGATCCAGTAGATGAAGCCAAAGAACAGCCAGTCGCCAGTAAAGGCTAGGAAGAAGTGGACAAGTGTCCACCGCCAACGTGCTTCAACCATGGTGACGAACCATCGTGAGAAGAACCCTTGGTGGTTAGTGTTCCCCTGGTCTATGTTGAAGTCTCCGTTCTTGAAGATGAATCTTTTAGCTTGTTGGGTTGAACGTGATCGTTTCGTTTGACTATGAAGTGGCCCTGTAATATAATTACTAAGGTTGCTAAATTATAAAACAGTGATCAAGAACACGAATGATTGTTGAGAATACATGGCACAAGTAAACAAAGTCGATATGTACGAAGATTTTAATTATTGTAAAAATGCAAATAGACAACTATTTATGCACAAAATTGTTATCATGAATACCTGTTACGTAATTTTGTAAAGAAACAACTAAATGTTTTCTCATACTATTATAATTGACAAAAAAAAATCTTATCTCAAATCATCAAAATTATTTTTTTCTGTATGTTGAGATTGATGTATTTATATATAACACCACAAAAATATATTACAAAAATAAATTGAATACTTCAATATAAAATGGGCGGCCATTTCGCTTATGTATATTTTAACGTCCCTACATTACTTCTAAGATTTATACCTTATTATATTTATAACTTAAAACTTACTGTTATCAGGATAATAAACTCCTGGTTCCAAAAATACCGCTTCAGTTATATAATTTTGTTCAGTATCATCAAAAGGTTCACTGAAATATTTTAGATTTTCTCTCTCACTCATGACTGTTTAGAGCTGAAACAAGAAATACAATTTATCTACATAGCATACATAAGTAACATCACATCTGGTTTTCCCTGAAGGGGAAAGGGGAAAGGGCAAAGGTGTACCTAAAGCGCACCCACATTTCGCCAGTTATATTCGCCTCCCATGTAATAGGGTGCGAGATTATTGCCATCAACCGGGCACAAATCCAAACTCCGGGCTACTACTGAGAAATGCCTGATGGGAAAACCCAATAACGCTATGCCTGATCTGGGAATCAAACCAAGGACCTCATGCTCAGTATTAGTGCTTGCCACTAGAACAACGAGGCAAAATACAAATCTGGTTTTGAAAAATAATTGAGCAAACATTGGATGAATTTTTATGTTCCTAGAAAATTACTAAAGGCTTTGCTGGGCTTTCTGCAACCTAGATGTGGTAATATTTCTATTTTATAGTTACTGAAACATTGTTTGTGATTTCTCAGAAACACCTTCGTTTTATTGAAATTGAGAACGTATCGGTTTGCACAATTGAAACGACTTGTTGCAACGTGTTGGAAATGTGTTTTCTTTAGAAGATGTATTGATTGCTTTATTTATTATGCAAAGTCTATACCAATGTAGGTTAACTGTACCCATTTCTCGTATAATTGTGCCAATTTGTAGCTGTCCCAAATATTTTTTTTTTGTTTTTACTTTAATATTGTCCTGGTTGCCATATTATAGAACCTACACGTCTCCATGAGTGGTTATCAATTTATTTTTACAAGTTTTTATTTAGATTCACACGTCCCGGTGTCTGTTTGACCAACTTCACGGTTTCCGATTGAGCTGAAATTTTGCATTCATTATGTAAATCGGATGACAATACAATATTATAATGTCATAGAGCTGATCTGATCATAGAGCCGAAAGGTGGCCATGGGAACTCTGTAATAAAACAACGCAGCCCCATCGAGTTTGGGCTCGGTTGATTTGTCTTGACATGGACTCAGGTCCTAGATGAGATCCAGGGTCTGATTATGGAGCTGAAGGTGGTCACGGGAATTTCTCAACTAAACAAGGAAGCTACCAAGCATGATGTTGTGTTTCGGCCATTTGGATTTATCTTGACAAGTACATTCAGTGACCTGCATAGTGCATAACCCGACCCTTCTTCTTGTTAAGAAGAGTCAGGTAAAGCAGGGCAAAACTTTTAATTAACTAAAAAGTACTAAGTAAAACTTATGTAAACAATAACATTAATATTTAATTAAAAGCTTGAGGCGTGAACGTCCTTCTTACACTTAAAGATAAAGCCTTGAGCTGTTTGAGCCTAACGATTTTTTTTTAACTAAGTATCACTTGTCCTTTGACGGCTTTAGACAAACAAACAACCAACAGTCGCTGTTTCTTAAACTAGAAAGACAGTATGCAGAGGTTAAATTGTGAGGATGAGAGGTTGAGTTGCTGCGTGAGGGACGCACAAGGGAAAATTAGTAATTATTCTCTTACCGTTAAGGGCTGTTCATTTATTCCGTAAGACGATTTAGGGGAGGGTGTGTCCGAGTCTTATTATTCTTACATGGGGTTGAGATCACAAAAGTAAGCAAAAATAAGATTGAAAGGTGGGGGACGGGGGTTCATCCAAGTCTTATTTTTTCTTACGTTAGGGGTCAGAAACTTGTTAAAATTGTCTTACGTAATAAATGAACAGCCTCTTATCTCAATTTATTTGGAGTCAGCGCAACATGTCTGTCGTTTTCTTCCATATCTACTTACTTCTCTGTTAGTCGTCAAGGGAAAAGTAGTAATAAATGTACATGCTTACCTCTTGTCAGGTAGTTTTGCAGTTAACTGGTGTGGTGGTCCAAAAACACAAGTAGCACACAATCACAGCACTAGTCATGAAACAGCTCGTAATGTCTATCATTCTTGCAAAGCCACCGCCTACTGATAATTATGTTATCTTGAGATTTTCAACTGTAATTATTGTAGATACTTACTCCATCTAGCTTTGATAAGAGATTTTATTTGTTTAGCTTCAACACTTACTGTCTTTGTGAGGTAAGCAAAGAAGTTACCACGAATGCCAAAAAATATATTCTTCTGCTCTTATTTTTAATGGCCTCGAATAGTCATGCTAGTCTGTATCCACTAGTTTTAGAGTTCCGTACCTCAAAAGGAAAAACGGAACCCTTTTAGGATCACTTCGTTGTCAGTCTGTCAAGACCCTTTTTCTTAAGAACGCGTGTAGGTATCAAGTTGAAATTAATAACAAATAAGTAAGTCTACGGTCCCTTGGAGCACAAAAAATTCAAGCTTTTATGTAAACGCAATAAAAAAAATACGGTGATTTATGCGACATATTTTGATACTCGCAAATAAATCAAAACCTATAGGATACTTCCCGTTGACCTAAAATCATGAAATTTGGCAAGAAGCAAGGTCTCTCAGCACAAGTAAAGGAAAAAGTCAGAAAATAAAATCGTTAATTTGTAGTTATACTCGTATCATACAAAAAATATTTGTTTGTGATTAAAAACTTAAAACTATCGATATACGATACGTCATGCTCAACTTATTGGAGAAGTTGAGCATGACGTATCGTATATCGATGTATGGGAGAACACGTTTTTCAACTACAAAGTAAAGTTTGTTTTTGGGATAAATACATGCCAACTACGGAACCCTTCATTGTGCGTGGTCCGACACACACTTGGCCGGTTTTTTTTTATAACCAACAATCATCAGCCAGTAGCAGTCCACTGTTGGACATTATGTAGGTTTGTCTAATCGCACGCCATTTAGTAGGATTCTCGACTACTTTTATCTAGCTGCTACCAACCACCCTGTAAAGATCATAGTTCTACCTTGCTTCAGGAGCTACCCTACGCCGTGTGAATCGCGATCTCCAAACAGTCAGTTGATTAAATAATAACCAATAACAAGTAGGTATGTATGGAGGGGCTTGTGGCTAACTAATAACAGCCGCACGGGTCAATCGATCAGGTTAAGCTACGCCTGCCGCAGTTGGTCCATGGATGGATGACCAACTTTACATACCCAGACCCCTCCGTGCCTCGGAAATCACGTAAAGCCATTTGTCCCGGCGCATTCGTGGATCTTTGACAGTCGTTACAGGTCGTCAGAAGCCCAAAAGTCTGACAAGCAGTTTTACCAAGGGGTATTGTAACCCAGTACCTAACTGGGTTGTGGAGGTAAGATAGGCAGTCGCTCCATGTATTCTCAAAAAAACTCAAAACCCAAGCATTTATTTCAAATAAACCAATTACAGGCACTTTTGAATTGTCAAGGGGTCGGTCGTTATAAAGATGAAACTAGTTACCCATTCCAAAGCTTAGTAGGTAGGTACCTATGGAGAAGAACGGGCAAGAAACTCCACGGACACTCTTTTAAATTGACGTATGGTTACAAAATATTGGTTACATCATTTGTAATGAAATTAAACATGTGAGAACGATGCAAAACGTCAAAAGCGTCCGTAATAAAAATAATAAAAAAAAAAACAATTCTAAAATTAAAATAGGGTAAAACCGGGATAGATGCCGCGCTGGGATAGATGCCTCGTTTCTAAAAACTCAACTACCAGAGAACGAAACAGCAAATTCGTTGTTTACATACGCGCCACATGCACCCCCCACCTCAGTGACGCGCGAGTTGTTGTGCTAGACGGACGTTTCTCGCTTGTGTGTCGAATTACATTCGCAGCGGACGCGACGAACGCTTCAAAATTTCAAACGTAAGTATTCACTATTCCATATCTTTATAAACAGTTAAATGATTACATTTTATTTGAATGGTTTTAATACATTGGTTCTTTAAGAATACATTTAAGAGTCAATCACTGATGTTTGCATTTATTTTATATAAAAAATAATGAGAGGCATCTATCCCTAGTGAAAAGGATAGTTGGCCCGAGTTTACAAGGGATAGTTGACTTTAGGGGCATCTATCCCTCTATACTGCAAGAGCCTTATCAAAGTATTTAAAAGTCATAGTCGTGAATATTTTGGTATTTCCTAATAGTAGAATATTAAAAAAACACCAAAAAAAAATGTATCCAACTTTAATTTCATAATTCGAATGTAAAGAAATGAGTGTAGATACTGTGTTTTATTTATACTTACTTTGCTTATTGTAGGTGAGCCATGCCAAGGAAATACAAAAGAAAGGAGGGCGTACGAGCTCGAGTAGTTTCTTGGACAACAGAGCAGTTACAGTCAGCTTTTCATGAATTGGATAAAAAAGAATTGGGGATCAATGAAATATCCAGACAATTTGGGATTCCATCCAGAACATTGCGAAGGCGTTACGCTATTAAAAACCAAACTAAGTTGACTTTGGGAAAACATCCTGTCCTGGGTTTTGAACACGAAAAAAGGTTGGTAGCGCACATTTTGAAGCTTAGCGACGCGGGATTTCCCCCAGATAGACGATCTATACGTACGTTAGCATACCAATTTGCCGAAAAGCTACAGATTCAACACAATTTTGATAATGAAAACCAGATAGCTGGGAATGAATGGTTCAAAAGTTTTATTGAGCGAAATCCAGAGTTGTCTATTAGGCAAGCAGAAGGTTTATCTGTCGCTAGGGCTAAAGGTCTTAGCAGAGAAGAAGTGAATAATTTTCATGAACTTCTGACAAAAGTCCTGGCCGATAATGATCTCTTGGATAAGCCTGAAAGGATTTATAATATGGACGAATCAGGAGTTCAGCTTAACAATAAGCCTGGCAAAGTTGTTGCAAAGAAAGGTGCAAAAGTAGTAAATTCAGTTACATCTGCGGAGAAAGGTGAAACAATGACTATCGTAGCCTGTTGCAATGCCATTGGTAATTTTCTCCCACCAGTAGTAATAATTAAAGGTGTAAATAAGAAACCAGAATTCGAGAACGGTCTACCACTGGGCTCAAAAGTGTACATGAACATAGTCGGCATACATAAATACCGATCTTTTCTATAAGTGGCTTACGGAACACTTCATAGCTTTGAAACCGCAAGGTAAGGTTCTGCTTATTTTAGACGGGCACTCATCTCATTCATCCGCACCAGACATGCTGCAAGTTGCTTCTGATAACGATATTATTTTGTTATGTTTACCCAGCCACACTACCTCAGCTTTACAACCATTAGACGTAGCGGTGTTTGGGCCATTTAAAACATACTTTAATCATGAGACTAATCAGTTTATGCGCGCAAATCCAAATAAAAAGATAAGCCGTTATAATGCTGGAACCCTTATACGCAACGCATGGATACGCGCTACTACACCTGCAAATGCTCTTGCTGGCTTTCGAAGTGGGATTTATCCACTAAATCCTAATGCTTTGCCCGATTCTGTTTTCACTATATCTGATATTGCACATCGCAGTGACAATGATCCTGATCAACCCTGTGTGCTACATCAAACTACAACAGCGCTTCTTCAAACATCTTCTTTAAACGAAAATGCAGAACCTTGTGAGCATGTTGAAGTTGAACACAGAACACAAACAACTATACCTCCGATTTCTTCAATTGATTGTCCAACTACATTTGAAAACGAATATTTGTATGTCGCAGACCTGAACATAACACCACCCAATATGCCATCAACTTCATTCAACCGAAACTCACCTAGCCTTTTGATCGACCCTCAGATTTTAGAAGATACGATTATTGATATTGTTGATATAGGTGATGATTCACTAATACGGATTCTAAATAACGAAGAAAAAGAAACACCTTCTAAATTTTTAGTCGAAGCATCACCAATACCACAAATTCCTCTGAATTTAGCAAGGAGAGCTAAACAATCGGCAGATATTCTCAATTCTAGAGAAAAAATAAAAGAAAAAGGGATATTGCTGACAGGAAAAAGAAACAAATAGAATCTAAGATAAACAAGACTGAAGCTACCAAAAAAAGACGAACAATAAAAAAAGCAAATAAAAATAAGAAAGGAAAACCAAAGAAAAACTATGACTCAAGTGAAGAAACAGATGGTGACGTGACTGATTGCAGTCATAAAGAAAATGATTATTATTTAAAAGTAAACAAGTATCGTGGATTACGTAAAAGACTAGCTATTTATAGCTCAAACAGTGAAAATGAAGATCACCTCTCACCTAATGCCGAAAAAGGTAAAAAAACCATAGGACTACCCGTGAAAAAAACTAAAAAAAAAAAATTAGAAGAGACTAATGCTATAGATGAAAATGTTTGCGTAGAATGCTTCGATACCTATAATAACACGAAGTCTAAATCTGATTGGATCCAGTGTATTATGTGTCAGAAGTGGCTGCACGAAACATGCACACTTTTTAAGAACTATTGCTCAAGATGTGGAAAACTTAAAATGTCCGGTTCCACTTAATGAAGGATAGTTCCTTACGAATATGTTGATTTTTTTGAATGTTTAAATATGTTATCGCTTAAACAGTTTTTTTGTATTTTTTGTTAAAGACATGCATAAATATAATTATGGTTAAGCATTTTATATTACCTACACATGAAGATAATAAATAAATATTACATTGTGATTACGTATTCTTGTTGATTATTTAAAAAGGCATCTATCCCGCATCACAGGCATCTATCCTCCTAAGTGATTTCATAGTGGGGCATCTATCCATATAGGTAGGCACCTATCCCCAAAAAATGTGTTTCGCAAGAATTACATTTTTGCAAAACCAGTAATGGTTAGGTAAATAAATACAGTTTCTAAAGGTTTATGAATGATTAAACTAACTATATTACAGGGTCAATCTAAGCAAATATGTTTGGTATTCAAATAATGAAACAGTTTCGAAAAGTGGGGCATCTATCCCGGTTTTACCCTAAGCCAGGGCCGCTTAGAGATGACCAGTCCCTACTGATGGCGCCCGTTCACGAACATGACGCATGGATTAGCACCATTCAGCTCAACCATTTTGAAGGGAGCTAAATGATCCAACACACCCGCCACCATCAGCGAGACATTACAGTGAGCATGACATACTCTCAGCCGCCATTTTCAAGTCAATGAAAGACGTACCCAGTAAATGGTAGCTTTATAGTAAGTACATAGTACTCACACATGTGCTATGCAATTATATAATACTAATAGATTGAATTTATACAATGCAAAGATAGTTTTTGAAATCTTCAGCAGCTCCAACAGTACCTATTTCCAAATGCTAATCAATTAAGTTTATGCGCCCTTGTGGAGCAGGACCAGCATTGAGCCAAGCATTTTTATCAGCGATGTAATCCCCCAAATTATAATATGCCTGGCTGCATAGTGTGCGTTTTAAACATGATTTAAATTTTGTTTCATTCAGTTGAAGTATTTGCAGAGGTATTTTATTGTAACATTTTAAACAGTACCCCATGAAAGATGAGTCTACTTTAGCCAGCCTGAAACCTGGTTGAACTAATTGGTCCCTATTTCTAGTCCTATAATTGTGTCTTTCGCCTCTTTTACTAAAAATATGTCGATTTTTCCTAACATACATGATGTTTTCATAGATATATTGACAAGGTACCGCCATGATGTTAATATCTTTGAACAGTTCCTTTAGAGAGTCGCGCCTGCGGAGGCTATATATGGCTCTGATGGCTCTTTTCTGCAGAATAAAAATAGACTCGATGTCTGCAGCCCGTCCCCATAGTAAAATACCGTATGACATAATACTATGAAAGTAACTAAAATAGACTAGCCTCGCGGTATCTACATCAGTAAATTGACGGATTTTTCTCACAGCATAATTATGCTGCTGAACTTAGCCGTCCTGCAAGGGATGTTATATGCGGACCCCATTGAAGCCTTGAGTGATCCCTAGGAAAACAGTTTTATCGACGAACTCGAGTTTCTCTTGATTCAATACTATCTCACAATTACTACTTTTGACATTTGGTAAAGAAAATCTTATGCACTTAGTTTTTTTCCCAATTAATACTAAATTATTAGCAGTAAACCAATTTTGGACCTGCAGTAGGGCGTTATTTACGTCGTCAAGATTTGATGCACGTCTATTAATTTTAAAAATTAAGGAAGTATTCAGCTAGCACCAACATAGTTGTGAAAAAGCTAGGCAGATGATGATGAACAAGTATGTAGGTAATCGTTTCGCTTGGTATGGGCATGTGATGAGAAAGGACGAAACCCTTATAACCAAAAGAGTGATGAATATAAATGTTGATGGAGAGGGAGAGGAAGGCCAAAGAAAAGATGAATGGATTGTGTAAAAAATTATATTATGAAAGAGAAGGCAGTGAATGATAGTGTGGCGGTTGACAGGGGAGAATGGAAAGAGAAAACGTTTTGAGTCGCCCCCAGTAACTCAAACTCAAAGCATTTATTTCAATTAAACCATTTACAGGCACTTTTGAATTTTCAAGGAGCCGGTCAGTTAGAAATATGAAGCTAGTTGCCCATTCCAAAGAGTAGTAGGTTCCTATGGAGAAGAACACATGAGACAAGGGCGAGATAGTAATGAACAAATAGGAAGGTATTTGATCTATAAAAATAGATGAACAAACAGGCTACCAGACAATATCTTTTCATAAACTTTTATGTATATTAATAGAATATTTAAACTAGCTCCTTCTCTAGATAAGATTGCCATGACGTATAAATGATGTGTGTTTTGACTTATGCTAAGATTTTGTGAGATAAGTAGTCAAAATTGTGCTGATTGCTAATTGGTAAGAGATTATATGACTGATGTTATGTAGTCTTGGTGGTTATAAAATGATGAAATTCTTTGCTTAGTGAGCTAGGTGCGTAAAATTAGATGGAAATAAATTGACGTAGATGCGACTCACATTATGTTTTCTCTCACATTATTAAACTCAATGTATGACGTTCACTGGCTTCGTTTTAGTTTATTTTTGGGAACAATCGGCACATCTAATTGTTTATACGTATTGTTTTATTATGATTCCGTCACAACTTTGTACAGTCGCTATTTCTCCAAATGATTTAAAACTCAAAATGTTGTTGAGAAAATTTGACAGTTTGTGGTAAATTAATGTGCTGGCAATAGTGTAGTCACGGAAATTAATTGTTAAGCAAATTGACATCCTACTAGTTGGATCGGCTAGTAAGATGTTAATTTGCAACGATTTCATACAACTGTCGAAGAACGACAGTTGTGATTGAACATTTATAGACCATGAAATTATAAATAAAAGTGTAGACAATACTCTGAATACCTAAGTGTAGACGACTGTGGTCGGATACTCTCTTTCTGAATACATACATAAGATAAAGAAAACATATCGCTCTCTGGTTCCTAAGTATGTATTCAGAATGAAAGAGTCCAACCACAGTCACCTTCTTTTTTATTTAGAAGCTTCTTGATACAGACAAATAAAGTTGGTAGTAACACTTAATTTCCTTGACTTTGGCATCCAATATTTATTCATTAAAACTTCTCGCACACAATATGGTGCAACGGCGGACTACAATCTACGAAGAAAATCTTTTGAGTCTTCTGTTTCCATAAATACGTTATTGCTTTAAGTAAATTAAGCAAAATTCTTAAGTGCACACTTTCTGTGCCAAATGACTTTGAAAATAGTTTTTTTTTCTTTTTATCTAAATACTAGGAAATAGATTAATCACTTAAATTTTTCAGTCTTTATTATGAATGAAGAATAATGTACATACTAAGAAGAGAAAAAGAAATGAAGAACGTGATATTTAATTAGAATATTATCTGAAGGTGACTGGAGTTGATAAGCAAGAACAAAGAAATCTTATATGTGATAACACTTTTTATTTATTTTATTATTTTATATGACAAAGCAAATAACAAAGATTGTACGTGATCCGGAAATAATAAGTCCATACTTGGGAAGGTCAAAATCAAAAGTAATTTAATCAAACTAGTGCTGAAAATCAGCACTTTTCGAACGTCAAAATTACATAAGACAGTCCCCCAAAAATGCCCGCCCCTCACCACTTCCTAGTGCTTTAGCTGGGAAGAAGAAGTGGCGCAACGAACTCTCCAGCATAATTATGTTTCATCATCATCATCATTTCAGCCGAAAGACGTCCACTGCTGGACATAGGCATCCCCCAAAGCGGAAGAGTGGGGGGGGGGGGGTGACATAATCTCCACACTTGGCAGGCGGGTTGGCGAAAGCAGTATAGTAATAAAATGCATAGAGAACGCTGCTGCCCATTCTCTAGTAAGTCCCTTAGTCGCCTTTTACGCCACCCACGGGAAGAAATAGGATGGTGCTAATATTTACGTCTGTCACCACACGGCCACTAATTATGTATACAGAAATAATATTAATTGACACTTTTTTGACACAATTATTTTAACTGAAAAATGCCTCATGGGCATAGTTTCAGAGAATCAGGTGTGCGTGCATCATCATCAACATAACAGCCGAAAGACCTCCTCTGCTGGACATAGGTTCCCCCAAGAATTTCTGTGCTTCTCGCATCTCGCAGATTCATGCGGCCTTTATAAGGTCATGCATAATACTTACAAACTAAGTTTCCACATTTTCCAGCCTACCACAATGTAATCTTCATTCCTTCGCTGGTTTCCATTAACATCGTTAACACACTATCAGTTTTCTTGACAGAAATACCCGTGAAACTACACTCATTTGTTAGATATAAACACTGCTAACATTATGAACTTATCGGCACACGACGGAGGGGATAAAAGGCTTCCCGCGTGATCGAACTCCCCCCTTCCCCCCTATCGTATCGCGTAATTCATTACGACATTATCTAACACAAGAAATTGTTTGGAAAACATCAACGCTGTAGCTTGAAGCAAAATGGTGTATGTATAGACAATACAACATTTAGACATACACCATTACCATGTTTTCTGAAAATATTATGAATTTCGATATCTTTATTTTAGAGATACTAAAGTAATTGAAACAAGAAACAACCTTACACCAAATATTGTTTTCTTGCTGCGAGAAACACCACCTTACGTAAGCAAAAACTTTTGAGCAATTTTTTGTAATACCGTTGAAAGAAGTACTAAAATAAATCTGATTTTTTTGATTTACATCCACAGTTTTATTACGCGTCCCGTATACAAACATAATCTTGTACTACAAATAGACTGCTGATGTTTTTTCTACCCAAACTAGCAAATCAAAACGAGACTACACAAAATTCGTCAAACAAGACTTATGACCGTTGCCCTCCGCACCACATCCGGCAAAGGTCGGGTGAAAAGGGATTCTGACAGATGACGAGCCATCCCTCCGCGGGGTGTTTGTCATTCTATTAGGGAAGAAAACATTTTCTAGCTGTACTCGAACCAATTTGGGGAACGGCGCCATCGGTTGGGAAATTAAATAGGTTATGTTGAGACTGCGAAAAAAATTTGCTGATGAAAAAAACTATAATAAACATCATGCCTGTATTACCCGAATGGGTAGGCAGACATGTATTTAATTCGCGGGTCCACATTTCTCCAGTGATAATTAAATCGGCACCATCTTGTTTTAAAATATTGAGGTGTAAAATTATTCTAGCAGACACGAAACTTATAATTATATAGAAATAAATATATTATTAATTTATTTATATAAATAAAATGCCTTCATTCCGTTATTATTATTTATTTATTTGCTTTATTTCACTTGTTTCCATCGTTTAAAATCCCATGTAATAGGGGGTGATTCTATTGCCACGTCTAACCGTGCATAAATCAGACTCCGGGTTGCTACTGGGAAATTACATACGGAAAACCCAATGACAGTACCCGACCTGGAAATCAAACCCAAGACCCAAGCTCAGCAGTCTTGGTGGCAACCACTAGACTACCTAGACCACTAGGTTTTTTTAAAACACCCTGTAATAACTTACATAAGTACTCGTAACTTGATGGCATCTCCCAAAGGCCGGAAAAAAACATAAAAGAGGAAGACACTTAACGACCCACTTATAAGTTAAACTAAAAACGCGATACAAAACATACTATCCTTACAAAGTAAATAGCCAAACATAAAATGAAAGGGTTTCCCTAATATCAACATAAGAATTTCATCAGCGGGGCTCCTGTACGTATTTTCCGAGTGTGTCCGGGGATGTCCGTGTGTCCGAGAGTGTCCGAGCATCGCTCAATGTCCAGCTAGATCTCATATCCGGACAACCCGACCGTTTTCAGTAACGACTAACGTAAACTATTCAATGCTTCAAGGGAGATGTTTGAATGTATACAAAAACATTCTTGGTAGAAATTTCTTATGTTGTATTTAGGTTTTTATTATTATTAATTTGAGTCGACTACGTATGTTAAATAAAATAGGTATAGAAAGAAAGAAAATACGTTAACTTGCGGTAAACATAACGCAAAGAAATAAAAACACAAACACGAAAGAACAAGTTAAGGGAAAATATGCGTCACATTCACGCAAAACGGCCATCGCTCAGCATAATGCTGCGACTCTATGCGAAACAGATCCGCAGCGCTGGTTTTCAGCGACAGCCGCTAATATGGGCTGTTCTTCCAAACGACTATTAATATCTATCACTGCAGAAAAAATGGCAGTAACATGTTGAATCGTAACTAGTTAGTTAGTGAATTGGTAAAACTAAACACAATGAAAATATATAATATTACATAATATGTGTAACAAGTGTGCTATAAATAAATAAATAAAAAACGTTTATTTCGGAACCTTGCTCCATAGATCTTTGTTAGTGATACAACTTACATAACTATGTTAATACTTACATTTAATTAAAAACAAAATTAAAATTAAACCTACACTTATATTTAATTCATGTATTTTCCTACAGTATCAGACCCGTAGATATGCATACGGGTCCAATACTTCAGGAAAACGCCGTCCAGCCTATCCCCAATCACCTTCAGGATGCCATTGGCACTCCCACGAATCCTGCGTAACAATGATGCCGTTCTTTTCCTCATGATTGCTGAAAAGCTATCGGTACTAGATCCAGCAAACATGGCTGACGCGCTACAGAATCGCGGTAGCCCCACCAACACCCTGAAGGCTTTGTTGTACTGGACACGAAGAGCGTTGTAGGCCCTCTGCGTATGCTTAACCCACAGGCTGCATGTGTAAAATGACTGACAATAAGCCTTGAAAAGGGTGATCTTGACCGGTCTCGTACATCTTGCATCTGGTCATCATTAAGATCCTCGGCTACTATGTGTCCAAGGTATCTAAAACAAGGCACTCTGTTTAGAGCAACGCCATATAGGTACAACCGGCGGTACTGCCCTGTGACCCTTTGCAGTAACCCCAAACACCATGAACACACTCTTCTTCACGTTGTACAGGAGGCCGTGAGTCAAGGCGTATCTCTCACAAATCTCAAGCAATCGCCTGAGTGCCTCAATCGAGGGACTCAGCAGTACCATGTCGTCCGCGTAAGATACGCTATTTATAATTTTACCATCTACCGAGCATCCAACCCCTGCGCTGCTGATTTCCCCGATCAACTGATCAACATACAAGCTGAACAGCGCTGGGGAGGTCAGACCACCCTGCCTTACACCACATCCCAGACCATACGTCTCCGACAAAGCACCCGACCATCTGACCTGGTTAATCTGGTGATTATACCAGTACCTGAGAAGCTCAACTATCTCCTCAGGTTGTTCCCGGTCACGCAACTTAGTCCATAGGACGTTATAATTAAACAGGTCAAATGCCTTCGAAAGGTCTAAAAATATCTATGTTGCTAGGTTGTTTTCATTATTTTTAATGACATTTCATGAAATCATGACATCGGGGAACAAATCTAACTTAGAGAGATGTATTAATGATTCTAATGATTATAATTCTGTAAATACATAACTGTTATAGTGCTGGAGCTGCCATGGCGATGTAGCGCGTCAAGGATGTTTGCGGATAGGCATATAATAATAATAAATAGCAACTTGCTCTGAAATACAGCCTTGTGGAATCGGAGGTGCCGTACTACAGGTATGTGCCTGACCCAATTCTCGAGAATGGAAATATCACATTGTACTGGGACCGATCCATCATCACTGACAGGACTATTGTTGCCAATAAGCCTGATATAGTGGTGGTGGATCGAATAGAGCGGCGCACAATGATTATTGACATAACGGTCCCTCATGACGGGGACCTCGTGAAAGCCGAGAAAGATAAACAAATCAAGTATCTTGACTTGGCTCGCGAGGTTGTCGACATGTGGGATGTGGACTCAGCAATCATTGTGCCGATAGTCGTATCAGCCAATGGCTTCAAGAGCCTCGACCAACACCTAAGGAGGCTCTCGTTGGGCATCTGGTTTAAGGGCCTAATTCAGAGAGTGGTACTTCTGGACACGGCTCGCATTGTTAGGAGGTTCCTCTCTCTGGCGCCCTGACCGCCGCCGGTAGCTTGGGCCTTGTTCCCGATACCGGTGGGCTACTATTTTTATATTTTTAAATGTTTTTATATTTTTTTTATAATCTCATATTTTTAAATATAATCAATATGTTGTTCATGAAATAAAGGAGATAATAATAATAGTCGCGAATCATATTTTGAATTTCGCGGGCTGTACTTATCAAAAAGTAAAAGGTTATGTCGCGATGGTCAATCGCAACGTAACTAGTGAAGTAACCATACGACTCGGTACTCGATACTCACGATAAATCGATTCAAGTTAAATGTCAAAACGGGCATTTATTTTTGGCAACTTTAGTAGCTGTTCATTTGCACCGTATTTTTCATCTGCACTGAATGCACTGTACTTTGCATTGTAGGTGCAGGGCAGCCTGCAAGTTCGTGGCAGATGCATCGACGCCAATCTATCGTATGCGGCTCCGCTCTAAGAAAGGTATTCTTGCAACCGACATCTGAACCAGCGTTATAACTGTATATCGAATTGCTATTTCTTATCAGTTAATTTGTTAATGCCTAAAACAAATCGTATTTAATTAAAGTAATTACACATACATCTTGAAACATTATTTTTTTATTTTACTGATATAATTTTAATAGAATCTCTAAATGTGGCTTTAAAATTCATACGTGCAAACTTACTGATTGGAGTAGTTCGTTCTATGGACCGAAAAAAAGTATATTTTTGAGTGGCTATAACTTCAAAACAATATCGAGAAAATAATACAAAAAACAGTTAAAAAGATTTGTTCATCATACATTTGAAACAAAAGAAGATCATATGATTCGAACATAAAGAAATTCAAAAACCAGAGATCGTCAATTGTTTTAAAGAATTTTGTCTATCGAGAAAAATGAAAGCAATACTTATCACTTTCGCTGTATACCTGACGGTAGTTAACACGGTCCTCATGCTGCGTGAACCCTACTGTGCTTGTACAGCGGTGTATATGCCTGTATGTGGTTCTGATGGGGTGACGTACAGCAACGAAATGTGCATGAGGTGCGCGGATACCGGTGTCACCATGGTCAGGTATGGGCCTTGTGATGATGAGGAATACTCCATGTTGGAACAGCTAGGTATGCTGCGACCACAGAATTTATGATTCATGTTGTATTAAAGTCTTGTGGTGGTTTTTGTTTTTCGTATCCCGTTGCCTAACTTCCTAAGACGACCTTGTATCTTATCTTGTACCTTATTGCACCAAATCTTTAGAGCACAGAAGCATTAGAGCACAGAAGTGCCGAGGTAGTGTTTTTTCTAACTTATACTGTCCCACTGCTGGGCAAAAGACTCCCACATAGCAATCTTATTTATTTAACCATTTATGTACACATATATTATTATGTATACATATAAACAGACTCGAATAAAAGAACAGAAAAATACGTACAAAGGTGATGCTTATTTCTAAAGAAATCTCTTCCAGCATACCTGCGATAGGAAAGTAGACAAAGAGATGTAGACAACGTGTGTAAGAGTAGAAGAGAAAACAAAATACATAAAATCAAAAACAATTCACTTAAGTATTAAAATAAAACAAATAATATGAGAATACTAACATACATACTTCTAAAATAAATATCACTGGAATATTAATAATTATATTGAAATTAAAATACATACAAAAAACCCATTCAAATATAAATAATCTTCTGATATCTGTGCCCTTCTCTATCCAATCTCCCTAGAAGTTCTCCAAGTCATAATGTCAACGTTCAATTAATTAAAAAAAAAAACTCACTTTTCAATCGTTAGAGGTTCTAAAAAAATTTTGAATAATACAATAATTTTATTGTTACATGTCTGAGAATCACTTTTACAGATACCAAGTTGTCAGTCATGAAATATAATTAGCAGGTTTATTTTATGTAAGTACGTATTTATTGTGGTTTTCTCCTTTTCGATCGGCTTAGTGTTAATTAATCTTAATTCTCCCTTAAGCCGAACTAGTTTGGACAGCTAAAAGATTAAAGAGTTAACCTTTTGTTTAAAACTTTACTCGAAATTAACTTTGAAGGTTGTAATTAAATAATTAAGTTTATCCCGTAAATTCTTTAAGGTTTCTATATTTGATTTTAATTTAAATTCTGGGGAATGTTAACATAATGAGTTAGAAGTTTTTTTTTGTAATTTACAAAACATTAAGTACCTAACCTTGGACATTTTTTGTAAATTGTGAGAATTCCTTGCGCGTATGATTAAAAGGTACATAAAAGGGCAATTTTTAGGGTTCCGTAGTCAAGAAGGAACCCTAATAGTTTCGCCATGTCCGTCATGAGTATACACGTTAATTACGCCGACAAAGTCGTAAAGTGGTTTTTTTTTCTCTTCTGGTCCCTATGGGGTATCGTTAGATAGGCCGTTCAAAAACATTGCAGGTCTGTCAAAACCATTTTTCTATTCAGGGATCCGTTTACGTAATATTAAGCTTTAAACTGCAAATTTTTGTTAGGGCCAAGTGTGTGTCTGCCAGCTAAATGGTTGTTTTTAGATATGTGAAAAAAATCATGGCAGTAGTTTATACACATAACGAAGTTAAAAGAAAAAGTATCACAGATAAGTAGGCTTTACAAGCTAACGAGTAATAACCGACCAACTTATATTTACAGTTGGAGAACTGACCGTGACATATTATATCGAGTATGGGAGATCAACTACAATGTTAAGTTTGTTTTTGGGATAAATTTATCCCAACTACAGAATCCTTCATTGGGCGTGGTCAGACATGCACTTGGCCGGTTTTAATGTAACATCATTAAAGACACAAAGCCGTGGTGTTCAGGTCAGGCTTTGTGTGTTCAATGATGATAAAATTAACAATAGACCCTTTATATCCCTTGGGTTTAGGAAAGAGGGCGAAATATGAAAAAATAATAGCATGCTACCAATATAGGCAATCGTATACAAACCATCTTCCATCTAGTACTTTATTTATTTCAAACTTACCTTCTTCAAAGAAATGCGAAAATGGAAAATTATTTAAAACACTAACCAAAACGGTTAAATCAACTTCAGACACTATTTTTTACCCTAAAACTAGAGATACATTTTCACAAACAAACTCGACAGTTTTCCCTCCTCTACTCTTGTAAAATTTAAACAAAACGGTTATAAAAAGTTGAAGTAATAAAACGGCAGATTTTCTCTAATAACTTATTCAATGCAAGTTCCCCGTTCAACGCATTCATAGCTATTATCCAACCTTAAAATTTCATCTTTCCTCTAGTATTAAGTGGCTGGGATCCAGTGAGAGCGAAGCGAAAGATGGGCGAAGGGAGAAATGTGATTGGTAAATGTGGTTTTAAAATAATATCTCGCTGATAGTGGCGCGTGTGTTGGATCATTCGGTTCCCTACAAAATGGTACGCGTAGCATGACCAGCGTAGAAACGGGTTTTGTCGACAGAAGAATCGACAAAATGAGACAGTTTAGAAAGATTTCTACCGTCTTAAGCATGGCGATGTTAAAACTGAAGAGAAGAAATGTTTCTATTCTTCAGTCGACAAAAGTCTTCATTGTCAAGCATGACGAACAATTTTTCTCTACATATGACACTTGGGGTAGAAACATTTCTTTTCGACAAGTGTTAAATAGTCTACATCACATTTGACCTAGACAAGAATCAATATTGATTTTGAACACTCAATTCAATATTTTCACTGTCCAAATTCCTTCTCAATAAACAATCTGGTCAGTGGGTCGTCTTAGGGGCGGAGTTTTTTGAGTTGTAGTATATGCTTAGAGGCACTATGAGCAGAAAATGCAACAAAAAAAAAATTAGGAAAATGGTGGGAAAGAAATTGTTGTTCAAGTCGAAAACTATCCATATGATGTAAAAAAAGCAGAGAATTTTTTTAAAAAAAAAACCGGCCAAGTGCGAATCGGACTCGCGCACGAAGGGTTCCGTACCATTATCTATAAAAACGGCAAAAAAATCACGTTTGTGGCATGGGAGCCCCCCTTAAATATTTGTTTTATTTTAATTTAATTATTTATTTTTAAAGTGAATATAAATATGTCGGAGCGTCAGGATTTACTCTGTTAGATTCAGACATCATGTGGGCCCATAAGGTGGGTTTCGTGCAATGAAAACACACTGGGTGCGATAGTACGATACATAGCGTCTATTAAAATCACAAATTGACACAATCACTACAAATTACAATTACCACAATAACTGAGCACAACGAATCGAGTACAGTTCCGCGACGTCTTAACTCCGATGCGATCAGACACTGAATCCTGAATGTCCTCCTCGCCATCGGCTCAAAACATCACGACTCTGTAGAAGCGCATTAGAGGTGTGGGTAGATCACGTGATGTCGCCAGTGGCGCACTTGCCATTCGTTTCTTGCCCGTACTAATGACCAGATCCGACATATCTAATATAATATTTTGTAGGAAAAATATTACCAATGTGTCAAGCAATATACTCAGCCTTCATAGGCTGAGTGCGCCATAAAAATTACACATTTAAATGTTGAAATTTTACACAGGGTAACTAGGGTGACACAATTGGCGGTCTTATGTTATAGTGTTTTTACGAAATTTTTAAATAAATAAATAACCTCTGGGCCTTGCCAGGTCTCCTGCCCAACTTTATTTGGGTTCCATAATCAGTTTTCTAATATCGAAAACCTCCGCACGTCTTCGGATCTCGACGTTTGGAACTGGGTCTATAAGCCTTACGCCAAGCATGGAACGCTTCAAGGCTCTCTGTACAACTCTCACCCTGGTCATAGCCTCCAGCGTGAGCGTCTACGTCTTAGCACCGTATTTCATGGTGCACACACTGGATATTGAGCCGGGACTTCATACATGAGCCAAAATTTATTTACTTTAATTACTTCTAGTCCAGTGCAAACCAATGTGTCGGGAATACCAATGTGTACCAATGTTTTTATGCACAGTCCAATGCAAGCCTAAGGTGTACTTTAAACCTAACATTTTTTCAAGAAATGTTAGGTTTAAAGTAATTATATATAATAAGCGGCTCCGGAAAAAAAAAGCTCTGAGAAAATAAAGTACGTACCTCTTAATTTAAGCTTACATTGGAGCGTCACCTTTATAACAGGACAGTGTCACACGTTCCTGTTTCCATCTACAGGCACAGTGTTTTGTTTTAATCTTATTACACTGCTGTTTTGTTGAAACAACGCACGAGTTTGTGTTAAAACGCTTGTGCAGATAATTATGTAGAATAGGTGCAGGTATGACGTGCATGGTCTTCTTTGTTATACTTAGTTTCTAGAATGTTCTTTACTTTACAGCTACTGAACGTGGACAGTCTATAGTGCCTTTTTTGTTTAAGGTGATGTTTAATAATTGATACTCTCAAAACTTATTGACCTTCTAATGACGCACGTTTTTTAAATTAATAAACCTCTTAAAACTTTTTGTGCTTCTAATGATGCACACTTTTTTAAATAAACGAGCCTTTTATTAGAGTGTTCAATAATATTTTATAATACATGCCTTTTGTTAATAGGTTTGTATGTTTTCGATTCTGTAATTAGCGTAAAGTGAGACCCTAATGACAAGACTTAAATAAAACAACTAGATAGGTACATGATTTTCCCGTGTGTTACATAATAACCATAAAAATAGACCTTTCGTTCTTTAAAAAAAAAAAAATGACATGAAGTATTCCAGTAAGTCCAGCCCTTTCGTGAGACAATCACAGGCTTTTCTGTGCCAAGATTCACCAGTCTTTACCTTATTGTAAGGTTCTTAGTAAGTATTTTAATTTAAAAAAAAAACCTATACTAATAATAAAGCTGAAGAAATGTGTTTTGTTTGTTTGAACGCCCTAATCTCTGGAACTATCAGTCGGATTTGAAAAAGTCTATTTGGCTTTTTTTGCCCAATTCTTGAGAACGGTTATATGCTATTTAACATCACGCTTGGACTCGTAGGAGCCGAGTAAAAATAAAAAAAAAGTCAGAAAGAACCATAAGCGAAAACTAAGTAAAAGCGCGGGCGGGCAATGCGATGCGACAGGGTGGGTCAGGGAACAAGAAACACGCGAACGAAGTCGCGGGAAGAAGCTAGCACAATTCAAGCATGAATAAATATCTAAGATACTTAATGAAGCTCAAGTTAAACCGCTCACTTATCTAGCGTGATAGTGAAATTATAACAGCTATCAACTTTACGTACCAACAGTTTTCATCGCGTCCAAGTTACATAACTTTAACGCTTATGGGTGAACAGTTTAAGTGTACCTACAAACTTTTACGAATAATAACGCTTGCATAAGTTAAACTTATGCTATATTAGGTTTTAAATTTTGCTTGTAGAATGTGCCGCTTCCTTAAATTGTTTAATTTTTCTGTAAACATGACTTATTTCTGAAAATTTTGTATTTTATAAACGGTTTGGTTTTTAATACCTTCAACCCTTTCTTGTCATTTTTATGTCCATGAACTATTTTATAAGTTTACTGGCAATAATAGCAGAATAGCTAGTTGTAGTATATATAGTTTGTTGTTAAAAAGCTTAAAGTTCGTTTTTTAATCCCAGATACTAATTAGACATGTCAAATGATTGTTGTTTGTTTTTTTTAATTTTTGCACCTGTCAAGTTTGTATCCGGGATTAAAAAACGAACTTTAGGTAAAATGTATCTATTAGAATGTCCTTAAGGCTCCTACAGACTGGTGCGATATCGCTGGCGCGACGTGACACTAGTAGCACAATTTCGCATGAGTCTGTAAGAGCCTTTATTCGTAAAAGCAAGCTATAAACCTGTTTTCTTTTCCGAGATACACATGATGGGATATTTAACTGATTTCTTGAAAAACATAATTAAATAGAATCATAAATATGGAGTATATCATAATAAACCTTATGTATTCACAAAATATACGACATTTATTGGAATCATCTTAGACAATAATAAAGCCTTAATTCCTATGCAGAAATTAAAACAAGTTTATAATAATTAATCACACATCTAACAGGAGTCATCATCTACTTACGCACAGCATCATGCTGAGTGCAAGCCTTCTTGTCACAGTCATGACGTGCAGTTGCCGACTATTTGTTTTACCAGTTTATGTTTTCATATATCTTGCACGTGTTTCTGTGACAAATAAAATTATTTTTCTTTCTTTCTTTCTTACTTATGAAACTATCGGTTTCAGGCTTAGTTAGGTAGGGATCATTTTTCACATTGTATTGCATGACTTATTTGAGAGCAAAGGACTAATCAATGGCTACAAATTATGTGAATGGTTGTTTTGCCCAATTAGAGATCCAAAATGTCGGTTAGAAATAGAGCTTTTTATTTCAAAAACAGAAATTGTGGGGATTTTCCAAAACCGTTTTCAGTTGGTAATTATAGGATATTTTTGATAACATTGAAATTCACGCTAAATCATCGGTAATGCTTGCATTTTCTCTTCCTCTATCGAGTCGGCAGAAAATAAATATTTATATCAGCTTATGTCATCGTCAAAAAATTTTGCCAGTCAATAAAAAGGATGGTGTCTAAAATGAAGCTCATATGACATAATTATGTAGACAGCAATAAAAGCTAAAACATACGTTATTAATATTAATCTCTTTACACCATGAATATGAATTTGAAACACAAATCAACCCAGTGCGCTTCCAACAACCCTTGTAGACTAACATTACAACAACAGACAATAATATTTCACCCCTAAAACCCAGCGCGGCACTACGGCACTCAAAAAGCGCGTGTCCAATTGTAGGAAGACCAATATTTTATTTAAAACCCCATATCAAAGGCTCACGGTACAGCGCCCCCCTGAATTATACACCGTTCTGCGTTTAATGGCTTTAATTTTCAAACTCTTGAAAAATATCTGTGCAAAGTTTCCACGTTAAGTGCGGCAAGAGATTCAACTTGGACAAGTTAAGGAAATCTTTTGTCAAGTTCATGTGACGTCGCGGTAAGGATGAATTTTTAATTCGACGTCAATTTTCAGGGGGCGAAAAGATTTTTTTGATTTTTATTTGTGGCGTGAAATTGGGTTGGATCTTTAAATAGTTTTTTTTTAAATTACAAACTGAGGTATGGTTAATACTGCCCATACTTTAATAAAAGTGCTGTTGATAATTAAAATTTCTGTTTTTTTTTGTAAAAAAAAACAAATTTATTTCTTTAGATTTTTTTTAGGTGTCGAATGAATTACAAAAAAAAAATGTAGTCTAGCAATAACTTACACACATAACCTAACATCACGCCTTGTTTCCCCGAAGGATAAAAGAAGGCGAATTATAAAGGAGTAAAATCCGAAAAAATACATTTCCGCGCAAAGACTAACTCAATTATTTGTTTATTATTATTTGTTTATTTATTATTTATCCTCTCCTCCTCGATACTGTTGCCCACGTCTTGTATTTGATTAAGTCTAATTGACTGTCCTGAAAAGTGTTGAGGTGGTATTTCCATAACCCTAACCCAATTTCCCAAACCGATTTAATGACCTGTTCTCCATTATTTTTGTAAATTACCATACAAACAAACAAATTCAAATCATATTTATATTTTTCATACAGCCTCATTTACGAATTCTGGCCAATTTATTTCAACCCTTGTTACACAATAAGCAGATTTCACCCCCATTTACCCCCAAAAGCGAAACAAGAACTCCATTGTAAAAGTACGGTTTCTTCGTATGCAAAACATTTTTGTAAGCGTTCAGGTGTGACGTTCCCATGTGGATGATTTTATGCCTCATCGGGTCACATTCGCCTGGGATCGCGATATCGGAACTCGGAAGTTCTGCTTCCTCTAAAACAGACTATAGATACGGACTTTACGATACAATATGTTGTGAATGTGAAGCTTTGTTTGAGATCATTTAAAATGTTTTTTGGAAGTGAGTTTCAAGAAAACAATGGAATGAACACTGCACAAGGATATGTTTTAGCTTCAAATGTTACTGAACTACTTAAAAGGTGAATGCAAAGAAGAATGGCAGATTTGGTGTCACTTAATTTCAGAAGTGTTTATGAATGAAAGTTTACTTATAAGTTTACTTTGTATGTATTTACGTTTTTTTTTTAACTGCACAAAGAAAAAAATTAAAAACGAATATTTTATTTAATTTTAATCTGACTATCAAAACGCAATTATTTGCCATAACTAAACGTAGAACCTATGACGGAGCTATGGAATTACCATACTCATCAGAATAGGGTAGTCCTATGTCTAAAAATATGGTAATTAACAGGATTTTGGTGGTGGGGTTTCATCGATTAAACTACACACATCAAAAATGTCTAGGGATCAATTGCGTTTTGGAGTATCGCCGCATTATTTTAACTTTTTTGTATCGTCATTGATTCTTTTTAGTGAATTTTGCTATTTGAATAAAGAATTTTGTTTAAATTTTGTATTTGTGTTTTTACAAAACCATTACAATTTCTGCATAGCAACTGAAAAAAATTGCATCGATATAGGGCGACGACATCATTCATTTGACACAAGAAGAGATGATGAAAGCCGTCGGAATGTTGCAAGCTGGTTCCAGGCAACGTACTGTGGCTGTCGCTCTTGGTACTACACAGAGTGTCATAAGCCACCTCTGGACACGCTAACGTATCACGGGCAGCGTGGCCGAGTGACATGGTGGACGATCTCGCATCACCACTCGCAGACAGGGCCGGTACATCTAAAATACTGCTCGAAGGAATTGTGCCATGAACTCCATGATGTTGGCTTCGAGGCTCCACAGCTCTTTAGGCTTGCTGATAAGCGACCAAACCATATTATCCGAAATCGTTTAAGTGAAGTAGGTTTGCATTCCCGAAGGCCGCTTAGAGTTCCACCTATATAGCACCCCGCAATCGTAGGAACCGTTTACAATAGGCTCGTGAACACAGGAATTTTTAGGAAGAAGACTGGCGTTGTTTGCTTTTCGATGAATCTCGTTTCGGTAAGAAGCCGAATACAAGACGTACTCGAGTTTAGAGGACCTCTGGACGTCAAGAATGTTTGAAATTTGGTCAGGAAGTTCATTCATACGGAGGGGGAACAATAATGGTTTGGGCCGGTATTTGGCTCGGTGGAAGAACCAATCTCATTTGTATCAGAGGCAACCTCAATACTCAGGTTTATGCGGTGAGGATTGTTACAGACGTGATCATCCCTTTACGAAGCTGGTTGGGTTATTAGTTTCAACTAATGCACGACAATGCACGTCCACACACGGCTAGAGTCGTAACTCGCACTCTTGCCGATGCTCGCATCAACGTTCTGTTGCGGCCTGCTCAATCGCCAGACCTAAACCCATTTGAGTACGCTGGGATATGCTCCAAAGAAGAGCTCTGCCGAGTATGGATGCCGTACAACAACTTTTTGTCTTGTTAGAAAGAATGTGGGCGGCCATTCCTCAAACTGATTTTAAGCATACCAAATCGCTGTAATTGTGTGATTCGTGAAAATGGTGGATACACAGATTATAATTTTTTTTATCTTTACAATAAAAATTTTAAAATCATCATTTTTGCGTTTTTTTGCCATTTAATTGACGACATTAACATAAGTTAATAACCCATAATTTTTAAAAATTGCAATTTTTCTTAATTTTTACAAAATATAGGGATAAGTTGTTAACATGAACATAGTAATAAAAGTAAGAAGCCAGTCTGGAAGACTAGATTTGGTGAATATTAGTTGGATAATTTTTATAGTTAAGAATGTTCCTTATCTCTACACACACTTTTGATGTGTGTAATAAGAAACTTTTACTAACTCGTTTTTTTTAGAGGAGTACCTACTACAGAACAAGACGTTTATTATTGCTGTGATAACTCGGCTGAAACACAAGACTATTATTCTTAGCTTTGGAGCCATTTGTATTTGCAACATTTTTTATGTTGATAAATAAATGTATTATGTAGCTTATTGTTAATGACGGTTAAATGAATCCACCATTTATACTTTTTTTGGAGAATTTATCTTTCCTGGCAACACAAAAAAAACCGGTCAAGTGCGTCGGACTACGCACTTGATCGTCTTGTCTGTCACTTGTCTTTCTTTATTATTATTTAGCGTGTATAAAATCAACCATTTTGTCAATCATCAAAAACATTTAATTATGGCTGTATGGAAATAACTTTATGGAGCACGATAGGATATGATGATGATTTAGATATCCAATGTCATAATAGACAAAGTCAGCTAGTTCCACTAACTAGTTCCAAAAACTAGTGCCACTGTTCCCTTCATTATTGGAACTATTAATTTCTGCCATCTTTGAATGGCATAAAATATACTGCAGTTTACTACACATTATATACACTTTTGGTTTAATTTAATGGGTTCTGTATAAACAGAGCGACCACTGCTCTTTAGATAACGTTTTTCTGACGAAACCAAATATTAAAAAAATATGCTGTGATTACCTTTTGTCTTAATTTGACCAAGATTAATCTTTTGAGAGTATTTGTACGATTGCACGCGAAGTCTAAATGCGACACCCACATTACATGGAGTCCTGCCATTCTTCAAATTGTAGGAAAAATATTATTGTGGCAAACTATTTTGTGTTGTTTCATTATTATATATGCTGTCACGAAGACTTCTCTAGATAATGTAGAAATGGAAATTTAAGCAGCAAATATCGACCCAATGACGATACAGTCGAATGATCCCCAAACAAATTAGTAAAAACAAAATGTCTCCAATAAATATGCACAAAAATCACCTTTTATCTTCAAAGAGATCTTCCAATACACGTTTTATCCTGCTCCTTCCAATTAGTAGGACACAGCACCCCGGGGTCTTACAGACTTATTTAGCCGAAGGTAAATAATCCAATCGTGGCCCGATTCAATCGGTCTCAGAATCAATGGATGCAAATCGTTGGTCGGATGTTGCTAAGAAGATTAATTATGTTGTAATTAGAACAGTACTGTAGTCTGTAAGTAAAGGTTCTGTTCTAATTGGTTGGGTTGTGCTGTTGGTTTTTCTTGAACGGGATTTTTTGTTTTTTGTGGTGTGGTCTGGTGGGATTTGGCGGTGCTAGCGTTTGGTTCATTAAGTGGTAAGCTGTGTAAGTTGATTTAATACTTTTAACCGACTTCCAAAAAGGAGCAGGTTATGTTCATCTGTATGTTTTTTTTTTGTGGATTGTCACCGATTTCTCCGTCAATTGAGCCGATTTAGATTTTTTTTATGGTATGCTTCTGAAGTGGTCCCATTGTCACCAACTCAGAATCTGATGAGAGGATCCCATGCAAATCGAAGGAAATCCTCAAATTTTATAGGCACACCTATAGCAATTTGGGTATTTTTTATAGTAACTCGTGTATTCGCTCTCGGAAAGCATCATTTGGTAAAATGGAACTGATGATGAAGACAATACCACAGATGGCCACCGAAACTACTTAATAATAAGTATTTAACGGGTTGCGATTCGATTACCTACTTTAATATGGTTGCTAAGCCATTTATGCTTGTCACAATGCATATGGTGAGTGGCAGTTCTTCTGGTTCTTACCAAGAGAACTCATCAACAATTAATGTCCTGCATCGGGAAAAGTAATATTTTGTAAAAGGTGATGTGCAGTTGGCATTAGGCTATTGTAACTTAGATAGATTACAAATTTACCCACTAAAAAGTGAAAAATATAAAGTATTTTACAAAAAAAAAACAACCGGCGTCCAAAAAATCATACAAAGTGAAAAATAACTTTAATTTCGGAAGTTGGTGGCAAATAAACTAAAATACAGAACCAAAGACAACGACTTCCAAAATTAAAGTTATTTTTAACTTTGCAGTGTTTTATTGGAATTCAGTAGCTTTTCTTTTGGAAAAAGTTTTTTATTATCATGATGTCAGGATTTATTTTTATTTTAAAACTATAGTGTATTGTAGTGTTATTTGTATTAGAAGTAATGAAGAGACTAGAATATAAACAGAAACTTTGTTGCTTAACAGCTTATTGACATACCTACATTGAGGCAGGTATTTTATACCATGACTTATTTTTATCTCAGGTTTGTGAGTTGTTTTAGACTCGTTAGTTTAATGATCGCCAGCGGTAGTGCTGAGCATGAGATCCTGGGTTCGAAAAACCCAACACTTTGCCCAACCCGAGGGTCGGGCAGTGTTTTTAGGTTTTTCTATCTGTAATTTCTCAGTAGTAGTCCTGAGTCTAGGTGCTGTGCCCGGTTGATGGCGATCTCGGGGCAAACTCTGCAGTTTGGTAAGAACATCTTTGAGAGGGAGGCTTAGTCGAGTCTTCTCGTCGCATATTCTACAGAGCCTAAAGACAAGGTCTTCAATTAGTGCATCCTGCCTTTTGTGACTTACGGAGCGGAAACGTGGACACTCACGGTACGGCTGGTACTAAATTCATGGTCGCTCAGCGTAATATGGAACGGGCTATGCTTGAAGTCTCTCTGAGGGATCAAATTCGGAATGAGGTGATCTGGTAGAGAACCAAATTTGTCGACCTAGCTCACATAAAAGGCATGCTAAAGAGGCAATAGCCCGGCCATATTAGCCGTCGGACCAATGACCGTTGGGGTAAACGCGTTCTTGCATGCAGGCCGCCCTCAGGCTAGGTGGAGCAACGATCTTCGCAGGGTGGCTATTATCAGAGTTGCTGAGAATCGAGTGGACTGCTGTAGGCTGATGAAGATGATAGTGATGACGATGGCAACACGCCCAGTACATGGGACTTAAACACAACTGGCGAAATGTGGGTGTACTATAGGTGCACCTCTGCCTAACGGGGACTACAGGTCTGATGTTACGTCCTTCTGTTAGTTGTTACGTGGTAAAGTATGAAATTATACGTTGTCTTCGTATAAAAAGATATAGCTACACAACAAAGTTGGTTACAGTCTGATTGTCTAGGTTGTGCCAGAAATAAAATGTACCATGACAGAAGAAAATTATGTTAAGTCTTTTAAACTTTTTTCAATCGTCAATTTCGCTGTCTATTAATAAGGTATAAGCTCCTAGAATATAGGACCCTTTTTCAAGTGAAATCCCAATTAACGAATTGTATTAACCTTATTCGTTAACCCCTTACACGTGAATTGGCTAATTATGCTTAAATACCTATTTACCTTTTATGTAAATTACTGAGAAAAGAAAAGGTCAGTTTCAATGTTTCTTGTATGTACATGGATTAGGAATATAGAGAAATGTAGTTATGTAACGTAGAAATAATAAAGAATGGTTGGACGTCTTAAACTAATGTAATTAAGCTTTGTTGTGCAGACGTTCCATAAATAATTATATTTATATTTAGCTACATCCAACGAAGACTGAAAGGGTTGTTTGGAAATCGGTTGTCATGGTATGAGCATGTGATGTGGAGGAATGAGGAAACTGTCGTGAGAAAAGTTTTAAGTACCTATGAATGTGGATGTATATTATGAGTTGTAGAAGACAAAAGAAATTGAATAGGTGGACTGTGTGGCAGATGTTATGGCTAGGAGGTTACCACTGATGACGACTACTAGAGAAGTATGAAAGAATAAGATATGATGCGCCTATCCCGAATAAATTAAGAATAAATAATTTTAATTATTTATTAATTGAATATTTAAAATAATTTTAATTGAGATAAGGACAGAACAATGCACAACAATGCTGGAAGCTCCAAAGTTAAAAAAGTAAGAATTCGTACAACTCAAAGTTTGTCAGAACATCTCCGTCCAGCAGACTAAAATAAATACAACAAATTGAGCCTTAACCGTTCCTACTTCAATACAGCGAAGGAAGTACATTCCAGCCAGGCGATCGAACGTTACTAATCGAAAGAAAGCACTCGCTTCAGACTCTCGTCAATACGACTATTCCCGAGAGAATCCGAATTATTCCGAACATGTTCTTTGTAAATTGGTATAGGTAACGCTGAATGGTGCACGTGTGATAGATATTTGTCTAGTCCTCAATTGGCTATGAGTCTATGCAGTTATGTTGTGACTGTACTTTGAATGGAAGTTTTTTTTGTAAGTTGTATGCATGTTGTTGCTTATTTAAATAGGTACATAATAATCGATATTGATTGAAGCAGCTTCTTATTATTCCAATCCAGAGCAGAAGTTAAGGCCTCCCTACCCTACTCTTACCCTGAACCAACAGAAGAAACGTCCATACGCCAATACGCAGTAAGAGAGATAATTGTTCTCTTACTGCGTGTTGGCGATTTCAGACTATTAAGTTTCTTCACGATTTTCTCCTCGTCGTAAGTTTACATATACTGGTAATGAAAAGGAAATTGAATATTAAAGTGAAAATAAAAATATCTTAGCCACTAAGCAAATAAAAGCCAGCCGTAAAATCCTCCAACGAACTCTCCCACTTCCCGTCGAGACATCAAGAAATTTTTGAAGCATTATTAAACTGTTTCGAGAAATATTCTAAGTGAAAATATAAGTTAACTGCTCAGTAGATGAAAACTTAATAGTCCAGGTTTCACTGCGAATTCAATTAGAGCTCCGTTCAGGTGCGACTCGAGCCGGTTTGAACCACTCCTAGCCGGTGTAAGGCGGAAATATCCGGAAATATCCAGATATTTCTAGAAATTTCACTCCACGCGCGGGTTAATTTCATTTGGTGCACAGAAAACTGTGTGAACGTTATTGCTTCAACCATTTTTGTTTATATTTTTAGAATTTATACTAATAAAACGTTGACCAAAAAAAAACAAGGGTGGAGTCCCGCTATTTCGGAATGTTATTTTTGGTTTTCCTGTAGGATTGGGGTCGCAATTGTTATTTTTTACTAGTTTTTTAGTGGATTGCGAGCGGTTGTAATATTATGGACTGATTCAGTGTTATCTTTGGAACCGGTTAGAAAAGTTACGTATAGATATCTTTTAGGTCACCCATGAGATCACATAATTATGTACATTACTTTCTTCGCAGCGTCGAAAACCATCGCAGTCACTCTTGCCGTGAAATCCAACTCTTTTATTATTTTTATAGCTACAGAATTTGTACAAAAAACTTAGAACCCCAAGCCTATGAACATCCGACCCTGGGATAAAGGTCTTAACAGCAACATATGTTGACTCAGCGGGACAAGTTTACAAGTAGATTCTAACCCGTCAAGCAAATATGGCGGGATAGGGTTGGGACACTGAGGGAACGTAAGGTTTGACATTAGTGTGTAAGCCAGAAAAAAATGCTATCAGAAATTAATAGCAAGCTCATAAATATATTTTCCAGTCTAAAGGTTAAAGCAATTATCAAAAGGCTTCCAAATGATTGTCATTATATTGGTTTAAGAGAGCATCAAAGATTCATTATAGGTTTCAAGGTGCTCAGAATGGTCGTCAAACTCTAAACTGATTGATTTACACGCTACACAAGTCGTTTTAATTCAAATTAAAAAAAAATATTTCAGACCAAGGGATCCATAAAGTGTTAGTATGAACTTAAGCCTATGTTACTAAACCCAATCACACTAATATTATAAAGGCGAAAGTTTGTGAGTGTGTGTGTGTATGTTTGTTACTTCTTCACGCTCAAACGGCTGGACCAATTTTGATAAAATTTTGTATGGAGGTAGCTGACACCCTGGATTAAGACATAGGCTACTTTTTATCCAGATATTCCCACGGGATCGAGACTTACGCGGGTGAAACCACGGGGCGCAGGTAGTAACTTATAAATACAACAAATAAACATTAATTGGAACATGTGCACGCCCATGTCTGCCAGCCCAGAGCCTGATTAACCGTCCATCAACCTTGTCCGCCAGTGTAGCTATAATACTGTTAGGGCTACCCCTGAATCGCCGCAACATCGATGCACACCGTTTGCGCATGATGGCATGAAAGTAATCTATTCGCGCCTCCGCAAACATGCCCAAACGCACGCATGCGTGATTAAATCCAGGATTTCTCAAGATATTTTCATTCACATTTAGTCGTTGTAGTAAAAAAAAAGTAAAAATAACTTATGCCTAGGAATGTCTGTTCCGAAAATATCTCATGTAACTGTAAAAAAACCCCGTTCAGGTTACCTTCTTACGCAATCACTTGCTCAGGGTAATTAGCAACACATTCATTATATTAAGAAAGTTTCAACCTTTTGTTTCACCACTTTTTCCAATAATTGTTGCGTGAATAACATTATTAAACTGTGATTAAAAAATTAATTGTCAAATGAAAAATATCTATAAGGTGAATTAAAATTAAATTTTCGGGTTTAGTATTCAAATAATCAAACAAAGCACTCAATTTGTAAGTGGCGCTGGAAATCAGCATCCACAGGTACGTTTTCAGATCCATTGGTTTACATTTTCTTTAATATTTCTTAAATATTTTAGGAACAGACTATACCTACTGAGGAACTAGGTCAATAAATAGACAAAAAATACTAGGTGTATAGTGTCCATCACTACAGAATGTCAAACGACATTTTAATTGTGGGGCCGCGGATGAGCGATGTCGTGGGCAAGCTTACGAACTTACCCTGTTCATTAATTTGAGGTGTCACTGCGTAATCCAACTAGTTGTTACGACAGTAGGACTTCAGGGGTTCTTTAACTGAAAAACTGTAAAGGTGTAATTTTGCTACTAGTATTTAATCGAGTAGAATTCTCTTAAAATTCTACTCGCTCATAGGTCACTCATCATTCACATAGGCCATTGGACCTTTGACATATTGCTTCCTCTGTAAGTTATGTCGGTAACTCTTTGTTCTTTTCCGGATAATTTAAATCTTGATTTTATCCTTCAAAGAGACTCCGAGCATAACCCGCTCCATAACGCGCTGGGTGACCTGGAGATTTTAGATCAGGCCGACTATCAGTGTTCACGTGTCGGCACCGTATGTCATGACGGGCAGGACGCACTGGATACTACAGGATGCGACGACAAGACATGACGAGGTTTTCCAAATAATTATCTAAATAATAATCTGTAAGATTGATAGACGTAGGTGCTTTCGTATCTTTGGGTTGTTGTAGTCTGTTGAAACTTTCAAATGTACCTCAAATAAATGTGAATTAGCTCCATTCATTTTCCCAACTTATAACTGCCCAAAACAAACCTATATTTTTTCAGAAGTCAATTAAAAAGTATTCCAATGTTTTTTAACGATTCTACAACTCAAACAACCAATTACAACTTTTTAACTTTCAAAGAAGCTAAATAAGGAAATCACGATAATTTCGTAATTAAACAGAAAGGACTTAAAACTTTCGATACGTGAGTTCTGTTTATGTTACCGGGTAGCGAAAACCGGATAGCCGGGAAAGGAAGTTCGCAATGCGGGCGGGTACATAAAAGAATGGACCAATTTGAGCATGTTACTGTATCTAAACGATGTTGTTATGTACCTACTACGGATCGTATAATATATCTTTGGGACACGCTCGCTTTAGTAGGGGCAGTAGTACTGATGCCCGCTTTCACTAACACTAAGGCCCGTATTAATAAACGTCACTCAGCCCAAGAGCTCGCACTTGATAACAGTCTTGAGGTCATGATCGTATTAATAAACATAATAATTGATGTACTCAAGTTACGGCTTGGGTTTACACTATCAGCCGAGTGATGGGCTGATTAATAAAGGAAAATCGAAACTTAAGTATGCAATAGGTTTGTGTACTCGAGATGCTTAAATCTGAGTGTATGCAGTCCGTGACTTGAGGTCGTGATTAGTAGCGCGAAATATGAAGTTTGAAAATATTTTGGGTGAAAATAATCATTACGATGAATTAGAGTAAGTACTATAACGATGTTTTTGCCAAAAATCTATGTAAGGGATGCCTCGAATCCTTTTGAGTTACCAAGTGAACATTTAAATAAAACCACCAAAGTGCGTGTCGGACCACGCACAATGAAGGGGTCCGTAGTTGGGATGAATTTATCCCAAAAACAAACATAACATTGTAGTTGAAAAACATGTTCTCCTATGCATCGATGTACGTCACGGTCAATTTTCCAACTGCAAATGTAATTTGGTCGACTATTACTAGTTAACTTGTAGAGCCTACTTAGCTGTGATAGCTTTCCTTTTATTTTTTTAATAAGTTAATAAGTTTTGAAATAATTTAAGTTTTCACAGATCCGCAATAGTTTTGAAATACCTGGCCAACGATAACACATCATTGGATAAACGAGAAAAATATATCATCCCTACTTAACGTGAAAAGGAGGTACCGACCAAAAAAAATTTTTTTTCAAGCTTTTATTTTACCACTTTGTCGGCATGATTAATAAGAGTCATAAGGAAAGACAGACAGACGGGCATAGCGAAAGTTCCTTGTTGACTTCAGAACCTTAAAAATGATTCAGATTTGTTCAAGAGTCACATTAATATAAAGAATCTTTGGTGAAATACAGTAACAGAGGTCTTCCAATTTCCCTAGAAATATTTACATATAACGTGATACAGCGCTATACATTAAAGTTATAACAAAATACAAGTATTTCAATAAATCTTACGACTTATCAAGAACGAAATGTGATGAATGTCATTCTAAACTTCGGTCAATGTGATGTAATCGTTCATCAAGTACAGCTCCTTGAGGAGCTGATCTTGGTAACTGAGATACTGTTTTCATGTGTTTATTAATTAGTAATGATCTTGAGATGCTGACATCGTAATAATGGCGTATCAAATAATTACGCACTTGAGTACGTCATTGGGGAACGTTTATTAATACGGGCCTTAGTCTTTCACACACTGATTGCCTAATAAATGCCTACTTCTGATGCAGCAAAAATATTATATTATACTTTTTATTACATAAGAAATTAGAGTAAGTTAAGTTTTGTGTGACTGAGATTAGTTAATTTAGTTTAGGAGTAAGTTGTTATTTGTAAAAGCACGATGGGATCGGCATCGTCGCATAAGTGTACAAAAATCCCTTAAATAAATAAAGATTAAAAAAAGAGCCCACTGTTTGACTTTTAGGTTATTTTAAGTATTTATGTTTTTTGTTTTTGTGTGAATATTGTGTAACCAAGGTCAAATCATTTATTTGCAGAAAATATAGGTGTTACAGTTGTAAAAGTTGGTGGTTTAATGTACAATGTTTGTTGTTTGAAAATGTTTACTTACGTCGCTTACTACGTGTTTAGTTCGAGCATATCCGAATCCTGCTTGGATTCTCTTTGAAGGATTAAATCAGGAAAGAAATTATCCGGAAAAGAACCGGAGGTACCGACATAGCTTGCAAAGTAAGCAAACTGAAGTGGCAGTGGGCTGGCAATGTTTGTCGAAGGACCGATGGCCGATGGAGCAGATGAGTCCTGAAGTGGAGACTGCGTATCGGCATGCGTAATGTGGCAAGCCCCCTAGCTAGATCGACCGACGACCTTAAGAAGGTGGTTAGTTCAGACTGGATACGAAAGGCGGAGGTCAGGGTGTTGTGGCGCAGCCTGGGAGAGGCCTATGTCCAGCATTGGACTGCGATAGGCTAAGTAAATTGATTGATATCCGAATAATTTCGAAAACGTACGGAGCCCTTGACTAGTGTCTTGATGTAAAGTGACCAGTTACTGAATTTTTGACACTATTCAGTCCATTTATTTATGAGATAAATTTGAGCAATTGACTTATCACAATCATATAGATACATTGTTATTATTTAACACCTTAATCGCCATAGTACTAAAACAGACCCATAAAAAACAAATAAAATATTAAATAATTCGTCCACAAAAACACAATGACCGACCAAAAAAAAGTACATTCTTCCGACATAAATAAAATGTGTAGCCATTTTTCAATTGAAACATGCTGTTTATTGAAAAAAAAAAGGATTGTTTCACGATAAGTTAATGGAAATCAGCCATTTGTTACCTGCGAATGATAAAATATTTTGTTGTCTACCGTCAGTTTGTATATGCAATGACGTTCTCAGCCTCCATTCAAAAATTCATTTAAATATCCTCCTAATAGTATAAATGTGAAAATTTCTGATTGGATTTTTATATGTTTGTTACTCAATCACGCAAAAACGGCTGAACGGAATTGGATGAAATTATGAACACAGATAGTTTATAAACAGGATAAACACAGAATGATGATACTTTTTATTCCGGTAGTACGTACCCGTGGGATAATTTCCGACATCCAGGCGGGCGAAGCCGCTGGCAAAAGCTAGTGACCAATAATTTAGTCACTATAGCTAGTTAAAGAGCGGCAGAACCCATAATCAGCCAATCACTACTATTTAGTTTATTTGAAAAAAAACTTCATTTTTAATTTCGATATTAGGATTTATTTGATAGTTTTTAAATACTCAGAAGTATGCATTACTTCCGCTAATGTTTTCATTTGTTGTCATATTGTTGTCTCCACATTGTTTGTTTGTTTGTTTATTTTACAAAAAAGTGCTTTACATTTCCTTATAGTCTACCTACATTAAAAGCTAGGTTTACATTATTGGATAAGACGCAAAGGAATAACTTTACCTAAGAACTCCACACTAGATCGAGCCTGTCTCGTAGAGTCCTTGGGTGGTATTGCCATATGCAAATGCGCATTACATTAATTGTTATTGTTACAATCGAGAAGCACATGAAAAAGTGTTATAATAATAACACTTTTTCATGTGCTTCTCGATTGAATACAACAATTAAAACATTGTCTAGACTATGCTGCCGCGCTAGCGATATAGGCAGTAAGTATGTTTTGCATAGTTTTGAGTAATTAAGTTACAGTTTTGTGTTTTCCGGACTTCTTTTTAGTTATATTAATTGTGATGATTGAAACGTGTAGCCCAAATAAAGCGCTTTTATATTCTTCTATATCTTTATATTATTGTATAATTACAATGAGTTTTGTAATTTCCAACACAGTTTTAGAATTAAGAATTTGGTTTCTAATTTTTATTGACCGTGTTGTTGTTTCATTCGGCCATTTTTTGCAATTGTTTATAATTCTGTAACGCTAATAATTGGGAATTTGGGACGCTATTTCAACTTTACAGACAGGTTTAAAAGCGTTTTGTTATTAATGTATTTTTTTAACATTAGGTACACCTAAATTCATTCCTAGGAAAGTGCTTTCATAATAATTATGTTTGTTTATTAAAACAACCATGATTTTGGTTTAATTATTTCAAAATATGTTTCGTCGTGTAATCGGATTATAATTATTATTTAAATAATTATTATTATGGTTAGTTTGGCGTTTCACTCAACAAAACACTATAAAGACACGAAGTCATAATTATGAGTTAATTAATTGTGTTTCGTTAGTCGGGACGCGCTTGTTTACGAAGCGTCTGTGTTTGAACCTAATTAGTGTGTTTACATGTTTTCAGCACTTTCATAGTGTTGTAAATGTGTAGACACCTTTAAAATGCGTTTGTTTTCTTTAGTGGCTTGAAAATTTCATTTGATCATTGCGTTAATAAAATTAATAATTTAATTTATAACGAAATATAAACAAAACATTAAAAAATATGGAATTTACAAAATTGTATACAGAAATCCGTGATCCGGCAGAGAACCAAAGTTGTTGACATAGCTCACAGAATAGCCAAACTGGAGTGGCTATGGGCCGGTCATAGTACCCGTAGAACCGACGACCGTTTTGGTAAACGTGTTGTTGAGTGGAGGCCGGGCGGCCTCAGGCTAGGTGGAGCCACGATCTTCGCAAGGTGGGTGGTAGCAGCTGGACGAGAGTTGCCGAGAATCGACCTGAAGGGCGTGCAACTGGAGAGGTCTATGTTCAGCAGTGGACAGCTGTGGGCTGATGATGAGGATGATGAGACAGCAAAGTTGTAACGTAGAAAAATAACTGAAAGTCAATTCACGTATTTATAAAATGTTAAAATTAAAGTCGTAATCTCATCTAAATGAAAATCAATATTAAAAAACTCTAACAAATGTAGGTAAAGAGGCTTTTTTTTCACAGATTGAGAGTGAGGTCAGAATGCGAACGGCCATTGCCCCTCCGGTGTTATAAACGGGACACATAATTGTGACAGAAATGTTGACATACAGAATGTTAACTGAATTAAGGATAGTGCTTATGACCACACGATAAGCCGTAAAAAAGCCGGCCAAGTGCGAGTTGGACTCGTGCACGAAGGGTTCCGTACCACTATCTATAAAAACGGCAAAAAAATCACGTATGTTGTATGGGAGCCCCCCTTAAATATTTGTTTTATTTTAATTTAATCATTTATTTTTCAAGTGAATATATAGGGTCTCCCTTGTTTGACCGAAAGGAATTTGACAAATTTTCACTTCCCAAAAAATTTCTCGCATAATTTCATTTGCCAAATTATTACTTAGCAAAAAATCTATTCACAAAAAATTGTAACGCAAACCTAATGTTTGACAAATGAACGTTTAAACTATAACTTGTTTACCAACTAGTATTTTTAACATTTTTTATTTAGTCAAATATTTCAGTTGGAACAACAGTTTTTACGCAAAATCAAATAATAATATAAATAAGTAATTAACCTAATCTAAATAGTTCAGATCGGGTAACCTACTAAAAACAATCTCTTTTTTCTATTAATGCAAGTCGTTTCTGGCACTCGCCGGCCGCTGCCGCGGCACCGCTCGCTTCGCTCGCTCGGCTCGTGCGTAGGGGGTCACAGTTTTAACCTAACCTAACCTACCCATTTTTTTTTTAAAAGAAATTAACCTAATCTAAATAGTTATGTTCCGGGTAACCTACTAAAAACAATATCTTTTTCTCTATTAATGCAAGTCGTGTCTGGCACTCGCCGGCCGCTGCCGCGGCACCGCTCGCTCAAAAACGTTTATTGTCTGAAGATTGTTTGCTGTAATAAATCATTTGATTAAAGACCAAATGCCATAATGACATTATACTTGGTAATAATTTGCCAAGTAAAAATTTTACCAAATGAAAATATGCGTACTAAAATCATTCGAAATATTGCAATGGTATAAAAAAAGGTTGCTAAAATTTGTTTAGGTAATGAAAATTTGGCAAAATCTTTTCGGCAAAACGGCAGGATCCCGAATATATAACTAAATATTCTGTGAATATGTCAAGCGTCTACCTATTGCAGTTATCAATATCGAGCAAAAAAGAGCAAAAAAATCACGTTTGTTGTATGGGAGCCCCCTTAAATATTAATTTTATTCTATTTTTTAGTATTTGTTATTATAGCGACAACAGAAATACATCATCTGTGAAAATTTCAACTATCTAACTATCACGGTTCACGAGACAGCCTCGACAGACGGGCAGACAGACAGACAGGCGGCGGAGCCTTAGTAATAGGGTTCCAGTTTTACCCTTTGGGTACGGAACCCTAAAAACTTACGACTGGAGCCGAGTATACGCGATTCAGCGTCACCGACTAGTGACTACCGTCACTACCCGGTACAGTTTCGTTCACTGTTCAGAAAGAGCGCAAAGTGAGCTTAAATAAGTCTTCACTTCTAAAACGTTGATAATATTAGTCACTATCAGGCTGATTAAGGTTTAAACTTACAACGAACTGTCTACAAATACCCTGAAGTGAAAAGCCCAAAAAATTAAATACCACTACACATATTTTTAAACAATATTCAACACAACGTAAAGGTCCTTGTCAACATTCCAATTCCACGACAAGCTTCCTTACCCTACCAACAAAATACTCTTACAGCATACCCTACATGCTTGAAGATCACCCACACCATCATCAGATACTACCCACATAGAACATGTTTGCACCGATAAACAAATATGTGATGTATCACACTAAGGGATCGACTGGCCCAGTTGGAGAATCTTCGTCCCCTAAATAAATATTGGAAACTATGTTTGTGGAGAACCCGAGGCCCGATAGCTTAGCTCTGAATTTGTCGACTTTTTAATTGGTGATTGGCCTGGTTTGTCATTTTCTTGGTTTGGTTGGTGGGGTTTTAAACCTTCAACGAATTTTATTCAAACATTTTATAGTCTAAGGTGTTAAGAGGTCCCCGAAACGATCAATCGCAATTGAGCAATTGTCATCAATTTATTGTGTGTCATTCTGCACTTGATAGACGATCAATTTGCTCATCAATGTGTATCAATCGCGTAAAAATCGACAATTTCAATTGATCGTTAATATGTAAATAGTGTAGTGTACTTGAAGGTTTTTATTTATGGTACAGAAAATGCAGAGGTTAACAGGTAAACACTACGTACTAAGGTGAGGGTTTTATTTTTAAAAGGGTAAATTCAGTGGTTAACTTTTTAATGCTTTGAAAAAGTTTGTTCCGAATGGCTGTCGTAGTTTTTAAAGCCCAAAACAGCGGATAGAAAAGTAGCAAATATTCTCGTAGATCCTTTTGTTCCAAACCTTTTAAATGGCAGACTTACATTGCATCATCACTGTTACGGAATGCACTAAAATAAAACCAATAAAAAAAAGAATTGTATTTAAAATCAAATTCCAATCGATCTTCTTTAACTTAACGACATCAATCGAAATTTAAAAAATCCCATCAAATTAAGAAATTGCTAAATCGCCATTGCATTTCTTAAACTATCCACTTTACAGTATCACTACATCCCTCCCTCTTATTTCCCTTTAGTCAGAAAGAGACAACACCACCGCTCAATATTAAGGAGTTTCCGAGAAATTGTGAAGTGAAGTTTCCAAAACAGGATTTGTCTTTGAAGATCTTACAAAAGTGCTGACTGTACGTTTGTCATCAGATCATAAGAGGGTTGGAACTTTCTTCTCCTGATCTGCATTTGGACATGTTAATGCTGAGCTTAATGAAGGATTATTTGACTGTAATAAATGGAACTTCTTTTGTTAGTATTTTTGTTGATACTTTGTTTCTAGTAGGAATATTTTGAAGTTAGTGACAAATTGGTAAAGATGATGGACATTGAATTGATTTTCTTAGTACATAATAAGTTATTGTTTATTTTGATGTCATTTATTATTAAATTTACTAACAGATTGGTCATGCTTTGAATATTATGGGAAATGACAGTGTGAGAGCTGTGGTGGCCCAGTGGTAACAACCATGACTTACGAGTTGTAGGTCGTAGGTTCGAACACTCACAGGCGCCTTACTTTGTGTAAATTATGTCATCACCACTGCTTTTAAAAACGCTGATGGAAAACATCCTGAGAAAACCGGCCATATCCTAGAACCAAAAATTCGAAGACATGTGACATCTACCAATCTGCACTGGGCGCGCGTGGTAAATTACGGCCCACTCCCTCTCACAGAGAGGAGGCCTGTGTCCCAGCAGTGGGAACATTATAGGCTGATTTTGCTAAGAAATTACATTGCTGCATCCACACAATAATTTATGCGTACTATTGTATATAATCAAGTTCTTATAACTGAACAGACAGCTGTGCTGCTGGGGAGTTTGTTGCGCCACTTCTTCTTCACAGCAAAAGCACTAGGAAGTAGTGAAGGGTGGGCTTTTTGGGGGACAGTCTCATGTAATTATGACGTTCAAAAAGTGCTGATTCTCGGCCTAGTTTGAACAAAATGACTTTTGATTTTGAATTGAAAGAAAATAGTTAAAATTAGACATTGATGTTTTTTGTCAAACCGCTGGGCACATAAACAGTCCTGCCAGGGTTGCGAGTTTGAAAGGCATATCGTGACACAGGCAACTGAAGGAACACGGGTGGGTTTTAGTCAGTAAAAGTCTGACACGCCCTCAAAGTTATTTGATAATTTCCTACCCAAAAAAAAAATTGGGCTCATTAACAGTACTCTAAAAATTTTGCACGCTGTGTGCAGAAATTGACCAAAATTTTACGTTGTATGCATGTCACGTACGAAGAAGGATGCTGTAGTGAGGTCGTAGATTTATGACGCTGGAACTAGCCTAAAATGCTTGTCTATTGTTTTTATCGATATGTTTGGAAGCAGTATAGCTACTACCTATTAGAATACATTATAGTTCGAAAAACTTCATGTATTTCTTTGTTAAGACGCTGACAACAGGTAAACCGCTGTCACTGTCAGACTGCATACAAAAGAAAGAGAAGCGCGATGACACAACGCTTGTAATTTATTGCAAAATATGAAACAATTATTTATTTACAAAAAATGAGTTGAGTAATCGAAAAAAAAAAAATCCAAGTTCTGTGTACAAATAAAACGTTATTTTTATTAATTAAATACCAACCGTACGTTGATATTTAATTAATACAGATATTTTGGATTTAAACTCAAAATAAAGGGTTAGTTTACCGGTAATTTGTATCGAGTTTTTTTTTTCTAAACGTGTTTTGGTAACAACCAAGTTCTGAGAAATATGTTTATGAATAACATATATTTCTTCCGCTACCACAAACTATAGTGTACATAGATTTGAATTTTTTTTATTTAAGACAAGCCTACTTTTATCATTTGCCTCTCGCCTTAATGAAAAAAAAAAAAGACTGATAAAATAAAAATAGGCGAATGAAAGTAAAGCAATTTAGTGAATACATTATTGCCTAGACAAGCCATCATCACCTTCCAGCCTTTTCCCAACTACGTTGGGGTCAGCTTCTAGTCTAACCGAATGCAGCTGAATACCAGTGTTTTACAAGGAGCGATTGCCTATCTGATCTCTACAACCCAGCTACTGGGAAATACGAAACCCCTTGATAGGACTAGTTATCAGACTTTCGAGCTTCTGACCACCCGTAACGACCATCAAAGATCCACGAATGACAGCCGGGTCCGTGCTTTCCGAGGCACGGAGGGGTCTGGGTATGTGAAGATGGCAAACGTAGCTTAACATAATCGATCAAGGCGTGCGGCTGTTATTACTTAGCCACGAACCAAGATTACCTTGACAAGTCTTAATTGTTTGATACTGATGATCCAAATTCAGACTTATCAGTCCACACCTATATTCCTTCAACACTTTCTAAATTCCCTAAACATTTTAGACTCCATCAAAAATTCTCTAAACAGACTGCAAACACAACATTTAAAAGTGGAACGCCATAATTATTTTATTTACGCGTGAAAAACGGACCAAGGCCAGTGTTTATTGTGCCACAAAAAAGAAGAAAATATCATTATTTTTACACAAAATGGATAAGTACCTACAGAAAGTCAGCTCCATACTACGAGCGAATTAAGCGAACGCAAACATAGATGCGTACGTACGGCGATCTCAAACGAAAGCCAGTCACGAGTCCCTTTCTCTCGCTGTACGTGAAGTGCGTTTATGTGTGCGTGCCTTTTCGCTCGTTTTATGGAGCTGACCTTCTGCACCCATCTGTTTTGCGCTATCGAGCTCCTGATAACCTCCTCGGTAATTAGAGGACGAGGAGTTTCGTAAAAGTTTAAATGAGTAACTGTCCCATATTTAATTCAGTTATCTTTACATTTACAAACGTCGTTTGGAGGAAAGAATTGTTATTTTACGTGGAGATGGAGTGATGATGTTGAGAAGTCAGTGGAAGAATTGGCTCGAAAAGAAATAATTGTTTTTACATCTGGTGTTGACTGCAACGTGTGGTACTAACAGTAGACCTGCTGCTGCATTGTACTGCTGCATCATCATCCCTATGCCCATATCCCATTTTATTTGCCCGACGCGGCTTGTCTTTGGTATCATTTAAAAACTAACAGATTTAAAATAATAATAATAATATGGTCAAGTCCAAAAAGGTCAAAATGGTCCTAATCGGTTTTGGAACATAGGAAGGAGTAAAAATAACTTTTTCTCAAGCTAGTCCAAGTCTTTTAGATTTCTGCTAATAGGGATACCTAGCGACCATCTTGGTTCGGCAGTTCAACTCTGTAACTAACCAGTCCCCACTTGTGTACCATAACAAAGCTTATCCATAACCAAGTGCGCCCATAGTAGAAAAATAACCTGAATTTACAAAAGACAACAACATACTCCACTAAACCATTAAAATTCGCCACACGTTGCCAGCTCAGCAAGATCATAAAACATTTTTATATCGACACCCGTAAGACCAAAACACAGATGTTTATATTCACAAAGCTTTTGAGCTACGAATACTTTAATTTCCGGCTCGCCTGTCGCTGAGATTAAGGAGGTTCAGCTTGACATGCTTTAATAACTGCTCATCCCGCTTCGCTTTAGCTTGAATGTACGGTCGTTCCCTTTTTGTTTTGTGTGCTGAATTTTTAAGTGACGTGTGGGTATTTTGATCCTGGGTGTGAATTAAAAATAATTACGGTTGTTCTTCCATTTTTTTTTTATAAAAGTGGAATTTTCCGGTATCTTTGTGAGTTTATTAACAAAAATCTCCCATATACTCGTACAAACAGCCATAATAGGTCAGGGCAGTGATACTGCTGGGCAGGGGTATTGATTTTCAAATCAGTACCAAGAAGCAGGTTTAACATGGATACGTATCTTTCATGGCTTCACTATACCCATTTACTCAAACGTAAAGCATTTATTTTAATTTATTGTCATTTACCAGGCGCGTCAGTTAGTCAGATAGTTGAAGCTATCACCGTAATGGAGTTAAATTCAGCGGATAAATCTGCAAATCGTCGCCGTGCAGTGAAAACATCGTAAAAAAATGTTTTACCTTTTTTTTTTTTTGTATAGGTAACCTCATAATGCATATTTAGTACAACCGTGCACAGCTCTAAGATGCTTCTAACGCCTTCTATCGTTGATAACAAGAACCTCTGAGAACGTCAATGACGGCTATTCTTCAGACAGTTATTATCTTCCCCTGTAAATAACGTTTATGGGAATCACGAGATTTTCACTACAACGTGACGAAATGAGCACGCTCCTTGTGTAAATTCGATTATCTTGACCTCACAAAAATATGGGTGCCTGCCGTTTTGCCGAAAAGATTTTGACAAAATTTCATTACCCAAACAGATTTTAGCAACCTTTTTTTATACCATTGCAATATTTCGAATGATTTTAGTACGCATATTTTCATTTGGTCAAATTTTTACTTAGCAAAATATTACCAAGTATAATGTTATAATGGCATTTGGTCTTTAATGAAATGATTTATGGGTAGGTTAGGTTTAAACTGTAACCTCCTACGCACGAGTCGAGCGAGCGAAGCGAGCGGTGCCGCGGGAGCGGCCAGCGAGTGCCAGAAACTACTAGCATTAATAGAAAAAAAAAATTGTTTTTAGTAGGTTACCCGGAACTGAACTATTAAGATTAGGTTAATTACTTATTTAAATAAAAATTAAATATTTGACTAAACAAAAATGTTAAAAGTATTAGTTGGTAAACAAGTTATAGTTTAAACGTTAATTTGCCAAACATTAGGTTTGCGTTACAATTTTTTGTGAATAGATTTTTTGCTAAGTAATAATTTGGCAAATGAAATTATGCGAAAAAATTTTTGGGAAGTGAAAATTTGTCAAATTCCTTTCGGTCAAACAAGGGAGACCCCAAAAATATACACGCATTAGACTAAGCCATCATATTTTAGGATACACGAGTTTCATTCAATTATCGACCTGACTAAAAACGCCTTAACTACCAACCTTCAAACGAACCTATTTAAAAGCCAGTAGCAAAGCTCAATCACACCATCAAACTCATAATAGGAACCCAATTATATCCTGCTACCGAAAATTTCAGTAACAATCCAGTTGTCCTGACAACAGCTAACAAGCACAAAATGTTTACACGGGACTTAGCAAAAAACGGTCCATTTGTGAAATTAATTAGCCAGTCACAGGAAAATTTCGAATAATAATTAGTAATTCTCAGAGCCGGGACACAGAATAGATAGGTGCAGAAGGCTGGCAAAATACAACGAGCGAAAACGCACGCATGCATAGACACGCGTCTACGTACAACGTGCAAGCGCAATGGCGATTGGCATTTGTTTGAGATTGCGTACAGCAATCTCACTACCATGCGTATGCGTCTATATGTGCGTGCGCCTGTTCTCGTAACTTGCATTTGCATAAAGGCGGCCTTCTGTATCTATCTATATTGTGGTCGGGACAGCCAATTATTATTATTAAAATATGAATCAAAGTTGGTCTACAACACGTTTTGATTAGCTATTTTGATAACTTCGGAGAATTATTAAGACATGGTGATGTAATTAGATTTTGTTCAAGTTAAAAGTCGGTACATACTTTCGATAGCAATCATTTGGCGTAACTTGTTTTGTTAGACATTATAGTTATTTGGGGGGCTCTTGGCTAAATAACAACAGACGCACGGGTCGATCTAAAGTTAAGCTACGCTTACTGCGGTCGGTTCGTGGATGGGTGACCATCTATTTCATATTATTATCATATATACCCCTTCGCGCCTCAAAAAGGTTTGAGTTTCCATTGAGGGACCACATTTGAATTTTGAGCTTTTGAATGCGTCAGCCTTTAGTAAAAGTTCTCAAACAATTGTAAATTCAGCCTCTAATTTGTAAAAGTAGGCATTCAAAAGTTAAATTCGGTTAAAGGTGGTCCCTCAGTCGTGACTAACAGGCATCCATATCTCAAAACCTAGTTAGTATTTACAACTGCTATAAATGACTACTCTTAGTAAAAGATTTGTAAAACTAATTTATTGAATATCAACCCTTTTTGTAGACAGAATAAAAAGAACTAGCATGCGGAAGGTGGTTCCTCAACCGATCACCATAAGTTCACATTGAGTGGAGACCACAATGGAATTTGAAAGTCACATAAGGTGGTCACCTCTATCTTAGTATTTCTTCCCAGGAATTCGATTATTATTTTAAATAAAACGGTAAATTGTTTGATACTGTTTAGTAAAGTAATCGTTAGTAAAAAAAATACTAAAGGATAGACTGTAGCATTCGTCTATTTAACTTCCGAATGCTACGTAAATTGATTTTTTCTTATGATAAACGTTTCAATTCAGGGACCACCTTAAATCGATTGTAACTTTTGAATGGCTTCTTTTACAAACTAGTGGTTGAATTTACAATCGTTCAAGTACTTTTACTAACGCTAGACCCTTATGTAACTTTCAAATTCCATTGTGGTCTCCACTCAAGTTGAACTTATGGTGATCGGTTGAGGGACCACCTTCCGCATGCTAGTTCTTTTTATTCTGTCTACAGAAAGGGTTGATATTAAATAAATTAGTTTTACAAATCTTTTACTAAGAGTAGTAATTTATACCAGTTGTAAATTTTCACTAGGGTTTGAGATATGGATGCCTGTTAGTCACGACTGAGGGACCACCTTTATCCGAATTTAACTTTTGAATGCCTACTTTTACAAATTAGAGGCTGAATTTACAATTGTTTGAGAACTTTTACTAAAGGCTGACGCATTCAAAAGCTCAAATGTGGTCCCTCAATGGGAACGCAAACTCAAAAAGCACGTTAAGCCATTGGTCCCGGCTGTCATTCATAGAATTTTTACAGTTGTTACGGGTAGTCTGAAGTCCAAAAAGTCTGATAACTGGTCTTACCAAGGGGGTGTTATTACCCAGTAACTGGATTGTAGAGATCAGATAAGCAGTCGCTTTATGAAAAATACTGGTAGTCAGATGCACTCGAATAGAAGGTTAGACAGGAAGCCGACCTCGACATAGTTGGGAAAAGGCAGGTAGATTGGTTGAAACATTATAATCATCATTCATCATTTCAGCCGAAAGACATCCACTGCTGGACATAGGCCTCCCCCTATAGGGACCATAATCGTCGGTTGCCATAATCGCCACGCTTGGCAGGCGGGTTGGCGATCGCAGTTGGTGTTATAATGCATAAAGAACGCTGCTGCCCATTCTCCAGTAAGTCTCTTAGTCGCATTTTACGACACCCACGGGAAGAAATCATCATTCATCATTTCAGCCGAATTGGCTCGCAGTATGGTGTTGAAATGCATAAAAAACGTTGCTGTCCATTCTCTAGTATGTCCCTTAGCCTTTTACGATACCCTCGGGAAGAAATAGGATGTTGCTATTCTTTACGACCAGTGAAACATTATAGTTATTTAGATTTGCGCTCTCTTGCTTGTCTGGTTCGACCTTGCTTATTCAGTTAATGACTGCTCAAAAGTCTTAATGAATAAAAAATTTGACAAGAAAAAAAAACGAGTGTGCACACGACTGAAGTAAAACTTACAAGTAGTAATACTAATTGTACTTACTTATTTACTTACAACAATAGGCCTGCACTGTGTCTTAGATATACGAAACGCAATTGGCTATGTGAGAGTGAGAGAAAGAAAATGTGTGTTCGCACCTTTCTCTCTTGCCCCTACAGTAATATGCGAAACGTAACTCTCTCTCTTTCTATCTTCACTAACTTTTATCTACCTCTCAACTTCCGTTCGCTTGCTTCCGTAACGCTCTCGTCACGCATTCACCAGCTTACTCCCCAAGTCAAGCGTGCGTAAAGAAGTTATACTTCAAATAGTTTGGTCATGGAAAATCAGTTTGGTGATTAAATGTAAGAACAATCAATAGGTAGGTACATATTATAATGTGTAGCCAAAAAAAAAGCTGCGTACGGAAAATAAACCAAGCCTCACCGTCTATCACATTATTCAATGAGATAAATCAGGAAAAAAAGTGAGGTGTTTTAAAAATCCTCTGAAAACGATTAATCAACCTAACAATACTTCAAATTACGATTAAAACGAAGAAAATGTTGATTTAGCATTCAGTCGCATAAAATATTCAAATTCTTAAAACAGTGGCTCGGAGATAACGTTTTAATGTTACGAAATTGTAAAATTTCACCTTATCTTACTTTTTAATGTGAAGGAAAAACAACATTTTGGGGGCCTTTGTTACAAGAAAATTAATGTAGAAGGCTTATTTTGAAAACCTTTTCATAAAATAGTGTTGACGTGGAAAACCGCTACAGAAAATGACTGGCCAATTTCTTCGCTTAAGGCTGATTTATATTGATCCAGTAATTTAATCCAGCGCTGGAATCTAGTAACACTCGATCGATCTAATAAATAATAAGACTCGATCGATCTAATAAATAATAAGACTCGATCGATCTAATAAATAATAACACTCGATAGATCTAATAAATAATAACACTCGACCGATCTAATAAATAATAATACTCGATCGATCTTTAATAATGACCAATGTAAACAATTTTATCCAGCGCTGCATCCAGTATCCAATGCTGAAAATGAATAAAGCAGCTCAACACCATAGCCTTTACGGCCTACGACGGCTTTCGCAGCTTTACTCGAAAGTATTAATTCCGAAATCAATATACAACATACATGAACACACGCCTTTTATCATGGGGTAGGCAGAAACTACAGAACGCCACCTTCTACTATACCTATATACTCCATGCACATCTATCTCATTTATTGATATTTGCTACTGACATTATTCATGCTGTACGATTAAAGTTAGCCTTTTGTCTATTTTCATTCAGTATGAGTATGCAGGGAATGGATTTACAGTCGCAATAACTAATTGAAAATATCATTAACACTTTTATTGTCTAGATAAAAGTGCGTCTGTGTCTAATTACTATTTTAATGGCCTATCTATTGTTAATTACATTTCAGCTTGTCATTTTTGAACTTGATAATTTGTTTTATTTTAATTTTATGTACCATGTAGGTACATTGGTTTTTATTATTTTTATTAAAGAAGTTTACTGAATTTTCTTATAATTCAACTTAGTGATAAGCGATAGCCAGTGTCTACTACACTTGCATACAATTTTCAGTATTTCAAGTCTTAATGACCTATGTATATTAATTTTTATTACGTCTACAAGTATAATCAACAGAGAGAAAGCTGAAAAATTACAAATAATATGTCCGTAATTTTATTGGCCATTTTATCGCCAGAACTCGAATCGGAATACTGTTTGGCAAGAGGAATAAATAACATTGTAGAAATAGAAAATATATAATACGTTCTTCCTTATCTGAACTCTGAAACAAGGAACTCCACTAATCACTAAAGATGTTTCCCAAAAGATCAAATACCTTTGAACTTACCATTTACATCTTACAGTTACCAAAATTTAAAGGCACAATCATTACCAAAAGGTGTGCCTTAACATTTAACTTTGAACTTTGATCCATTGTCGAATGGTCCGATGTCGTTTACTTATCGATTACTGCCAGTTTTTAGAGACGTTGATAGATCGCCCCGGGCGGGCATTCTGCTTCCACCGGTTAAAACTATTATGTGGGGGTCCAAGCTACGAGAGAATTGGTGGAAGAAGTTTTGCGAAGTGGAAGGCTGTTTATTATTCTGTATGAAGATAATTATTTGAACATCAGTTAAAGTCAGATATTGCCACAAGTTATTTGTGTGTTTTGGCCGAAATATGGTAGATAATTAATAATGAATAGGATTTAATTTCATTCAAATTCATTCTATAAAGAACGTCGACATTTCGAGCATTTGAAGCGTTATGAAATTGTATACGATTTATTTATTCGTTTGCCAAGTACCAAGTAGTACCAATCAGTATTTGTTATGCACGGCTTAACGTTCCCAAAGCTAACATGCTCGTAGCAAAAGTGCTACGAGAAGTCGCTACGAGACCTCATGGCGTAGACAGTGACACGCCTTGGGCCAGAAAAAGGTAAGAAGCAATAAATGCCAAAAAGTAAGAAAAAATAATACAACATTTTATTAATGCTGCAAAAGTGCAAACCTTATTCGGTTGTTCTTTAGAAAGGTCAAGTACGTAGTACTTGCAGCTGGCGTGCGTGTACCAGATGTATGAACGTAAACGAAGCAAAAGGAGTATGTAGGAATCGTTGCAAGTGGTGTTCTTTAATTCGAGAAAAAAGTATGAGCTTATGAATGAATGTACACATGAATGAACGTACATGTAATGTACTATATAATGTCTATTCAAACCTTATTTTGTTCACACACACACACATAACATATCATCACGCCTGTAATCCCCGAAGGGTTAAGCAGAGGTGTACCTACCTAATGTACCTACACCTACATTCCGCCAGTTATGTTTAAGTCCCATGTAATAGGGGGCGAGCCTATTGCCAGCAACCGGGCACAAATCCAGACTCCAGGCTGCTACTGAGGAATTTCTAATGGAAAATTCCAATAACACTTTGCCTGACCAGGACCTCATGCTCAGCAGTCGCGCCTGCGACTACTAGACCAACAAGGCAGTCCATTTTGTTCAATGATCATTAATACTTTACAAATCCTTTATCGCTGTCGCTTATAACTTAGCCGCCATTACGTACTTTCATTTACTAAGTGTAAATATAGAGCTGAAACTTTTCTGTTACTGCCGTTTGAGATTGGCCAGATATTTCGGCGTACAGGTCTTCAATCAACATTCTTTTTCCAGGATTGCAGGAAAATATTTTTATATACAGGTTGACTTCTAATTTGATGTAGGTATTATTTATATTATATTATAACATAAGTGTGAACACAGAACAGATACTTTTATTTGTTCTGTGGGTGTGAACGTAAGTGGAAAGGTCTTTCCTATAATGGACGAATCGTAAGAGTTCTAGAAATAAAGGTTTTTCATTTATAGTCCTCAGCTTTTTTGAGATAATGACTGATAAATTAATTCATGGTTACGAGATCACATGTCATTAGGTAATGTTTCAATGTTCAAAGTATTCAATAAATAGGAAGATCTTGTTTTTGAAATTTATTGGTAAGCATTCAAATGCTGAATAGATTATTAGCAAAAACTGAGAGATATCACTTTGAAGGGTTTTCTACCGTTTGTTACCACAACCACATTTTCATTATCTGTTTAGCCTTTTCCCAACTATGTTGGGGTCAGCTTCCGGTCTAACCGAATGCAGCTGAATACCAATATTTTACATGGAGCCATGGAGCACGGTTTTTTGTATTTTACTGCCTATCTGATCTCCATAACCCCAGGTACTGGGTTATACATACCCCTTAGTTTGTCAGACGACATGTCGGGCTTCTGACGACCCGTAACGACTGTCAAAGATTCACGAATGACAGCTAGGACCAATGCTTAACGACTAACGTTTGTTACCACAAGCACGTTTACAAGAAAAAATCGCACAATAAGTCACCCTGTATATAACGTCGCTTACAATTTCATATACATTCAGACAAATTGTTCCTCATATTGAAGGAAAGCGAAAGTGTTTCTATTTTGTGATATTTCAAGCGCTGCGTAGGTACGAAATTGATTGTATTTCTCTTTCAGATTGATCTAGATTCATTTTCTGAACATGTTGAGATATGTTGTGGAACCCTGTGGTTCCTGGAAAACCCGTATCAGAAGTTCTGAAATTTACGGTAATATTGTTCAGTTCACGTTCCTCATGTCATGATGGTGATCATTAAAGAGCTCGAAATACTTTTTATTTACCGTTTTTAGGGTTTTTGGCTTGGGTTAAGTTATATTATATATATATAAATATATTATATGTAGTTTAGGAAGTCGTAAAATATTTATATATTCCCCTTACATGTAAAGTGGGGATGATATTTTTTTTTCTCGTCTATCCCATGGTGTGGGGTATCGTTGGATAGGCCGTTCAAAAATATTGTAAGTCTGTGAAAACTATTTTTCAATGCAGGGATCCGTTTGCGTAATATTAAGCTTTAAAGTGCAAAATTTTGTTAGTGTCAAGTGTCCCCCTCCCTGCTAGCCAAATGGTTGATTGAGGATATGTGAAAAAAATCATGGCAGTAGTATACAGGGCGTCCCACGGATATGTCACATAGAGGGAAAGTACCTTGAATATTTTAGATGGAACATTTTACTAAAAGAAGACATTATTTGAATTTAAAACACAATTTTAACTGCATTCATAGATATTTAAATAATTACATGGTTGGACCGGGAATCGAACCCGTTACACGAGAAAAATAATCACCCTGTAGCTTTATCATACCGATCGAAAGGCTTCATCATATGGATTATTTTTTGCTAAATTATATAGTGTCACAAATAAAAGGAAGACCATGAATTTTTAATTTAAATTTTGAATTTGTAACTTCGTTACAACCGGGTGTCCCATAACACCTCCCGATTTTTGTAACCCATAGCCTTTTAACTTTAAACCACTGAGCCACCAAGTCTATGTACTGAAGAAGCATAATCAGCCTATAACGTACCCACTGCTAGGACACAGGCCTCCTGTCTGTGAAAGCCATAATCCACCACGCGGGCCCAGTGCGGGTTGATCAGTACTAAAGTAAACTTGATAAATTAAGCCAGGCAATATCCCACAGAATAATAGAGAGGCTACAAATTTAGTTTACAATTAATTAAACTAGCCTAAGATCATTACCAAGCGTTTTATTTGTCTTGATTTCTCTTGTATAGTCGACCTAGTAATGGCTTAACCACTTTTGAGAACCATTGCCAGTTGATATGATTGCAGACGCTTCACTCGAGTGAAGGTTCATTTTGTTTCATTCCCCACGACACCAACAAAATTATATAGGAATGAATGAACGTTCATCCTTTCATTAAATTTTTTGAGCATTCTGTAGGCGAGCGAAAGATGCTGAGTGCCGAAATCCAACATCGTGGAATCGCTTCACTAATTAATTAATTTTTAATTTCAGTGAAAGATGCCCAATGCAAGGCAAAAATGAACAATAAGAGAAGAGTTATCGGCTTTAAATCAAATTTAATTTAGGTTGAAACTATCTTAGTGTCTAAAAGATAAATAGACCTTGTCGTTATATGACGTCCGTGACATTCAACCTTAGGGGTGGTATAGCAATTATGAAGTCGACTTTACAAGATTGAATTTTAATGGTATGGAGTTAGGTTGTGTTCCGGTAAATTATTGATAATTACTAGCTCTTTATGGATATAATTACCATGAAACCGTAAGTCGGTCATCGCAATTAGATTTTCTGTGATTAATATTTCGTAAGTCGTTATTCAGTATTAAATTTCTTGGATTTATTTGGTAAACGTAAGAAATGGTATATAAATCTTACAATAAGAAAGGTTACAGCGTTTGTCAGTATTTACTACCACTAGCTAACACTTAGATGAATGCCTAAATAAAAGTACGCTGTTGGATTATCAACTTTCGGCGCTGAGCCGAACGTTGAAAATTCAACATTATTATAATCACTAGCAGCGCCCTGCGGTTTCATCCGCATAAGTTTCGATCCCGTGGTAATATCGGGATAAAAACTATCCTATCTGTTAATCCTGGTTAAAAAATATATCTGTGTGCCAAATTTCATCTAAATCCATTCAGTAGTTTTTGCGTGAAAGCGTAACAAACATCCACCCATCCTCTCAATCTTTCGCATTTAAAATATTATTATTTTAAAACTACTATGATATATTCTAAGAGTTATTCATTGAAATCTTATGATGTCAAGGGCAATTTTGTTCAAAATTAAATACTCATTTGTGATGAATAACGTATTTATTTGGATATGGATTAATATTATGTTTATAAAAAAACCTTCGCAAATAATGCATTATTTCGGAATAAATTGCCTCCGACTACATGAGATTAATCTTGTTTTCATATTTTTTAAAGTTTACTTTTTACGCAGTCGGGTTTTTAGATTTTTTTAAGTTTACCTTAAAAAGGATAAAGTGATTAGCGCGTTCAACCAAACAAACTCTTCAGCTTTATATTAAATAAAATATAAAATTAAAATATATATCAATATTATTATTACTAGATTTTGCCCGTGGCTTCGCACGCGTTAATATGGAATTTGAAAATCATTTTGGGTTGTACTATGATTTTTGAAATTTAAAGTGCTATTAAATACATCCCATAACATACATCAATCATGATTCGAAAGACACACGTGGCGCCATCTGTTATCATAAGAACGTTGTTGTTGTTTTCCTCGGGAACAGTACTTTTTTTCAGGATGAAAGGTAGTCTATGTCCGTTTTTATACACCTGACAACGTCTGTGCAAAATTTCAGCATGATCGGTTCAGTAGTTTAGGCGTGAAAAGGTAACAAACAAACATACTTTCGCATTTATAATATTAGTTAGGATTATTAGTATAGATGTGTCATGTCTAGTATCATAAACTCAAGTCAGAGAGTAATACAAACTACTTAGCAACGTCAGCAGCGATGCAAAGGCTTCTTGTTCATTTGAGCGGACAAGAAGGGTATCCAGTTAGACTGCAAGTCGACCACGACATAATTAGGAAAAGCCTGGCCTTTTTCCATCTGGCTAGGTCATCTTCTGCACTGCAGAAGGACTGCTAAGCTAAGCTAAGCTAGTATAAAATATTTCACAATCCTGCTGACAGAGACATTCCAATAGACTGCTCCACGGGTAGACTTCTATAATAAAATTCTTACTTTTCTTCGCTTTGCTATGCTCCGCTTACCAAGCGGCCAGGTAGCATTACTGGCTAAAGTTGTACCTAGTAGGTATATATGGCACGCAGGTATTACCTACTATCACCTGTGAAGGCTTTTAATGAAATCAGAAACACATAGTAAATTATTATAATCAGCTATTTAAAAATCATGAATAAACAGAAACAATACATCAAAACAAACATAATGATTTACATTAAACTGATTTGTAATTAAAATGTTCTCATATTGATGAATCATCGCAAAATATTTGCCTCGAGCCAACATGATGATAGTCAGGTACTACCAATATTTTATTTATTGCATTTTAAATAAGTAATCCAGATAATATTATTAATATGGATTATTTTGTTGTCAATATTTTTAATAGCATTATTACAATAGGATTCTTTCAAGCGAATTACAATAATTACATTAAATGTGTACCTATGTCTGCCCAATGCAGGGTGGAAGGTGCAATAAAATAGCATTATAAACTTATGCTCATCCCGTGTTAAATAATTAGCCAATCAGCCATTAGTAGTGGAGCTGAATAAAGTCTATCCGCTTAAATAGTGGCGGTATACTTAAATGACATTCAGTTTAGGTCGAACTTTCTATGTATGTTACGCGCTGATTTACAATTAGAATGATGTTTTGCTAACGTATTATTTAGTCTGCAGTAATTGCTTTATCACCTTAATTAAGGTTTAATGTCACTTGCACGTCATAAAACAAAATTGTCTATCTATGTGACAGTTATTAAATACAATGTAATTCCAACCTTAGTGAAATTGATTTAGGGCGAATTTCACCAATGAAACTGAACGCGATCAGCACATCTAAACCGAGTTCAAGAGCTGTCAGTGTCAAAATTACAAAGAAAATAATGACACTGACAGCTCTTAAACGTGGTTTAGGTGCTGATCGCGTTCAGTTTCATTGGTGAAATTGGCACTTAGTGGGAATTATTGTCAAAAGAGATATAGCAATTTACGAGGTCGACTGTACGTTGGTGGTGACATCTTTCGGGCACGCGTCTCGCGATAGTTTTAAAGAGCGTCACTATTTTAGCGGATGGACTATAATTTGAGTAGTTCAAAAGTACCATTCATTCAGTATTGCCACTCATGACATCTTCTTCGTACCCTAAAATAGCCTCCTATTTTAGTGCACGTAAAATTAAAAATACGGGTAGAATTTAGGGAGTTTCCTACCTAAGTTTATCTCCTTAATCACATCCCAAGATCTATCAATAACGCTATACAATTTCGAGCTAAGTTCAAAACATCTTCAGAGTCGGATTGTATTGTACAACCAACTACAATTATTATATATCGAAGTTCGGGCTACTTGCAATAGTCCCACACGGTAATATTGAAACCGACAATGTTTGTTATGTAAATAATGAAGGAAGGGATAGAAACTTGAGGGACTAGCGGTGAATGGGAACAGGAAGGTACCTATTGAGTGGGAGTATTGAACTTTGAAGGGTTAGGTTTACAAAATAAATATCTATACGCAACGTCCAATGACTTTCTTCAAAATAATGTCTTTATTTGAATACGGAAAAATAATAACAGTAAATCACAACATTTTTTTTGGTGGGAAATTATTAAATAACTTCTCCCGTTCTGGGCGGAGCGGGAGTGTTAGACTTTTACTGACTAAAACCCACCCGTGTTCCTTCAGATGCCTGTGTGCCAGTGCCAGGGTCACGATATCCCTTTCGGACAAACTCGGAACCCTGGCAGGAGTAAATAACGCCTGTATTGCCTAAAGGGTAAGGCAGAGGTCCAGGTATAAACTCACATTTCTCCAGTAGAGCAATTAAGATAAGATAAATTAAGATAAAGAGTTATTTCTCACCACAATATATAGTACATTTTCAAATTATCAATACACTTGCGGCCCGCCCCAGCCCTTTCTTGCCCGTGTTACTACCAATGATACCTCCAGTAGTAATACAGTTACTTTGATCTCCTTCTTACTACTGCAGTACTAAGTTGTTAGAAGAGTAACTACAATTTTCCCTTGTTACTACCCCAATCCAATTGTAATTAAAACTTCTTTGTTAAATATTGCCCTTGTTATCTCTAAAAAAAGAAAAACAGAAGAAAATGTCTATAATAAAAAATAATTCTTTATTTCAAGTTAGCAGTAAGAAATTTCTATAGGTTACGCCCTAGAGAAGTTGCGTTAACTTACCTAATTTTAGTTATTAAGAAACTACATTTTTTTTGTTATAAGTTTTATTTTTCTTTTTTAAGTTTTACGCTATTAAGTCCTTGTGGCATTTCCTACTTGAAATAATTTTTTATTTTTTTGTTGTAAGTTTTATTTTTCTTTTTTAAGTTTTACGCTATTAAGTCCTTGTGGCATTTTCTACTTGAAATAAAGAATTATTTTTTATTATAGACATTTTCTTCTTTTTTTAGAGATAACAAGGGCAATATTTAACAAAGAAGTTTTAATTACAATTGTATTGGGGTAGTAACAAGGGAAAATTGGAGTTACTCTTCTAACAACTTACTACTGCAGTACTAAGAAAGGAGATAAAATTAACAGTATTACTACTGGTAGTATAATTGGTAGTAACACGGGCAAGAAAGGGCCCCAGCTTCGCGCGGGTACGAGAAAAATGTCAAAATTAAGAATTATAATGTTATCAATACATAATAGTTTTAGTTATACTGTGGGAGACTGGTGCCTAAGCTAGGCGTAGCGCCTGTCAGCTAAACCACTAGGAATTGGTGAAGGGTGGGGTTTTTGGGGGACTGTCTTATTTCATTTTTGACGTTCGAAAAGTGCTGATTCTCAGTCTAGTTTGAATTTATGGCTTTTGATTTGATTATATGACTTTTGATTGAATTTTAATTTTATTGCATTCTATTAAAGTTGAAAAATGTGAACTTCCGCTGGATAATCTGGAAACCACCAGTGCCACCAGTGCTGGTGGGTGCCACCAGTGCAGTTACTAAGCAGCTACTTACTTTACCTACTCTTATTTCATCTGCAGTATGTCGTAGGTCACGTCCACTTAAGATGTGTATCCTACGTGCCACTGCATCGCACCCTCTACCCAGAGAGAAATTAAATGGTATCATGTGCCGGTAATTTCATCGTTTAATGCTGTTAAGGAGTACATTAAAATAGCTGGTAGGCTGCACAAAACCAGTTTATGCTGGCCTCTTATTCTATTTTATCATCACATAATGAATTTATCTCTCATTGCTTCATTTTTACTGTCATGTAGGAATTTTATTGTAGGTGCATCGTCTTCACATATAATTTTATAATTAATGTATACAAAATATTGTATGACATTTTAAAGGAGTAACTCAAACTCAAAGCAATTATTTCAATTAAACCATTTACAGGCACATTTGAATTGTCAAGGAGTCGGTCGGTTAGAAATATTAACTTAGTTGTCCATTCCAAAGCGTAGTAGGTACGTATGGAGACGAGCGGGCAAGAAACTCCATGGACACTCTTTTAAATTATAATGTTACAAAAATATTGTTACATCTCTAATTTTGAATTTATAACTAAATGTGAGGACGATATCAAAAAACAAAAAAAATCGTCCATAGTACCTACAGAAAATAGATAGAAAAAAAAAACTGATCTAAAATAATTAAAATAAGCCTAGAGAGACCAGTCCCAACTGACAGCGCCCATAACGATGGAGTGTCTTGCCAATTCATCTCCATACGAAATTACGCCGTGCCCATTTGAAATAAATGATTTGACTCTGACTATTGAAACTCTGTATTTCGCTAAGCCAGCTCAAGGTGGAAAGTTTCGAAAAAAGTTTTCGCTGTATGAAAGTAACCTATAAGTTAACCTGTAAGTTATTTTTATTATTTTAGTAATATTTTATATAGATTCTTTTTTAATTTGTGAATGTGAGAACGTTGTAGGCCTAATAGACTGTAGCTTTGTAAAATATCTTCTATTTTGTTAAGTAGTTGGTACTTATTGACGGGCCTACACTGTCCTCCCATACCTATTAACACTGTAACTTGGAAACATTGTTAAAGCCCACTTTTTTTTTTAAAGAGTAACCGTGGAGTTTCTTGCCGGCTCTTCTCCATAGGAAACGACCCACTCCGCTACCGAATGTCGAAGTTTGAAATGTCGACGTATGTTAGTTCTAAAGTACAGGATCTCGATGTACGCCAGTTCGAAAGTTCACTGGAGCGAAGTATGCAAGGCCGACGTATCGTTAGTTAGAAAGCATACCCGGTAGGTTACCCGGAACATAACTATTTAGATTAGGTTTATTTATTAGGTTAATTTCTTTTTAAAAAAAAATGGGTAGGTTAGGTTAGGTTAAAACTGTGACCTCCTACGCACGAGCCGAGCGAGCGAAGCGAGCGGTGCCGCGGCAGCGGCCGGCGAGTGCCAGAAACGACTTGCATTAATAGAAAAAAGAGATTGTTTTTAGCACTCGTATGCTTTCTAACTAACGATACGTCGGCCTTGCATACTTCGCTCCAGTGAACTTTCGAACTGGCGTACATCGAGATCCTGTACTTTAGAACTAACATACGTCGACATTTCAAACTTCGACATTCGGTAGCGGAGTCGAAACGACCAATTGGAACCGTGCACCTACCTTCTGACGTTTCATAAGTGCCCATGTAGGTTTATGTGAAATAAAAAAAATTGATTTTGATTTTGAACCTTTGGCAGCACGTGTAGAAGGACTGTCAGTAAGCTTTGAAAAGCGTTACTTTAACTGCCTTCGTACATCGTGCAAACTTGCGGGCCAGCAAGTTACAACGGACAGCCAGTGACGTACGTTCCCTTTCAATGTCACAGTTTATGTTTATGAAAGCTTTATGAAATAACTGCAAGTTGTACTCATCATTTGAACAACTAGTTTGCATAACTCGACTTTAGAAAATAGCAGATTCTTTTTTGCGATTTCAGGGTTGTTCCCACAGTAAATGTTATTCATAATATTATGAGTACAATGACTAGGGTTTTAGTTATTTAAATTACACGCCAATTTCACTAGTTATGTTAAAATCCCATGTAATGGGGCGAGTCTGTTGCCATAAATCTGGCACAAATCCTGATTTTGGGCTTCTAATAAGAAATTCCTGATGGAAAATCTAATCATACTTTGCCAAACCTCAGGGGCAATTCCCGTATTTTTAATAATGTCTCTATTCTAATCTTAGCCTCAGTTTTAATTCCGTTTTACGTAGGTAAAAACAGACGGATTTTTGATAGATTGAGCTAAGAATTTGACAAGTTTTGACATTGATTGTCCAGTGACGATCAATGTCGAAAATCTATTCGCATTTATATCTCAGTAGATGTTGTTGTGACATTTTTAGTGCTATTGAGTTATTTTTGTGCTACTTTAGTTTCTTTTTCGTGATCAGTTGTCGAAGTCAAATACAAAAATATCTCAATAGCACTCACTTACATGTTAATAACATCACACTGCGATCAATATCCGTGTTCCAAACGTAACGAGTATACAATTATACCCTCAGGATCGTTTACTGTACTGGGCGCGTAAATTATCATGACTTTTTAACGAAGAGCCGAAACATGTGGGAAGTAAACAACAAAGAGTCCTAAAATATCTTGGTCTGTTGACGCTTATTTTGGACGTCGTTATGAAGTTTTGGAGTTCTAAAATATCCTTTGTCGTCAGTGAGTGTAAAGTATTATTGTGATAAATAATTTGTTACAAATGTATGTAATAGAATTAAACGTGGCTATCATAGTTTATCTTATACATCACTGACATCGATTAAGGGAAACATCGTGAGAAACCCTGAACTTGTAGTTAATAAATAATAGTAATTTTAATATTAGTCGGCAATCGCCAACCCGTCTTGAGCAAGCGTGGTGATAAATGCTCGTGTTTTCTCTGTATAAAGAGAACAAGCTTTTCTCCTGTGGCGGGCAATAAAGCCTGGTCCAATTATTATAGCTTAATATCAACCGGACCACTGCATGTATTTATCCCGTGCTGTCTACCGTAATAGGCACCTTTTTAATTACTAACCAATTACATTAAAAAAATAATCTTTGTAACTAATTAGAATTTAGTAAGAACAAGACTAGGATGTAAACCCATAACAGCCTGCAGCGGAAAATGGCTATTCGCACTTGGATACCGGACGGTATCTTTTGAGGCAGCAACATTCCTGGCACGCTTTCCGCCGCTGGACATCTTGGCAGTCATGGACGCGAGGGTTTATAACCAGATTAGAGCCATGCGTCAAAGCGGCGATAGCGTGCCAGGAATAGCCACACTTCGAAGTCTGGCTGAAAAGAGGGGAGCGCATCTCCTACAGGCTCACTCAGTTGCTGACCGGGCATGGTTGCTTCGGTGAGTACCTGAACAGGATTAGGCGTGAGGCCACGGCAAATTGCCACCATTGTGGAAGCGACCTAGACTCTGCACAGCACATGCTCGAGGAGTGCCCTATGTGGGCTCTGAGCGGCAGGTTTTGGTCGCCAGGATCGGGCAAGACCTGTCTCTGCCAGCAGTAGTGACGGCTATGCTGACGGAGACAGAAAACTGGAGGGAAGTTGCCTCCTTTTGTGAGACCGTGATGGTCCAGAATGAGGCTGCCGAGCGGCATCGTGAGAGAGCCAATCCCGCTCGAAGAAGAAGGCGTCGAGGAGGCAAACGCCTCGACGCCTAACAGGCTGAAACCCTTGACTTTGGAATCGCGGGTGATCAGAGTGGGGACACTGATTGCCCACCGAGCGATTTCTGGGAATACGGTGGCACTGTAATCACGTGCTGCCGTGCATAGCGAGGCTCAGGGGAGACCTCTTTATAGTCTCCCTAGAGGCGGGCCCTAACAGGCGTTGCACTAAGGGGGTTACGGATTGGTCTATTAAGAGGTAATGGGATCCCCTCCATGTGCTGATGGTGATCACCGGGGTGGTTTTAGTGAGGTAAGAATCCCACACCCCCTGGTCTTTTTCCCCAAAGTCCGGGTGCCTTTTGAAGGTTTCCCCCCTAAACAGAAAAAAAAGGATATAAACCCATAACGTAGAACATAAGATACGGTTTTGTAAACCATCACAAGCGTCTGTAAACCACCTGTATAAAAGCCTATTTTAATAGATATTATACCTACCACCAAAACAGATGGCTAATTTACAACGACATCAGCGTCACGGGAAACGGGCTCCAAAAAAAACTCTACCACAAAACGAGGGAACCTACAAAGAAAACTCAAAATGGCGTTGTCAAAATAAATTCTGAACATTCCTTTCTAGGTCGAGAGGCAGCACCGACGACCAGTAACTGACATGTCCACACTCGATTGTACAAATATTGGGCAAACAAGACTCGGTTATAATAATGTTTGTCGCCAATGGTTGTTTTTATTGTATGTAATGATGCAGTGTTGCATGTTTGAGGACGAGGGCAAATGGTAGCTTGGTACTTATTACTTTTATGTAACATTTTAAAACGAATAATATTATGTTTCATTGGTCTAGGACTCGCGAACGCTAAGCATTCCCGGATCAGAAAGTGTCTTTAGATTTTCCATTAAGAAATTGTCACTAGCAACCGTCTAGATTATAAGTAGTGTCAAATAATCTGTTTAACGGCGCAGGGTAGTCTTCATCAGAAATGGTCATCGTATTAGTGGTTCAGTAGCTTCAATATCATCAGGATTGTGCCGCAGAAGACAGCTGCCACACAACCATCGCTGCGACGCTCAGCTAGAGTGACTGTCACCAGCCAGTGTCACTCATATCCGACCTTTTCGGTGATTCCAGTAACTTCGTAACAAAACGGGTGGCGCCACTTGCTGCGTCGCCGCGTCGTCATGTTTTAAATTAATGTGAAGATAATGAATATTGCATGTATTGTAAAAGTACCGAATAATAGACAATAGCATTTAAAGCGTACGATTGGACATAAATATACTTAAACGCATTAAATATGTTGTAAAAATTTGCATGCCAAATGAAAAGACTATGTATTAAGAAACTTAACTACTCACTTTAAGACCAATACTGTACATACGGCTACATATCAAGCTATAAATTTCCAGTTGCTGTTTGCTTGCCTCCATGCGTGGGACTTGTAACAAAGGTAATTGTCAAAATGTGAATTAGTAACACCTCTGCCTGCCCCTGAATGCCTCCTGTCCTGGGAATACAGGTGTGTTTGTTCACAATGATATATTTGTTAGGCGTTACTAGTTAGTCTAGTCTAACAGCGTCTGACAGAATAATGCCTTGGAGAGTATTCGTCTAGCAAGCTAATTTGTTTTGCAGACTCCCAATAGTTTTAATTTTTTCGGTGGAACAATAAATCAAGTCGAGATGATTGATACTTACGGTGAAATTAAGTTTGTTAAAGTGATAATGTGAATACTATTGTAATTGTTAGTCTGTTGGTAATAGTAGGTTGTGGAATAAGGGGGAAACAATAACTGTTTACCCCTCTACAACGGGGGATAAGTAAATCCCCCGTTGTAGAGAAAATTATGAAAAAAATAATGGACTTTGACTACAAAATAGCGTGTCTCTATATATCAAGACATGATAAGTTTCTATTTATTAAACTAGAAGACAGAAGGCTAATTTATTTATTTATAAGTTTAATTCAGAACACAAATTCCATATAAAATTGTTAGTAGCTTAAAACTATGTTAGTACTTATACCTACTTATTCAATTAAATTAATCTATTTATCTAACACTAAAAAGGACACCACCAGAGCTGTGTACCTTATTCCAGTGCCCCAATACACTCAACCCTTTCCATTATTTTGTTTAGAAGGTCGTTGGAGCTGCATACACGACGCATCAGGTAGGCCACTCTTGCGCATTATTGCTCAAAAGCAGTCGGTGTTGGCCTCCGCAAACATCCCCGATGCACTACAGTGTCGCGGCAACCCTATCAGCATCCTAAACCCATTATTGTAGAGGATCCGAATAATACTAGGATAGAAAAATCTTTTATAAATGCTCATTAGATCAGGAAAACCATATTATTATTATTATTTTCTGTAAAAATCCTCGCTGAAAACAAAAGAAACCCGTTTTTTTTTCGTTCAAAAATAGTTGCAATGATTTTAAATCAGCTTTAAAAGTTAAAGACTTCTTTTACGTATGCATACCATAAAGGCGGTGTCACACTAATGAAAAAAAAAATAACTTGGATTGTTATTTTGTTGGTTCAGTTTTTATGTTCTTTGTGCGAGCTTTTTCATATTTTGTTTATTGTAAAAGTGTCATTATTTAAGAAAAAAAAATCTTGATTATTACGGATTGCATTTATGATTTCTAATTATATTTAATAAATTACTATAGAAGATTAGTCTGATGCGAATAGGCTCATCGGCTAACCACTCACTGCCTTTCAATCATTTTTCGCCTAATTATTTTTATTGTGGTAGCTAATCTCTTAAGTCAAACATAAAACTGAAAGCAGGATAGATACTTCTTGAACACACTATATTTAAAAAGATAACACTATAATTACAACTCCAAGTTACACTAACAAAATATCCTTAAACACTGTATCCGGTAAAAAACCTTGAAAAAACACACGAAGTCACACGTCACGTAAAGAAAACATCTCAATCTTCCGCAAAATTAAGACGCCATAAACCACTTTACGGAAGTACTACAAAAAACCCTCTTGTTTTTGTGAACGGCATAATTTACAGATGCCACCAAATGTGTCGAATGTTTAAATAAAAAAGAAGAAAAAAAAAGAGAAAAACAAAAAAGCATCGGCACGTGGAGACGGAGCTTTAAAGCGCAAGTTCTAGCGCTTTTGTGTATGCGTGGAATGCATTTGTGTGCGTGCCGTTGCAGGTACGCTACGGACCTCAGTTCCCATCGGGCTGTGAACGACGCACGACGTCGCGACGCTCCCCGGTCCGAACGCGAACGAACGAAACGCTCGACGAAATACGTTTTCGCGACAAAAGAAAATTACCGGAAAATTTTCAGTTGGATTTTGACTTGTATCAAAACTGTGAACAGAGGATACTGTAGTGTGTTTAGTGGAGTTAGGATACTCAGTGGATTGAGTGTCAACAGTTTATGTTGGTATTTGTGAATGAATGTACAGGTGTGAACTTGTGAATGGTTCTGATTTAAATTATTGTGGGATTCAGAAGTTGATTTCAAGTAAGTTTTAAGTGATAGTTTTATTTTTATTTATTTACAAATTAAAAAAAAATGCATGATAACAGTAACGTAGCAGGAATAACAATGATTTCAAACCAACGGGTGCTTGTTATTAAAATAATACATAATTATTTTGCAGTGAAGAATATGGCAGTGAAATGAATGAATGAAATTCGGTAAATTCAATTATTGTAATTTGATTCTGAATTGATGATAGCCGGGATATTATGAATTGGGACATCAATTTTTTTGTTTCAATTGAAGTTACTATTGTATCGGGCAATCAATTTATAATATAGGTGGCTAATTAAAAATCAATAACTAATTGCAATTAAGACGGACATGTTTCCCAAATCGATACTATAAACAAAAAATTAATTAATAAAAATCTTAACTATCATGCTGTATCAATTGCGGTCAGCCAATTTTTTTGTTCGTCTGGGATCAATCTTGATAATTATATATATTCTAATCTATTCATTTATCCTACAACATGTCATTCTATTACAAAACATATTTTTTACACAAATCAATCAGCTAAGCTGGCAGTTTTTTCACCGCTAATTTGTTTTCCTTTTTTCCTAAAGGTGACGACACACATAAAAAAATAAGGACCGCTACCTATTGTGTTTTTAATGATTTTTGCCGGAACATTTTCAAAACAATTGTCATCGTATGAAAAAAATATCCGCTGGTATAGAATAGAGTTAATTATTGGGTAAAGCTTCAAGTTTGTTTCGTTTTAAAGGTCATGTAAATTATGTATGAATGGCATTTAAAATGTATCGACCTTTTTACGGACTAGTAACAAACTAACTGTCTAGGTAACGTGAACAATCAGTGCTTTAGAATAATACAGTACCTATTTATTTGAAATATGAAAGGTTCGATTTGGATAAATACTTAATTGGTTTGCGTTTAACGCTACAATTTTGTAGTTTTGTGTTTAGTACAGTAAAAATATAGCTAGACAGTTGAGCCACTGAAAATGTGGCGTATATTTTCGGATAGGTACCTAATATTTATAATAGGTAGTGCTTTAGAAGATATCTTTCACAATGAGAAAGCACAAACACTTACTTTATATATTTCAATATCTTTCTATATACTATATGTATATACTTAATATATAATTCTTCTGTAAAACATGAAAATCAGTCCATTCGTTTACGAGGAGTTCAGTGACGTCCACTAGGAAATTTCTTTTTTTTCCTCATTTACAGGAGAAATTAATTTCACATTTGAGAAGTTGTTGATCACTCTCTTCCAAACAAACCTTCTGTTAAGTTGTTAAGTGGAATAGAATAGAATACTCTTTATTATGTACATCATAAAACTGTAAGTAATACCAGCTTACTTCTTTTCGTTCCTATCAATTATCTTTTTTTTTTGTATGAGGAGACACGGTTCGGTTCCGTTTTTGTTGAAGTCTTTTTCTTGTAATAAATGATTCAACATTTTGTCTTTTACGAGGTATAGTCTAGGGTACCATTAGGTTATGTGCGGGTGCTTTTCGTTCAGCAGTTTAGATGTTTGCAGGCTCACATGGTAAGCGTAATGTTAGGATTTTTTCTTTAATTGTTGAAGTCTCCTTTTAGTCAAAAGAATATTCAATAAAAAAAAATCTTTTGAATTTTGCGTTATCTAAGGCTGTGTTTCAGACGATAAAACTGTTAAGCTCTGCGGTTATAATATGCTTACTTTGTTTAGCTATCATTTTAAATTAATACGTGAAGCGAAAACTTTGTAGGTAGGTACCCCTTTTTTACGGAAATTACGCGGACGGAGGAGTATCTGAAATTTGGCACAGTTAAAGTTTACCTATATGGGGGAGGAGCGCAGAAAGCTAATATTAATTTTTATATAATATGCATTATAAATAAATTAGATTAATAGAAAAACATTACAGACACTACCATGCGTTTGACACTTACATACTTAATACCAGGGCTTCATGACTTAAAGATAGATAGGTGATAGAAGCGACAGCTTGAGCATGGAATAAGTAAGTAGTTTTTAATAGCATGGAATTAGTAAGTAGGTACTATACAGATTGTTCTACAGTAGCAGTTGTAGTAGGAAAACATCGTGAGGAAACCGGCATGTCCTAGAACAAAAAATTCGAAGAAATGTGACTTCTACCAACCCACACTGGGCCCGCGTGGTGGATTACTGCCCACTCCCTCTCACAGAAAGAGGACGCCTGTGTCCCAGCAGTGGGAACATTATACGCTGATTATTTATTTGATGTATAAGGATTGTAAGTAGAGTGGTCAAATTTCGACCAGCGGGTGACCACTACTCATAATAATTGGACAATGGTACATGTCCAGCATATATTATGGGAAAGGACATGTCGATTAAAAAATATTGACCTGTCAGCAAGATGGTAGCAGGACTAACTGCGCAGAGCGGTACTGAAGACCTACCTACATTTAAGTACTCTAGAGGCGAGCTAGCTCCAAACTAACGTAGTTTAAACGAGAGCTTAGTCATAATAGAGATTCCGTCTACTCTGAAGGCGTCTCTGAATATTGTCGCTCTTATGTGTGGAGTGGCTCGTGACAAAGCGTCACCGTACGAAAATGACAATAGACGAGCTTGCGTACTAAGCCGCTGATTGGTGTTCATGATTGTTTGGGAACTCGCACTGGGCACTACTGTTCTTCCTACGGTAGAACGCTGCTGGCATATTTGTTTCAGATAGGTTAACAAGAGTAGGTATTAGGTATCGTGCATTGTTTTTATAATAAAACAATATTGAGTACAGTTATTATCATCAGCATTATTATTATCAGTAATAATGGTGTATGTTTCTGTCTGGTAATGAAATTTTCTAAACATAACTTTAGGATCAGGTAGAGGCAGGCCTATGCATTGTCTGACATAACAATCTGACGACAAGAGCAGATGGCCGATTCCTATATTTTTAAGAACGTACGCATATTTAAAAGTTACAATCTGTTACAAATACGTCAAATACGTCAAATTTTCCTAATATTTAACATTGACTGTCGGTGGGAAGAAACTGCGACTAGATTTTGAACGATTAACGAAATACAGAATTTGTCTTCAAGGAGTTCAGAGGGTAACGTAACACACTATCAGTAGCAATGGGTTTCATTTTGATAGTTCAACAAAATTTAAAAAAAAAAACCTGTTTTATGCGCATATCTCAGCACGGTTCGGTCGTAATATAGACATTTATACGTCAAAACAAAGCTATTTTTTTACAATCTATTTTATATTATATTATCATTTTTTTTTAATAGTTTATCAAAATTAAGTTATTGACAAAAATAATGTTACTGAAATTAAAGGGCAAAAGTATAGTATGCAGCGCATCATTACCGTATTATTCGAGTGTAAAAGGAACGATGTTGTAGTCAAAATCAATGCATTATATGTAGAAATATGTATTCGTGTATTCGTTGAAATACAGTGTGAAAATTTTTGATTAATAATTGAATAAAATAAAAAATAAATAAAAGAAAATAATAATATAATATTAATAAATAATATTTTTTTATTTAATTATTATTTTGTGTTACCCAATTAAAGGTGCTGAAACAAGATTGAAAAAACTGTTGGTTGCACAGTATTCAGTGGTTTTTTCCGACCCCAATCACGTTAATACAAAACCAATCACTATTATTTCCAACAAAGCTTTAGACCTAGCTAAAGTGTAGGTAATTTCTAGTTGTTTTTAGTCACGCGTTCAATTCGGCATTGAACCATAATTATTTATGGTCATAGACTTCAATTCAGGCCGGTTCGGTCTAGACGTTACCTACTGTTTTTTCGTTAGAACTTCTTGACCCGAAAAATAATTGGTTTATAAGGGTAGAAGTCAAGCGGTACTGTATGTGGAGGGTAGGAAATAAATTATTTAGTACTTAACTAAGCTAGAAAGTTACGCTTTGATTCTCTGACTGAATCTAGGTGATTATTCGTTTTTGTATGTCCTACCTAGCTACCTCTACCTATGTAGATACCTACCTAGGTATTAATTTCTTTATCTGGTTCAAGAAAATATGCCTGCCCTTTATTCGGGAATCTGGAGACATCTTTAACTGTAGACTATATCGTCAAGTTGTTTTCTAATAATATTGATTTGAGCAATGTCTTCGTCTTTCAAAGTTAAAGTCATGTATTTTCTTTAGCTAGATGGGGTAACACAGAAGGCATTAAAACAATATTCTTGTGCGATGATAAATCTCATCTTTGTGGCGGTTATTGATCGCCCAGCTTCAGCAGTCTTCGTATATATAGGTATAGACCGGCATTCCACGGTTGGTTCAATTTTCTTTGTCTTATTTCTTCATAATTTATAATTAATGTAATGTATACAAAAAATTGTAATTAAAGAGAGTAACCTTAGTTTCTTGCCCATTCTTCTCAATACGAATCTACCTTTTCATTCAACAACCGTAGGGCCATTCTACGGCACATTGTTGAATGTCAAAATTTACAAGAAAATTTAATTGAATATTACTTATATACTTGAAATAAATTATTTGAATTTGATTTTCTTCGTCTAGCTTTTAGGGTTCCGTAACCAAAGGGTATAACGGGAACCCTAGTACTAAGGCTCCGCCGTCTGTCTGTCCGTCTGTCACCAGGCTGTATCTCATGTACCGTGATAGTTAGACAGTTGAATTTTCACTGATGATGTATAATATTTCTTTTGCCGCTATAACAAAAAATACTAAAAAACAGAATAAAATAAATATTTAATGGGACTCCCATACAACAAACGTGATTTATTTGCTCGTTTTTGCTCAATATTGATAACGGCAACGGGTAGATGCTTGAAATATTCACAGAATATTTAGTTATATATTCACTTTAAAAATAAAGAATTAAATTAAAATAAAACAAATATATAAGGGGGGCGCCCATACAACAAACGTGATATTTTTGCCGTTTTTATAGATAATGATACGGAACCCTTCGTGCGCGAGTCCGACTCGCACTTGGCCGGTTTTGTCAATCTACCTAGACTTCTCTCAGTATTAGCACAAGCAAATCCAATATTATATCTTCACACCTGGCTTTACCAATTTCAGTTTTAACGTAATTCAGATCGTGTTTCGACATTTTCCTTCAATTAACTACGATTCGTTGACCGACTTACGCCTTCAGATGTTAATTTCCAAATCTTTTGTTGCGAATATAATTACAGCTTTTGGGGAAATTGTCGCAAATTCGTTAAGGTTCTTTGAAGAATATAAGATATATATGAGTTTCTTTTGAAGATGTTAAAGTTTAATTAAATTGATTGTTGTGTTTTGAAATTCACTTTCGATCGAAACGGGATTTTTATTTATTTAAAAAAAGTATACCTGCGTTACGTACATTAAACTTATGCTAGAAATAATCTTAATAACTAAAACTAAAGGACTAATGTAAATGATAATTATTGCATTGCTGCCTTGAAATTTAATATACTAAAACAGACCCTAATAGACGTAAATAAGACGGGTAACAAGCAAAAACAAAAAAAAAGTTAAGAAAACAAATAATTAGACACAGCTTGGCAAGGATAGCGTGATTTTTTTTGTGAATCCCGGTAGCTTGTCGCTGAATATGTGTAAGTGGGGGTAATATATCAGGTGTTTTTAATACAGTATTATTGTATTTGTTATTCACTCGTTTAATTGGAGACTGTGAATATAGATTGGTTTATACAGAAGATGGGTTGGATATTGCAAAAGATATATTTTTCAGCAGTCAACATAGGCAGTATTCATGGAGTTAGTATAAAGTTGTAGGTACTATAATTATCGTCTAATACTTTTTAGGAATCTAGGTGATACAGAAAAACTAAACGACTAGAAACTTTTGTTTATTCTAAGGAAACACATTAAAAATTACTTAATTATTTCAGACAAATGTACATTTTGTACACCACCTACGCGGCTGCCCATCTTTTTGGCGACACCTAAGTGTGTCAAAGGTAAACTATTTGTATGGCAAAATGTTGAATGAAAGTTAGGTATTATCCGAGAAGTGAAGACTTGGTCTTATCACTCCACAATCGTATCAACTCATCATCTTTCCTCTGCGTTTATAACAATTTAAATACTTACACTTTATTTTAGAAAAAAATGCACAACATTCTAGACATCAGTCCAAGTTTGTACAGTTTAAATACAGGATTATAACGTAATTCCTTCTTCTCTCGTCTTAGAAGGCAACGCCTCTGCTAACGTCATAATCCAGTAGATACCACCAGGTAGGTCAAATACATAATTGCCAGGTTACCACCTAAAAATGGCGTCGCATGAACTATCTTTATCTTGTCTAAAACAGTCCTAGATACAGAGAAGTGTAAGGAGAGTAGGACTTATTTCTCTTCAGTGGAAAGATCCAGGCTTCTAATAATAATGTCACGTCATTTCTTAAACACAACCAACCGTGCCAATTCAAAAGCGTCCCAAAGACAGACAAGAAAATAAACAATAATTTTAACCCCCTTCTACCGTGTTTAGCACAGCGATAAAACCACCTGTCCTTTCCATTAAGCTGAACGCAGCCACGTAAATAGTCATAAATTAACGCCCATGGGAACTCCTTACCCCTTAGTTGACACTGAACTTGAAATGAAAGACAAATATTTGAAGACAAGTGAAAGGGTTATGTTTGTAAAGATGTTGTTTTATAGGTAAGTACTTGTGAGATCGTGACCTTTGTGCCTTGGTGATGCACTGAGTGGTTGAGAGCAAACATTGTTCACATTTTTTTGGGATACTGAGTTAAGTGGACTAGAAATATTGTTGTCTTTTTCTGATGAGCAAAATTAAAAAGACAGAGAACATGTTTTAAGTTAAGCATGCTTTTTGCGTAGGTGCGTTGCTGAAGTTATTCTTCATAGTTCAGCATAAGCATCTTTATTATCTAATAAGCAAAGGCTTAAACAGAAAATGATCAAAATCACAGTCATGACACAAATCTAAAACCAGGACTTGAAAAATTATTTTCTTGTCTGCCTCGTTGGTCTAGTGGTCGCCATCACGACTGCTGAGCATGAGGTCCCGGGTCCGATTCCCAGGTCGGGCAAAGTGATATTGGGATTTTCCATTAGGAATTTCTCAGAAGCAACCCGGAGTCTGGATTTGTGCCCGGTTGATGGCAATAGGCTCGCCCCCTATTACATGGGACTTAAACCTAACCTAACTTAACCCTTCGGGGATTACAGGCGTGATGTTATGTTATGTGTTGAAAAATTATCTCTAGAAGATGTTTTTTTGATAGAACTCAATGTAAGTATTTGATTTAAATCTTTGAACAGCATTTTTATTTATTTATTGATAAGACACTTCAACGATTTACTCACTAAACCATACACAAACAAAAATCACAAATAGTTTTACGTATTGTGAATTCGTCACGACTTACAGAAGTGCACAGCACTAGCAGAGAACTTAATGACATAAGGACGTGTCAGTTATTGTTAGTTGAATTAGTTACAAAATAAAGCGAAAACGAAGTACGTTCACAAATACGATGGGAAATACAAAAAAAACGGGCCAAGTGCGTGTCGGACCACGCATAATGAAGGGTTCCGTAGTTGGGATGAATTTATCCCAAAAACAAACTTAACATTGTAGTTGAAAAGTTGTTCCCCCATACATCGATATACACCACGGTCAATTTTACAACTGTAAATGTAAGTTTGTAATCGCACACACATATTTTTATACGTGAAAAAACTACAAATTAACAAATTTCAGACGTTTTCATTTAGTTGCACTGTAAGACCTTGCTTCTTGTCTTCGAGATTCTAGGTCAACGGGAAGTACCCTATAAGTTTTGATTTACTTGCAAGTACCAAAATATGTCACATAAATTGCCGTATTTTTTATTGCGTTGACTTAGAAGCTTGATTTTTTTAGAGCTCCATAGACCGTAGCTATTGACGTATTTGATATTAATTTCAACTTGATACCTCTACGCGTTCTTGAGAAAAAGGGTATTGACAGACAGACAGACAGACGGACAACGAAGTGATCCTATAAGGGTTCCGTTTTTTCCTATTGAGGTACGGAACCCTAAAAATGAGCGAGTGTTACAGTAGTCGCATGATGTGTAACATCTGACATCTAACCTTGGTAATAAGCAACTGGACAGCGACAGAAATGACCCTCTCTACTTACAATCTATATAGTACTTACTAATTCCATAAGTACACTAATTCCATGCTATTATAAAGAACTTAATAATGCCATGCTATTAAAAAGTAATTACTTATTCCATGCTCAAGATGTCACTTCCTGTTACACACTTCCGTCCCTTTCACGAAATCACTCCCACAGAGAGCAAGAGGACAGATGTCACTCGTACACATCAAGAATATTTCATCACGATAAGACTCCTCTTTGAAAACACATTTTCTTCAATCTTCAATCTTTATTGGGGTCTATAGCCCCAAATCAGATTTTCAATTCGTAACCCACAAATTATGCAACACAGTGTGTGAAAAAAAAATGCAACACACCATGTACCCCATAATGTATGTATCGCTACCAAAACACAATACAGGGGGTCTACTCCGAAGCGCTAAACCGAAGTATCGGCCGAATTTTCGGCCGTTTTATAACTTCCATAGTTTCCTTTTTTGACTTTGAATCCTTACCCAACTTCAAGTCATAGTTTTGACTTTGGCTTATCTCTTCGACTGCCTTTCTTTTTTGTTTCGTCGTAGTTAGCGATAGTTAGCCGTAGTAAAGGAGCGACCGAATATTCGGCCGATACTTCGGTTTAGCGCTTCGGAGTAGACCCCCAGGCTACTCACAACCTTCATAATCCATGGTACCTTCCTAATTATTTAGCAACAATCTTCCTTTCTCCGCGTTCCGTATAAAAACATAATTAGTACTCCTCGAAGGGTAATCTCCGGAGATTTATCATGAAATTAACGGACCCCCGAAATAATGGAAGCCGTATTATTTGAATATTTTCGTGTTTTACATTTTCGAGATTTTTCCAGGAGATTGAAATGGTCAGATTTTTTTAATTAAGAAGCTATGGCTTTTAATTCTTGTTTAATTCAAGGGATTTGGAATTGCAGGTATTTTGATTTTCATTTCTGTCCAAAGAATGAGATAATCATCATAATGCAAAGTATTTACTTTGCCTATTCTTCAGAAACATGCAGCTCCTGCTTAACACGTTCAACGCCATGTCGGACAATGCTGGGCGACACTTAACTTTCTCTATAAGCCACACAAAAATTTGAAATTGACAAAAAAACGACTTTTCGTTTTATTTAATTATATTAATAAATATGCATTTTTAACTTGCAAAACATTGACATAACCGCGAAAATCTTTATAAATGTGAAGATAACTCATGTCGCCCAACATTGTCCCCCATGGCCTGCTGCGTATGATTATTTGAACTTTCTTCCATTGAAGCCGCGCGGGTCACAGTGTCGCCCACTCCCGCCGAGCATCCCGTCCGCGCGCCCCCACTCTAACGCCGCGCGCCGCTAGCTATCTTTGTGCGCGCGCAATTCTCAGTGCCCCGCAGGACGCTAGGGAGAACGCTAACTGCGCATTTTTTTTCCCGCCAAATCATAAACACGCTACGACTACTAAAAAACTAGACTTCTGCTTGTGATTTCATCCAATAGATTTATATATTTTTATTACAAATGTGTGACTTTGATGATGCCTTTGAAATAACGGAGGAAGATCTGACACAGCTTCAAAACATTGAAATATCACTGCTGAACAGTAGTTTTCGTATTAGTTCAGACGAAGAAGAAGAGCAAATAGCGCCTACAAGGCATACACGACGAGTACGTATCATCAGATCGGATAGTGAAGACAGCAATTCAGGATATGGGGTCAGTACGCAAGAAACTTCAAGCGTTACACCTACCACGAGTTCTTGCAGTGAACCAACAGGTAATCAACGCCAAATAATTCCTTTTACCGAGGTTTCTGGTGCTCCGCTGCATGTCAGATTATCTATGAATAACAAATCGCCCGTCGATTTTTATTCACTCTTTGTGACTGATGACGTGTTTCAACAAATAGTGCATAACACAAATCGATATGCTATTCATAACATTACCAATATGCCTGAAGCTACAAGAGGTGCACGTATTAATCAGTGGAGTCCGACTAATATAGAAGAAATAAAAAAAATGTTTGGCCTAATTCTATTCATGGGTTTAGTGAAATTACCCAGATTGGCACACTATTGGTCTAAAGATAAAATTATCGGGCATCCCTTTCCGAGAACAGTGATGTCCCGAAACCGATTTGAATTACTTTTGAAAATGCTACATTTTTCTGATAAAGATGATGAAAACAAAGAAGACCGACTACATCGAGTACGTCAACTGGTGGATAATTTAAATGAGAACTTCAAAAACAACTATACCCCTGGTGAAGATATTTGTATTGACGAGAGCATGGTTCCATTCCGTGGCAGAATAATATTTAGGCAGTATAATAAACAAAAAAGACACAAGTATGGAATCAAAGAGTTCAAATTATGCACGATTCCTGGGTATACTTATAAGATTAGCATTTACGCAGGAAAAAACGACGATACAAATACAACGCCTACAAACGTAGTCATGTCTTTATGCCAAGATTTGCTCAACAAAGGACACACTTTGTATACCGATAATTGGTACACAAGTGTAGATTTGGCACGGCAACTATTAGACAAAGAAACTCATTTAGTAGGCACCATTCGAAAAAATAGAAGACAGCTTCCCAAACATGTTGTTACTGCTAAGCTCAAAAAAGGCCAGTTTGCTGCAGCCGAAAGCACCGACGGAATAACCATGATGAAATGGAAGGACAAGCGCGATGTGTACGTTATGTCCACGAAGCATTCGGTACGGTTTCATCATGTAAATAAACGAGGAAATGTGGTATCAAAGCCAAAGATTGTTGTAGACTACAATAGAGTCAAAGGAGCAGTTGATTTGGCTGATCAATTAGCTGCTTACTCTACACCACTGCGAAAAACAATAAAGTGGTATAAAAAACTCGCTATTAATTTATTGCTTAATACTACGTTAGTAAATGCTATGATTCTATATAAAAAAGTTACAAATAAACACATTTCTGTAGTAGACTTCAGGAAAGAAATATTACAAGAGTTTTGCTCGAATCCTATGACTGAGACGGATGAGATTCGTGAAAAAAGATCAAAAAGAGGGAAGCACAAACTAGTAAAGAAAGAAGGAAAAAGTAGTACTATTAGAAGAGGGTGCTCTGAATGTTACAGGGAAAAAGTAAAGATACTAGGTAGAAACCAAGCGAAAAATAAAGTAAAAAAAGTAAACACATTCTGTGACGACTGCCCAAATAAACCGTTTCTTTGTTTAGATTGCTTTAATAAAGTACATCGTTCTTTTTAAAATATTTCTTTAATATGATTGTTATTTTGTTACTTTTAGTTATTTCTAAAACTAAAATACCGTTTAATTTATATTAATTTACGTAGTAAATAATGATAAAAATGTAACACTTTCAATCTGATCAGTGATCTCAAATTATTTTTTAAGTTTCATTGTGATTATAATGTACCAATTTCATAAGTTTAACACAATAAAACCGAGTTTGATTAATACTATCATGATCTTTTATTTCATCTTTAAATCGTACACAAATTTTTTCCATAAAATCGTAAAAATAAATCAATAATGCATTACACAAAAAAAATTGTAAGTTAATGCAAGACTATTATCAGAAAAACAAACATAACTTTTTAACAAATAAATATTTTTTGAGTGCTGATATGATTACACTATTCTAGGAGGCCGCGCGGGTCATGATACGTACAATATTGCCTTGTATTGTTGACCGACAGCTCAGAAGAGACCTTTAAACATAGCTCTGACTGTCGGGCAACATTGTCCCCCACGGCCTGAACGGAACATACTGGTGTCGCCCAACATTGTCCGACATGGCCTGAATGGAAATTTATCATTTTATTCCGTGGCGTTGAACGTGTTAATGTGAATGATTTCCGACAGGTCACAGTTTTCACAGCGTTTTCTTTTACTGCATTCTTCAGTAATATAATTCTCCTTCTGTAAGACTGCTTCGTTGGTCTAGTGGTTGCAAGCGCGACTGCTGTGAATGACGTCCTGGGTTGTATTCCCAGGTCGGGCAAAGTGTTATCGGGTTATTCTATGTAGATTTTTTATTTATTTTCGTTGGATCCCAGTTTTGAATCCCGGTTTAATATTTTAGGCGTTGGATCCCACAAAACATTACTATGTATTTCCCTTGGATCCCAAATTTTAAAAATGCAAGAGAATTACGTTTTATTCTCAGTAGCAACCCGGAGTCTGGAATTAAGCCCAATATTACATTTACATGGGACTTAAACATAACTGCAGGTAGAATGTGGGTATACTATAGGTACAACTCTGCCCAACCCTTCAGGGAATCAAGCGTGATGTTATGTTATAATTCTTCTCCTTTTATTAGAGTATTATATTTCCACAAAAGGTACGCTAAGGAGTGACCTTATCATTCTTTGTTATCCAGGAGAGGCTACCTTGACGTAAATCAACGTTGCATAAGTTCACAAAGACCAGTTGAATGGCATGGACCTGTACGTCAAAATAACCTTACTCCAACATCACCCGGCCACAACACTGCAATGCTCCACGTAAGTTCATATTACGAATGACATTATTCAGCCCTTTTTCATACAAATTCAACGGTATATTAAAAAATATATAATAAGGGAGAGAAGCTTCCTTTCATCTGCATGTCTGGGGATAAGAAGGCTTCACTTGGATCTTCAGAGCATTCGTACTTATATTACAATAGGTAATTGCGGAGGACGTATCTTTATGTATTTTTGCTGATTTTTGGGGTATGGTTGTCCTGGTGATGTTGTGAAGATGTTTTGCGCTGGGTTAGAGAAATATGTTTAAATTGTGTTTTAAGTTGGTAGAAAAATAGTTTTTTAGAATAATATATGTTTTATGTTTTTAAGTAACAGGTATTGACTGTGTAAGGAAAGATTCTGGAAGCTATAAAGCCAATCATTAATTGTGTACCAATTGCCTGTTAGAACGTTTCATTAAAACAGCAATAAACCTACGCCTAAACACCCAAAAATTCATGAGTTTAACAATTATTCATGAATGCATTCCTGAAACGAAAATAATAGTATACCTTACTAATAATTTGAAAAAAAATAAACATTGTGTACTAAAATTATATGGTACAAATTATTAGTTCTTAAAGTTACAAATTACATACAATTTAATTTTTATCAGATATTTAACCTAACTCTTTCAACCTTGCCTAGGGTCATATTGAACGTTATGGCTAGGTAATTTAACTACCACTTAGACTTACCCAGCCATAATACTATCGATCCAACAGTCATCAACAATCGAGACTACAGTTTAAAGTTTACTAGGAAAGTAATAAAACAGGGAAACATGAAATTACATTATTTATAATCGTCGCAGACTAGACGACTGGGGACAGTCAGCAAGAATTCATTTAATTGTCTACAATCTTTGTGCCATAATATTGGTTCAATGTATACATAGGCAATGCAACGACATGCCTCGACAGGCATGTCGTTGCATTGCCTATGTATATATGTATGCAGTAAGCTTAGATGGTTTAGTCATGTTGAGAGGATGAATGAAGGGCGACTATCAAAAGCTATTTACAAGGCAGAAGTGAGTGGAAACGCCCTAGAACGACATAATTATAGTCACCTAATTGGTGTTGTTCTTCAGAAAGGTCAGGTGCGTAGTACTTGCAACCGGCGTTCGTGTATGATCAGATGTATGAACGTAAACCAAGCAAAAGGAGTATGTATGGAGCGTAGCAGGTGGCGTTCTATAGTTTCTGCCTACCCTCACGGGAAGAAGGCGTGAGTTTATGTATGTATGCGTCGCCACAAAACATATTATATACATTGCGTACTTAATTGTAGCTCCACATTGATACTGTATTAGAAAGAAGAAAGAAAGAAAAATATTTTAATTGCGACATGCTCAGGAAATACAGTAATAAAAAAAAAACTAACAAAATCATGGTAACAAAAAGAAGACCTGTGTGGCGCCAAAAAGGCTCCTATCTTAGCATGATGCTGCGATATTTGAAAAAAACAAATACCGCAGCTGATAGGGCCCGTATTATGGAACACAAATTAAATGAATTCTTGTCGATGATTCTTGAGGCTGACTGTACCAAGTGCAGCATAATCAACCGCACATCAGTGGTAACAGTTTGCCATGGACAGAGCCTTTATGTCGTAGCAGTAAAGCTTTGCTTTCCTAAGAAAGCGGCGAAGTTACAAAATAACGGATGTTCAAATACAGAGCGTTTTTTGATATCTTAATTACATATTCTGGTGAAAATGTCAGATGTTCATGATGGCCGTTATAATATGATGCAATCATTTTCCTAGGAAACTAAAACTTAAGGGTCGTTCTCGTAGTCCAAGTTTTACTACTGACAAATGTGCGGGTTGACTGTTCTTTGGTACCAGCATTACAATGCATTTTTAGGGTTCCGTACCTCAAAAGGGAAAAACGGAACCCTTATAGGATCACTCGTGTGTCTGTCTGTCACAGCCAATTTGCTCCAAATCTACTGGACCGATTAAGTTGAAACTTGGTACACATATGAATTTCTGTGACAAAAGCACGGACGTGTAACGTAAATATTTTTTTTTTCAATAAGACTCTTTCGGGAAGCAAATTAGAAAATTAAAAACAAAATTTTTACAAACAACTAACGTGTGATTTATCAAATGTTTTGAGGGTCTCAAAAATGTTTTTTTTTTTAAATAATTTTATAATAAGTAGTTTTGAAGTTATTTAACAATATAGATGAACATTTACCATTCACGTTTTCTCCGAAACTACAGAGTGTATTTTGAAAAAATAGAGAAAATAGGTCTTTACTTATAGATTTCAGGAAAACTTATAAGAAAGAATTGGTCTAATAAGCGGATTTATCGCTTTCTGCTGACAACATGATTGGATTGACAAAAAACACAGACTTATCAGACTTTCTGCCGCCAACGCGTCATAATAATGTTTTATATTTAGATATAAATAATAGTTGAAAATTTTAAATCCAAAAACGTAAATCCATATGATGGCGATTCGTTAAAACTACCAAACCATTGGCAAACAGATTGGCCCATCAAACTATTTTGATTTATGTAAAAAAAAAAACCGGCCAAGTGCGTGTCGGAGCACGCACAATGAAGAGTTCCGTAGTTGGAATGAATTTCTCCCAAGAACAAACTTATTACTCAATACCTTTATTGCTTTACCATTATGTGTATTTAGGTGGTAACTATATAATTTAGATCATTATGGACCCTGTAGGGCACACAACATGCCCATCATCATGATTATTACGGGCCTGTAACATTGTAGTTGAAAGACATGTTCCCTCATACATTCCAACTGCAAATGTAAGTTTGTAAGCACAATATTAAGTGGTTTACCATGTTATTTTAAGACCATAGACTTATAGGGTTTCCTGTAATATACATAAGTAAAGAACTATATTCTGTATTTTTTTTTCATAATTTTTGACACAGTAGTTTCGGTGATCAGGGGGGAAATGGTAAATTTTCAACGATTTTCTTAAAAACTTTAACAGTTTAAATTTTAAAATTATTAAAAAACATATATCTGAAATCCATACAACAAGCCCTTCCATGTTATGTCACACGCTAATATTTGCAAAACTTTTTTTTAATGTTCTAATTTCCCCCCTAATTCTCTCTCTAATTTGCTTCCCGAAAGTGAGTCTTATTGAAAAAAAAATATTTACGTTACACGTCCGTATTTGGGTCACAGAAATGTATACTATACTATGTAGGTTTCAACTTAATCGGTCCAGTAGATTCGGAGCAAGTTGGCTATGACAGACGGACAGACAGACAGATAGGTACACGAGAGATCCTTATAGGATCTCTCGTGTACCTATCCTGGGTTCCGTTTTTTCCATTCGAGGTACGGAACCCTAAAACGCGTTTTTTTGAGCATCCGGAAGATCAATCCGATAAATATTGACATCTGTTATTATGTAACCTAAAGGTCAAGTGTGATGGTTATATTGTAATTGCTTTAAGAGTAGTATTATGGAGATTGTGGTTTCATAATGTTTTGAATTATTTGACAAGTGATCGTTGTTCTGTGGTATTTCCCATAGGAGTATTTTGAAACGTGATAGATATATCATCGTAGCTTTTGTAAGTTTGATTTGAACTCGTCACTATTTTACTAGAGAGTACTGCTTCGTTGGTATAATGGTCGCAAGCGCTACTGTTGAGCATAACGGACGTCCTGGGATCGATTCCTAGATAGCGGAAAGTGTCATTACGTTTTTCCAGCTGGAATTTCTCAGTCCCTCAGTTTCTCAGTCCCCTCTATTGCATTGGGCTTAAACATAACTGGCGAAATGTGACTGTACTATAAGTACTGATTGCGTCTGTTATGTTACGATACTTTAATATTCTGCCCTCCGTAATTTTATAGGAATAAACATGTTACAGTCTAGGTTTGGTTTTTTTCAGTACCTTTTAATATATTCCGTCCATAATCTCCTAACTTCGGAGACAGACGTTTTAAGGCCACGGGTTACATCATCTAGGTTGTACATTTTCATAAACTCAGGCTGATTTAACTGTTGTACTATCTCCTGCTTCTTCACAGCTTTGAAGGGCTTCTTCGGAAACATTGACCACTGAGTTTGTTTCGGCATTTCTTCTCAGGGACCAATAAGCTTGACTAGTTTTAAAATATTGAACCAATATTTACTTGTAAAATTCGTCTTAGAAGATCTACTTACAGTTATTAATTTCACTTCGTTGAAATCCGATATTTATTTTAAATTAATTGAATTAAAAGGATAGCTAAAATTAAAAGCACTCTCTTGGTAAAAGCTTTTGAACTGACGAGTCATTTTCAAAAGTTGTACAAATCAGTGTTAAGATTTATAATCTTTATCAGCGCCACTGCTGACAATGAGGCCCTGGCCGAATGTTCCGTCGTTGCTTTACTACGGCTAACTACCGCTGACTACGGCGAAAAAAAGAACTTCGGCCGATACTTCGGTTTAGCGCTTCGAAGTAGTCCCGGGTTCAATTCCTGGGTCGGGCAATGTGTTATTGGGTTTGTACATCTGGAATTTCTCAGTAGCAGGCCGGAGTCTCGATTCGAACTGGCAAAATGTGGGGCAACTATAGGTACACCACTGCCTAACCCTTCGGGTCATACAAGCGTGATATTATGTAAATAAAACACTTGCCCTCTGATCTTTGAGGAAATAACATCACAGGTGTTGTAATTACTGACCATGAACTTGTTGTTCCATCAATTCAAATTATTATAAATTACGTAAACATCATGCTAATTTTCAAACTAGTTTATATTTTATTAAAGTATATTTAAAGTAAAACCAACAGATTAATTTTGCGCTATGAATAAACATTAATTTATCATTCATTATAGGCGTTCAAATTTCACGCTTTGGTAGTTTTTTAATTGGTGACAAACCAGCCTGAACCAATACCTACAGATTGTCTACATTACAAAGTTCATAAAATCGTAACCATGTCAAACAAAAGACGATCACTGCTGGACAGAGGCCTCCCCCAAGCATCGCTGCAATGACTGATCTAGATTTTCCCGCATCCAGCGGATTCCGGCGACTTTAACGGTGGTTCATCCGCCTACCTATATAATGCCTTACCTCTATTCCAAAGATTTACAATCAAATATTTCTAACAATACATTTTACGTAGATACCAGTTGTCTGACTATTACAACTGTAATATCTCGCCGATCGTACATGAAGAAGTGCTGTATGTGTCAATTACTTCCATTGAAAACTGTGTTTACTCATTTTTGTTAAAAAGTGTCGTGGCTTCGTTTAGAGGCGCTGTGTCAGCTGTGAGTGATTGTCATAGTTCTTTATATTATTTTGTGTCGTCATTACCCAGTAAAGACAGTTTAAAACGACAGTTGTTTACAGATAAAATTTGGCATTTCACAGTGAAAATCAAATGTAGCTTAGACACTGAAAAACCCGATATTTTTAAATATTTTATTAACCATTCGATGCCATCTTTTTTGGTCTGAAACCAAACTTCACATAGTGATATGATGTTGTTAGAATGTTCAAAATTCTCTGTAGGGTACTACCCGTAATAGCCCATCATACAGCTTCACAATTGCTTATCATTCCTCCTAATCTTTCAGCGGATATATAAATATTTACCACGTCAAAACACGATCCCGTAAAGTAAATGTATGGGAATGAGCAGCTGATAGTCGTTCCGCTCGGCTTCAGTAATGATGTCCGCGGGCAATGGGCTTCAACCTATCACATTTGGCATATTAATTACACATAAAACTGGAATAACAGTGGATAAAATGTATCATTATTTAACTTCGTATTTGAGAGGGATGAGCAGCACTTGTTTTTGTTTGACCCTCAATTATGTTTGTCAAATATTGCGAGAAATATACTTGCCACTAACCATTAGGTTATTGCTTTATATTAGTACCGAATGTGTAGTGCATAAAATAATGAATCGAAAATAACTATTCATGGCTGTCTGCTTTATTTTTTCGGCAATATTACGCTACGACCATCTGTCAACAGCGCTATTGCCTTAGGATTGTTTCTTAGGATCAATAATAATAGGTACCTAGAGACTTATCCTACTCGAAAAATCTGCTAAGTATATAATTTTTCCAACTTACCGTCGCAATGCTTTACCAAGCTTAACGATATGATTATAACTGATGTTGTTCATTATCAGTCCGCTGCTTACCACTTGTTCAATGACGTAACTTTTCTTCTTGCTGCTTTGACCAAGTTTATGTCCATTTACGTCAAATAATTCATAACAATCCCATACTATATGCCCGCCCAGCTTAGCCTGATCTACGGCAAAATGGCTAAACCAAATTCCCAAGTAATGAAATCGCTTTTTGGCTTTGCAAGCAGCGCCATCTTGTAAGACCAAGTTATGGCGGCCATTTTGTGTCTTTGCTAATAAAGTCATAACTATGTGTGATATTCAAACGAGCTCTGACTAGCTATCACTTTTTGTATATTTATCACTTTACTGATGTGTTGAATTTCTTGCTGATCGATTCACTTAATGATTACTGTGTGAAGTGTCTGATGATTGTTGTAAAAGGTTTGTGTGAAGAAAAGGGATTTTATGGATTTGTTGTAAATCTGCCGGTTTTATTGTGTTATTGGCAGCTGTTAGGAGTAACTGTGTTTAGATTGTAGTTGGGGAAATAAACAGATACAATATGAAAAAAACCAGCCAAGTGCGTGTCGGACCACGCACAATGAAGGGTTCCGTAGTTGGGTAGAATTATCCCCAAAACAAACTTAACATTGTAGTTGAAAAAAAAAATCCTCCCATACATCGATATACGCCACGGTTAATTTTCCAACTGCAAATGTAATTGGAAATAATAGCAAAAAAAAAAATGTGATAAAACTACAAATAACCGGTTTCGGACTTTTTCCTTTACTTGTACTGTGAGACCTTGCTTCTTGCCAGATTTCATGACTCTAGGTCAACGGGCAGTATCCTATTGGCTTTGATTTATTTGCGAGTATCAAAATATGTAGCATTAAATTGCCGTATTTTTTATTGCGTTGACTTAGACGCTTAATTTTTTTAGAGCTCCGAGGGCTGTAGACCTACGTATTTGATATTGATTTCAATTCGATACCTCCACGCGTTTCTGAGAGAAAGGGTCTTGACAGACTGACATACAGACAGACAAACAGACAGACATACGGATAGACAGACAGACGGACAACGAAGTGATCCTATAAAGGTTCAGTTTTTTCCTTTTGAGGTACGGAATCCTAAAAAGGGAACCAGTTTTTATGGACTTTAATATTGTAAGGGCATTTTACAACTGATTTTACACTCTTCATCGTTGGCAGGTACTCACAAAATCTGTGACGAAAAAAATAAGCAATGTTTTTCTTAATGGAAATCTGGCCATACAAATATTTGTTCCGTGCGGGAATCGACCCCGCTACCGCTAATCGCTTCGCATCGTTAGTTAGTATAAACAAAATGGCTGACTGACTCGTTGTTCTAAAGGTCGCAGGCGTACGACTACTGAGTGCTCTTGAATTCCATATAAAAGCAAAAAAAAATTACTAACAGTCCAAAGTCAGTTTTTAGGGTTACGTACCTCAAAAGGAAAAAACGAAACCGTTTTAGAATCACTCGTGTGTCTGTCTGCCTGTGCGTCTGTCCGTCTGTTACACAGCCAATTTGCTCTGAATCTACTGGATCGATTAAGTTGAAACTTGGAATGAATTTCTGTGACCCAATCACGGACTTGTAACGTAAATAAATGAATTTTGAATATGGGTCACTTTAGGGGGGCAAATTAGAAAATAAAAAAACATATCAAATGAAAAGGGCTTGAAAATTTACCATTCTCAAATCTCCGAAACTACTACTAACTTAAAATTTGAAAAATTACGGAAGTAGTTCTTTACATAAAGATTACGAGTACAGGAAAACCTATAAGATGCCTATACTCTTAAAATAACATGGTAAATCACTCAATATTGTGCGTACAAATTTTCATTTGCAGTCGGAATGTATGAGGGAACATGTCTTTCAACTACACTGTTAGGTTTGTTCTTGGGATAAAATATTCCAACTACGGAACTCTTCATTGTGCGTGGTCCGACACGCACTTATCTGGTTTTTTGACAATAGACTCGCCCCCTATTCTAAGGGACTAAAAGAACTGACGATCGCTTCATTGTTCTTGTGTTCGCAAGCGCTAACCACTAAGGCGCTGAGCACTAAGGCGCTGAGCATCAGGTCCTGGGCTCATTTTCCTAGTCGAACAAAGTGTTATTGGGTTTTTCCGTCTGGAATTTCTCCGTAGCAGTCCGGAGTCTGAATTTGTGCCCGTGTAATGTTAATAGGCTCGTCTCCTATTACGTGGGACTTAAAAATAACTGGCGAAATGTGGATGTACCTAGCTACTATAGGTACACCTCTGCCCAACTCTTCGGGGAAACAAAGCGTGATGTTAAGTAATATCGTGTGTTGTTGATGTTTTCCATCATGGTATTTTTTCAGTTCTGTTTTAATGTACATTCGATGGCAACCGGCTTGCCCTCATTACATAGAACCATAAAATTATACAAAAAATTGTAGGTGTACCACGGGGGATACAAGTTACGTTAAAATTGCTAAACAAAACATCTCATTACTGCTTATTATTTAAAACTTAAGTTAATCATGGCATCGATCAATCACCACGATACCGTCGACCGATATTAATGAACACGAGAAGAAATTTTTTATTTCCCAACTAATTACTTTGTTCAACATTATGTTTGAACATAACATGTTGGTAGAAAACTGTTTGCTTTGTCATCGAGTGAACATAGGCTCCGGGATGTAAGTGTGTTTGTCCCTGAGAGTAAATAATCTTCTTCGCGACATAGTGTCATTTTATTATATTCTATTAGTAAGTAGTGCCAGGGGCTCATGGTTAAATAATAACTGCCACATGGTTCGATCGCAGTTTATGGTTCGCTTGACGCGGTCGGTTCGTGGATGGGTGACCATCATCATCTGCCTAGCCTTTTCCCAACTATGTTGGGGTCGGCTTCCAGTCTCACCGGATGCGGCTGAATACCAGTACTTTACATGGAGCGACTGCCTATCTGACCTCCACAACCCAGTTACTGGGTAACACGATATCCCTTGGAAAGACTGGTTGTCAGACTTTTGGGCTTCTGACGACCCGTAACAACTGTCAAAGACCTACAAATAACAGCCGGGACCAACGGCTTAACGTGCTTTCCGAGGCACGGAGGAATCTTGGTATGAACAGATGGTCACCCATCCACAGACCAACCGCGGTAAGTGTAGCTTAACCTGATCGATCGACCCGTACGGCAGTTATTATTTAGCCACAAGCTCCTCGTGTATGGGTGACCATCCATTACATATCGAGATCCCTCCGTGCCTCGGAAAGCACGTTAAGCCGTTGGTCTTGGCTGTCGTTCGTAGAGCTTTGACAGTCCTTACGGGTAGACAGAAGCCCAAAAATCTGATAATCAGTCTTACCAAGGGGTATCATGTTATTCAGTAACTAAGTTGTGGAGGTCAGAAAGGTAGTCGCTCCATGTAAAATAATGGTATACAGGTGCATCCGGTTAGACTGGAAACCGACCCCAACTTATTTGGGAAAAGGCTAGACAGATTGATATTAGTAGGTAGGTAGTGCATTGCTCTTGTGGAAGAAATTATATGAATAATAAATACTAATTGTATTACATTTCTCTTGTACCTAGTAAGTACTGTGTTCTAGTTGGAATGGGCGCTCGTGACAAATAGCAATAACTTATCTTATTTATCTTATCACTACGGTCGGCACCGTGTGAGGCGCCTTTTTTTTTGATGGGTGTGAAATTATCAAATAACTTTTCCCGCTCTGGGCGGAGCGTGTCAGACTTTTACTGACTAAAACCCACCCGTGTTCCTTCAGATACCTGCGTGCCATGGCGACGATATCCCTTTCGGACAAACTCGCAACCCTGGCAGGCATTGGCCCTATCGGACCCCGTCAGTTGGTGCTGAAATCTAATAGAGGCGTTCGTGGAACAGAATGCGCCATCGACCCGGGCCTGGTCCTTATCGGACGGCGAGCTACCATCGCTCACCGTCCGCAAGCCCGCGCCTGCGGTGGCCGGGAATCAGCTTGTGACTCCCGACGCCCGGGGCATCTCCCGTGGGGTCTAGGGGCGTGAGGACGCGAACCTTGCCTCTCCCTCACGCGTTCCGCCTCCTCCTTCGCGAGCATTACTGCTTCGCAGAACGAGGTGACGGCATCCCATGCACTCTCGCTCCGAACCATGGCCTGAACCAAAGCCAGACGCGAGAGTTCGCCGCCGCCGATCGCCTCCGTAAGGACACGGCGGTGCTGCGCCCAAGCCGGGCAGACCATCGTATGCTCCACCGTGTCCTCCGGGACCGCGTAGGCGCCCTGGGTACTTCACTATTGTATTATATTGTTTTACCACACTAGGTTGAAGTCAGTTTTAAATCTACGCTGTAATAGTACTTGACACAGAACTACTGTCATCACAATTTTTTAATTACTGAACTAAGTGGGTATCTATCCATCGTTCTGACTTTTCTAACAACTATCCACTTCTTTTCCCAATTCAATCCAAACTCCACCACAAAGAAGCTCCCATCCAATGTGTGCGCAAGCAAACACTATTCCATCCCATCATCATAAGATCCCATAATCCAACCGACCCATAAGCACAAAACCTACCCTTAATATTAAAATACACCCTTTTCGCATGTTTGGCTTGAATAAAAAGCAAACTTACAGAATTACCGGAATCTATGTAAATATCGGCGTCGACCCTTCCCGACTTTTTACCCTTTTTTCAAGGATCCGCGAAGGTCTCTATTGGTTATTCGTCAAGGTCTTTCAAATTGGGAATAAATAGAAGGAGATAGATAATAAGTATTAATTTTAGTAGACTTACATTTATTACTAACATAGCTTATAAGTAGTGTGTATTATTAACATTATATGGATCAAGGTCCGTATTAAAGTATTTTTATTTTATTTAGTACAGGGTACCTACATCAATTCGGCTTTCACGAAAGTTGAAGCTTTCATTTCAATTAAATCTTTTACAACATAATAGATAGTTGGTAGTACTTTTACTAAGCAGGGTCATTTTGAATAGTCAAGAAGTTGGTCAAGTTAAACTAACGCAATTCAGTTAGTTATACTTTAAGTCGAGTCGTTGTCACTGCTGTTTTTTTCGTCCGGAGTTTCATTGAAGGATAAAATCAGAAATGAAGCGGAGTTACCTACATAGCTTGCACAGTAAGCAAGCTGAGGCAGTGGCAGAGGCAGTGGGCTGGCCATATTGCCGGTGAAGCAGACGAGTCCTGGAGTGGCGACCGCGTATCGGAAAGCGTAGTGTGGGACGCTCCCCAGCTAAGTGGACCGACGACCTTAAAAAGGAGCCTGGGATATCCTGGATGCGGAAGCCGGAGGATAGGATATTGTGGCGCAGCCTGGGAGAACCCTATGGCTAGAAGTAGACTGCGATAGTCTGAATTGATTGATGTTTCCACTGTCACTTTCAGGTGTTTTGTAGCAACCGATTTTTTTAAGGAAAAAAAAAAAAAGATCAGAAAAACAAGCAAGATTTTCCCAAGTTACTCTTTTTCGTCTAGTTAGTGCAAAATATCTGGTCACATCAACCAAACCAATATTGTTTTTAGCCGTAACAAAATGGGTAACTAAGTTTAAGCTTTATAGAAAATCGATAGTTATTCGTTTAGGCTTTGGGTTAATGTGATTAATCCTATTAGGTTTTTTCCTATAGCCGGATTCCCATTGTTAAGGTCTAGCAGTGTGTTAAATAAAATGGAATTAGCTTTCAGTATTCGTTTTAGATTTACGAAATCGGTTTAGGACTGAGTAATTTGGAAAATGGATAGAATATCATTTACGTATCTAACACAAGTACATAACATAAACTCACACGTTTATCCCTTGGGAGTAGGCAGGAACTACAGAACGCCACCTGCTACGATCCTCACATACTACTCCTTGCTTCGTTTACGTTCATTCATCTGGTCATACACGCACACCGGTTACGAGTACTACGCACCTGACCTTTCTGAAGAACATCACCAATAAGGTACCCATTTCTATAATTACTAACTATAATTGATTCAACCATTTGGAAGTTGCGACTCGCCAAACGTGGGTTCATCATTCATTTCGGCCGAAAGACGTCCACTGCTGGACATAGGCCTCCCCTAAGCACCGCCACTTCGACCGGTTCTGTGCTTCCCGCATCCAGCGGATACCTGCGGCCTTCCAAATGTCATCGGTCCACCTTGTAGTAGGCCTTCCAACGGCAACGCTACCTCTTCCGGTACGCGGTCGCCACTCCAGAACCTTTCAGCCCCATCGGCCAACAGTTCTGCGAGCAATGTGCCCTGCCCACTGCCACTTAAGCTTGGCAATTCTTCGGGCTATGTCGGTTACATTGGTTCACCTGCGGATCTATTCGTTTCTGATTCGATCACGTAGGGAAACTCCAAGCATAGCCCTCAATATATAATATAACATATCGTGGGTTAAGTCTCTATATATCCATCTAGGCCGTCCCCTCCCGGCGTTCCCACTCACATCTGCCTTGTAAATACCTTAACTTATCTTAGGGTATCTAAGGTTTTCACATATCCACAAATACAACTAGTTTCTTTACTGACCATTACTAGGAAGATTTACGAATAGTAAACTGTACCTCTATCTCTATTCCGTACCATAGTACCTTATCGTAGTTTCGCCGCGGCCTTTAGAAAGATCCAAAGGACGGTAAAATTGGTTTCTGTTAACCAACAGTTCCGAATTACGGTCAATCGAAGCAATTTGTAGTTGATTGTTACAAGCAAAACGTTTCCCAAACCAGGCATTAGATCGAAACTGCTGAGATCCATTACTACAAAGGATAATATTAAATTCTACCTACAGGCTCAGGGAGTCTACTTTGAAGCGATAATCCGAAGTATCGTCCGAATGTTCGGCCGTTCCATGACTTCCAAAGTTTCCTTTTTTGACTTTGAGTCCTTACTTGACTTCAAGTCACATTTTTGACTTTGACTTATCTCTTTAACTGTTGTGTTTTTAGGGTTACGTACCCAAAGGGTAAAACGGGAACCCTATTACTAAGGCTCCGCCGTCTGTCTGTCTTTCCGTCTGTCACCAGGCTGTATCTCATGAACCGTGATAGTTAGACAGTTGAAATTTTCACAGATGATGTATTTCTGTTGCCGCTATAACAATAAATACTAAAAAACAGAATAAAATAAATATTTAAGGGGGCTCCCATACAACAAACGTGATTTTTTTGCTCGTTTTTGCTCGATATTGATAATGGCAACAGGTAGACGCTTAAAATATTCACAGAATATATTTAGTTATATATTCACTATAAACAACAAAAAAAAAAATATTTCATGGGGGCTTTTTTTTTGCCGTTTTTATAGATAATGGTACGGAACCCTTCGTGCGCGAGTCCGACTCGCAGTTGGCCAGTTTTTTTCTTTTGCCGTAGTCAGCCACAGTCAGCAGTAGTCATGAAACAGCCGAACATTCGGCCGATACTACGGATTTATCTTCGGAGTAGACCACCTGGTTTGAATTTATCGACAATATTTCAGGGGGTATTTACAAATAAGAGGAAGAGCGTCACTGAAATTGTGTTAAAAAGCTTATTTAAACAATAAAAAAGCTTGTTTAGACAATTTCATTATTTTTGAAACATCAGATAATTTTTTATACATATATTTCAGAGTTGATCTAAAGTAGAAAACCGGCGAAGTGCGTGTCGGACCACCCACAATGAAGGGTCCCGTAGTTGAGATAAATTTATCCCAAGAACACTTAACTTTGTAGTTGAAATTTTTTTCTCCCATACATTGAAATACGTCACGGTAATTTCTACAACTGCAAATGTATTTTGTAATCGCAATTTTCTGTCATTTTCCGTTACTTGTGCCAAACCCTTCTAAAACCTAAACCTTGCTTCTTGCCAAATTTCATAAAATGTTTTGATTTATTTGCGAGTATCAAAATATGTCGCATGAATGGCCGTATTTTTACTTATTTATTAAAACTTTATGCACTAGTAAAAAAAAACGCTGTACAAAGGCGGACTTAATGCCTGAGGCATTTTCTACCAGTCAACCTTAGGGTGATGCAGAGACAAGACATGGCAGGTGCAACGTACGGGATAGATAGCTCGGAAATAACTATAAAATACAAGCATAAATACAAATACATAGATAGATAGATACATACATAATATACCAAAATAAACTTTTTCAGAAGAAATAACGACCGGTAGCGAAGAAAACGACTCCAGAAAATCACCGCTGAGATGTTTCGGCCAACTTCTGACGAATATGTTCACGTGCCTTCACTTTAAATTATAACCGGCTTGTTGCCGTCCTGATGTCCAGAGGGGGCGCATTCCAAAGAAAGACCGCCTGGACAAAGAAAGAAGAATGAATGAAGCCAGAACGGTGCGAAGGACATCGTAGAAGACGATTGCTGGTGGAACGAAGATTTTTACTATGGGCAGAGCATAAGTATTTAATTTGGGAAGTCAGGTAAGAAGGAGAAGTGGGTTTGTCGAGAATAGAGAACAACATAGACAGTTCAACTCTCTGCGCTGACGAATGGGTAACCATTTCAAAAGCAGTCGGTGCGCGGATACATTGTCATATTTATGAAGACTGAAAACGAATCGAATGCAGTTATTGAGAAGGCGGTCAAGTTTATTGAGGAGAGATGCATTCAGGTCATAGTAACACACATCACCATAGTCAATCATGGGAAATATTAGGGACTGTACAAGCATTGCCTTTATGTGTGATGGAAGAAGATTTTTCAACCGATAGAGCGACCGCAACGTTCCGGTGACTTTTTGACTTACAGTCGTGACCTGCTTTCGCCAGTCAAGACAATTGTCGACATGCAGACCAGGATTCCTAACATCGGAGCTAAACGGGAAGACCGAATGGTCGAAGATTACAGGTGGCACAGTTAAGCCATTCAGCTTCCTCCATTTTTCTGTTGCGTTGACTTAGAGCTCCAAGGAACCGTAGACCTACGTATGTGATATTAATTTCAACTTGAAATCAACACGCGTTCCTGAGAAAAAAGGTATTGACAGACTGACAGGCAGATGGACAGATGGACGGACAGACGGACACACCAACAATGAAAGGATCCAATGAGGGTTCCGCTTTTTCCTTTTGAGGTACGGAACCCTAAAAATGTACTCAAGAGCCCACTTGAAAATAAATGTGGATTAAAATTGATTATTATTATTATAGATTATTAACTGTGGCTCTGTCTCGCATAGGGTCGCAGCATTATGCTGAGCGATGGCCGTCTTGCGTGCATGTGACGCATCAATCAACTCAGCCTATAGCAGTCCACTGCTGGACAAAGGCATCTCTTGGACTGCGCCACAACACCCTGTCCTTCGCTTTCCGCATCCAGTCTGTCCCAGCCACCTTTTTAAGGTCGTCGGTCCATCTAGCTGGGGGGCGCCCCACACTACGCTTGCCGATACGCGGACTCCACTCCAGGACTCGTCTGCTCCACTGGCCATCGGTCCTTCGACAAACATGACCAGCTCACTGCCACGTGACTCATAATTTCCCCCAACTTGTTATTATTTGTGTTTTCCTTTACGTTATGTTTTACCGCAAATAAACCAATTTTCTTATTTTTATTTCTTTTATTTATTCCATCGATACTTTACTTATTTCTCCAGTCAAAGATGGGCGGATTGTCTCTTGTGACTCATCCCTCGAAAAATAGCCAAATAGTTGATTCCAAGTTACCCTGTATTGACAGACTTTCCACGTATTTCCTGAATAATACAGGACTAAACAAAACACATAATAACTCATAAATATGTTCTTAATAATTGTAACGTGAAACATCACAAACACCCGATACCTAAAAAAATTCGAACTGTGAAAATTCAAACTCAAACCCAACCGGATTATGATAATTTTAAGGGTCCAAATATTTAATCCACGTTTAAAATAATTTCGGTCCAGTTATGACGTGTAATGGAACAAGTTTAAATCTACTTACCTAACGTTTGTTAGCAGGTTATTAGCTGGAATCTAATCTGATTATAATCTTAAGTTAATAATGTAGGTACAGCTGGAATTGTGTTGAGAATTTTTTTCGATGTTTGATAAATAAGCTGTACTCGGGGCTATACTTGGTGACTATGTTAGTAATTATTTACTAAAAACGTAGTCAAAGAAACGATATGAAGCCAAGCACAAACAGAACGATCTAGAGTGAGTATCTAATATTGGTTATAGAGGTAATTTTTACTCATAATTTTTAACAACTTTTACCGTGGGACATATTATCTTCGTGTATGGGCCCAACCGTGAAATAGCAAAAAAAAAAACTTGATCCAAACATCGCACAAACTATTCCACTTTATTTATTTTTTTCAGCAATTATCACTGCTGCCTAATGCCTATTATTGCCCATCCCCTTGGCGTAAATCTTTACAAAAAGACACATACATTTAATTTTATAAATGAGCCAAGAAAAAGCTGGGGAAAAAAAGAGATACAAAAATGTACATAACAGACTTCTTCTGCAGAAATTCAATTAGGTGTACAATCTATTTCAAAGAAAAATCGGTAATTTACTAGTAAAAATTTCTAAGTATATAGTAGTAAGTAATAAACAGGTATCTGTGTAGAAAATTGGTAGCTAAGTTCAACAAGTGGAATCTGTTTGCTCATAATTGGGCGAAATTATTAGAAAGCCATAAAACATAATTATAGAGAATATTAGGTACTAAAACATTATGAGTTACCGACATAGCTTAAAGAGTAAGCAAGCTGAAGTTACTATTGCGGGCCGACAAAACATGGCCAGCTCACGCTGGCCATGTTTTGTCGGCCCGCAATGGTCACTGGAGTAGTCGAATTCTGGAGTAGAGACCTCGTATAGGCAAGCGTAGTGTGGGACGCCCCCCAGCTAGATGGACCGACGATCTTTAAAAAGGTGGCTGGGACAGACTGGATGCGAAAAGCGGAGAGCAGGGTGTTGTGGTGTAGCTTAGCAAAGGCCTATGTCTGCGGTCGACTGAGTTGATTGACTAAAACATTTTTTATGTGGAGTAAGTAAAGATCGCAGCGCGTGGCGTGCGGTTGTGGTAACTAGTACATGTATAGACACTAGTGTATACATGTAGTAGTTACCACAACCGCAGGGGGCCAGAATCATGTACTGCAGCGCGTCGATGTCCCTGCCACCCTGTATATGTGCAGTCAAGGAATACATGTTAAGGTAAAATTTAATCATTATTTTTCCTATTGCGTCATTGCAAACATTTTAAAATCGGGAATGTTCGCGAGCGTCCGCATTGACTGTTTTTATGCCAGCATGCGCAAGAGGGCGGCCTCGATGGCGAGTAGAGTGCGGGGCAGCGGCAACAGTCTTCTTACCGTTGTGGCCAACAGGTTGGTCGGGCCCTTCATGAGGCACTGGCAGGCCTTACATGCACCCGTATATCAGGCTTGGGGCAGGTAGAATTAAAAATAAATAAAAAATCGCAATAGATTTTTATACGTTTTAATTTTTATAAATTATTTATATTTTTAAATCTTGACATTTTTATGACGTTTTTACAGTACTTTTACTATTTTATATTTTATTTTGGCAATTTTTCATTAATTAATTATATATTTTTTTAAATTTTATTGGTCACAATTTTATGTTAGTGTTATACTGTTGTTTGTGATTTGGATGTGTGGCAGCGGCTATTGGTGCGGCTGGTTTGTTTCTATTAGTTTATGTTTGTCAATGGGCGTCTTTTTACCTGAAATAAATGAATTTATTATTTAAATTAAAATAACAGTTCGAAAGAGTGTCACCGCTAGTGGGAAAGGAATTTGTTTGAAAATTGCTTAGAATTATCGCTCCTTGACAGTATCTACCTACCTAATGTTTGAATGAAATATTTGAAATTCTGTAGCTCCACTATAAACCTTTGCTAGCTCATGTTACCGCTCATGTTGTTTCAGATAAGTTAAAAGTTGCTGAGACACTAGAAAACTTCTTTACCAACATCCTAATATAGGTTACGAAATCTCTCTCCTCATCATCCGTATTAGCTGAATCTCTTCTCAAAGAAAACTTCTCTAAAGACATTCCAAGTTTCGAATTCAAGCCCATTTCTGTTGTCACTATTAAAAAAGCATTCAAAAGTCTTAACATAAAGAACACTGAAGACTTATGGGGAACTTCCGTTAAGGTTCTTGGAGATATAATTGACACAATAGCCCCTGTCCTAACAGGCATATTTAATCAATGTTTAGACAGCGGTACGTTTCCTGATTTAATGAAACATTTACAACACACAAAGTAGTACCAATTTTCAAATCGGGTAGTAAGAGTGATCCCTCTAATTACAGGCCTATATCTGTGCTACCAGCATTTAGTAAAATATACGAAAAAATAATGCTAGACCAGACATTTTAATTCAAATGGGATTTTACATAATCGCCAGTTTGGTTTCACGAAAGGTAGGTCGACGACTGACGCAGGAGTGAAACTCATCAGTCACATTTTGGAATCCTGGGAGAAATTCCAGGATGCCATTGGCATTTTCTGTGATCTCTCAAAAGCGTTTGACTGCGTTGACCATAATAAACTAATCTGTAAATTACACCACTACGGAATTCGTGGACAAGCTGCTGATCTTGTTTTTTCCTATCTATCAAACAGGCAGCAAAAAGTAAACGTTAACGGGGCAACATCCTTGGGGTCTCTAGTAAAGATGGGCGTCCCTCAAGGTTCGATTCTTGGCCCTTTCTTATTTCTAGTTTATATTAATGATCTGCCTTACATGATGGCTAACTTATCGAATATAATTCTATTCGCTGATGACACTTCCCTTATTTTCAAAATAGATAGAAAAGATACGGATGTCTTACATGTCAACGATAGTCTGGCTGTTCTTTCAAAATGGTTCGCAGCTAATAATCTTTTCCTTAATGCAAAACAAAATGTCTTAAGTTTTCATTACCAAATGTACCCCAAGTGAGTCTAAATTTAAAACTTGACGGCAAGAAACTAGATGCTATTACGGAAACTGCATTTCTAGGAATTACTTTAGATTCAAAATTACAATGGGGGCCCACATTAGAACTCTTTCAAGTAGATTAAGTTCAGCTGCATATGCAGTAAGAAAAATAAGGCAGTTAACTGATATAGCCACAGCTAGGTTAGTGTACTTTGCTTATTTCCACAGTATTATGTCATATGGCTCTCCTGCTGTGGGGATCGGCTGCTGACGTAGATTCAATTTTCATTTTACAAAAGAGGGCAATCCGCGCTATCTATGGAATGGGTCCTCGTGAGTCCCTTAGAAACAAATTCAAAGAAATTGATGTACTAACTCTGCCTTCCCTTTATATCTTAGAAAGTATTTTATATGTTCGCAAAAACTTAGGACTTTTCAAAATAAGAAGCGATTTCCATAATATAAATACACGTAGTAAACATGAAATTGTGATACCCAAATTTAGATTAACTAAAACAAGCAAGTCATTTCTTATAAACAGTATCCGCTTCTATAACAAGTTGCCAAAGTCGGTTATAGAACTTAGCGATGGAAAGTTCAAAACCCACATCAAACGTGTCCTAATCAAAAAAGCATACTATAAGATTAAGGACTACGTTGAAGACAAAGAAGTTTGGCAATAATTCTTTCTGCACATGTGGCTTCCCTGGTACCTCATTAACGGCATAACTATGTGAACGTCTATTAACTGCTCCTAAATTACGATTTTTATTTCTTTTATTTACATACTTTGACATAACCTACAATTTTAATTTAAAATATTTATTAGTGACTTGTGGACAGAATATTTATTCAGTTTTTTTTACAGTTGTAATGACAATGTTGTCATTTGGTTTAAATATGTAGGTTTTTATTTTTATTATTTTAGTAATATTTTATATAGATTCTTTTTTAATTTGTGAATGTGAGAACGTTGTAGGCTTAATAGACTGTAGCTTTGTAAACTATCTTTTATTTTGTTAAGTACTTGGTACTTGTTGACGGGCCTACACTGTCCTACCATACCTATTGACACTGTAACTTATAACATTGTTAAAGCCCACTTTTTTTAAAAGAGTAACCATGGAGTTTCTTGCCGGCTCTTCTCCATAGGAAACGACCAATTGGAACCGTGCACCTAGCTTCTGACGTTTCATAAGTGCCCATGTAGGTTTATGTGAAATAAAAAAAAAATGATTTTGATTTTGATTTTACCATCACGACCTAAGGTCTTCTTCATGGGGATAAGCTATTCTCATAATTTCTCGTATTCATCACAAAGAAACCTTTATCATTAACGTACGGCAGTTCACTTCACCCTTTTTCAATCTCAAGCGCGTGTTAGATTAAAATAACCTTTATAAATAAACTAGCGCTCATTCTTTTAATATAAAACGTTATTCGCTTCGTCATAACACGTGGTACTTTCGGATGGTGAGATAACTTTTAACTTGTTGCTATGGGATTCATAAAGTGGTGATAATATACTATGAACTTAAGGTATGTGGTAAAGCATGGGATGATTTGGTTGAAGTTTAGCTTGGTATCTTTTGAGTTGTACTGAAAAAATGAGGCATTCCACTAAGAGCACTAATTTCAACAGCACTTGACCGAACCGCACCTGAGCACTTCCACTAACGGCACTGAAACAAAATTTTGTTGAGTGCGGTTCGGTGGAACAGTTTATAAATATTATGTTCAGTCCCCGAACGGCACCTATGTAAAATATATTACCTTTGATTTGTACCTTACTACATAAGGGAGGGGGTATGAATCTCACTGGCTTTATCTGTATGTATATACGTGTGTATTTCGTACAGCCTAAACTACATAACTGATTTGAACAAATGAGGTATCTTTATATTGGTCTCGATCCAGAAAGTAACTTTACTAGTAAAAATCAAGTAAAGATAAAAAAAAAATGCTATGTTTTCTAAAGAAATCCAATGAGCTTCAATTGAAAATGTGGGTTATTTTATGTACGAGTAATGTTATTTACAGTATATTTAGTTTAAAAAGAAGTAGTGTAGGATTTGCTTATTTTGCTTTTTACATAACATCACGCCTGTATTTCCCGAAGGGTTAGGCAGAGGTGTACCTATAGTAAAGCCCACATTTCGCTAGTTATATTTAAGTCTCATTTAATAGGGGTGAGCCTATTGCATCAACCAGGCACAAATCAAGACTACAGGCTGCTACTGAGAAATTCCAGATAGGGAAACCCAATAGCACTTTGTCCGACTTGGGAATCGAACCCAGGACCTTAATGAGCTCAGCAGTAGTGCTTGCAACTGCTAGACCAACGAGGCAGTTTTATATACGTGTCTGTTTTTACAATGCTGTTAAAGTTTGTATTTCCTGGGTTGTTGGCAGATAAAATTGAGAACGAGGTTTAGAGTTTAGTGTATAAAAAAATTGTCTAGCTCATAGAGATGATCAAGATGCTATATTTTTTATTTTTTACTGACAGACAATTTTACAGTGACACTACATACATGGTTGCAGCACCAAAAAATATGTTAATTATAATGTTGGGGATGCCAACATACTGCCCGTCAGGGACAAAAATGTTCTAACATGAATTACAAATTTACAAAATGAAAGTTATGAAAAATTTATAAACAAAAACTTTACATAAGCTATTATAAGGTCTTTAAAATGTTAATATATACACATGAGAACCCTCTACTTTATAACCTATACTAAACAACATTATAGAAACAAAATATATAATTTTGTGTGAAAACAATGCAAACATATTTGTTGTTTTATATTATTTGGTGAACTAAAAAAATTTTAAACAATATAGCCTCACCAAACACTAAACTTAGATAAAAGTATTTCTTATTTTTATCAAATGCAATACAATATAATTAATGTTGAGAAAGGTAATAGTATAAGTTATTTCTTATTAAGGCTCCGTGTCCGTAAAACAAAAGCCTTTTTTGTCAATTTACCATCTAATTGTGAGAAAGCTTGAAATAATTGAAACATTAAGTCTGTGTAACTAGTTTTGCCCAAATTCAGTCTTGGTCTTGCAGTCTTGGTCTTGTTCTTGCGTTTTTGCAAGACCAAGACCAAGAACAAGACCGCGTATTTTTAGCAAGACCAAGACCAAGACTGACCGTGCAAGACTTGAGCAAGAACAAGACATAGCCTGCAAGACTCTTGCGTCTTGCAGCTAGGACTTAGCGCTATTTCACTGAGTAGTTAGGTGTAACAGTTCGGTGTATAGGTAGGTACGCTTAGGAATTCTATGAGACGCAAAAAACTGTATCAAAGAATATGAAAAACTGGACCTATGCGCATTACGACTAATACCATAAACATAGCGAATAAAAAAATATCTATTAAAATCAAACTGAGTGCATGCATAGTTATGTTTTAACCATCGGCACTTTGATAATGCGGCATCAAAGGTTTTGTACTTACTTCTCAAAGAAATTTGCCGCTTTTCGGAAGTACATGGTTATGATACACGCGCCGGCGGCTTCTTTTGAAATCTAAAACAATCGTTGCCGCCACGCCGAAATCATAACATTTGTGACACTATTTGATTGCCGCCATAGGGCGTAGGTATACTCATGCAAAATAATTTCGAATTTTTTTAAGAGTACCTACAGGTGTTCCAAAGAATAAATAAGTTTCAGAGTGCTTAGAATGAAAATGAATACATTATACTGATCACGCAAGTAGTATTATGATTAGGTTATAAATCAAAGCTTATAAATCATAAATGTTTATTAAGAAACAGTTACTTCCATGGAAAACGACATATAGGTCAGTTGATTTTTCGAATTTCTTATCAAATCTTCAGTTATTTATTAATCTGCTTGATCTTTACTATGGCTATGTTAATTCAAGCTCACAATGTTCCAATTCTAATACGTTTTTCTAAGATTTAAAGTAAACTTTAATAAATAGTAATAGACTAATAGGTAATTGCAAGACTTGCAAGACTCTTGCTGCAAGACCAAGACCAAGACCAAGACTGGGAGCGCAAGACCAAGACCAAGACCAAGACCAGGTGTATTGGCGCAAGACCAAGACCAAGACTGGCTAAGTCTCGTCTTGTTCTTGCATTTGGGCAACACTATGTGTAACTATCCCAGATAACAGCAGGAGGGGTTCTCATTGGCATCGAGTCGACGATGAAGTACCTGGGACTCGTCCTCGACAGCCGGTGGAACTTCGCGGAGCACTTCCGACGTTTGGCTCCCAGACTGGAGCGGGCCGGGGCTGCCTTATGCCTTATGCCGCATTTAACCTAACACAGAAAAGAAAAAGATTTCAGTGCCCGTACCAAGCGCCAGTCCACAGTTCTTCCCTCCACACACTGTCATGGGCCGTTGGGCGTTTAATATACTATAATATATATTGTACATGTACAACGAGTAATCAATCCTAGTTAAAGTGATTTATGTTCGCAATAAATAAATTTCATTTGATAACAGTGACGAGAAGTAATCAATAAATTAGCTTTATTCTCCATCTCGACCACACACGGTTGTCACAATAGTATCTATTGCAATATTTAAACCCTGTAATTGTTCGTAAGATTGTAATAATATACCAGGTCAATTGAATTGGCGCAATTAGTTAGCGAAACTCTGCAGACTTGATGGTATATCTAAACACGATAAAATAATGAAAAAAAAAGATGTGATGTTTTTTTCTGGGGTCAACGACTGCTTCTAGTTTTGTTACTTGAAATATGAATTCAGCTTACAATACAAAAAAAACTGCTAATATATCGATGACTAAATGCGGTCGATGACCCCACAAAAATACAAATCATGTCTGCAGAGTATCGCTAGCTACTTTAATTTGACCCTGTATATTGATATTTGCAATCATTGTTTCTAAACTATCTTCTTGATCTGAAGCCTGTCTCTTGCTTAAACAAGGTGGCTTTCTATCAGCCATGAAGATGATGGAAAAGTCAAAAATGTATTGGATTGACATACGCTATCGAAAAACGAGGAGCTCGTGGCTAAGTAATAACTGCCGCACGGGTCGATCCATCAGGTTAAGCTACGCTTGCTGACTTTGTCCGTGGATGGGTGACCATCTTCACATACCGAGACTCCTCCGTGCCTCGGAAAGCACGCTAAGCCGTTGGTCCCGGCTGTCATTCCTGGATCTCTGACCGCAGTTACGGGTCGTCAGAAGCCCGAAAGTCTGACAACCAGTCTTACCAAGGGGTATCGTATTACCCAGTTACTGAGTTGTGGAGGTCAGATAGGCAGTCGCTCCATGTAAAATACTGGTATTCAGCTGCATCCGGTTAGACTGGTAGCCGACCCCAACATAGTTGTGAAAAGGCTAGGCGGATTGATACGCTATAGAAAAGTTTATGTCAATCGTGTTGAAAGTCGTTGCAGGAATACGAAACACTTTGAAAACGATTACCATTTGTCTAAGCTCTACTGTAACGAATTACAAAATAATGTTTTTTTGTAGGTTCCATAATTATATTCATTTCCTTGATTGTTTGCTAAACTGAGCTCCGTAATGATTTTACATCGACGTGATTTATGTGAGCTTCTAAATCATCATCTGCCAATCATCAACTGTCAAAGATCTACAAATAACAGTCGAGACTAACAGGTTAACGTGCTTTCCGAGGCACGGAGGGGTTTTGATATGTAAACATGGTCACCCACCCAAGGACCAACTGCGGCAAGCGTAGCTTTACCTGGTCGATCGACCCGTGCGGCTGTTACTTAGCCAAATGCCCCCCTGATAAGAACTTCTAAATATAAGTACCTAGTTCGTCTGTTATAAACTATTCTAAGAAACGCCTATTCTTTTGACCACATTTAATGTACAAAAGCTGTAAAATATCGGTTTCATACCATGTCACTGTGCACTTAAAATACCTTTCAGCCGTGGTCTCGAAATATGAAACTGCTTTTTCCCTATCGAAACCCAGCTATGAGTTTTGTTTCATGGAACCAACTCTACACAATGACACAGTTCGTAACTTTCGACCACTCTATAGAACTTTGAACTCCACATTCATTGGTAGTAAGAACCCAGTTGGCAACAAAATTGTAGGCTAACACTTATTTATTACTATTTATTTATTTATTATTATTATTACAATAAAAAAAACTATCTATCTTTCTATTTATGTATTTGTATTTATGCTTGTATTTTATAGTTATTTCCGAGCTATCTATTCCGTACGTTGCACCTACCATGTCTTGTCTCTGCATCACCCTAAAGTTGACTGGTATAAAATGCCTCAGGCATTAAGTCCGCCTTTGTGCAGTGTATTTTTTACTTATGCATAAAGTTTTAATAAATAAATAGTTGACCTAAGTCAGTAGGTGAATCAATAGAACTTTAGTAAACCATCTTTGTCATTGGCCAATGACACAATTTAGTAAACAGAATTACTCTTACTGTCTAAACATTAAACAAGAAGTCACAAAACTGACACTATCTCCAAACTGCAGAACAAAATTAATGACACCAATCAAATTAAAATTACCATATAATTTGTATGAAACGGTATGCAAACGACCGACGTTACCCCATAGAGACCTTGCCTCGTCAACTAACCATTGTATGGTCCCCATGAATATATATTTTGATTTCACTTACGTCAGTAACACCATGGACTTTTTCACAATCAAAAGTGAACTCTATCTTTGGTGAGTTAATGTTGGCTTTACGTTGTATGTATTGTAATGTAATAATATTTCTGACTTTTGACTTGAAGACATGTTGTCAGTTTGTATTGACAAGCAATTAATTTGGGTTCTTATTTTGTTAGCTATTAAGTGTATTTTATGGTGTAAATGATTTCTTAGTTTTGATAGATGGCTGTGCATCGATGATAGCTTTCTTAACTTTCGTTTTCCTTTGTAGGTGGTGCGCTATCATGTGTTAGATATACAGGGTGGTCCGTGAAATGACGGCCAAAGAAAACTTTCAAAAGCCTCTCTCCAAGGGCTACCCGAAACACCCCCCTGTATTTTCAGCGATTATATTACATAGTGTAGGAGTTGGACGGTTTTTATAGTTTTCGGGGAATTCTCACTTGACTTCAGACTTTTTATTTTTCTCTTTCTGTGTAAGTATATTATGTGTGCATTTTTTTTTAGTTTTTTTTTCGACGAGAAAGAGTAAAACCAAAAAATAATGGTTTTATAATACTCCTATGTCCCTCCCGTTACTGCCAGTGTTATCAATTTATCATTCATTGCCCTATAATTCTCGTCCCCATATGATGAATATAAGAACATTTCGGAAAATAAATAAAATAAGAACATTTATATTATAAGAATATTTTTTCTTCATTTTCAATAACATTCGGAGAAAAAGACCATCTTCAATCCTCATTTAGACAGGGTGGCAGGGACATCGATACACATCCTGTTACTATGCCGACGTTAAAACTCAAACTCAAACTCAAACTCAAAGCATTTATTTCAATTAAACCATTTACAGGCACTTTTGAATTGTCAACAAGTCGGTCAGTTACAAATATGAAGCTAGTTGCCCATTCCAAATAGTAGGTTCCTATGGAGAAGAACGGGCAAGAAACTCCACAGACACTCTTTTAAAATAAAATATTTGATACAAAGTATTGCTTACATCATTCTTATTGAAAATATACATGTGAGAACGATGCAAAACGTCAGAAGCGTCCGTGATAAAAAAAAACAATTAAAAACTAAAATAATTAAAAATAAGCCGTGGCAGCTAAGAGATGACCAGTCCCAACTGACAGCGCCCGTTCACGAACATGACGCATGGATCAGCACCATTCAGCTCAACCATTTTGAAGGGAGCTAAATGATCCAACACATAAATTTCAACGCAGAGGGGTCCATCATGTACTGAATCCTGACAGGTTGCGCGTCGATATCCCTACCAGCCTGTATAATGATTCGTAGATACATACCTCAGAAAGGCATAGGGTCACAAAAGGTAGCTGACCAACCGACCTAGGTATAATAACACAAAATTTCATCTTCTAGGTATTCCTTAATATAATACATATTTCATGTGAACGTCCATCAAAGTTTATCTCAGGTTCTAGTAAATAAGGTTTATGTCTGATTCAGGTAAAAAGGTCAATGTAGGTTATGTCATTCTTAGTTTAGGTACAGTCAGTCAAGCAAGTTCTTCACGAAAATTTTCCTTTTGACACCCAGTAGGTCCTAATATCGGTTGACGTATCCTAATAACGTTTTGTAAAATCGAATCACCAATGAGTAGCCAGAATGTCACATCACTGGTAGTATAAGTGGAATTACTAACGCGTTATTAACTAGTTTGTAATTGGTTGCGTTGTGTACGGACCGCAGTTGAAATACAAGAGCTGCGAAATTCGGGATATTTATTGGTGATGTGAGTTTGTCACTTATTGGTCACTTTTGAGTAGCGTCGTGGACGCAGGGCCTTAGTTTGACTTACGCAATAAGTTAATTCACGTTAATATTAACTAGAAAAGTATGACAATACAATATAACATAAAAACCGGCCAACTGCGAGTCGGACTCGCGCACGAAGGGTTCCGTACCATTATCTATAAAATGGCAAAAATATCCGTTTGTTGTATGGGAGCCCCCCTTAAATATTTGTTTTATTTTAATTTAATTATTTATTTTTTAAGTGAATATATAACTAAATATTCCGTGAATATTTCAAGCGTCTACCTGTTGCCGTTATCAATATCGAGCAAATACGAGCAAAAAAATCACTTTTGTTGTATGGGAGCCCCCTTAAATATTCATTTTATTCTATTTTTGAGTATTTGGTATTATAGCGGCGGTAATGTATTGGAGCCTCCTTAAATATTTATTTTATTCTGTTTTTTAGTGTTTATTGTTATAGCGGCAACAGAAATACATCATCTGTGAAACTTTCAACTGTCTAACTATCACGGTTCATGAGATACAGCCTGGTGATAGACGGACAGACAGACGGCGGAGCCTCAGTAATAGGGTTCCCCTTTTTGCCCTTTGGGTACGGAACCCTAAAAATGGAATCTTTAGTATCATCTTATTTTTTGCAAGTGAAAATAGACCTCAGACAAATAGCAATAACTTTCAAAGCGTTTCGCATTTCGACAACGGCTTTCAACAGGATTGATAGGCTTTTCGGTAGTTTATATCAATCCAATACATTTTTGACTTTTGCACCATTTCTATCGGTGATAGGTCACTAAACTTTGTCCTCGCCCTCCGCACCTTTATTGCATTCTCACTATTTAATCACAATCTGACAAATTTTGAAGTATACCTATACCTATTGCTAATCCATTGCTCCATATGTTCGAAAAAAATGTATTCTCAACAACGTAATTTGCGCAATTAATGTTGTTGAACTGTTAATATTAAACCAATTGCTACTGTTATTGTGTTAAGGCTCTTTCAAACACACGCGATATCGCGGGCGCGACATGCACCGACAAAGGAATTGTCTTTGTCGGTGCCTGTCGCGCCCGCGATATCGCGTGAGTTTGTAAGAGCCTTTATGCAATTTCCCCGCTGGTCCATGGTTTTATGATGTACAAACTAAATTCATCTTAAAGTAATATATCACTTTTTTAGCCGACTGTACAGTGTACAGATAGGAGGCATCAATATTGTAACTATTTATAGTCACAACATTTATGTTTATTGCTATGTGTCATGTATCTAATCTTGACAGTGTTGATTATTGCCTTCGATTGTCACTTTCAGTCAACTATAATGTTATTGTTCATGGTTGTAACTATATTTATTTTGATATAAGGTCGTCCCGAGGATATTTATATTTATACTCCATTTGAAATACGATTAGACATTTAAATAAACCTTTTTAACAGTCCATTCAACCGATTTTGTCTTCTATTGCGTTGGTGGCATGACAAATGGCAGTAATAAACAGTTGGTATTGTAATCACGTTTTTTCCTACGGAATAGAAGTAAAACTCGGTTGAACGGACTGTAAAAAGTTCATTTAAATTTCTAATTTTATTTCAAATAGAGTATAGTTACAGATATATTATATTTTGACCTAGGGAAAATAATAATTAGGTTAAAGTACCTAAATACATTAGTTTTCATATCAGCGATGTAATTTTGTAACACTCATACATACATACAACTAATCATAAAAAAGTGGGATGCAAAGTCAAAACTATCTCCCGTAATGGCGGCGACAGTCTTAAGTGTGAGTGAATTTAGGGTTGTCATGTTAGCCAAATTTACCCATATATTATTGTTTTATTTTAAGACAAATACAGGTCGGGAGACAAGTTTCTTGGAAATTTCGGCAGAATTATACCGTGCTATTTTAACAGGATAATGGTAAGAACCAAATCTCCCTATGAAAATATGTGCAATTAACAACTTAGTTAATAATTGAAAAAAATTTAATTGTAAAAAATGTTTACTGTATCTATTGTGTAACATCCCAAATGCTGAGTAATTTTTTGAATCCAGTCATTTTGACAATTACAATTTCGATTTTTTTTAATCCAATAATTTCTCCATACTTCATTTTCTTTACGAAATCTAGTAAAAAGAATATAAAATAACTAGTAATAAAAAACCTAAATAAGTTTAATTGAATAAAAAAATAAAAATTTCCCATATATTTAGGCTAATTTGCACACGTGAATATTGACAACACTGGCCTTGTGATGAATTATTTTGTTCTGGCGAATGAACATTAATTGTAATCTATAAAATTGGGAACTAAGTTGTTGATTTATTCATTTACCTATGAAACGTGATTCCTGGATTTTTTTTCTTCCGATCGCTACGGTTTTTCAACATTTCACCACACAAGACATGCTGTATTTCAATACTTTTTTGCCGCGTAGGATGTGTCGACTGTGTTGATGTTTGCACGCGTAATGGCTGAGTATGCTGTGAATGTGTGCCAGCCTGTACGTACAGCGAGCTGGCTGACTCTGAGTGACACAGTTTTCTGTTAGCGAGAATCCGTCCGACTTTTTTATACGTCCATGCACTCATATAATAGCAATCGATCCATGCACTCATATAATAGCAATCGATCGCAATGCATTTCATTTGACAATTTAACCACGTTCGTTGCGTTATTTGCAATGGATTTAAAAATGAAAGGCATTGCAATCAATTACCATTTTCTATGTACGACATTACCCCGTTGATATGCCAAAATCTATTAAAAACGCACACCGGTGAGACCATCACACCGTTTGCAAATTAGTTTTTTTATAATCCAAACCTTGACAATCCTCGATCTTTCTGGTCTGACAAAATACTTTTAGGGTCTAATTAAAATTATTATAAAACTAATCCGCTTACCGCTTAAATTATTATCGTACACGGGTACCTTTGACCCTAATTAATTAAACAAAGGGTGTGATTAAAAGGTAATGGGCCCAGCGAGTGGGGTTTGCCGCGAGCTAGTTCAGTATGGGTGTCGTGAAAGATAGAGACAGAAGTACCAAATGACACAGAGCTTGACAAAGACATTATAAGACGGTTCTCAGACGGCATACAATCGGTGGGCAATTTTTTGTAGGAGCTAAATGAAACATTAAAGATCAAACATATAAACACATACCTACGTCCCACAAAATGTAGGTCATCAAAAAAAAGTCTGACCGATCGTAGGACCTACAAAAAGTATGTGTGCGAGCGCGCTAGGAGTATACTATTGGTTTAAAAAGTCAAAAGTAACAGCGTGAAAATGGTAAATATTGGAACTCACAGAGTCACAGACTGAAAGAGTTATAGTAATGTTTTGGTTATTATCTATATTTTAGCTCCTTATACTACTTAATATACCATGAATAGACATTTTAATTAAACTTACAATAAAGTAACGCACAAACATACTAAAATATTAAAGCCGTTAATTACAGCATCGTCAAAAAACTTTCAACAGGTCCGTTAGAACGATTTTTTCTTTTGAAAAGGTCATCTTTCGGCAGAGTAACACAATCTCTTAGTTAGTTGTAACATAACATCACGCCTGTACTTCCCGAAGTGTTAGGCAGAGGTGTACCTACCTATAGTACACCCACATTTCGCCAGATAGGTTTAAGTCCCATGTAATAGGGGGCGAGCCTATTGCCATCAACCTGCAACAAATGAGAAGTTCCAGATGGAAAAACATAATAATACCTACTAGCCTATCCCGGCATCATAATCATAATAATAACTTTAATCGAACCGACATTTTGTTTTCAACAATAATAATTGTATGCTTGTGCTGGTTGCCTATAATAAAAATAGTCCTTCTGTCCAACACCTGTCTGATACCAAAGGTTCCCAAGGGCTTGCTGGGGATACTGAGTACTATGTTTCTAGGATTATTACGCGATTAGGGAGAAGCTCGGGGATGGTCGGAGTGTACCTTACGTAAGTGTTGTGAGTGAGTGGACGTTTGATGAGTAAGATGTTAAGAGTATCCGTGCGGGTAGGATGGAGTCTCTAATTTATCAATTTCATTTATAGGTGTAGTATAAAGGTAAAATTTGGCTTTAGGAGGTGATATGAATGAATACAGCAGGTTATAGTGTGGTTCTAACTCTGGATTTTATAGCGACCGTGGTTATTTTATTATCCTCCAAAACAGTAGGAGTAATTTTAAAAGTTTGACGAATATACATAACAACATAATATCATGCTTGTTTACTCCGAAGGGTTAGGCAGAGGTGTTATGTTTAGTCCCATGTGGTGTGAACCTATTGCCATCAACAGGGCACAAACCCAGACTCCGAGCTGCTACTGAGAAAAACGTTATGAATATCATACAACAATAATCTCTACAATATTTAGGACTATTCAACCAAAGCACAGGTAATACAAAAAACAACTGACTTCCAAAAAAATACACTACAAAGTGAGAAATTTATTTATTTTCTCAAGGCGTCTTCGGTTTTGTATTTTCGTTTGTTGCCATCGACTTCCGCAATTAAAGTTATTTTTCACTACTTAGTTTTTTTTGGAAGTCAGTTGTTTCTTTTTTGAAAAAAAGATTTTATATTTCACTTTTTAGTTGTGGTACCTATCCCATAGAAATTCGTATACCTCTAGTTGCTAAGTACATAACAGTGCCAGGAAGTTACTATAACATCATCAACATACATTTATTGGAAAAAATACGTATTATTGAACCTAACTCAAAAACTACCAAAGCAAAATTAATACAATTTATATGGGACAATCGCACAAGCGTTTTCTACCAAATGAAAGAAAATATCGATGAACGTATTAAGCAAAAATAAACATATTATATACCTACAGGCGAATTGAGAACGTACTCCTTTTTTAGAAGTCGGTTAAAAATATTCTAAACAAGAGACGTTTGATATTATATCTGCAAAAATATAAACACATACCTAGCTTTAAATAAAAAATCATTTGTCAATTAAATAACAATCCCACAAACACCACCATCATTAAAACTATAAACTTCTTTCCCAACAACTCAGTGATTAAGAAAACAAAATAATTGCGCTGTACCTACTTACGCAAGCAAGCAATTTTCCGCTGGGCGAGTCGGACAGTGGACATTATACTGATTGTTTCTTTTTTATTTCATCGTCTAACGTCGACTGGGCAGTACTGGCCAGTTGGTAACCGGCGAAGAGTCCAGTGTTCTCCGCTGTAATTGTTATTTGTACTTGGTTACGATTTAGAAGAGCTGATGGAAAAAACTGTTTAGTTTTAGCGTAGGTTAGCCCTAAGAGGTTTTCAAATAGGTACTTTCGCCAATCACAAACGACTTGAGCAAGCATAGTGATTAATTTGCTCATGCCTTCTCTGTATGAGAAGAGGGCTTTGCCCAACAGTGGGACAATAATAGGCTGCGTGGTATTTTGCTATTAAAAAAACACATGTTTATTATATTATTTTAATCATATTATATTTACCATTTATAAGGCTGCTGTGTCCAAATTTCTCGTTATATCTCTATTATTTGTTTACAATCATGAAATCATACTATGACATTCACTTATAACTCTTTTTACATTTTAAACACTATTAACGCTGAAAAACAAAACCTTTAGTTACTTTTAACTGTTTTTGCATAAAATACTGTATTTTATAGTAATAATTCTCTTATTCTAAAAAAATCTTAGAATATTTTATAGTCTTTGACATTTTTCATTATAAATTGTCATCTATCTGTTTTCTTTTCTAAACTTTATAGCTTTCTTGATTAAACTAGGTCTAAACTTTATAATTAGTGTTTTATGGCTAGGTTCTCATTGTAAGCCGTTTTTATTGATTCTGGCCGACAGCCAAACTCGAAGTAATTTTTGGTTATTTGGAAACTTCTATACCTAACGTCAGCCCAGAATCTATAAAAGCGGCCATCAGACTTGTCAAAGGTTTAGTTTACTCCAGTTTTTCTTGAGCTTTACTTCAGTTTTGTGTCTTGGTTCAGTGCAGTTTTACTTTAGTGGAGTCTTGGTTCCATTTAAGCTTTGCTTTGCTTTAGTTCTTTATACTAGGTCTCTAATCACACGACAGTTTGGCGCCAAATTTTTAGAACCTACCAACATCCATTCTCAAAAAAAGAAAACACTCAGCACACCTCAGCCTCGTCCACATCCTGTCCTGTTTCATCCTGCCGTTCCTGGTTCCTGCCATCGTAGCATCCCGAGCACCGACAACCCGAAGACTGGCTTATACCTTTTATATATTATAAAGTTTCTAATTTTAATTTTTCAATTGTGACCTACGATTGGTCTGAGGGCCAGTTTTGTTTTAGGTGCTGTATTTAGCCGACGACCTGAACGATATTTCTAGAATTAATCGAAAATAAAGATAGTTTTTAGGGTGCCGTACCCAAAGGGTGAAACGAGAACCCTATTACTAAGGCTCCGCCGTTTTTCTGACTGTCCGTCTGTCATCAGGCTGTATCTCATGAACCGTGATAGTTAGATAGTTGAAATTTTCACAGATGATGTATTTCTGTTGCCGCTATATTAATAAATACTAAAAAACAGAATAAAATAAATATTTAAGGAGGCTCCAATACAACAAACGTGATTTTTTTGCTCGTTTTTGCTCGATATTGATAACGGCAACAGGTAGACGCTTGAAATATTCACAGAATATTTAGTTATATATTCACTTTAAAAATAAATAATTAAATTAAAATAAAACAAATATTTAAGGGGGGCTCCCATACAACAAACGTGATTTTTTTTGCCATTTTTATAGATAATCGTACGGAACCCTTTGTGCGCGAGTCCGACTCGCACTTGGCTGGTTTTGTTTAATTAAGTATGTCATCGCAAAACTCTGAATTGTAAATTTCTACCTTAGAGAGTTGGGTATAAGTTTCTGTTTCTGATAAGTATTAAATACGCACATGAATCCGAAAAGTCAGAGGTGCTACAGACTGGGCAATACCTAATGTTAATCTTGCAAAAAAGCAACATAAGCTTTATTCATCATCATTATCCTGCCCTTATCCCAATTGATTTAGGGTCGGCGCAACATGTCCCTTTCTTCCATACTTCTCTAATAGTCGTCATCTCGGTAGTCACTCCCGTTCTAGCCATATCATCTTTCACACAGTCTATCCATCGTTTCTTTGGTCTTCCCCTACTCCTATAGCCATCGACATGCATACTCAAAACTTTCCTCACGACAACCTCATGACAACCGATTACCGTACAACTTTTCAGTCACCGGTGCCACTTTCAGACTTCCTCTTATGTACTCATTTCTTATTCTATCCATTCGTGTCACACCACACATTCCTCTTAGCATTCTCATCTCAGCTACATGCAATTGCCTTTCATTCATCCCTTTTGTGGCCCAACATTCTGATCCATACAAGACAGCTTGACAACATAAGCTTTATTATCTATCTTTCAATATGCCTATTGAATACCTGTCGAGAATTGGTTCTATTCGCTAAAATCACCATCACGAAATTCATATACCACATCCGGCTTTCAAAGCATGACAACATGGCGATTGCAAGCATTACCATTTATGTTTATAGGCGTACGTTTTACTCCATAAACGTTCTGAGGTCAAACCCTGGCCTTTTAAAGAATTCGTTTCTAAACAATGAGGCCGTGAAATCTGTTGTTTTGCTCCCCATTGTGTGTGGGAATAAAGCGAATGTCCATTAAGTTGGGTTTAAAAAGATATATCAAATTTTTTTCATGGTGCTCTGAATGTGAAAGAATACAGGGTTTTGACTTGTTTTCCTGATGGACGAGTTTTGGGTTCTAATTTCACAGACAATGTGCAGGACGAATTTGGTAGAATTTGATGGTAGTAGCATATCGGTACTTTTTTTTTCTTATAAAGGAGATGTTTAATTTTCGGCCATAAAGTGTACGGTAATGAGCAAAGAGGAAAAAATTCCACGAATTGAGGAAAAGTATTATTTCCTGCATATTCCCCTCTTTCAAATGATTGCCGTATTCTATTGATCATGGCGTCGTATTACTTGCATACTGCTTTCGTCCAGAAATCATGTTATATTAAACCATAATATAATATCACGTAGACGTTATTTATATAAATATGAAAGACATGTATTTCTTTGCTATTAAAATAAGATAATAACATAGCTATCTTAGACTATTTTTTTTTTTGTCTGATTTTATGAAAGTGATCGTTATAAAAATATATTCTGCTTTTGTGGATTGTAGATTTGTGGATACTTCTGGAAGAAAAACGTCATCTCTCCAACCTGTCATGGCTGGGTGTTGATCATTGAGGTAGGAATACTATGGAGATGGCATATTCTACTATATGAAGAATAGTTATACAAATATCTATCACATCGACACAGTCACGTCATAGAGTGTTTTGTTTCTTTCTAACTAATCAAGAGCTACATATGAAAAAAGAGACATCTAAATGTTTGTCAAGGACTAAATTTGGCAAGACTTTTGTGTGATTCCCGTGGGATAATTTCCAATGTCCACGCGGGTAAAGCCGCAGGCAAAAGCTAGTCAGCAAATAAAGCCTCTGTAAGTCCAGTAAAAGTTAGTCTGGGTATAACCATACCCAGTACTAGGAAATCTGTTCCAACTAGTTTGTGATTTGTAGATGAGTTGCTAGATATATGCCTTACCGTTTCACGATGAATTAGCAACGTTAAGAATAGCATGTGACTAGCAGCGAAATGCCAATTAGGAATGTCTTTATTAGGCCTTCCGAATTCGTGGCGCTATTCTGATTGAATGACCTAATTCCACCCCAGTAGAGTAGCTATTAATATTAGAATACCTGTGACTTCTAGTACCACCTTAGTACTTGACACTTAATTTTTCAAACCTATCTCGTAAACTCGTGACGTATTCACGTTAGTGCACTTTAGAGCCCTCGGGGAAAAGATATACATATACCCTCATTCAAGACTCAGTACTTTTATACCACCAGTCCCGAAGTGCGCATACTTAAAAGATATTACGTTCCTCAACTCAACGTTATTTTAAAGAGCCCCGTTGATATTTAAGATGTAAGCCACTTTAATATCGGCTTGCCATTGAAGACGCTTTATTGGCGAAATATGAAATTTCTGAGAGGGTGTCTTTGTGAAGAGATTGCTGCAATTTTGTGTCTTATAAGATCGTAATGGTTATTTAACGTTAGGGGAAACTGGGGCAGTTATTTTTGAAAAGGTGTAGTTAATTTCTCGGTAATCATTTAATGTGATTATTAGTGATTAAATATAAATACTGTTTTCAGATCACATCATTTTCGCTTACGACATAATTTTGATTAAGGTTTTATTTTAGTTTTGATTTTTCTAAGGATCAATATTGACTTTATTGACTTTTAGTAATCAACATAGCACACTATTTTAGTGTCTTGATACTGTTGTTTTCAAAGTTCAATAACGGACCTCATTGTTCTGACGTAAATGTCAATCAGTTCATTCTCTAAGAACTAGCGCACACGATCGATACGTCGAGCTTCTGTTTCCACACGGTTTTTAACCAGTTTGAATTGTATGGAAACCGGAGATGAGACACTGCAGCCGGGCTTTATACAAGTGAAAGTAAACCAAGTGACCATTGTGTACGAGAGCCATTACAAGGCACTTTAAAACTCCTAAAACCAATAACCTATCATTTGAAGTACCCGTAGACAGCGCTATTACCATTTATTATTAACATAGGCACGCAATTACAAGTGTATCACATTCAAAATCTATCAATGCTTACGTCATGATCATTATGTCATTATCGATACGTCACATTACTGAAATATTCACTGAACCATCCATATTTAACTAGAAAAAGCTAATTATAGTTTTTTTTCCCCTTTCACTCTGACATTTGGACACTTCCGTGAATGTCGACGAAAAATTCTGTCCGTTCGGTTTCATGGCATTTAATCATTAAAAATATCAATGAAATGTACGCTGAGATTGATTAAATTCTTTATTTGAACGTATCGTAGTTTTATACGTTATTTAAATGTTGTCTGAACGTGTTGCAGAATGTTTGATTTAACAAGGTTACAGTTAGCATGGGAATAACATGACATTGAGCGCTCAAAATTAAGGGATAATATTTTTGAAATGGGTATTGATTTAATTATATTTTATGAGTACCCGTTACGTCCGTTTTGGGGGTTCCAATTTTGGAAAGGTTATATAGTAAACGAGCCTTCATCTGGTAGAAAGAGGTTACTGCTGTATTAGGTTCCCAATCTACACCGAGGTGTTTGATGAAGCCTGTGGGTGAAGCTTAGGACCAAAGCTGAAACGGCTTATGACGCAACCCATACCTTCAACGCATAGCAATACCTACTGCTTCGGAGTAGTAAAACCCCTGAAAAAGTGCTTTAAAATAAGGCTGTACCTACACTCCGACCAGTGCTTGATCTCCTTCCAGTACAATTCCATAAAGACCAAAGTGTCTTAAAACTATCTAAAACTCCTTTGCTCCCAAGACCGGAATATCCACAGATGAGTGGAAACCACAACAGTTGTACCTCAATAATCTACTTACAGTTGCGCCAACTTTGGTAATGATGCCGAATACACGGACAGTTTCCAATCAACAACTTGCATATGCAAATAGCCCAGGTTACCCCCCGCCGGATTCTGCGTTATCCCATTTAGTTCCCATTTCGGAGCAACATCCGAGCCCCTAATTGCTCGCCCTGTATTAACGATTGGAAGGGTTGAATTTATAGAGGATGGGATTGCGTTGTTGTTTGACTATCGTTTTTTCATTTGACGTTCGCGAAGTTTGGGTGAAATTTTGCGATATATGAATTGGGAGATAGATGCTCAGGGGTTCAGATTTATTGTTGTGGGTTGAATTTATTTTGTTTTTGGTTTTCATCTTATATAAAGCAGCATACTTTTACTATTTCAGCATTAGTATTTGAGCAATGCGCTTTCTTAGTGACACTTAGATAAGCATAGAATGAATTTAAAGTTTTGAGATCTATGTCAGAGAGTCTCTTCTTATTTACAATGTTCTCAGTATTTCATTTACAACTTAACTAATCTAGTTAACTTCGCTAATCTTTATTAAAAATCAGACTCGAGGTTTTCAATGCCATCGCAGTTTGTGTCACTAAAATTAAGTAATACAAAATAATTCCAGATATAATAGAAAAAAATAGTTATTGGAATAAAGTTATCTCGAAACGATTTAATTTCAAATCTGTGGAAACCTCTCAACTGGCGTACCTACACAAAGATTGAGTTCTAAATCTTAGCATTATTTAATAAAGCTCTTTAGTGATAAATTTTACAAACCGGGCTTTCAATATACTGTAATAAAGTATTCGAAGAAATTCTGTACAAAAGAAAATATTACTTTTCATCAAATTACAATCTTGATCGCGCTATAAAGTAATTTTCTAGCACTCTTTGAAAAGTTGCCATCTTCAGACGTGACAACCAATTACTAGATCCCAGTACGAAATATGGCTCATACCAATTACAATACTAATTTAGCTTAGAAATTACTTTCGGCGCTATAACGATCAATATGTGACAGCACACTAATAAAGGCCCGATATACATTTGCCTGTATAATACTCCAAGCCTATATATGCCAATAATATATTTACATTCATACATCTGGCCAATTTAGTTCTAAACTCCCGGGGGGTGTAATATATTATTCTGGGGGGAAAGGAGAGCACAATTGCCAATAAATATGCGTTACTTTGCAATAACATACGATATGAATGGTTATTGTTAGTGGTTGTGGTTACAAAGGTTCCCAGAACGAAAAATATGGGGTAGTTCCGTGTTTGGGGTAGTATTAGCACCCTCTTCTTGCATTTTACAGCTGGGATTGCAAAAGATTGATTTGCGAGGATTTGATTGGTTTATCTCCGGATCAGGTGGTGGTTCAAAGTGTTTGTTTGTTTTATGTTAGCGTTAGATTTGAGGCATTTTCAACGTTGTCTAAGGGTTTTTATTTGTTGATGGTGGTAGAATAACATCAATCTTTGTAACTTACTTTATTACTTCCTGGATATCTGGGTGGGCTATATTTTGATAAAAAGCTTATATTGATTGTACGTCAAATGAAATGCTGCTTTCAGAATGGCATGCTTTGCTTTTCAGGTAGGCTTTCCGTAGCTTTTAAAAGATTTATTTGCCCTAACATGGTTTTGATTTAATTTGATTTAACGTTCTGTCCTGTGATCGTATCAATCCAGTTACACTTTTCTTTGTAGTAAAAGTAATTGAAATTGTTTTTCCGTTCTAATTTGACTGTGATCTATTTATTTTTGTAGCAGGGTAGTGACGAGGTTGAATTCGAATTAAGTAAATTAATTATTACAAAAAAAAAAAACATAGATTCGTTTACGAAAACGGCATCTTCATGAAAAGAATATCCTCTTTGTCCTAACTACACAGTATACAAAAAAAACAGCCCAAACTATATATCTAACAACGAACAATTTTTTTCCAAAAAAAGGCAACCAATAATAGGATAAGACACATACTCCTACTTTTTATTTGTCCCAAAACGCTTATGACAAAATTTTATTGCCTACTTCCAAATTCTCCGCAAAAGGTCGCACCTACTCCAAACAAGGTTTGAAAACTACAGTTTTGCCCCAGTTCTGGAAAATATATTCAACTGGAACCGAACCCGTGGAGCTTAGCGTGAAATATGTTCTTGCTAAGTTATCTATGTACAAAATGATTTGTATTTTCTGGATTTCCTTTCAGTTAACAGTTTCACACTTCTCCGTATTTTAAAAGGTTTGGTTTGTAAAAGGTGTAGTAATTATTTTATTGTTGGTACAATTCATCAAGCTTTTGAAGTGGCCTTACGCCATACTCGCATGTATTTTTATGAAGGGGAAAAGTTATGCAACATTATTTGAATAATGACAATAGTTGTAAACTATTCAAGAAGGCACATAGTAAATAATTCCAAGCTGTTATGTATCGTGCAAAATGTTTTATATAGTATAACTTGCGGCTTAGTTTACATGGTCTCGGAATTGGAACATTTGCTAGTAGACATCATGATATATGGTGACATGTATTAAACTCAAGATCTTAGTTTGTGTGGCTTTGAGCCGTGCCAGCGCATTTAGTTGCTAGATACTGTTTGCATTCAGCTCGACACTAAGGAAAATTTAATAGATCATATTGATTTTAGTGAAGAAAATGTTGGTAGTGATAAAAGAAAACAAAAAGATGCAGCTATAGACGAAGCGCATCCATTCTATCAACGCAATCTCCAAATAAAGAATAAGATAATTTATTATGATGTTTTGACTAAAAGCTTATGAAAGGAGGTTAATACACCTAGACATTATCTTGTCAAGAACTTGGACAAGGAAAATTCCTTTATTAATTCATCAAGATTCTACTTACAAGCAGACTGGAGTCATAAAAATAAAAATTCTAAGAAAACTCTTCTTGAGACACCTTCGTCAAACTAATTTACTCTCCTGAGATTTTTAACTGTACAGAAAATATCACACTTAATTACGACCTTTTCACGCGGACGTTTTAAAGCTTGCCTAAGTAATATTTAAGGGCTTCAAAATCTCTTCGCCTTCGGAGAGCGACGTTAATGTATTTTCGGAATACGCTTCCGTGGATGGCGCTAAGATTTTTTTAATTGAACCCAATGTTTATGTTTCCGCACTTTCTTTTTGGGTAGTTTGAACGCAAATAATTATGGTTGAATGGTTTTGTTTTCGTTACTCCAAAAGCGGCGAAGATTCCTAGAAGTTGTAATGGGATCGTTTTGATAGAAAGATTAATTGGATCGGACCTAACCATATAATAGTAATATCCATACAATAGTATCATGTTATGTTTATTTAAACATTGGGGTATAGTTAATTAAATATAAACGTATATTTTTAACCATACAAATTTTTTGTCTTAACTTTAAGCGATGTTTCCTTCACCGCAAGACATTTTCAACTTGTTTTTAATTTATCTAATGGTTTGCCCAGCTACAGAGTCATCATTCTGAAAGTATCAGTACATATAAAAGTAGCTAGCCCAAAAAAATTCAACCGAACATTTCTATAGCCCTCTCCCGCTTCTTTTGACATTTTAATAAGCCTTTTTTCTCTTCCTTATAATTCGTAACCAGCTGATACAACATTTTCCTTTCCTCGATGAGCGTTGAAATACCTATATGGATAATAAAAGTCTATTCGTGTAAAAAACCGCCTCCAACCGGGATGATTCACTAAGGGATGCGAGTGTGGGATAAAAAGAAGTAAATGGACCGACCATTAGTTGCCATCCCTTTCCGTGAGTTTTACTTTATTTTATACTGGATCGCGACCTCAGTTAAGGTGGTCTACTTCTGGATCGTCTATGTTGCAAATGTTTGTTTTGAGTTAAATGGCTTCGTTTACTATCGGTGGAGGAGTTGATCAATTACCGGTGTTAGTGCTTGATAAATATTTACGATTGAAATCTCAATAGTTTTGGGTTTGATAAACACTTTAATGGGAAATAAATAATGTCAGTAACATATAAAAAGATCTCAAATATTACTACGAGTATCAACCTTGTTAAAGATAGGAATCTAGGTTTCTTTCTAAAGACCGTATTTTATTAAAGGTAGATTTAAAAGACATTATTAGTAGTAAAAAAGATGGTGTTAGGAACACTATTTGTGTAAGTTTTCTTTTTTCGCAGATCGTACAAGTACAGACTAGATACATAACCATCTTGACAGTTTCATTCAATGTAAAGAATATCTTTCTCCCCAGTAAGCAATTCTGTTCCTCCTACAAGTTGATTAATTAACTTGTTAATGTTTTTTTGGGGTTCTTGCTATTCCTTTTTGTTGCTTGAAGGATAAATGAAGGGATCGGATAAAATAGTACTAATGGTAGAAAGGGAAACAACATTTTATTGGGTTACTCCAAGATTAGATTAACGCATTATCTGCCTAAGGGTATTTCCTTGTTGTGGTTCAAGTGTATAATCACAGGAAAAAAATTTACCGGTGCGCAATTTTTTGTTGGTGGCTCAGTATCAGTAATAGAACACATTTCCATTATTTGTTCATTATAAATATTTTTTTTTCCCAACTTGAAATATTAATAAAATATCTAAAAACCAACAAATCGCAAATCGAGCGAGCGCATAGCTGTTTAGGTACCTTCGCGCGTCCCGCTACATCGCGCACACGCGCCGGCCGGCACATCACCATAAAACCAGTTCCAAAGTAAACATCTTTCGTTAAGAGCAGGTAGTCTAAATCAAATTTCGAATGCAAGTTCCGCCCCTCGCTCTCCGCCACTCCGTTATGTGCTACAAACGCTAATATATACTATGTATAAAGTTGAATATTGCGTGCGCTCTTTGATCGTGTTCGAGCACGAAACTAAATAGCGTAAGTTTCAATTCTTATTTCGTTTATGACTAAAGTAATAATTATTGATCTAGAAAAAAAATATCTTGTGTGGGGATAATAAATAATATTTTCTTGCTCTGAATATTTATTTTAGACTGATGTCTAAATGCTCTCTATGCTAAACAATCTTGTATGTTGTTTTTGAATTATCCATAAAAAAGAAATGATTTTTGAATAAAAAAATATTGAGAGAAAATATTACAATTACGTAACTGTCTTCAACATGGAAAGAAAAAGATCGAATAAATCATAAACTAAAGTTTAATTTTGCTTGTATGTGTGACTGTTTCAGAATATTGATGCAAATTAACATAAAATAGGGAGCCTCCTCTTAACGATAGCTTTTTTTGTTTTACTAAAACTTTTTTTCAAAATAAAAAATATATGTTTTTAATAAAACTCGCTTAAGTTTAATTTTTGCAAAGTTTGTGCACCGGTTAATTTTTTTCCTGTAAAATAATCATTGTTTCTTAGTATTTTATGCGCTGCACGCGGCTACCAGCTAGTGACATATAAATACGAGTACAATATGATTTATCTGTACAAGATTCTAAATTCAAAGTGAGAGTGCAATATAGTTATTTGGTTAAAATTCACACCATGTTGATACGTTGTATTTTAACATTTAATAATCTAATTTAACTACAGAAGTAGCCAACAAACACCATCCCAATAATAACAATAGTCAATCCTATCAAATTCCCAAAAAAACCCACATCTATACAAATTCGATAAGCCAACCCTTATAACTTTCAATAAAACCCCTTTACTTGGGCCGCTTGCTTTTTTAAGCACGTTCGAGCACGCTACGTCTTCGCAAAAAGTACATGCGCCGTGTTATCGTCTTTTATCTCATAAAGTGTCACGTTTCGCTGTACTAGAATAGAATACTAGCGCTATTACTGAATTGAGGCACAAGCGTTAGCGGGTGGTTGTAATATTTATTACACGTTGCGTGTTTCTGTAAGCACGTTAAGCCGTTGGTCCCGGCTGTCCTTAGTGGATCTTTGACAATCGTTACGGGTCGTCAGAAGCCCAAAATCTGACAACCAGCCTTACCAAGGGGTATCGTATTACCCAGTTACTGGGTTGTGGAGGTCAGATAGGCAGTAGCTCCATGTAAAATACTGGTATTCAGCTGCATCCAGTTAGAGTGGAAGCCGACCCCAACATAGTTGGGAAAAGGCTAGACAGATTGATTGTTGCGTGTTGCTGTAAGTTCTTCTTCGTCTTATACTGGTGTTTCTTTGCCTATGTCTAAGTATAATTATCCCTCTGAACTTAAGGCTTTTTTTTTGGGAAGACCTCTCTTGCATTTAGGTTCATTGTTATTTTGTTGTTATTGTAATTCCGTGTGGTGCTGGACGTAAAGAATAGCACCATCCCATTTCTTCCCGTGGGTGTCGTAAAAGGCGACTAAGGGACGTACTAGAGAATAGGCAGCAGCGTTCTCTATGCATTTTAACACCATACTGCGATCAAAATCAAAATCAAAATATTTTATTTCACATAAACCTACATGGGCATGAAACGTCAGAAGCTAGGTGCACGGTTCCAATTGGTCGTTCCCTATGGAGAAGAGCCGGCAAGAAACTGCACGGTTACTCTTTTAAAATAAAGTGGGCACACACAATGTTTTCAAGTTACAGTGTTAATAGGTATGGGAGGACAGTGTAGGCCCGTCAACAAGTACCAAGTACTTAACAAAATAAAAGATAGTTTACAAAGCTACAGTCTATTAAGCCTACAACGTTCTCACATTCACAAATTAAAAAAGAATCTATATAAAATATTACTAAAATAATAAAAATAAAAACCAAATGACAACATTACCATTACAACTGTAACAAATCTGAATTAATATTCTGTCCACAAGTCACTAATAAATATTTTAAATTATAATTGTAGATCGCCAACCCGCCCGCCAAGCGTGGCGATTATGGCAACCCGCCCCTTTTTGGGGAAGGCCTATGTCCAGCAGTGGACGTCTTTCTGCTGAAATGATGGTGATGTTATTTTGAAAACAATTTACAATGAAGTTTTGAATTTATTGATATCACCGAAATTACATTGAAGCCTTTGCCACGTAGAAAATATGCTAAAAATAGTATTCCAGACTGTTGAACTTAAACATAAATAAATAGGTTATGTATGATAATTAAATGTCAAAGGGTTACCTCATTAACCGATCTCGTTATCAGTACCTAATATATTCACTGTTTGATGCCAGGACATTATTAATTAAGAAGATTTATAATATTATATACATATTTTTACGTTGACGACGTGGACCGGTCTTCTATTTGGTCTTTCATTTGTGGGCAATTTCAACAATCTTTGATTCCTTTTTAGTACATTATTTATAGTTTTTGTTTGATCAGCAAAAACATATTACCCTCCTTTGTGTCACGCAGTCAGGTAAAAAGGTTAAATCCTATAGCTTTATACTGTTTTTTCCACCGAACAACGTCAACAAGAAACGAGATTATTCGAACGTGACGTCCCGGTGATGGTTTGCGGTGGACATGCGGCCATAGTCAATGTATGTATCACTACTTTGGCGCCATTATCTCGCTTTCCATTGACGGTGCGGTGGACAAACGGCCGTGTTATTTGTGAATCGTGATCTTTTGTTTTTTAATGACGAATCGGAACAGTGACAAGTTGGGCATTGCGTGGGTATAACTCATTTGAAAACTGAACAAATTGATGAAATATGATGGTCAAGCACATCTTTATCATGAATTTTATTTTCAGTACTTAGCGAAATTGGAAGTTTTAATGCTAGTCCTAACTACGTACTAGTTTTATTTGAAAACAGCTATGTAAATGTCATCATCATCATTCATTTGGCTTTTAACAAATTACATTTAGATGACCTATTATTTTCTCTGTGTTTTAAATGCCATTTCTATTTAAACTATCGTTAACCTTTTCAGTTTATGTTGGTCCTTTAAAGGTTACTTCTGCTGTGTTAGTTTTATCATTATAGCCAAGTGACATAGTTTCAATGCGTCTGTGCCAGGAGTTACCTTTGAATAAGGAGGCTAGGGTGCAATGGATTAGGGCAGAAAGCGAAATGCCTGAAAATTGTAGCACAATTGAAGCCGTATATTTCTCTGGAACTGAACCAGAAAGCCAAAGCCACAATTGACGAAAGCTCGTTACTTGTACCACATCATTAATGTGTCTCTTTGAGTGAAAATTTTGCGGAAAATGATAAATAACGGTACCGACGGCCGCCGAATTTTGATGGGGCACCCTTTTGTATCGTATCTTGTTTCAGAGTGGGCTTATCCGTTCTTCGTATAATAGTGTGGACATTTGCCTTGTTATCTGAGCCGCCGTCCGACCGATATCATGGCTAATGGATTTAGTGGCAGAAGACTTGATAGCTGATAAATTTTACATAAGTTTGGGTTTAATACGTCGCATCTTTGCTGTGTTCAATTATAAGAAGAACGGGATGAGTAGGGGCTTTAGATGTCAGGTGCAGGTACTTATATGTATTTCTGTTTTTTGTTTATTTTGTTTGATATACTGAATTCGACGGCTCTTCGTCCATTTGTGTATTTTACCTGAGATTACCGTGTATTAGACATTTTTATTTTTAATTTTCTGTTTCCTTCTAAAAGCTAAAATTGTGGGTTGTAATATTTTCTTCGACGTCACTTCGATCTTTATAAGTTGAAGTAAGTGAACCAGTTTCACTCTCAATTTCTGGTTGTACGATAACTTGGCCCCCTTATCGAATTACTCGTTTTTTAAATCTATAAAAACATTACTTTTTAATAAAATACTCATTTTAATTCCACTGAAATTATAACACAACATTTTCTTTAACCAAATACCAGTTTATTACAGAAATATTTGTGGAATGCAAATTAATTAATTCGAACTCTCCAATCAGCTGATTTACATACCAAAGCAATGTTATCAAACGTACGTAGTTATCTATCTATAACTTCGAATGGCGATATTATTGAGATTTTGATTGTATTGCTAGTATTATGCCTGTTTCTATTGAACGAAAAACATCAAAATCTAGGTTGCCATATAGTATGAACATGGATTCCGTTTATGGTTTATCAATGATTGGTTTCATAAGCTAATTTGAAGCTTGTGGCTAAGTAGTACCAGCCGCACGGGTCGATCGATCAGGTTCAGCTACGCTTGCCGCGGTTGGTCCGTGTATGGGTGACCATCTTTATACACCAAGACCCCTCCGTGCCGTTTGGGTCCCGGCTGTTATTTGTAGATCTTTGACAGTTGTTACGGGTCGTCAGAAGCCCGAAAGTCTGTCAACCAGTCTTACCAAAAGGTATCGTGTTACCCAGTACCTGGGTTGTAGAGGTGGGATAAGCAGTTGCTCCATGTAAAATACTAGTATTCAGCAGCATCCGGTTAGACTGGAAGCCGACCCCAACATAGTTGGGAAAGGTTAGGCAGATGATGATGAAATAAATTTGCATCTAGTTTAAAAATTTCATCACTTATGATTTAATTTTAAGGTTGAAAAGCTCTACTTACATAGTCACTGAAAACATAGATGCCACAGTATTTTTTTTTTGAAGTAAATCTTCTTTACGCACGCTTGACTTGGGGAGTAAGCTAGTGAATGCGTGACGAGAGCGTTACGGAAGCGAGCGAACGGAAGTTGAGAGGAACATATAAGTTAGTGAAGATAGAAAGACAGAGAGTTACGTTTCTTATATTACGGATTAGTATTACTATTTGTAAGTTTTAGTTCAATGGTGTGGTCTAAAGCACACTCGTTTTTTTTAAAGAAACAAGTTAAGAGCCAAAGTGAAAACTTATCGCTCACCGCGCCTAAAGAAGTTTTTACTTCAAAAATTCAACTTTGAATAGTGAGATAAAATATTTTCGTCGTACAAAGTTACATTAAATGTTTTTCAGCCATTTTGAATACAGTAGAGTAAATAACAGCTACTAAAAAATAACTCTGCTTGTGTGTGAGTACAAAATTGTTTTGCGTACCCTGCTCTGAGAAATAAAAAGCAATGGTAGCGTCAGTCACAAAGATAGATTAACTGTCGCATTTATTTCTTTGCGTTGCTATTTTTCATTCATCAAAATAAATAAATAACTTGAAGAGCTAGTGTAAAAACAATTTCTGTTTTTTATCTTTAAAATAGTGTTGACTTTATTGAGTTTTGTAGTTATTAAAAAGACCTTCAACCTTCGTTTTTGTTTACGTAAACTTGAAATGGGTTAATAAATTGTACTCATCATTATGAACAACTTTAGCGGCCTGCGTGTATGACCAGATATATGAACGAAACCGAAGTAAAAAGAGTATGTAAGGCTCCTAGCACGTGGCGTTCTGTAGTTTCTGCCTACCCCCATGAGAAGACGTAAGTTTATGAGTTTATGCAAATCGAAAACCGTAAAAAAACTTCAGCTGCTCCATACATTTTGTCGATGTAAATGAACGCATACGGAGCTGCTGAACTTTTGTACGAGTATATTGTCGGCAAGTTCAACGATCATCTCACATTTAAGTACGTTCGTCCAATTATCCGACCTTACAAAATATCTCTCTTAGATTTTTTTATATTAAATATCTTATACCATCCAACGGCGTGTCACTCCTCAAAGAGCGACTTACGGCATCCCATAGACTAATCTGACCGTTATCTCCAGAGGTCTACAACAGACCCTCTGACGGAGAGGGCATTATCAGCGTCCCTCCGGGCCTCCATTCAGAATAGAGGGCTCTAAGGCACTTCCATTGCTTTGTCCATTATGAAAATTTTCTCCCCCGTTAATATTTTTTATGAAGTTGCGTAGGAAAGGAATATTTTTAAGAAGAAAGTGTTGGATTACTTAATTAAGGTATTGAGGTACTCGTATCAGGTCGCGTTTTTTGTGGTGTTTTCTTCAACTTTTTGCGAGTTGTTTTGAAACTCAGGGCTTTAAAGGTGGTGTTTCTTGTTTTTGTAATGCTTACTTAATATTCTCCTAAATTTGAAAAAAAACGTGAATGATAAAGGTAATAGAAACGTGCCTGGTTTGTGGTTGACAAGTATTCCGGTAGCATCTTTTTTTTTGCACGAGGTCCGGGGTTCGATTCCCAGGTCGGGCAAAGTGTTTATTGGGTTTTTCCACCAGGAATTTCTCAGTAGCAGCCTGGGGTCTGGATTTGTGCCCGAATGATGGCAATAGACTCGCCCCCTATTACATGGAACTTAAACATAACTGGCGAAATGTGGGTGTACTATAAGTGTGCCTCTGCTTAACCCTTCGGGGATTACAGGCGTAATGTTATGTTACGTTATGTGTATCTTTTTTTTCCTCGTTGAAAATTATTTACAAAAAAAATAAAAAAACTTTAGTAATAGTGTCGACATCATAAGAAATTACCTTTCCCTTGTGAATAAGAAGACAATTACTCAACGTAACCCTCAGGATTCCTAGTTATTAACCTACAAACGAAAGGCCATAATATACATAATTGTATCAAATTAAAAGCGGTGCGGGCAGGCCACCACACTTCACTCCATTATACGCATTGACCTGCTAGCTCTTTGAATAAGGTTCAGCTTGGCAAAAAACTGTTGAAAACATACAGGCGTCACTGTTGCTAATTTTATTCGGAATTGGATAAGTAACCGCCATATTGATACACTTTGAAAATTTCCTTACCTACTGATAGAGTTTGGGATCGTTAGTAGTTTTTGAAACCTAAATTTTAAGCATTTAAGTATAACCATGCGTTTTTTTTTTTTCAATATATGAATCTGTAAGTACTTAAATTTGACTGAACAAAGTGTTAAGGCTCGCGCACGATAAAGTCTTATATCTAGATATACCTACGCACTCACGTACTTTTACATACCTAATGTTTGGTTAGATCATAATTCGGTCGATGACGGATTAGGTTGATACCTCGCGTTAGAAAAAAAAAAAAGCCAACGGGGGATTTAATTTATTTGAAACATTAACTTAATAGTCCAAAATCATAGTTAAAATTATCTCCAGTCCAACTAGATGTTGAAATTCTCACAGAGTTCCTAGTAATAATTTCCTCACAAACACATGCATAATATTATGTATCAAATTAAAAAGCTGCGCGAATAGGGTTGGCACACTTGGCCGCTGTAATTACACGCATTGACCTACCGCCGTCTCTTTGCGCCGAGTTCTTGACACCCTTACTTCGCACTTTTGTGTGAGTTCTGTTCAGCTATAATAAGGCTGGCCGGAAACACGCCCTGTGTTGCATTAAAAAAAAGGTAGTAATTTTTTTTTTTTTTTTTTTTTTCTTTTTGGCTTCGCACGGTTTGTGCATTTCGCCAGTGTCATGTAAAATTAGGCAACAAGTACGAAGTTATTTAAATAATTATGAAATGAACTCCACTCAATGCATGATAAAGATGATTGATGATATCCCGCCCCGCTCCCCTTGAGTTTAAGTAAAGACGCGGCACTTTACTGAAACCTCGCGCGGACTTCTTGAGAGAACTTAAAGTGATGTTGCACTGTTTTGTTTCATTTGCCTACATTAATGCAGCTTCACGAACACTTAATGGTTAATAATCCACCACTATTACACATTAATATTCGGCTAAACACAAATTTTAGAAAATAAAACAAAACTGCTAACATGACGCTTCACTTTCCCGCCAAGAAGTCAAAGGTAGTAATGTAGTTTTGACGTTTGTCTGTTTTTGAATTCAGAATGGCAGTTGAAGTTCTTTTGTTTTTAATTGGTGAGAGAATGCATTAGTATCCCATTGAGAAATATGTATACCATTAGTTCTATTTTGGTGTTCCCAATAACATTATTATCAAAGATCTTAAAAATAAATTAAACAAATTAAGCATAGTGAATTGTGTTTAAGTGGATCGAACAATACCTAATTTCTGTTGCATAAATTAATTTAAATCTTACGATCCAATAAAAACATAAGCTACATGCAAAAAAGTCCTAAGCGGAATTTACGGCTTATTTAAATCGTTTTAAATACTTATACAAAATAAAAAAGGCTATTAAAAAAAGTTATACTAAAACATAAAATCCTAAAACAAATACCAAAGCAAAATTAATTCAATGTCAGTCCATGGTAACAATATAAATATTATTCAACACACGAGCACGCACGAAATTAAACAAAGTTTAGCGGTATTAGCATTGTTCTCGCTCGGCAAAGTCGGTTAATTAAACAATAACAATTTCAGTAATGTTATTGACTTTTTAAATCCAAACACTGTTTTGTGAATGAACGAATTCTCGAAGTTTTAAAAGACCCTTTTACGGGTTCGGTGTAATTTGTTGGAATTATTGGGTTATGTTCACGTATGGGAGGAGGAATTTAGGATTGTTTGCTTTTCATACACACGAGAGTTTTTCAACAGAACTTTATCTATTTTATAATTTTTACCATGTAAACTGAGCTATGAATACACCGGAAAATCCTTTGCCAAACGGACATTCAAACGCGCGGAATCAAAACGATTTGTGAAAAAAAAAAATACGTTGGCATATTTTTATGTTTATGAAATTTTTTGTTTTTTTTTAGCTGAAAAATAAAACCGGCCAGTATGTTTTAGTTAGAAACTTTGTTATGAATCTTCTTGCTAGCCAGTACCTATGTTGCTACATAAAACTATTAATTTATTCATAACGCCATCTTTGTATCACTTAAAAACATGATTTTTAGTTTGTCTAGCTTCTTACTTATTTTTAAACCGTTCTATTTAGCTTAAGACTCGTAACTTAAAAGTTGAATCTTGTCATTGGTTTTTCCCGCACTGTCTACAATTCGATTGATCTTTTTAAACTACTTTGTAAATAATACATGAGTTATTGGGCGTTTTAAATCTACAACTATGGGCCCTTTCTCTTATTTATTTCACAAAAACCTATTATCATTTCCTCTTAATTATACATGCAGGTAATTAAATTAATTTAATGCCTTTTTCTGTCATCCGCATAAATATTTATTACGATGCGACACATATTAATTAAATATCTTAATATTAAGATCATTTTAAATGCTGGCAGTTATTTATGAGATCAACACACCCGTTGTCGAAAAGATAAATCGTTTAAAATCGTGATTGATTTTGAACAAAGTAGGTAACTAATTAATTACGGTCGAAGAGTATGATTCGCTTATTGATTTAATAAAGGCAATATAAATAACATCACGCCGGTATTTCACCGAAGGGTTAGGCAGAGGTGTACCTATAGTAAGCTCACATTACGCCAGTTAGTTTAATTGGGACTTAAACATAAAGTGGTGAACTGGCTGGCCAAAAACAGTCTGGATTTGTGCCCGATTGATGGCAATAGGCGAGCCTATTGCCATCAATCGGGCACAAATCCAGACTTCGGGCTCCTACTGAGATATCATCATTTCAGCCGAAAGACGTCCTCTGCTGGAAATAGGCCTCCCCAAAGGGGGGGGGGGGGGTTTGCCATAATCGCCACGCTTTGCAGGCGGGTTGGCGATCGCAATATGGTGTTAAATGCATAGAGAACGCTGCTGCCCATTCTTTAGTAGGTAAGTCCCTTAGTCTCACTACTGAGATACACCACATATATACAAGATATACTGAAATATACTAGATGGAAGTACTCAATAACACTTTGTCTAACCCGAGACTCGAACTCAGGACCTTTTGTAATAAATTTATCTAATAAAATTATTTTCTGTTTGTTTCAGGAACTTACTAAAAACGTTGAACATAAAGGATGTAAGTAAACCTCTTTTCATACCCAAAGTTTTTCTAAAAATAAAATAAACCCAAATTGAAATACTTACTCCAACCAAACGCATGATGCTTACCTTTTTTAACCAACCATCCGATTGACCAGACCAAGTAATAGAAATTAGTTCAGGTGGGCCCCGCTCATCCGCTTCGCCGGTCAACCGTTCAATTGAATGAATTGAATGAATCGAACGAATCGTTCCCTCGATCGGGTACGCGAATTCGATAGTTAACGACAACATTCCACTTTACAGTTGGTCAACCTTGCTGTGGATTAGGCAGTCCTAATTTTGAGCTTATTTCTTTTGTGTTAAGGTTCGGGATTTCTCGGGTTATTTTTGCGAAGGCAAAGTTAATATTGTTTTCGAAGGGAGTTTTGTGATGACTAAAGAATTGATTAGTCACAGTGTTTTATTACTTTATTGGAAAATTCCAATTGTTTTTCTGTCTTTTTAAGGGAAAGTTGCTTGTTGGGTGGTAAATACTTGTTATTTTTTCTTTCGTCGCCGGATAACCGGGGAACCGACCAATTTTATACATTCCACAATATGGCTTTTCTCAAATCCCTTTTTATTATGTAGGTAGCTTTTGCCCTGTGCGACCGGGGAAAATAACCGTGATAATCAATAATCTTTAGGTAGCGTATCATACATAGTACGCTTGATTTTCATGCCAGTATGTAGGAAAGATTTGATTTCATCTATCTTCTTTAAATAAACATTATAATTTAAAGTCATTTTTCCTGTCCGTCAGTGTGATAGCGATGTTCTTGCAAACTACGCAACAGATTTTGATGCGGTTTTCAAACATGATTTAGAGATTTTTTCCGCAAGGTTTATGTGTTTATGTATAATACATTCATACTAACACTTGCATTATAATAAAGAAATCTCGATATTTTGCCAAGTCGTCAAACCGAGCGAAGAAGGGGCGAGTCGCTAGTGCACTATAAATATGAAAAAATGGAAAACTATCGGCAGTAATTCTCATATTTTCTACTACAGTGATAAATGTTACGTAACCGACACTATGCTGTGTGAAAATAGCAGAACGTACCGTAAAATATCACCTGTTAATACAAGATGGTCTACGGTATATCAAATATCACTACAAGACAAGCCGCTCCGCAATCCCAATATGTTTTGCATGTTACTTTCCTCTCAATTGTGTCACATTCGTATCGCTTCATTTTACTTATAAAAAACAATAATAGATACCAAGAATAAGATGTAACACCTACATCTTTACGAAGAAAAACTCCTTTTCCAAACGTGTTCAAAATCTCACTATTAGGTACTCTAGAGATTGGGGGTATACTTATAGTTAGTCTGGATTAGTGTGGTCTGTTCCAAAAGTCTGAATATAATGTAAAGAGATGGATCAGAAAGTACACCTGTGGCGGCATCCATAACGCCAAAGACCTGACGTCACACAAATCCTGCATCGCGCAAGCAGAGTTTACCACGCGACTGGCATATACAACATACCGACATCAACCGTCGGGCAGTAGCCCACCAGACACAACCCCCGTCTGGTCGGAGGATCCTCCCTTTTCTATAGAGGTTGAGTGAACTTTACACCCTGTTCCTTATACCTGTGTGTAGAGGTGTGAGGAACAGGATAGAGTATAGAGGTATGAGGAACTATGGATTCCAATTGTTAGTGCCATTTATAAATTGAGAGCTTTGATTTAATTTTTTGAATAATTAGACCCGAAGGTTTTTCATTTGACAATTGAGGTTAATTTTATAAACTCAATTTTCGTCGATGATTTTTGAGGTATTCCACTCAGAGCACTGATTTCAACAGCACTTGTCCGAACAGCACCTTAGCACTTCCACTAACCGCACTGAAACAAAATTTTGATAAGTGCGGTTCGGTTGAACAGTTTATTAATATTATTTGCAGTCCCCGAACGGCACCTATGTAAAATATTTTTTTAGTGATGATTTTTTGGTTCAAGACATAAGCAAACAAACATATCGATACAGATCAGTAGAAGTTAAGTCTTCCGGATAATTCCACCTTGTTCACCTGGAGCAAAGAGTAATGTTTTATGTGTCGCTGTCAGTAAACAAAAAATGAGACACCTTGTCACTTTTCATAGCGATTTCGTTTGTTCAAAATTGTTCTGAGGTTCAAATCATACAGTATTTCAACTAGGAACAAAATGGCCGAATAACACACACACATATAGACCGCTACATGAAATCTAAGTATGTTTCAGTATGCAGTGAGTCGGGGCTGTCCCATTGAGGCAAGTTTAGTACTTGCGTGTTATCATGTAGGTAGGATGTCTAATTTATAATAATAATTATGTGGTTTGTTTTTTGTTTTCTTACCAGAATACATTTAAAATATTTCCTATAATATAAAAAACAAAACATTTAAAAATATAAAAAAAATAGTTCCGCCGGTGTTGGGAGCAGGGTTCGAGCTACCAGATGTTAGAGCTGCAGAAGATAGGAACTTCCTCACAATGCGAGCCGTATCAAGGAATACTGCCTTTTGAATCACGCCCTTGATCCAACCGCCTAACGAGAGCCTCGAGAGACGTTGATCGAGGCTTTCAGGCATCAGGCTTTTGGCCGTAACGACAATCGGCACAATGACAGCCAAGCTCACATTCCACATGTCAACAAGCTCGTGTCGAGATATTATGTTTCTCTTTCTCAGCTTTCACGAGGTTCTCGTCATGTGGAATGGTAACATCTACAATCATTGCGCGGCGCGCTAATCGATCTATCACCACTACCTATATCAGGCAAATTGGCGACAATAGTCCGGTCAGTAATGATAGACCGATCCCAGTACAACGTGACATGGTAATTTTCGAGAACTAGGTCAGGCATATTAATTATTATTATTTTCCGCCATTTTGGACTTGTTAGTAACTTGAACTTACTACTTGTTACTTTTTTACTTCTCGAAGAGAGGAGGCCTGTGTCCCAGCAGTGGGAACATTAAAGGCTCATTATGTATGTGTGTTATGTAGTAACTTAAACGATTGCCCTCAAAATTGATTTTAGTTTAGTTTTTTTTTTAATTATTATGTATGTATCTAGGTATGTGTGAATGGAATCAAATCAACTCCTCATAATATGTAACTATTATATCGTCAACGTGATCTATCAACTCAGCCTTGCGCTGACCAGTGCAGGAAATAGGCCTCTCCCAGACTGCGCCACAACACCCTGTCCTCCGCCTTCCGCATCCTGTCTGTCTCAGCTACCTTTTTAAGGTCGTCGGTCCATCTCGCCGATACGCGGTCTCCACTCTAAGACTCGTCTGTCCATGGGCCATCGGTCCTTCAACAAACATGGGTCGCCCACTGCCACTTCAGCTTGCTTACTCTGCAAGATATGTCGGTAAATCCGGTTCTTTTCCGGATAGTTTAATTTCTGATCTTATCCTAAAAAAGAAACTCCGAGCATAACCCGCTCCATAGTACGCTGAGCAACCTTGAATTTGTGGACCAGCCCGACTGTATGTGTCCACGTTTTGTCACCATATGTCATAACGGGCAGGATGCACTAGTTCAAGACCTTGGTCTTCAAACATTGCGGGATAGGTGACGAAGAGACTTGACGAAGTTTTCCAAACACTGCCCAACCCAACTGGATCCTTCTGTCCCTTCATTCTCAAAGTTGTGTCTACCGAGCTGTATGACTTCCCCTAGGTAGACATACTCCTTCACAACTTCAAAAAGCGACCTTTTGATGTAGATTGGTCTCGGCAAGACGTGTGAATAGTACATGACTTCGTCTTGTCCAAATTGATACCGAGGCCAAACCGTCGAGAGGCTCCATTTAATCAAATCAAATCAAATTCTTTATTTTCAGACATTTAGTCCACACACATTTAAGCTGTGCAGCATCTGGTCTAACTTTTTCAGCGTCTCTGCTATTATGCTATGTTGAAATAGTTTAGTGATTAGAATCCAACGTTAAAAAAATTGCATACGTACAAATTTACCCGCATTCATTACGTGCGATATCGGAGCCCTTTACTGTACGTGGTTCGATTGCACTTACTACTCGTTATGTTATAGTTGGTAATGTCCTGAACACAGAATATAATATACGTCCCATCACTACAAACTGTATACAGGTGCCGTTCGGAGACTTACACCCGTATTCAAGAACGATATTATGAGGTCTCACAGTGCCCATCAACGCATAGGGCCGGTAAATCCAATTCATAAACAATACTTGAGTGATGTCCAACGCTATGCGTTCACTTAGAAGGACCCTTACGTAAAGTAGCTGGACAGCTATTTTAACCAACGCATAGTGTAGCTTATTGTAAAAAAAGGTCTGTTTCAAATGATAATGTGGGCCACAGATTTGGTGTTTTTGTGTGTTTGTATCCATTTGTGATATTTTATTTTATTATTCATTTTAACTTTTTTAATTCAATTGTTTTGGCGTGTGTCCGTTTGTCTTCTATGATAGGCCGCTCCCGCATTAATGCTATAAAGAGCTATCATTCCGATACAGAACACGGTAGTAGCTTCTTAAAACTGAAGCAAAATAAAATTATATTTAATTGTTATTAGAATAAACAATAGATCGATAATTGTTTGTTGTTAGATAGAATAGATTTTATATTATTGTAGCTGTTGTAAGATGTATAGGTACAATAATCCAAAAAAAGAATAAATTATTATAAAATCATTAAAATTAAAAAAAAACTGACCCAGTAAACACACCATAAATTGACGGCTTCGTTTGTTTTTGGAGAATTCGAAACCATAATGCACATCCTAATAACCCACACATAACTAATCAATTGAAGATTACTAAACTATCTTTTGTTTGGCGATCCTTGAAAACAGAGTACTTTTTATTATTACCTAAATCACCACAGTTGATGGTTTATATTTCACAACTGACAACACGTTTAAAGGTTATATTTATGTTGTCCACACTTCTGCCAAACACTAAAGCGAACTTAGCAACAGAAACGGACCAATCACAGATCTATAATCGACGCTGTGCGTTCGCATAGTAAAGTGTCGCTTGAGTATTGTTTGTGAATTAAATGGCCTGCCATGACGAACGCAGTGAGAAATGCCTTACTTAGCATAGTGTCGCTGCCATACTTACGTAAGTATCGTTCTTGAATACGGGGGTTAAAGTAATATTAGAATACTGTTCCACCGAACCGCACTCATCAAAATTTTGTTTCAGTGCCGTTAGTGGAAGTGCTCAGGTGCCATTCGGTCAAGTGCTGTTGAAATCAGTGCTCTTAGTGGAATGCCTCTGATTTTTGAATAACAATTTAATAACGTTATTCAACCAACAATTGTTAGAACAAGTAATCAGGTATAAAGTTTAAACTTTTTAAATAGAATATGTAATCTATTCACTTTAGTAAGTGATTGCGCAACAATTTAGCCTGAGCAGGGTTCCTATACACTTTCATTAGTTACCTACTTTTGGACAACAAAACTTTTTACAATGACAGGGTTGAAAGTATCATACGATCAAAAACCGTTTACAGCTTAAGAAACGATCAGTTTTGATTCTTAAAGTTGTACTATTTCTTAATCTATTATTCTGTACTTCGGCCAAAGAGTCATACGTATCATAAGCTCAGGCCATCTAAAGGTAACACCACGAAGGTTGAATCTCGGTAGCATTTGCATATAAATTGTATGATCAGATAGTAAGGCTGATGCCTACGTAATTGCCGTACGATTTTGAGAACTATTTAGCATTATTTTTATGAACATGGCATATAAATTAAAATAGTTTGGTGAATCACGTCTAAAGTATCTTGAAGCTTAAACTAGCAAAACAATTTTTGGTGTTGCATTATTTATTTTTAAATAGGCATCCCAAATGTTCATTGAAGAATCATGCTGAAGTGGCAATGGGGAGAACATATCAGAATCACATATCAAATCAGAAAACTAAGGCCAATCATCCACGCAGCAATACTGAAAAGTAACTGGTACAAAATCAGTCACAGCTCTAGTTTCAACGGTGGTCCGTACACGACCCGACTTACCGCGTCATTGACTAGTTTGAGTTTGGTTATACGAGTATCATGTACGGACCATCATTGAGATTGTTGTAATTTGAGTTTGTAAAGGCTCCCGCAGACAGGCGCGACGCGATGGTGCGACGATATTCTGGTAGAACAATTTCCATAAAGTTTTCATATAAATTGTTCTACTAGAGTCGCATCGAGTCTGTCTGCGGGAGTACGTCACTTTTGAGCACGTTACTTTTAAGCACGGTAATTTTGAGCACGTTACTTTGGAGTAGCTTCGTTGATGACGGGTTTAGACGGTACAAGCTCTCAGGCTAGTTGGATCGACCATCTTCACAAGGGGGGATGGTTTCAACTGGTTAGAGTAACCGAGGATTTAATAAGATGGCGTTTTCCATTAGTGAGGCAGTGGGCTGCTATTAGGTTTATGATGTACAGCGTAATCAGCCCTAAACGTTCCCACTGCTGGGACACAGAATATAATACAATACTCTTTTTCATATAGGTACACCATGTGGATTAGATACAGATGTAAATGCATCCGTCTCACATACCTCCTCTCTGTGGGTCATAATTCACTACGCAGGTCCAGTGCGGGTTGATGGTAGGTTTGTGATGGTAAAACATTATTCATTGTGTTACCATGTCAGCATGTAAAGACTGGATACGAGTGGACACTGGACATACAATACATGTATAGACTGGCCGTAGCAAAAAATCCATTAAACCGTGCGATTCTTACTATGCCCATCTGTTTCGTTTTTACTTGTCTTTGCGATTTAATTACATGTGGCATATCAGTGATTACACCCCCTTTAGAGGGAGGCATATCAGCAATGGACGTCTTTTGGCTGAAATTAATATCGGAGCTTGAAGCATGAAAAGTTGCACCATCTAAGCAGTGTTAAGTCATTTGTAGCTTAAATGTTATTAAATGCCACAGGCAAAACACTTGTATCGTGGATAAAATAGGTCTCTGTTTAGTGCCAAACGCCACTAAACCGTTCACACAAGTGTAAATGAAAACTGGCACTTTACCTTAGCCAGCCTTTAGCCTATCAAACTTACCCACTTTACATCAAAAGCACGTAATATCAGTGCCCCGTCACTATCTCCTAACGAAAATTGCGATCCGACGTCACTCCGAAGACAAAGTGCCTCAAAGGACACAATTTTAGCGTCAAAATAAATTTACCCTTGGAAAGGGGTAATTCCATATTTTCTGGAGAATAAAACTAATTCCCCTCTCGCTCTAAAAGCTATCACACTTAGTGAGAATTTTGAATTTAACCAGGCTTGTAATTGAGGGGCTGTGGAAGTGGATTTATAAACTGATTAGATGAGGTTCTGTTGATTGATACTGATTATTTATTTCGCATGGTTTTCACGATTTGACAAAACAAACATAATTATGAATTTACTAGCTGTTGCCCGCGACTTCGTCTATGATCCAAGATGAAAAGTAGCTTAGTTATGTCCTTTTCATCAAATTCATTCATTCATTCGATTCGATTAGGTACTTTAATATGGTTGCTAAGCAATTTATGCTCGTCACAATGCATAATTATGATGAAGTGGATTTGATGGTTTTTACAAAAAATAACGTCCCTGGATCGGGAAAAGCAATATTTTGTAAAAGGTGATGAGCAGAGGCTATTGTAACTTAGATAAATTACAAACTGAAATACTAAAAAAAAAAAAAAAAAAAGTATCTACTTTAATTTCGAAAGTTGGTGGCAAAAAACTAAAATACAGATCCAAAGACAACGACTTCCAAAATTAAAATTATTTTACATAGCGTTTTTTTTAGAGTCAGTAGTTTTATTTATTTCTGTAAAAAAAAAACAGGTTAAGGTGTGCCAAATTCCATCTAAATCTGTTCAACCGTTTTAGCATTAAAGCGTTACAAACTCACTTTCGCATTTATATCATTAGTTAGGATTACACACATAAACATTCGGGATAAATTTCTCTAAATGATGGTGAAAACTGCTACAAAATCTATTGAGTGGAGTTGAGAGAAAAACTAGGCGGTCATAAAGACTTTTTTTTATTATATTTAACGGCCGGCGCAGGATAGCCTTTACCAGAAGTGGTCATCATATTAGTGGTTCAGCAGCTTTGATATCAAAAGTATTGTGCCGGAATATAGCAGTTCGTCGTGGATGTGGTACGACAGTGGCTCTCCTTACATCCTCTCTGTCATCATAAAACAGCTGCCACGCAACCATCGACGGTCTGCTAGAGTGACTGTCACCAGCCAGTGTCACTCTTACCCGACCGTTACGGTGATTCCAGTAACTTCATAACACAAATAGACGGCGCCACTTACTGCGCCGTCATATTTATAGAATATGAATAGTCACCGGAAAATTGAACAAGTCTGTAAATAGAAAAAATAAACTGGGTAAACAAAACATTAATTTTAAAACCTTAAAATATACCCTTTTCTCCACTTTAAGATTCACGTCATAAACAAGCAAAGGGTTAATTTTAACCAGGTTTTTCTTGTTTAGATTTTATTCTATTTTTGTCAAAATTTTGCAAGTTGCCACAGTTGTAGGAAACCGTTTACGTAACCTACCATTTAAGAGGTATTTTTGTGTACTTTTATAGGTAGATACACGTCAGCCTAACCCTTCGGAGAATGAACGCGAGATGTTATGTATTCATAAAAAAAGCAACAGCGCAGTCGTGCAAATATAAGATTCCACAAAAATACCTCCATGTTTTTATTTACAAACATCACAATAGACTATCTTGAAAAAAATGTACATGCTACTTATAAGTTTGCACGAAAAATGACCCAAATATATCCCAAGATTCCCGAATGGAGGTCAGAACGATGAATGCTTATAATCCGTACGATTGAACCTTTACACTCGGATACGTAAACAAACATATTTGGACAGAAATCATGGATTAACGTAGGTATGTTATAAATAAAATAAAGCTTCTTCGTTCGTTTGGTGGTCAGAAGCGATATTGAACATGTCCGGCGGGGTATACACGGAGACACTAACAATTGAAATGTCTTTCATTTTAACAATTGGACAATATTCATTGCGTTATTTACTTTCTCGGGCCGATGAGTTTTCAAACTTATGAAGCAATGGATTAGGAATTTCCTTAAAAATCTATCAGATTATGAAATTAAGTTTAATGTGCTACCCACTTGGGGTGTTGAGTCTAACCCAAATTGTAGCACAGTTTGAATCACAATCTGAATCATTTTGAAGTATATTGCTAATCCATTGCTTCATATGTCGACAAAATTTGTCTGCTCCACGACGTAAATAACACAATGAATGTTGGTGAACTGTCAAAACGAAACCCTTTGCTACTGATAGTAATTACCCCCCAGGTCGGACAAAGTTTTGTTGGTTTTTTTTATCAGAAATTTCTCGTTAGAAGCCCGGAGTCCCGGTTGATGGCAATAGGCTCGCTGAATATTACATGTGACTTAAACATGACTGGCGAAATGTAGGTGTACTATAAGTACACCTCTTGCTCACCCTTTAGGGATTACAGGCGCGATGTTATGTTTCTACCTCTTACACTTGCGCTATCGCATTGTGCTGTCATTGTTATTCTAGTGTGCGTGTATTTTGTGGCCAACAGTTGGACGCAATTTTTTCAATGAGTTCTCATAGCTTTGACTGTCGATCTAGAAATATTTATATCTTTGTTTTTATATAACGTTATAAATAAAATAAAACTTCCTTGTTGATGGCAAGAGCCATCAGAGCTTAAGGTCCTGGGTTTGATACCGAGGTCGGCCAAAATTTTTATTGGTTTGTTCGATCAGGAATTTCTCAGTATCAGCCCGGAATCTAGATTAGTGCCCGATTCATGGCAATAGGCTCGCCTCTATTACCTACATGGGAATTAAACATAACTGGCGAAATGTGGGTGTAGGTACACGGGAAAACAGACGTGGTGTTAATATGTCTATACATATTATAAATTAAAGTCGCTGGTCATGTGTGTCTGTTCACGTTTTTCTTCTAAATTATGCAATGGATTTTGATGCGGGCTTAACCATCACTTATAGAATTTATTCCGAAATATTTTCGTGTATAATACATTAATATGAAACTTACATTAATAAACAAATCTCGAGTTTTATCAAGTAGTAAAATCCGCGCGAAGCAGGGGCGGGTTACTAGTTATGTATAAAACCGGCCAAGTGCGTGTCGGACCACGCACTATGAAGGGCTCCGTAGTTGGGATGAATTTATCCCAAACACAAAACTTAACATTGAAGTTAAAAACATGTTCTCACATACATCGATATACGTTACGGTCAATTCTCCAAATGCAAATTTAAGTTAGTCGACTATTACTCGTTAACTTGTAAAGCCTACTTAGCTGTGATAGTTTTCCTTTTAATTTCGCTTTATATATATACTATTGCCATGATTTTTTTCAGATATCCAGAAACAACCATTTAGCTGGCAGGGAAAAACAAGCACTTTAAAGCTTAATATTACGCAAATGGATCCCTGAGTCTAAAAATGGGTTTCACAGGCCTGAAATGTTTATGAACGGCCTATCACACCATGGAATAGACGAGAAAAAGAAATATCATCCACACTTTTTGTCCAAAATATTTTAGCTCTTTGCCGTTACCGTAAATACCGTTCTTTATACAAAACTGAAAACTTAGTTCGTTACTAAATTGTCAGTTTTGTGTTTAGGAACTTTACCATGGTCGGAATAAAGTTCGAAATTCCATAATGCCTCCATGTTTTAAACCTGGGTCTGAAGATAAACCTTGTTTTGTAATAAGGGGGTAAGGGTTTCTTGTTGACTGCGGAACCCTAATGAAGATCAAATGCTAATGTGAAAGGTAATAAAACTACTTCATGTAGCTGATTGTGGTTCAAGCTGTAAATGTCAACTGTGTCAAGTAATGGGGATAGAATGGCGCCATGTCTGTTGTTAACATGATGTTTCAGATTTAAATTAGGTACGGAAAACATGATTATGCTTGGTCATAAAACTTTGGAGATTTTAACGTTTGTAGTCAAAGTGCATCAAACGACTCGGAACTTAGTATTACGGACAAACTCTACCTGAATAATTATGTTTTAAAGGGGTTTCCCTTGTTTGACCGAAAGGAATTTGACAAATTTTCACTTCCCAAAAATTTCTCGCATAATTTCATTTGCCAAATTATTACTTAGCAAAAAATCTATTCACAAAAAATTGTAACGCAAACCTAATGTTTGGCAAATGAACGTTTAGACTATAACTTGTTTACCAACTACTATTTTTAACATTTTTTATTTAGTCAAATATTTTTTTTTTTTTTTATAAGTAATTAACCTAATCTAAATAGTTCAGTTCCGGGTAACCTACTAAAAACAATCTCTTTTTTCTATTAATGCAAGTCGTTTCTGGTTCCGCTGCCGCGGCACCGCTCGCTTCGCTCGCTCGGCTCGTGCGTAGGAGGTCACAGTTTTAACCTAACCTAACCTACCCATAAATCATTTGATTAAAGACCAAATGCCATAATGACATTATACTTGGTATCATTTTGCCAAGTAAAAATTTGACAAAATGAAAATATGCGTACTAAAATCATTCGAAATATTGCAATGGTATAAAAAAGGTTGCTAAAATTTGTTTGGGTAATGAAATTTTGTCAAAATCTTTTCGGCAAAACGGCAGGCACCCGTTTTAAAGAGATTATTACTAACACTATCCAAGAGAAAAAAAAAACGAGCCAGCTTTACGGTAGTCGCAATAGGATGTGTAACATTTGACATCTCACCTTGGTATACACAACTGAACAGCGACAGAAATTAATCTCAAAATTGAAAAATGCGAAATACTGAGTTATTTATTCGAATAATTATTCATTACTAGTGGTTGCCCACTGGTCGAAACTCGACCCCCTCTACTTACAATCTATATAGTACTTACTAATTACATGAGTACCTACACTAATTCCATGCTATTAAAAAGTACTTAATTATTCCATGCTTAAGCTGTCACTTCCTGTTAAGTACACACATCGTCCCTTTTCACGAATATTTTTATATAATAAAACGGCCCTTAAATTTATCCTCTGACTGTGACCATGATCTTAGACCAAAGTTATATAATTAAACAGCCCTTAAATATATCTTCTGACTGTGACCATGATATTAGACCAAAAGCGCAGAACGAACTAGAAAATAAAATATCAAAACTATCTTTCTTGTTATGACCCTGACAACAGCTAAACCACGGTCACTGTCAGACTGCATACAAAAGAAAGAGAAGCGTGATGACGCAACGCTTGTAATTTATTGCAAAATATGAAGCAATTATCTATTTACTCAAAAATGAGTTGAGTAATCGAAAATAAAAAACCGGCCAAGTGCGAGTCGGACTAGCGCACGAAGGGTTCCGTACCATTATCTATAAAAATGGCAAAAAAACACGTGTGTTGTATGGGAGCCCCCCTTAAATATTTGTTTTATTTTAATTTAATTATTTATTTTTAAAGTGAATATATAACTAAATATTCTGTGAATATTTCAAGCGTCTACCGGTTGCCGTTATCAATATCGAGCAAAAAATCACGTTTGTTGTATGGGAGCCCCCTTAAATATTTATTGTATTCTGTTTTCTTGTATTTGTTGTTATAGCAGCAACCGAAATACATTATCTGTGAAAATTTCAACTGTCTAACTATCACGGTTCATGAGATACAGCCTGGTGACAGACGGACAGACAGACAGACAGAAGACGGCGGAGCCTTAGTAATAGGGTTCTGTTTTACCCTTTGGGTACGGAACCCTAAAAACAACCAAGTTCTGCATACGAATTAGACGTTCTTTTTATTAATTAAATACCAACCGTGCGTTGATACTTAATACAGATATTTTGGATTGAAACTCAAAGTTAAGGGTTAGTTTAGCTTTAAACACCTCTGATGACACCTCTTAAAACAAACGGTGTTCTATTTTACCCGGATTACATTACAATTTATCACTCAAATAGAAGGGCAAGGGAATGTAAACTAAAATTAGAGTGCCATGACACTTTTCATTACAGAATTGCCCACTCAAATTAAATGTTTTTTGTTATCATAAGTAACATTAGATTTATTTGCTTAATTGTATGCTTTTAAGGATTTTCTAATGATTAAAATGCCGTATAAAACTGGTTGTTATTGTTAAATGCATAGGAAAATAGGGCAATATTAATAGTTGCCAGTTTTTATAGGCAAAATTGTATGGCGGAAGTTATGAGTGTAACTTGTGCATTGCAATTGGTGTCTATTTTCTTTGGTGTTATAGAAAAACCGGCCAAGTGCGAGTCGGACTAGCGCACGAAGGGTTCCGTACCATTATCTATAAAAATGGCAAAAAAACACGTGTGTTGTATGGGAGCCCCCCTTAAATATTTGTTTTATTTTAATTTAATTATTTATTTTTAAAGTGAATATATAACTAAATATTCTGTGAATATTTCAAGCGTCTACCGGTTGCCGTTATCAATATCGAGCAAAAAATCACGTTTGTTGTATGTTAAATATATAATTAAATATTCCGTGAATATTTCAAGCGTCTACCTGTTGCCGTTATCAATATCGAGCACAAACGAGCAAAAAAAACACGTTTGTTGTATGGGAGCCCCCTTAAATATTTATTCTATTCTGTTTTTTAGTATTTGTTGTTATAGCGACAACAGAAATACATCATCTGTGAAAATTTCAACTGTCTAACTATCACGGTTCATGAGATACAGCCTGTTGACAGACGGACAGACAGACAGACGGCGGAGCCTTAGTAATAGGGTTCCCGTTTTACCCTTTGGGTACGGAACACTAAAAATACACAATTAAACACACACTCCCTAGATTTTTATTTTGAGACTCAAATCAAATCAAAATATTTTATTTCACAGAAACCTACATGGTGCCCATGTAGGTTTAAGGCCAAAGGAAACGTCAGAAGCTAGGTGCACGGTACCAATTAGTCGTTTCCTATACAGAAGAGCCGGCAAGAAACTCCACGGTTACTCTTTTAAAAGAATGGGCTTTTACAATGTTTTCAAGTTACAGTGTCAATAGGTATGGGAGGACAGTGTAGGCCCGTCAACAAGTACCAAGTACTTAACAAACTAGAAAATGGTTTACAAAGCTAGTCTATTAAGCCTACAACGTTCTCACGTTCACAAATTAAAAAGATTATCTTTATAAAATAATTATTACTAAAATAGTAAAAATAAAAACCTATTGAAACCAAATGACTAGCTTCTACCCTCGACTTCGTCCACGTGAAATTTCTTGTTCCCGGACCCACTGCGTCACATCGCATTGCCCGCCCGCGCAAATTACTTAGTTTTCGCTTAGCGTTCTTTCTGATTTATTTTTATTCTTGTTCGACTCCTAAAGGTCGCAGCGTGATGTTAGGTTTAGGTTTAAAGAATTTATTGTCATAAGAACAATACATAGGTTCACTTACAATGAGATACAAAGTAATTGCTTAAATCTAAATGAAATACATTTTGCCTCAGGTGCGTGTTGGTGAAAGTTATACAAATAAATATTAGGTAGGTAAGTTGCTAACATTAATTGATAGGTATGCGGTATGACTACATTTTATGAATATGATTTTTTAGTTTCATTTTGAATGAGTCAATGTAGTTACAATCTTTTACGTCATTTGGCAGGTCATTATACAGCTGTGCTCCTTCGAACAATATGGTTTTTTTACCATAGTTAGTACGAGCTTGTCTTCGTTGTAATTTATTTTTATTTCTTAGGTTGTGTGATATTGTTTTTTTGTGTAATTGTAAATTGGATTGTATGCTGTTTGTGGTGATTTTTTTAATTAGAATGCAGGTGCCGTATGTGTATAGTTGTGTGAGATTTAATAATTTAGTTTTTTCAAACAGTATGTTAAATAGCCTTTAACCTTTCTCAATAATTCGGGGCTATCAAATGCAAAAAGAATTCTATAAATCCGACTGGTAGTTCCAGAGATTACCCCTACATACAAACAAACAAATGTTACCTCGATATTAGTATAGATTTTGTGCATATGATTTTAGGAACAAGAGAAACATGAATTTCGTTACGTACCTCTAATCACTGAATGCTTGTGGCTAAATAATAACTGCCGCACGGGTCGATCGATCAGGTTAAGCTACGCTTGCCGCGGTTGGTCCGTGGATGGGTGACCATCTGTTCATACCAAGATTTTCCGTGCCTCGGAAAGCACGTTAAGCCGTTGGTCCCGGCTGTCATTTGTAGGTCTTTGACAGTTGTTACGGGTCGTCAGAAGCCCAAAAGTCTGACAACCAGTCTTACCAAGGGATATCGTGTTACCCAGTAACTGGGTTGTGGAGGTCAGATAGGCAGTCGCTCCATGTAAAATACTAGTATTCAGCTGCATCCGGTTAGACTGGAAGACGACCCCAACATAGTTGGGAAAGGCTAGGCAGATGATGACGTACCTCTAATCAGTAGTTCACAAAGCAAAAATCCCCAAATTTATACGTCAACATAGCCAGGCATAAAAGTATTAGGGAATGTTAGTATTAGTAAGTAGTAACTTTCAAACTAATAAAAGTCAGTACCTACCCTGTATCTTTATTAGAGTCGACGTTGATTTACAAAAACTTAATTCAATTAATTGAACGTTAAAATTAAATGGGGATTCCGTTAAGTGCTAGTAACGTTTTCCCCTTCAATCAACTACACAGGTTTGAAATTCGACTTTAGAATGAGACAATCGTTGGTGTTTTTATTAGTTTTAGGTAGTGTTGTGGATTTAGTACTGTGATGCAATAGATCAATTTAATAATAATATTTTATCGAGTGTGTATGTCTGATTTCATGAGTTTTTCCGAAAAAGTGACAGTGAAGCTTTCTTTTTACAATTCAATTTTCTTTCAACATGGTGCTTATTTCTTTAATCGACCCGTGTGACTGTTATCACTTAGCCAAAAGACTCTCCTTTTGGCTAAGTGATAACAGCCACACGGGTCGATCGATCACGTTAAGCTACGCTAGTCGCGGTTTGTCCGTGGACGGGTGACCATCTTTACATACCAAGACGCCTCCGTGCCTCGGAAAGCACGTTAAGCCGTTGGTCCAGGCTGTTATTTTTAGATTTTTGGCAGTTGTTACGGATCGTCAGAAGCCCGAAAGTCTGGCAACCTGTCTTACCAAGGGGTAACGTGTTACCTACCCTGTAACTGGGTTGTGGAGGTGAGATAGGCAGTCGCTCCATGTGAAATACTGGTATTCAGCGGTTATATATTATATAGCGGTATGGTATGCATCTGGTTAGATTGGAAGCCGACCTCAACCTAGTTGGGAAATGGCTAGGCAGATGATATGGTACTAATTTCTTTATTTTTATTCTTACACACATCTGGTAAGTTATTAATTATTAGGAAGAGAGTTTTTAATTCCAATAACCTATCTTATTGCCTGTCCCATCTGCCTAATCTAACTGCTGATCACTTTGCTTTTGATAATGAACATAAAGCACAAGGCAATAGATTCATTTTGTATGAGATGATACTTACTAAAGACTCAAAAGATGAAACTGGCAAAAAATTTGATGTGATTTATGTTATCAAATCAGTATGCTAATTAGCAAGATTGTGATATTATGTGTAAGTTAAGTACGTCAAATCCATCTTCTAAATATCAGACAGACCTGTTTAATCTAATTTTATAATTTTGGGGACGAAATGTCATTTTACAAATGATACTAATTTGATAAACAGACTCATGTTAAAATGCACACACGATTTTTGTGTGTGTTCACAGACAAAAACATAATTATAAAGTACGACATCATCTCAGTAGCATTCAGTAGGCATGTAGTCACTTGATCCGACATCTATTTGGTCAACTTTACGTTGCCAACCGAGGTCAACTCCACTACTCATTTTAACATATTTTTTGTTTTAATTTATGTTTTTTCCTCAGAAAAAGTCAAGGTAGTCGAAGGCCAGATTCCGGTTGACGACCTGGCCATTTTATTTTTATTCAAAGTCGTTAACAGGTGAGAAACAAGATCTGTTGAGGCGATATTCATTAACGAAAATGATACTATTGCCAGTGTTTAAATACTTACAAAACTGTTAAATTATTTATGTTTTATCTTATAAGTTAATCTGATTATGAAAGACTAATGTACTTGTATCCAACGTTATTTGAGAATGTCTGAAAAGGCACTTACAGTTTTTGAAATATGTTTCGTAACTTGATGGCATTTTGTTTTGTTAAAATTATTGCTGATTATAGCTAGCTGCTCGGGATATTCACAATAACAACTGAAATGTTGGTCATTACCCGTTACGTCCAAAACTCATCTGGTAATTAGGTACGATAAATGCAATTCGGCACCTATTTAAGGACGACACAATTAAATTAAGTTGACCCCCGATTCCTTTTGTTCATGATCTCCCTTTCCGAAAATCCAATCTTGGTTTCAACACTATTGCTTCGAATGTGTAGAAATTAAAATAGCTTTTGTAAATCACCAGAAACCGATTTACATGGTGTTTCGAAGGTTCAGAAGATCTCATAATCAGGGGTATGGGAGTGAATACCAATATATAAATACCTTTATAATCCAAATCAATGTAAATTGTTAAACTCTATGTTCATATTCAACACACACACTCCTAATATTTATACGTATCGTCTTTCCACCTTGTAGGAGGCTTTCCAACGGTACGTCTTCCGGTATGCGGTCGCCACTCCAGAACCTTTTGGCCCCATCGGCCATCAGTTCTGCGAGTAATGTGCCCTGCCCATTTCCACTTAAGCTTGGCAATTCTTCGGGCAATGTGGGTTACCTTAGTTCGCCTGCGGATCTCTTCATTTCTGATTCAATCACGTAGGGAAACTCCAAGCATAGCCCTCTCCATTGCCCTTTGGGTGACTTTTAACCTTCATACTTAACTTAGTATAATTGTTTATTATTTGTAATGACTTTTTCAGTACAGTTGTTAAACATGGCGTACTTTCAGAGGCTATAATTATAATTCGAAAATGAAATCTTTTGCATAGGCATCTTTCTGTTACGCGGTCGTGACTTTTGTTTACGAGCTCTATCATTAGTTTTGCAGTTGAGTTTTAAAATAAGTAAATTTAAAAAGTTTAGTAGCAAGGAGTTTTCATACATAGAATAAATTGGGATAGATTTTATACGAGGGAAAATTAATGAGTCCGTACGTCATAGCATTGAATCTCAAAAGTCTTTTAAATGGTTCTCTAATATATTTAATTACCAGTTTTAATTTAATTATTTTCACATCAACATTTGTCAAAATCGAATAGGCTGTATAGGCTGTTTTCGTTGTAAAAATGAATATGTCCAGTTGCAAAAACGCGCCATTTTCTGAAAACTATAAATTTTTGTGTGATAATTTGATTATTTATTTAGTCTTTGATTTTTTTTTACTGTTTCCCACAAGTGTATTGAAAAACGTCGTGTGATACACGGGTGTGTAGGTTATTGCAAACTCGTGTCGACAGCTCGTTTGCAATAACCTACTTTCCACCCTTGTATCACAATGTACTATTGTATGTTTATATGTTTTCTTAGATTATTATTTTGCTGTCTTTGTGTTGAATGCTGTGTATACCTGTAATAGGCATAAATACCAGCACTTTTATTTTATTATTGTTTACTATTATTGGTATTAATGGTGGTAGTAGTGGTGGTGGGAGGAGTTCGTGGCTAAGTAATCACAGTCGCGCGGGTTGATCCATCAGGTTAAGCTACACTTTCCGGGGTTGGTCCGTGGATGGGTGACCATATGTACACACCGAGACTTCTCCGAGCCTCGAAAAGCATGTTAACACGTTTGTCTCAACTGTCTTTCGTGGATTTTTGACAGTCGTTACGGGTCTTCAGAACCCCGAAAGTCTGACAACCAGTCTTACCAAGGGGTATCGTATTATTCAGTTAGTGGATTGTGGAGGTCAGAGCAGTCACTCCATGTAAAATACTGGTATTTAGCTGCATCTGCTTAGACTAGCAGCCGACCCCAAACATAGTTGGGAGAGGCTAGGCAGATTAATTGATTGTTTACTATTAATGGGTTTGTAACGTACTGCGGTTGGTTTACCAAATAAAACAAACTCACCTTGTTTCTAACTATTCTGTGGCTGTAACCTCTAATCAGAAAACCTCCTTGTTTTATGACAACCGAGCACCCATTGACACGAAATATTGGCCGTTCCCAACCGCTTATCCATTTTATGATCTCGAACGATGCCGTCATAGATAGGATTATGCTAATACTTGACATCTTATCTAGGTATCCATTAACTTTGTATCTGTTAATAGCGTTGTTCAATTAAGGTATGAGAGCCTGGTAGTTCTGTTTTGTCATTTTATAGTCATTCGGTGATATAAATTGTTGTTGGTACTTATTTTAGCCAATACTTTTAGTGATTTTAGATTTTTGTCTTAGCTAACGTCTGTAACTCTGTATTACAATCTGAGAATATTGTATGTGTGGTGCCGGACGTAAAGAATAGCACCATCCTATTTCCTCCCGTGGGTGTCGTAAAAGGCGACTAAGGGACTTACTAGAGAATGGGCAGCAGCGTTCTCTATGCATTTTAACGCCATACTGCAATTACCAACCCGCCTGCCAAGCGTGGCGATTATGACAAACCCACCCTTTGGGAGAGGCCTATGTCCAGCAGTGGACGTCTTTCGGCTGAAATTATGAATGAATAATATACATATTAACGTGCACTAACAAAAAACTACAGTGAATCATATATTGTCAGAATATTGTCCATACCTAATTGAATTTATAGCAAGATCAAATGTATAATTACCCGACAGGTGCGTTGTTAAAGGTGGTATCATGTAGCTAACGACCGTAGGATGCTTGTTCGACATGCTGTGATGTGTTCAACAATGGACTTTCTCGAACAGCTGGAAACATGTTCGAAGCTGTGTTTGAGGTAAAGGAAGAAATATTCACCACCCACGTTTTTAATTAGTGAAGAAAGTTCACGCTGAGCTCTTTGTGGGGTAAGGAGACGTCTGCGGTCTTTAATTTTATTTTGAGTACAGTAGAATTTTTTGTTTACATTAAAGGTTGATTATTCTAAATAACTAATTTATCATAACCAAAATATCTTAATTATTGAATAACCGTTATCACGCCCGGTCTTATCGTGACATGATCACCATGACTGACAAACATCTTGGTGATTTCTATAATGTTGTTTTTATTAAGAAAACATGCGCTTTCTCAATTTCCTAATATAACTGAAGATTTTGAATAAAGAATCACTTTGTCTAAAAGTACCTGGGGGCCGATCGCGCTAATTTTGAACGTTAATACCAAAACTAAACCACAACCAAAAACGTTACGATAGACACATTTCGTATCGCGCTAATCATTTCAACGGAAACGATTTACCTTTCTTTGGAAGTTATGTTGGAGGATTGATCGATCGAACTTTCAGTATTGGGTAACGTCAACAATTTTGTCGCTAAGAAAAAATTGCGCGATACCGTTTCTTACATCAGCTTAACCAAAACCAAAAACGTTCCGTTTGAACGGTAATTACGTTGAGAAATAGCGCGATCGGCCCGCTGGTTATTCATAGTTGTGAATTGAACGCATAAATTTAGCAACTTTGATTTTGACTTGACTTGGTTTGACCTACTGTGAAGTGGACTAGGATCCGAAATATCCCTGTGGCACCGACACCTGTCAAGCCTTCATAATAAACTTAAGGATTATAACCAAAAATAACAGTATTACACGTGCTACTAGATAACTCTTTCTTTATGGTTATTTATATCAATACGAGCGAAACCGAAGAAGCTTATTTTACAGAAAATATGAGCTACTTTTTATTTTAAGATAGGCAATCCCTAGAGATGTACGAGGGAATATCATTCATCTTTTTTATTCAATCGGTAGAATAATAATGTTATCAGAACATGTAATCCTTGCCGATAGAACGAAGAAACCTCTTGAAGCAAATACAAAACTACAAATAATAAGGTCAATAAAATAAACATAATTATATCCATCTATTATTGATAATAAGTACCAAATGGAGATAGTTTGAAAAGAAAATGTATTCGGTACTGAAATTATGAATAATTCTTGTAAAACATGAAGTATGGAAGTGACTGTGTACTAAAATGACAGCAGTTAAAGATGTGTATAGGAAACATTCAACTTTAAGTAAACGGGGATAAGTGCAGGATGATGATGCCATAATATTACAAAATGAGCGAGTCTAAGACGAACTTGGACACGTTAATGAAGAATTAACGAACGATAGGTGGTCAGTAAACAGACCGGTTCGATAACTTAACTCTACCCACAGACTCAAAATGAGCCAAGGTCAAATTCAGTCCATTTGTAGTGTATCTAGTTCGTTGTTTTGCCGCTTGCTTAGGTAAACTACGAAACTGGGAACCAACAGAAAGTAGTTGTATATCTAGTATAATATGGCTAGGAGTTAAGCAGAGTTATAAAATGGCCCAGTGAAGTTTTAGCAGTTTTCAGAGCTACAAAATGGGTACTTTATTTTTAAACCTTCTAGTCAGAGTATTGGTTTCTTCTAAAGCGTAGCGTACCATTGTCACCCGCCTACCAGATGGGATTGTAGTATCGTCAAAGGAAAGCCTATCAATGATAATATATAGTAGACACTAAAGGTTCGAATTTTATATAGGTAGAAAATAAGCAGTTTAAATAAGCAAAAATATTGGATTTCGTTTTTTGTAGTACGAAAAAATATTTAGTCTAAAATAAAAAAATAACCCTACCGAAATCAAAATATCCTGAAACAGTAAAAAATACAAATGGTCTAAAATAAATAAAGCAGGAGTTCGACTTGTAACTAAGAAGTTGACTCCGTTACCTCCGGGCGATATAGTAAACCTTCTAAAATCCGATTCCCCTATTTTCGAGACCAGATAAGCTTGGAAAACAGTGCGATCACACTTTGATTTTTATATCGTCAATGTTTTTTCTTTGTGTTGTTTAAGTTTCCTATGTTACTAATATAAGCTGTTATTTGGGTCATTAAGAATATATTTAGTTTGCCTTTTTTGCATGTACACTTTTGCCTGTTTACCGGTTCTACTCTTCATGTCAATGGGCACTAGAAACTAGCCATTAGTTTGTTACCTGATTCTGAAAGCTTGATTTTAAAAAGTATCTAGGATTGCATGAATATACATCCGGTTGATCATCACCGTCTAAACGGCAACAACAAAAATTCAATAAGCATGAAATCGAACGCCTCAGCAAAGTCACATCACTCGCTCTTTTCTCCAACTTTGAGCATCGAAGTTGCGCCGGGGGCGTCGCTGTAACCTTTGTTCGACGTCTGATTGCCTTGTTCTCCAGGGGATCGAGATTTGAATTTATCATTAGTACTCTCCCTACTGAGCTTCGGTGTGGTTGGACCGCTCAAATATTCAGTAGCGCTGCTTGTTTCTAAAGCTTTTTGTTTTTGATGTTCCTCAAGGCTCCCAAATTTGAAATTCTTCGTGAGTTCTCGAAATTTCGTATCAATTTTCTCGGGTACTGTTTTTATTTGAGCGATTTTGTTTTGGAAGTTTTAAATGAGATTATTGTTAGAATAATGGAATGAATATTATTTCTGTTAGAATTGACAACTGAAGTACTATTGTATAAAAGTATTTTTTGTTAGACCCCTCTGTTTTGTATCTAATATACAAATCCTTTACACAAAAGTTAATATTAAACTTTATTCAAATACTTCTTCAATTTAATCTGATGCTGGATGCAATCACGTCAAAACAAAACACTACAACTTTCAGTTCCATTGGCTCCTTTTTAGTAGACAATCATTAAACTTGTGTAAGATTAGCCCTCATACAAATCACGGTAAAGTACAAACAGTAAACAATGGCTACCTAGTTCTGTACTACCGCTTTCTATCAAGTTGATTATTCACATGCAATAATTTAGCGTGAGAACCTGGCATCCACAAGTGCGGAGTGGAACTGTGACAAATATTTGAATGACATGCGACATTCGTCATCCCCGAAATATTCACGCTTTACAAAATATAGACTGATGTGAACCAAAATGGTACAAAGTGGTTTTATTATTAAGTAACTACGTCTAGTCTACCTTATCAATCTGAGAAACCATACTGAAACTTCCAATACCTTTGAGGAAATAAAAAAAGGGTTCTCCAACCAACTAGTCCCAACGCCACAGCAATAAGCCGAGAAAATAGGCAAGATTACAGAAAAGATTACTACTTCCCATACAAAGGAAAACAAGCGTGACTATATTGTGGAACATTATTTCGGTAACATTCCCATCCACAACGCGTAGCCCGATCAATAGTAATCTGATTGCCATTAGTTTTATCGCTCGTACTATCATGAGGAAAAAGTTGCTTGGAATATTTTCCTTGTGTTTGCCTTTAAAATAAGATTTAGTATGGTTCGTCTTTCTTCGCGTCGCGTCGATGCGAGGTATAAACTCATTGTGGTAAAGAGATAGCTAGTCAGTAAGGTTGGTAGCGGGACTGACTGCCCAGTTTACGACTTACTTCAGTATCGTCACTTACGAAAGCTTTTTGTTCCTCATTTATTTGATTTGGAACCATCTACTGCTGGGTATATCGATTCCATTCTGCAGACTTTCCAGTTCCGTTTATTCCTCGTCCAGGGGTTTTGCAAGCCTTTGATGATATCGCTACCCCAACGCGCTTTGTGACGTCTCTGGTCTACCTAACCTTTGCCATAATTCAGTCAAACTGTTACTCCATCGGCTATTATATTTGAATGGCTATCTCCGCATATAGCTTGATGTGGTACTGATTACTCATTCACTTAAGGACGCTATCACAAAATCTGGCAAAAATTTGCACATTTGGTACATTTTGCGGCAAAATTTAACTAAACCAAATCTAACTAATAATTGCCACACATAGATTACTCCTTCATCTCCATTGATAGAATTTTTTTATTCGAAAATATTGGTTTATAATATTGTAAAAAAAAAATCCGTTGCCTCTTCAAACAAGATTGATGATATCGTGTTGAGTTTAGGAACATTTTTCTTCAATATACCTAATAATATAAATTTAGTTATTAAAAATATTGTATGTAAGCAGACATGTTCGTCTCAAAAATGTTGCAAAAACAACTGTCAAAATGTTACAAATACTGAAAAACGAATGTCGAAAAAACCAATTTATTTTTTAAAATACTGGCGGTAATGTTTTTTTTCCTATTATTTAACAAACCATATCAAGAAATTTAAAAATCACACACTAGGCTTCAGCTATCCGTGTGATAAAATCAAAATTCTATTTTATGATTATGTATAATCATAAAATAAAATTTTGATATTTTGAATAAGTAAATGAACGGCGAAATAAGCTATATTTTTCGAGAGCGCAAAAGTGATGAAACTATTAACAGGTGCTGAGAATGACACGAATGGTTTATCTCCACGAAAACTGTACTTTTATACTCGTAGTAACACTGACATGATGTTTAAATTATTTCAAGCTTTCTCAGAATTAGATAAGAAATTGATGAAAAACGTTTTTTTTGTGATAGCACCCTTAAACACTGAAAACTTTTTAGTGAATATCCTAAAAGAATATCCGAAAAGTGTGGCCTAAGTATTTTCAAACGCTGTTATTACTTACTAACATTGATCATGACGACATAACGTGTTCTTTAGCGATTCAGGAAGTTATACTCGTATGTAAAGCAGAGAATGTCTGCAACCTTATGTGATTGTTACGCATTTATATATATCACCTATATTTTTCTGACCTATTTTTGCTGGCTTCCCTTTACTTGCGATGATTGTTACGAATAGTGAATTATGTTTTATTGAGTTGGTTTGTAGATCAATTGTTATTGATACTACAAGTTCCTACAAACAGAAATTCTATATTCAAGAAATGAACAACTGAGAAAAGTAAGAAAACTGTTTACGGTAACAGTTACTGTATAGTCTAAAATTTCTTGGGACCCCTTTTTTGGCCGACATAACTACATGGCTCGCGTGACTTATGAAAATTATGAATGAAATTAACACACACGCAGAAATACCGTTTGCTTCCCACACGGTAGCACATGCTCCTGATTCCACAAGAGAATTCAAGATAGCTTCAAAACCAAGAATCCACTAATGGGAATACAATTTCATCTTATTCCCATTCGATACGCCAGAAATTTTAAACTCAAGCATAACCGGTAAGAATCGTACAACTTAGGAAGTAGGTACGTGTGCTAGGAATTTTAAAATTTCATGGTTTAAACTGTAAACTTGTAGGAAATTCTTTTTGATTTATCTTGAGGCGTGATGGTTTGGATTTGAAAGCAGTATGAGCTAAGCACCTGAACCAGCTAGATTTTATCTTGAAATTCGTCTGAAATGAACTACATATAAGGTGAATTTTACTGACATCAAAATTGAGGTACACATAAATCAAACACACTCTACCCACAAACTAATAACTTACTACAACATAAACATCGGAAGCTAAAGCCCATAAAAACCCATCCCATACAAAAACATGAGAGTCAAGCCACGTAATAATCCGGCTAAAATTAATCAAACATGACACTACCATTGAGGTCCCTATTAATCCGGGCAAGCCATTTTAATATGCATGTAAAGTTTCAAAATCAATTAATATTCAAATATAAATTTTATCGGTAATCAATACGTTTACGGGATTAGAATTTATGGTAATACGTAATAGTATCGTTGTATGGGCAATTGTGGAGATAGTGTTTGTTTTGAAATTGTAACCTTAAGGGGTTACAGAGGTAAGTGGTGTTACAAACATCGTTTGGCTAGGAAATGAACATGTACCACAAGTTCTGTAAACTAAGATGAAGATGAAAAACCATTAGATATATCTACCATTAGGTAAAAAACAAATTGAGATGAAGACAGGATGATCATGAATATGAAAAAAAGATGGAATGTTTAGTAACATAAATCAATGCTGAACAAATAGCTGTACCTTCATACCAGAAGATAGTTTGACTTAAAATATTGATTAACACAAAATCTTTATCAACCTACATACTTTAAACTCAAAACAAATATAACTGACCTGTATAGGTAAGCGATTGAAAACCAGCAGTGTTGAAGTACTGCTCTCATCTTTTGGTCGATTCGGGCAAATATCACCTTGAAGCACTTGAGTCCATTGAGAATAGAGCGAAGAGGTTTATTAACAATATCCTTGAACATCTGCCAAGGGTAGGACAGGCAGTAACAACCAGATAAACTAAAGAATCAAACAGAATTGGATTCATTTTTTAATATAATTTTATTAAATTATCTGAGGGGATCGTGGCTAAATTTAATAACAGCCGCACGGGCAAGCAACGCTTGTCAAAGTTGGTCCGTGGATGGGGAACCATTCATTACATACCCCTCCTTCTCTCTCCTCGAAAATATGGTTCCGGCTGTCATTCGTTGATATTTGACAGTCGTTACGAGTAGTCAAAAGCCCGATAGTCTAACAACCAGTAACCAAGGCGTATAGTGTTACCCAGTAACTGGGCTATGGAAGTCAGATAGGCAGTAGCTTCGGCTGATAATGATTATAAAATTATCTACTAGTTCAGTTAAGGTGTGTTAAGCGAAGTTTATTCGTAGATACATAATCAGGCTGTTCGTTTTATCAGTCCCAACAACTAGTTACCTAATTTAAGCGCATCAGTGGGTGTATTTTGGAGTTAGCTTAATCAATAGCAATATCTAACATTGAACCAAAATCCTAAATCAAACTAGAATCATTCACGCCTGCATAAATCTCTATAGCTTTTAGTAAGTACACTACTATAGTAGCCTTGCTGTAGTTCACTCAAAGATTTCATTCACTCATTCAGCCATTCATCTCCGGCGGAAACTGTCCTCTATTGAACATAGGATTCATCCACAGACTGGCGTATCGAACAATCTTGTTCATTCTCGTACTGCTACCTATAGTCTATCTATAGGTACTGCCAGTCTGGTGTATTAGAAGTGATCGAAGCTAGCTTTAAGATTAAAGATAGTATTGTTACGCTCAAGATCAAGCCGTGTTTGACGCTGGCTATTTGCATGAATTTGTCTTGTTCATCATTTGGATATTACGAGTATTCACCACAACCGCAAAGAATATTGAGATTATTACGTTTGAATTCATGGTTAAAAGGTTAATCATGGATCACAATCACGTACGTAATCGGGCTTCAGTGAAGATTCGTAGTGGTCCAATATACAGATTCATATCATCTTTTGACTTCATGGCGAATTATCACTGTATGATTACCACATGTCAAATCTACGCAATACGGTTGTGATTCTGGTTTTGCAGTCGAATAAAGTTCATTTTTTCTCTTATCATTTTAATTCAGTTTGGTCAGATCATAACCACGCCAAATTTAAGGAACATAGTTACTTCAGTATACGATGTAACGGTTACGTACTTTGGGTCTATCTGATTGGTTAACACAACTGACTGCGCCTACTATTGGAAATCGGTTTACCCCAACAGCTAAAAATGCAAAACATAAATTAAGCAATACAGTCCAATAAAAATTTATCTCTAATCGATAATTTCGAAGTAAATACAAGTATATGGAACCGAAGTATTAATTAAAACACATTAATATACACATAAAGACAACTCGTCTGTCTGTCGAACTATAATATATGTTCGTATAGTCGTTTAAGGTCAATATAAGCAATATGGATCTTATCAAATATGTTTACCAAAGTCATCTATATATTATTCATGTGATTTATCCGAATCAGCAGGTAATACGTATGTTTTTGTAAGATATTTTATGATATCAAAAGGAAAAAGTAGATATTAACTTTCTTGTTATTGCATTAGCTGTGACTACTCAAGGCCTACCCGTGTCTGATGTATTTCTATTTTTTTGCCTTATCTCATTCTTTATTATGTCTTTACCTTTCTGACAAAAATAACAAAGTTAGTTTGGTAACTGAGCTCCGAAATCTTTGATATTATTAACTGAGAAATCAAAAAACTTGAGTTTACAGGTTTCAAATATTTTTATAGACGATAGATCTGGGCTCAATAACATTCCATCTATTTCAAACGAAACCTGGATACAGTCAACAGTCTTATGTTTCACAAAATTAATTAAATCCGTTGTATTATTTTAGAAATACTCTTGTGAATACCGGAAAATAACATAATAAACAAAAATATTATACTTATAAGATTATCTTTATTACATTATCACAACATCTTAAGATTAACGTGAACAGGTGTCAACATCGATCGATAAATAACGAAATATTTCACTATGTATGGACGTATTAACTTGAAATTTAAATAAAGATTCGCCGGGTCGGTTACATGGCATTGAATATGGAAGACTAGACATAGAGGAACCGAATTATATTAATGTTATATAATACTTTTATTGGTATGTCGTAAGCAGGGTTCACGCTACTGCTCGCAAAAGTGTTTTCTAAACCTTTTTGTGTGGACTAGATTCTTCTTTGTCAGCACCTCATTAAAGGGGAGGGATAGAGTGAACACAGTATGCCATCACGTGACCAGGGAGGAACGAGACATAAGCGTCCTGACATCACATGCATAAATCTAAATAATGTATAATTACAATTCTAATCTTTAAAATATTACCAACTCTATTAATATTATATTATGTAAGGTTTCATTTAAGATTTCAAAATATTTGATGTCACACCAGGGCGGTCACACAAATATGATCATCTGTCACAAGGATGGAGAGGGGTCCCAAATATTATAAAATTCTTATGGATGGCCCCATGTCTAGAATTTCAAGGGTAGTGAGGTTGCTGTACAGTGTGCACCGGAACATTTAAGTTCTCAACGAACAATTTAGCTCTCTTCATACACTGTGCGAGTAATGACTGCAACAAACTTAGGGTTCAGTGTGGCGGTGGAACTAGGGAGAGGCAAAAGTCTAGTAATGCCTAAACATAGTTAACCAAAGCTAAGGTTAAACACTTATACCTGTTTCCACTAGCATAAGGAAACACCCAAATTAACATCTTAATATAATTGCACTGTTGAATTTTTAACCTTCAGCGCTGAGCCGAGCGTTGGAAGTTCAACAGCGCTGTTTAGTTTTGTAATACATACATATAAGTGTGATAACCATGTCCCATGTATTCGTTTTTCGTCATCATCACAACTTGCCTATATTTTCCACCGGTACAATAATAATACTTATTTAATTGACAGCAAAAATAGGTATATTTGTTATTTCCAGTCAACAAATAAAAAAAATTACTGAGTGTCCCTTTAATTACCAACCCACGTAATTCGCAGAAGCTTCTAGTAAAATAATATTTGAAACAACAGTATAATAAGCAGGTACCTAGTAGGCGTGAATAACAGGATATCCGATTATGTGACTGAGTACCCGTTTTATTCGATTAATTCGCGCAATTTGTGAGAAATCGACACGTTGAGGTAAATGGCTTGTTGCGCAGGCGACTAGTCTTGTACGAAGATTGATAGCGTTTCAACACTCATTAGTATGTCAAACGTAATTATTAAGGTATTTATTGATGTAATGTAGGTACCTATTAAGTTAAGTTGTTGTGATCTAGAGAACAGAAGTTTTTTAAGCACTAGGTTGGGTGGGTTCGGGGTCCAAAACTAGAAGGGATTTTTAAAATTGTATCGAAAACATTCTTCAATAGAAATGTGAAAACAATTAAATTAAAATAAAACTTGAGACACAAATAACTTCAGCTTTAATTGAAGTTATATTTTTTTCTTAAATATTAAAACATTAAATAAATAAGATTTACAACATTCTTAAGATACTGACTGTACCAGATATTATATTCTTTCCACGTTTCATTTTCAAATTCGAATACTAGTTTATATTTAACGAATATTATTCGCCTTTTTTTTTTTTTTTTGGTTGGGAAATCATCAAATAACTTCTCCCGCTCTGGGCGGAGCGGGAGGGCGTGTCAGACTTTTACTGATTAAAACCCACCCGTGTTCCTTCCGTTGCCTGTGTGCCAGGGCCACGATATCCCTTTCGGACAAACTCGCAACCCCGGCAGGCATTGGTCCTAACGGACCCCGTCAGTTTGTGGTGACATCTCTTTGAGGCGCGCGTGGAACACAACGCGCCGTCGACCCGGGCCTGGTCCTTATCGGACGGCGAGCTACCCATCGCTCACCGTCCGCAGGCCCGCGCCTACTGTGACCGGAAATCGGCTTGCGACTCCCGACGCCCGGGGCGTCTCCTGCGGCGACTAGGGGCATGAGGGTGCGAACCTTGTCTCACCCTCACGCATTCCGCCTCCTCCTTCGCTAGCATAACTGCTTCGCAGAAGGAGGTGACGGCTTCCCATGCACTCTCGCTCCGAACCATGGCCTGAACCAGGCCCGGACGCGAGAGATCGCCGCCGCCGATCGCCTCCGTGAGGACACGGCGGTGCTCCGCCCAAGCTGGGCAGACCTCCACCGTATGCTCCACCGTGTCCTCCGGGCGATCCACACAGTGGTGACACCCGGGCGTTTCCTCCCGCTTAATCCTAAACAGGAACCTCCCGAAACATCCGTGTCCGGTGAGGACCTGCGTCAGGCGGAAGGTGAGGACGCCGTGGCGCCTCTCCACAATTGTGGCGTGCCCAGCGCTGGGTTGCGACAATCGCAGTCTCCATGTCGCCATGAGATCCCTCCGGAGCTCCGTCCGCTGTGCCGCGATTTCTTGCGGCAGCGGAGTTATGCCCCGGAGTTTCGCCTCTTCGCGCCACACCCAAATGTGCGCGAGGACTTTCGCCTCCAGATCCCATGGCGGCAATCCGGCAAGGAGGCTCACCGCCTCACGGGAGACCGTGCGGTATCCCCGTACCATCCTGATGGCCATGACTCTTTGGGACGCGTTCAACCGCTGCGCTGGTCGCAGCCTCAGAGAACGCGCCCACACCGGTGCCCCGTAAAGGGCCATGGACCGCACGATCCCCGCGTAGAGCCTCCGGCAGGAGGCGTTTGGACCCCCTAGATTGGGCAGGAGCCGCTTCAAAGCAGCCCCGGCCCGCTCCAGTCTGGGAGCCAAACGCCGAAAATGCTCCACGAAGTTCCACCGGCTGTCGAGGACGAGTCCCAGGTACTTCATCGTCGACTCGACGCCGATGTGAACCCCTCCCGCCGTTATCTGGGAACCTGACAGTGGCGCGTTCCGAGGACCATAAAAACACATGGCCTCGGACTTGTGCAATGTCACCTCGAGTCCCAATTGCCGGATCCTATCGACGATTGTCGCCACCCCACGTGCCGCCAGTTCGGCCGCCGCCTGATGCGAACTCCCTTGTGCCAGGACTAGCGTGTCGTCAGCGTAGCAGACTACGCTGACGCCACTAGGGAGGTCGGCGCGCAGCACCCAGTCGTACCCGATGTCCCACAGATGCGGCCCCAGGACCGATCCCTGTGGGACACCGCACGACATCTCTCGCCGGTTCCACTCTCCTTGGTGACCGGGGTAGATGACGGCCCTGTCCGTCAAATAGGCCTCGACCACGCGACAGAGGTAGGTCGGCATCCGGTGATACCGAAGTGCCTCCCCAATGCAACTCCAGGGCAGGGTATTAAAGGCATTGGCGATGTCAAGAGACACCGCCAAGACAACCCCACCCCGGGCAACAGCATCCCCCGTCGTGAGGGCTCGAACGCGCATGATGGCATCCACCGTAGAGCGCCCCTTACGGAAACCAAACTGGCTCTCCGCCAAATCCGGCCCCACCCGCACCAGCCGCCCGACAAGGCGGTCTGCAATTACTCTTTCAAAGAGCTTGCCCACCTCGTCGAGCAGCACGATGAGCCGGTAAGCGGACGGAGAGTCCGCCGGGCGCCCTGGTTTCTTTATGAGGACCAGTTTCCCCGTCTTCCAACGAAGTGGAAACTGGCCCCTCTCCAAGCATGCGCTTAGGAGCCCCCTTAGTCGAGGCCCGAGAGCCTCCAAGGCCAGAACCCAGGCTTTTCCAGGCAAGCCATCGGGTCCTGGGGCGGTATTCTTGGCATTCAGCCTACGTACCGCCACTCTCAGATCTACCTCGGTCACCTCTGTAGCATCTTCGTCGTCGGTGTGGTCCGCATCTGGCACCGCAGGAGGCGGAGCCATGGGCGGGGGAGTATGTTCCCCTCGCGAAGGGAACAGAGCGCTCACCACGTCCTCCATGAGCCGTGGCCGGAGACTCTGCGTCAGCGGGGGAGCCCATGGGCGGAGTTTGTCTCGCACCCATTTGTAGGGGCGTCCCCACGGGTCACTGTTAAGAGTCTCCAGGGTCTCCTCGCGGGCCAGTCCTCTGGCCCGCTGGATCTCTGTTCGAAGGGGAGTCTTCGCTGCTCTGTACCCCTCGTATAGCTCCGCCTGAATGGCTTCCGTATCCGGAGGGCGGATACGGAGCCTGCGGTGCCTGGAGTACCGGTGGCGCGCAGCAACGCAAGCCTCGCGTAAAGCGGTCAGCTCACGCGACCACCAGTACACCTGGCGCCGGGCACGTCCGGGCTGGACCCGGGGCATTGCCACGTCACATATTTCGGACATGGCCTCCCGGAACCACTCCGCCTCGTCATTGATGTCGGCAGGCCTGTTCGGTGATGACACCCAGGCCTGCAGGATCGTGGCTTCCAGGAGGAGCTCCCGGTCCAGCTGCTTTAGCGCCCACCGCGGACCACTCGGGGTCTGTCGGACCGGCGCTGTCATCGACTGTCGCCAGTCGATGACACGCGGTGACAGAGCGGGGCTGGCGAACGAGATGTCCACCACTGATTCACCCCGCATCCGCACACACGTGGGGACAGAACCCCGGTTTAGGACGACCAGGCCTGTCTCCAGAGCCCAGTCCTCCACCATCCTGCCCCGTGTGTCCGTATACCGGGAACCCCAAGCCACGTTCTTGGCATTGAAGTCCCCGAGGACGATCACTGGGAGGGGATGGTACCCGACGACGACGATTCTCAACTCCCCAAGGGAGTTGTGGAACTCGGCGAGAGTTCGGTTCGGGGAGAAGTATACTCCTACCACGACAATCTCCCCGAACCGTGCTGCCACGCAACCCCCTCCCCTCTTGACGGCCTCAAGGGACGGGGTACCGGCGGCGGCCGACGAAATAATGGCCACTGAGCCGCTCAGGTCTTCCACCCAGTCGTCCCTGGGCGGGACAAAGTACGGCTCAGCGACCACGGCGATGTTAATCGACCACTGCGCCATGCTCTGGAGCAAGAGATCCTGAGCGGCGGCGCAGTGGTTGATGTTCGCCTGGAGGAGGCGTAATGGGGCCATTTATTGGCACTCCATTTCAGCCCCCTCCTGGGCTCCCTGTGAAGGCCCTGCCGCGGTGGTAGCGGCGGCACGGACGACGGTGGTGGCGGCAACGTCGGCGGCAATAGTGGCGGCTGCGGCGGTGACGGCGGTGGCGGAGGGCTTGCCTCTGCCCCTGGGTTTGGGGGGGGGAGCGCAGGCTCCACATGCAAAACAGTGCGGCGTGGCATTGCAAGAGCCAGCCTTGTGACCGGGCTGACCACAGCGGAAACAGTGATCGCTGCGGTCCACCTCCGAGGTGCAACATGCTCCCACGTGGTTACCCACCCGGCAGCGGAAGCACCTCAGAGGTCTGGGTTCCAGCAGTTTAACCTGCGCGGATACCCAGCCCACCCGGAGCTTTCGGCCCTCCCCGGCTATCTTTTGGGCCGCCGACACGGGCTCACCGTAACGGTTTGCATCCCCGTGTTATCAGGACGGTTGGTGCCCGCCCTCACCTGCTCGGCAGAGCACCCTCCAGTCCTAGCCACGGCGGCCACAACTTCTTCCGCCGTCACGCAGTCGTCCAGGCCCAAAATGCGCATGTCAGCGCACTTGGTAGGCCTGGACACCCGGGCCTCTTCCGCATTTAAGGACGCCCTGAGCCTTTCGGCAAGGGCGTCAGCGGTAGGGCCACTGGCCGCCCCGGGGATCTCCAGCGTCCGGGCCCCCGTCGCAGTGACCTTCATTCGGAAGCCATCGGCGACATCGACGATCTCCTCCAGGTTCACTGCCGCCCACGCCTTAGCGAGCACCTCACGGTAGGTCACGCCCTTCTTCTCCGCTTCCGGCTGTAGTGTAATTACTACAGCTGCGGACTTCGGGGCGCGGAGCCTAGCCGCGGCGCTTCGCTTCTTGCGCCGTTGCCGCCTCTCCTTTCTATTGGCCGCCCTTTTGGCCTTACCCCCAGCCCTGTTCTCTCCAGCTACCTGCCATTCGGTATCCGCCGGAGAAGAATTGGAAGGCGGGGGTGGGGGTGGCGGCAGCCTTCCCGCCGCCAGGGCTGGGGGCCTCGCCCTTTGCACAGCCGCCTGCGCAGCTGTCCCGCCCTTCTTGGCCTTGGGTTGCACCAATTTCGCCACCGCGGGTTTGGCCGCGGGATTTGCCGCGGGATTGGCTGTGGGCTGGGCCGTGGCAGCCACGGCGGCGGCAAAGGTGGCTGGCTTGCTCGCCGCTAGTGGAGGGCGCAGGACAATGCCCTCCAGAACGGAAAACCGATTATGGAAGGCAGCCAGCTCCTGCCGCACCAGGGTCAGAACCCGGTCTTCCGCAGGCACGGGAAGACCCTGCCCTTGCTGCTCCACCCCCTGTCGTACCTCTTGAGGGCCAGCTCCTCGGAGCCGGGCCAGGTCCGCTCGGAGTACCTCGTTCTCCTTTCGGAGAAGCTCCATAGCGGCCCTCAGGCGGTCGACCTCCGCCCGCATCTCGGACATTTCGTCCGACGTTAGGCCGGCCTGAAGGGCCCTCGCTGCCGCCATAATGGAGGCCGTAGCAGCGGGTACGACCTTGTCCTTTGAAGCTTGTATCCTCTTCAAGGCCACACCCTTGATCGCGGCTACCACGACCTGCTCAAAGCTGCTGGCGACTCGCTCCGCCTTGGAGCCGGCAGCGGCGTCCAGCTCACCACCTGAGGTATCAGAGAGCCCCTCCATTGGGAGCCTCTCGGCTCCCTGGGCCGGCTCGGCTGGGCTAGCTCGGCTGGGCTCCTGGGTGGTGAGCCCTCTGCCCCCACCCCGTCCTTGGACCCCGCCCCGCCGGCCAATTTTCCTCCGGCCTGAGTTCAGCCCACCATCAGAGGACGACCCCTGGCCGTCCCCTGGCTTGGAGCGCTTCTTTTTCAGGAACTTTGCAGCCCCCACCTCGACGAGCTCCGGGCTCTTAAAAGAGCCCTTCGCGCCAGATGCAGCGTCGGACTCCGACCCCGCATCACTCCCTTCCTCTTCCGCAACCGGGGTAGCCGGGCGCACAAATTGTGCTCGGGCCTTTGGCACTCTCTGTGCTTTTTGTTTCGGTGCCGTGGATGTACTGGGAATAGAACCCAGCGACTCCTCAGCACCGGAAGGTGAGCCACCCTGGCTCAATGCGTCCCCGAAGGACGGGTAAAAATCCGAATTGGATTTTGGGCGTTCATTGTCCCCCCCAGAATACGAGGGACTGACCGAGCTCTGCTCGGTGAGGGATTCTCCTACTGCGGAGCAGCAGGTACCCTCCTGGGGTAGTGTGTTTTCATGACTCGCTTCCATTATTGTTGTTGAACACAGCTTTGCCTTTTTTATGGGGTGGGGTCCCCAGACCACTCCTTCACCTCAGTCATGTCTGATGAGCAGACACGTACTAGAGGTCAATCACTCTTCCCACTCTCCAAACGATGAGGAGAGAAATGCGCGCCGTCCAGAACACCAACAACTGCTGAAGTCCTCAGACGGCGCGCCCCTCGCGGAAGTCAGATGTTATTGACTCCGCCCCATGTCTCTCTTAGTCAGGTCTCTCACTTGAGGCCTTCCGGCATGAGTGACTCTACCGGCAAAGCCCCCAAGATCATTGAGACACGCAAGCCCCACCACGACGGCAACGTGGAGACACACTCGGTGGGGATATTATTCGCCTACAAAGCCATTATCAACATCAAAGCATAAAGTACTTTATTAGCACGAAATATTTAAAACTCCCAGCAGGTATCTATTTCAAAAACAAAATCTATTATTTTTCTCCCGTCATAAAATATCTTAAAGATAATTTATTTACATATAATTAGTCGCTACATTAGGTAGAATAAATTAAAAGAATATTATGTTTACTTAACATTATTAATAGAAGCTCAATTATTGAATTCAAGTAAACTTGAATAATTTTATTTATTTAATGAGGTCTTTAGTTGAACTACGACCGCTTAGTGCTTGATTCCGAAACTAGTCGGAAATTTCCGAAAACCACACGTGAGCAGAAACAGTGAAAAAATAATGAACATGAATGTGTCTACCAAAGATTGAAAGATCACCACCTGCCTTTTCCCAACTATGTTAGAGACGGCATCCAGTCTAACCGGATGCAGATGAATACCAGTATATTACATGGAGGGACAGAAGATTTAAACACGGATACATTATTCCGACACAAAAAAGAAATTATAGTACACGTCAAACCAAATATTATACGCCGTGCACTCAAAATCCAATGATCTATACACCTTAAACATTCACAAAGTTAACACAGTGCCATACATAAACAAGGCACAAACAGTATAAAACTTATAACTCCATAATTCATTCGTCATGATTTCGTACCGAGTAACAAGAAAGCCAAGCTCGGGTATAAATAATTAATGAAGTAAGAAAACCGAGTGAAACACTCCAGTTTTTACGCTCCAAAAGATATTGTTTTAAAGCTCTTAAGATTTAATTTCCGCGGTGATGGGGCGAAATGTAGCGAACTGGGGTGTTGGGGCAAGGGAAATGAGATTTCTTTCAATGGATGCCTGTAGACTAATGTCACTGAGCAGATAATAATATGATAGTCATGGACCGTTATTCGTTTGTGTGGAAAAGTCGGATATTTTTATATAGTAATTTACAGAAGGTGGAGGATCGTGGCTAAGTAATATCAGACGCACGGATCGATCGATCATGTTAAGAGGAGGCTCTCTATTTTTATGTTAGTTTGCATGAATATTCTGAAACAGTCACACATACAAGCAAAATGAAACTTTAGTATATGATTTACTAGCTGCGCCCCGCGGTTTCACCCACGTAAGTCTCGATCCCGTGGGAATATCAAGATAAAAAGTAGCCTATATGTTAATCCAGGATGTCACCTACAAATTTTATCAAAATTGGTTCAGCCGTTTGGGCGTGAACAAACACACGCACACACACACTCGCAAACTTTCGCCTTTATAATATTAGTGTGATTGGATCTTTTTCTTTCCATGTTGAAGACAGTTACGTAATTGTAATATTTTCTCTCAATCATTTTTTTATTCGAAAATCATGTATTTTTAAGGATAATTATAAAAAAACAAAGAAGATTGTTTAGCTTTTATGTAAAAAAAAAATATTCGCAGCAAGAAAATATAATTATTATCCCGACACGAGATATTTATTCTCTAGATCAATTATTACTTTAGTTATAAATGAAATAAGAATTGAGACTTACGCTATTTAGTTTCGTGCTCGAACACGATCAAAGAGCGCACGCGATATTCAACTTTATTACTGATGTATTAGCGTTTAGCACATAACGGAGTGGCGGGGAGCGAGGGGCGGAGCTTGCGTTCGAAATTTGATTTAGACTGCCTGCTCTTAAGCTACGCTTGCTGCGGTTGGTCTGTGGGTGCGAAAGCACGCTAAGCTGTTGGTTCCGATTGTCTTTCGTAGATCTTTGACAGTTGTTACGGATGGTCAAAAGCCCGAACGTCTGACAACCAGTCTTACCAAGGGATATCGTGTTACCCAGTAACTGGGTTCTAAAGGTCAGATAGGCAGTGGTTCTATCTAAAATACTGGTATTCAGCTGCGTCCGGTTAGAATGGGAGCCGAGCATAGTCGGGAAAAAGCTAGGCAGATGATGAATTTACACAGTATCATGTTGCTAGGGTGTTTTTGCGCTGTTTATATTCGCCTTATTTTCGATACTCGAAAACTGTAGCGTGGGCGAGGGATATTAAGGACTCTCTTTTCATTAACGCCTTCCTAGAAAGTGCTGATTGTGCTAATAGCTTGGTCTAATTAGTTATATCACTTTCAATTAATTGATTATTTGGATATTATAATAAGCTGAAGATAAGGGTGGTCTCTAATAATTCTTAGATAGTGTAAAGTGATCACAAAATTAAAGTTTAAATTACTTTGTTGATCTAGTCAAGGCATCATTATTATAATGCGAAGCTACATGTTGGTATATATAGGTACCTATTAATGTTGTTCTAGTAATAAGTTAATAAAAAATCCCAAACTAAACGTTATAGGAGATTGAACCTAAAACAGTGCATTCAAACTGTAACAAACATTACGTAACGTTTTAGTAAACCAATCACAACTCGTAAACTAACTATTAACTTAAATCCCTGAACGCTTGCTATCCCTCGGAAGCTTAGCGGACATAATACTTATTGCTACTGGCTCTACCACTATTTACATCATAAAACCAAGCCGTGACTATAACCAAACACATTTCTTAGATCAATCAATAGATTAGTTTCGTATTACAGTTATTAATTTTGATATAATTACGCTTAATTTGCTTTTAAAAGCATTATTTTTAACGCTTTCCAATCATTAATGGTGTTAACGTGTTTCTATAAAAATTATATGAAATTCGATCAATGGATCTTGGATTTGGAAGATCGACTTAAATGTTGCAATACAAGCTTTTTCTAGTAAATTTAAAATTCTAAATAAATGGTCGATTTTATGTAACTTAAGCCTTCCGCATGTAAAACCTGAAAATCATGTAAAAGAATTGACAGTCTATTGATTGACTGTCAAAGGGGAGAGGTCAAAATTGGTATAATATTCCGACGATTTTAAAACGCTAATGTGATGTACCTTATTAGAAAGCTTATTTATTATGCTACTCGATTATAGTTAACTCAGATTTTTTCAGGCGCCCGTTTTTGTGTAAAAGTGAAAAATGTTTCAATACAAACAAAATGCACATAGTCTTTATTTATTCATTTCTATGCAATATAATTATTTTATGTGGCTAATGTTTCCGTTTCTATTAAATACTTTGAGATTGTATTATAATTAAAGCTGCAGCTCCATGAAATTAAGACAAAAAATATTGATTATCATGACAATGCAATAACAAAACGTATCGAAAAAAGTCATAGCTGTAAACTTGGACTAAATATCCGCTGTAAATGTCAAGCCGAGTCCTGCTGACTGACGTTGTCATTGTCACGTCATTTGCCACAGGGCTGCCACCCCTAAAATATAAATAATGCTTGTAGAACATTTTATTTTTCAACACCTGTTTTAAAAAAAACGGGAGGCTGTAAAAAAAAATGAAATGCCCAAAGACATAAAAATAATTACCCTCTTTCAGCTTATATAGGTCAGAAGGCTGTTTAAATTTTCAATTATTTTAGTGCCAAGCCCCATACATTTCGTGAACGTCTCGTTTTGCTACAAAAAAGTGTATTAACTACTAAAACCTATTAAAATGCTTTATTTGTTATTTTATTTTTGGAAATACATCAACGGTTCAATAAAATGAATAAATAATAATATTTTGATAGATATTAACGAAAGGCGTTGCAGTTAATAAAGATTATATTGCTAAACATATGGATTCATATAAATAAACAAAAAAAAAACTTGAAAAATAAAATAAACAGGAATGTATCAGTAGCCATAAAGTCATATGTAGTAGTATATTAATCATATAATACAATTACTAGACATAATCTGCCGTTCGCAGAATTTATCAAATTGACTAAATAAAAAACTAAATAACTACCTAATACCTTTTTATAACGCTGTCAAACTGCGTTATTATTGGGATTTATTGGATTGACATTTGATTAATTATTTATTTGCATATTTTATGGGTTATTTTCTGAAGTTACTTTAGAATTTTCTGGTTACGCGTTTTATTGAAACATGTGTGCAAATAAAACAGTTTCTTTTATAATGGTTGTGAGTTCAATGTGCGTAATTAAAAAGGCATTTTTATATGTATAGCAGGAGTAGCGTTACAAAATGATTGCATATTATTCTGAATGCATATTTTATTATACGAAAAATAAATAACTTTTTATCGTGTTAAATACAATAAACTTACATTTCTTATTACATTAAAGTGTTAGTATTTGATAAAATAGTACTAAATAAGTAATTTATTGACACATTCAATTATAAACCAAGATATGTGTCATTGAAAAAAACAATAAATTACAACCACTATCAAGACCAATTCACTCCAATTTTCTACCTTTACCATATCATTCACTAATACTATTAAGTCTTACATCACCTAATCTTCCTCATAAACTAGGGAAAACATTACCCGATTAGATCGTAATAAGAAAGTGGGATGTTACCGACAATTTAATACTTATTTATCAGGGCGACTGTACTTGCTGACCGATTGGACCACTTACCGATTGTACCTATTTCGATTAGGCTCGAGTAAAGCCCCATTTACACGGTGCAAGTTTCTGGAACGTTCAAGATCAATAATCGCATGCTAAAGCACGTTCAATTTGATTGCCATTTATGAATTGGATGCAAGTGTTGCACTCATCCTAATAAAGAGTTGCACGTCCTTGTACAATTAATTCAAGCATAAATTGCCCGTATTTGCGCTGTCAAATAAATTTCATTAATATTTTATTGAACGTCTTGTCAAGATTTTAATTTTACTTGTTTAATTTGTTCGTACTTGTAGAGTTGAATGCGATTTTATTGCACGTGTTGAATACACCTATACCAGTTTCGAACGGCAGCGAACTTGCCCGTATCTTGCAACAATATTGTCGGTGGTGTTTAAACGGTGCCAGTTAGTTGTCCTTCCATTTTATGGTATGCCACAGGCAATAAACTTGCACCGTGTAAATGGAGCTTAATGGATATCGGATTTTAGTGAATATTCTATTTGGTAAGGATATAAGGAAGGTTATCAGAAAGGTGTAGTCATAATTGGGTACAGACTATCCATTAATAAGGATGCACAACACCACCACCATGTTGGTCCCATGGAGCTTTCTCCATGGAAGGACCAACATGGTCATCGCGAAAAAAATATCAACTGTCTCAACTGTCAACTGTAACATTTATTATGCATATTTACGTTTTCTATTTATTTTTGTTTTTTATTTATTGTAAGTGTTTTTTTTATTTTTTATTACCATAGACCCCACTATAAGTGTCCGTAGGGGAGTCCGTGGCACCACAGCGGGCCCTATCAGAATACTAGCGCTGCGGTATTTATATTTTAAGTATCGCAGCTTTATGCTGAGATAGGAGCCTTGTTGGCATCACACAGTCCTTGTTTTTTTTTTTGATATTCTTAATTTAAATGCCATATTTGTACTTCTTGTGCGTGCTTATTTTTCTTTCTTTCTTTCTATACTAAACTTCGGCCGAAATGTATGGGACGGCTGATTATTTTTTAGCGATTGCGATTATGGTCCCGTAGGTAAAGTTGTTGATAGTCTGTGCCATATCCTTAAATATGGTTCACACCTTTCTGATACATGATGTATCCAAGTGGTATATACTGACGACGAAAAGGCCTGAGTAAAAACTGTGTAAAGAGAAACCATTTCATAGGTTTGACTCTTTTAAAACTACTAAATTCTACCTCCACCTGGATTAACATACATAAACTCACGCCTTCTTCCCACGGGGGTAGGCAAAAATCACAGAACGCCACCAGCTACGATCCTTACGTTTTCCTTTTGCTCCTTTTTTATCGGGATAATTAAATTAATTAATAGGAAAAAAATATATATGAATTAACTCTTTTAAGAGGTTAAACACTCGCCCTAGACCCACAAAGCTATTTTCAGCACCGCATTCTGCTAAGCTAGAGGCATGCTAGCAACCTTCACAGGATTATTATCAGCACCACACATTGTAAATATTCTTAAAAACCGGCCAAGTGCGTGACGGACCACGCACAATGACGGGGTCCGTACTCGGGATGAATTTATCCCAAGAACAAATTAAACATTGTAGTTAAAATAATCATGTTCTCCCATACATTCCAACTGCAGATATAAGTTTGTACACACAGTATTGAGAGATATAATTATTATAAATAAATAAAATGTTGAGATCCTCGCAGTAAGTCCTTTCATCAGTTAATACGTTTCTAATTTGTCTATTCAAAATTTCTTTTATTTACGTTACCCGTGCATGTTTGGGTGCAATTTATGTGAAATTGATGTGTGTACTAAACAGCTTAATTGGTCCATTAGATTCTGAGTAAATTGGCTGTGACAGACAGACAGACAGACACACGAGGATCGGGTTCCGTTTTTTTCATTCAAACGTACGGAACCCTAAAAAGTACTTAACCCCACTATAACAGCTGCATTTTTCCTTTAAACCACGAGAACAATTTACGTTATCGCCTTGAAGCTTTTAGAATGAATTTTAAATGTCTTTTGTAAAAGATGGCGCTTCTCTCATTTCACTTACCCGACTATTTAATTTAATTATTAATGAAACTTTTATTATTTCAAACGATCGGCAAAGAGTAACAGAAAAAGATGCGTACGAAGAACACGGTATCTAAATTATTCTCTGAGATTGATGCTAAGTCAAGATAGATGCTAAAAGATCAATGCAATCATTGATTTTCTCGACTATTGTTCCTTTTCCTCTTAGCGTACTTATTCATCTCTTTCTTTAAAAAAAAATTGCCCAATGTTCACCACATCTATTTTTCACGAAACTTTTCCCAAAAAAAGCCTTTTAATGGCGCGAGTCCTAACACCTCTTTTACCGCAGTAGGCTAACCACGTACGGATATAACCTAAAGAGTGTTATCATTTAAATTTATTAAGGGGTGTATAACCCGTGGTATATTAGGGTAAGTGGGATTTAAGATACAGCCAATCGGAATAATGTTGTTAAAATATCAAATGCTATCAAAGCTAGAAGTGTTGCTATAAATGTTGGGGAGTGTATGGGCTGTAGATAGTGTAGGCAGAACTGATAAGGATATATCGTTCGTTCGTTTTACTACTATAATACAAATACTTACAGTACAATCAGGATTATTATATTAACCTTCCTAGTTCCATTTCCAGTTAGATCATATTCTTACCACAGTAACTTTTCAAAATTTTACCAACTTTATGATGTCAGTGCTCAGGTTGATTGATGACTTAAAAGATTTAGTTCTTCGAAAAATGAGAGACAATAGTTAAACACAAAAGACTAATCTACAACTCATAGGCCGGCTTGTATCACTAATCACAGAATGCGCTAAATATATTTAAAACTTAAAACATCATTCTGTCTTTATCGTGCTCAAACGATAGACAGACACAGAAGTATGGTTAAAATTCGTTTAGCGCTAAATGTATTCTGTGATTTGAACTGCAAGCGGGCTTTAAACCTTCTACAGAGCAAATAACCGTAATTGAAAGGAGAAAAAATGGCTATAATATTAAAGCAAAAAATGGCTGTGCCTCATATAAAACTGCCATCGACCTCTCCTCACAACGTCAACTAAAAATAAAAGAAAACTAAGCTTCCCTCATCGGAACGTGATTGAACTACCAATTACCAGATTTTCGTATTAATAACATTAGTTAGGATTAATTTCTAATCGGCTTTCCCGCCGCCATCCAGCTCGTTATTAGAATTTTATAATTTAAAACCCATTTCTGGTCTGAGATTGGCTTCGTTATTTTTCTAGAAAAGCATCAATTTCAACCATTCTTGAGTTAATACTTGATATAATATTCAAGCCAGTTAAACAGTAGGTACTGTTTTATGTATGTTTTTAAAATGAATGTAATGTCAAGCTGTTTTTACAGACGCCTTTAGTCTGATATTACATATAAAGGGCTCTTTCAAGGATATTATGGACGTAAAGAGTAGCATCCATTTATATGCCTTCTTATATGCCAGCTATATTAAAACTAATAACGTTAATTTAAGTCGTGGTGAAAAGAGGATTTAGTCCGCCAGATTGGTTGCTGATTCGAAATTCTCAATGATGACTAAAAATGATGGAGGAAATAAACCTTTCACGCTCTCCTAACTGCTCCAACACCAAGAAAAGCTAGAAAAAACTAAAGTGTGTACTTTTACGCGTAGGCAGGTACGTACCGAGGCCTCACGAGTACCTCCAACAATTTTCCATTCAGGAATCGAAGGTTAAACGAAGCGTTCAGTATTTGCCTCTCTAGAATTGTGGCCAGAAAACCTGTTGATATTTTTTGAAAGAATTTATTGTGGATCATTTAAGTTCGTACTGGACATTCTACCTAACAAAAACCGGTCAAGTGTGTGTCGGCCCACGCACAATCAAGGGTTCCGTAGTTGGGATGAATTTATCTCAAAAACAAATTTCACATTGCACTTGCAAATCATGTTGCCTCATACATTCCAACTGTAAATGGAATATATGTAAGGTTGTACGCACAATATTGAGATATTTATGTTATTTTAAGACCATTGACTTCATAATGATTTTCCTGTAATTTATAAATATACAACTACTTTCTATTTTTTTGAAAATGTCAGGTTCAGTAGTTCCGAAGATAAAAGGGGTACTGGTAAATTTTAATAAATTTTCTTAAATAACTTTCAAAGTAAAAAAAAATATTCTAATATAATATATTCCCATAAGTGACCCCCATATTCAAAATTCATTTATTACATTACACATATGAATTTCAACTTAATCGGTCAAGTAGATTCGGAGCAAATTGGCTGTGACAGACGGACTGACAGACAGACACACGACGAGTGATCCTATAAGGGTTCCGTTTTTTCCTTTTGTGGTACGGAACCCTAAAAAATATTTCAGTTGTTAACGTCAAAATTTCAAATTAAACAGGACAGGTCAACTCAAAGCTGCAATGGCTCTTTCTTCAAAATACCTTTCCGACATGGCTCTGCATTATTAGAGTCACATAAAATCTTTGTAATATAATTTTTGGAATTTAAAAGAGACCATGATTTCCGAGTGTATATTTCGGCATTTCTGCTCAGGGTTTAGTCAGCGAGGAAATGCCGGTGCCATCTAGTTTTAAAATATTGACCTAAAAATTGACGTGTTAAATATCTACTAAATCCACGTAAAAAAAACCACAGAAATAAACGTCATTTCATTTCATAAACTACCTTACCCTATTGCTGCCTGAACTGCTTAGAGTCTTTTATGCTTAAACTCTTCTTAAATTCCTCTTTTTTTAAGAAGTAATAATTATGTGAAGAAGAGAAATTTACTGGATGTTTGAATATTTGTGCATGTGAGTCGTATGTCCGTCTGCACCTACTACAGGTGATTCCCCAAGTAGGAAAATGTTTTATTTCGAAAATAAATAAGCAATGAAATCTTAATTGCGTATTTATTTACAAACACGTTTATACTTGCAGCAACTCGCATTTATAATTCAATCAACGCGTGCTTAGTGATAAACACTTTATACGAAGTGTATTTTCTTTTAGTGTGAGAATATGAACTCTGCTTCATTTCACTGAGAGATTCTTTACAAATGTACAAATATCATCTCCATCAGCAACTGTCCTAGGGACGCTGCAATTGTAGAAGGGGTAAATTCAAACTCAAACTCAAATCATTTATTTCAAATAAACCAATTACGGGCACTTTTGAATTGTCAAGGGCCCATTTCAAAGCGTAGTAGGTTCCTATGGAGAAGAACGGACAAGAAACTCCTCGGACACTCTTTTAAATTAAAATATTGTGACAAAGTGTTGGTTACATTATTCATGTGGAAATTATACATCCGTAATAAAAAGATAAAAACAAAAGAACAATTATTAAAAATTAAAATAAGTCGCGGCAGCTAAGAAATGACCCCACTGACGGCGCCCGTTCACGAACATGACGCATGGATCAGCGCCATTTAGCTCAATCATTTTGAAGGGAACTTAATGATCCAACACACGCGCCACCATCAGCGAGACATTTAAGTGAGCAAGTCACTAGGCCATATTCATGTCTATGAGAGACGTACTCAGTAAATGGTAGGTAACTAGTACTCACGCATGTGCTGTGCAATTATAAGATACTAAGAGATTTAATTTATACAATACTAGCTTCTGCCCGCCCTCCTGCCGGAGGCTCTACGCGGGGATCGTGCGGTCCATGGCCCTTTACGGGGCACCGGTGTGGGCGCGTTCTTTAAGGCTGCGACCAGCCCAGCGGTTGAACGCGTCCCAAAGGGTCATGGCCATAAGGCTGGTACGGGGTTACCGCACGGTCTCCCGTGAGGCGGCGAGCCTCCTTGCCGGACTGCCGCCATGGGATCTGGAGGCAAAAGTCCTCGCGCACATCTGGGAGTGGCGCGAGGAGGCGAAACGCCGGGGTGAAACTCCGCTGCCGCGAGAAATCACGGCACAGCGGACAGAGCTCCGGCGGGATCTCATGGCGACATGGAGAGTGCGATTGTCGCAACCCAGCGCTGGGCACGCCACAATTGTGGCGATAAGTCCCCTCTTTGAGGAGTGGCTAGAGAGGCGCCACGGCGTCCTCACCTTCCGCCTGACACAGGTCCTCACCGGACACGGTTGTTTCAGGAGGTTCCTGTTCAGGAAAAAGCGGGAGGAAACGCCCGGGTGTCACCACTGTGTGGATCGCCCGGAGGACACGGTGGAGCATACGGTGGAGGTCTGCCCAGCTTGGGCGGAGCACCGCCGTGTCCTAACGGAGGCGATCGGCGGCGGCGATCTCTCGCGTCCGGCCCTGGTTCAGGCCATGGTTCGGAGCGAGAGTGCATGGGAGTCCGTCACCTCCTTCTGCAAAGCAGTAATGCTCGCGAAGGAGGAGGTGGAGCGCGTGAGGGAGAGGCAGGGTTCGCGCCCTCACGCCCCTAGTCACCGCAGGAGACGCCCTGGGCGTCGGGAGTCGCAAGCCGATTTCCGGCCACCGTAGGCGCGGGCTTGCGGACGGTGAGCGATGTGTAGCTCGCCGTCCGATAAGGACCAGGCCCGGGTCGACGGCGCGTCGTGTTCCACGCGCGCCTCAAAGAGACGTCAGCACGAATTGACGGGGTCTATTAGAGCCAATGCCTGCCAGGATTGCGAGTTTGTCCGAAAGGGATATCGTGGCCCTGGCACACAGGCAAATGAAGGAACACGGGTGGGTTTTAGTCAGTAAAAGTCTGACACGCCCTTCCGCTCCGCCCAGAGCAGGAAGTTATTTGATAATTTCCCACCCAAAAAAAAAAAAAAAGCTTCTGCCCGCGACTTCGTTTGCGTGGAAGTTGTAAGATACCACAATATACAAATAACAGCCACATTTTTAAAGAAACTGCGTAGTTGGTCTATTGGTCGCAAGAGCTACTATTGAGCATGAAGTCCTGGGTTCAATTCCCAGGTCAGGCAAAGTGTTATTGGGTTTTCCGTGTGGAGTTACAGTCCGAAGTCGGAATTTGTGCCCCTTTTGTGGGTGTACTATAACGTAAGCACACCCCTACTTAACCCTTCGGGGAATACGGACGTGATGCTATGCTATTTTTATAAAACTTAAATACATACATAAACTCACGCCTTCTTCCTATGGGGGTAGGCAGAAACTATAGAACGTCACCTGCTACTCTACTTACATACTCCTTTTGCTTCGTTTACGTCCATATATCTGGTCATACATGTACGCATGTTCTGAGTACTACACACCTGACCTTTCTAAAGAACATCACCAATTAGGTCTCTGTCCTCCTAGGGCATTTCTACTCACTTTTGCCTTGTAAATACCTTTTGTTAGTCGCCTTTCATTCAGCCTCTTAACACGACCAAACTATAAAAGCATACTGTTTTCAATATTTGTCACTCTTTTAATCCGGACCTTGCCTTATTACATAACTTTTTAGCCTATCATTCATAGTCACACCACACATGCTTCGCAAGGAACACGTTTCCACAGCATTTATTCTACTTTCATGCTTTTTTGCCACACCCAACATTCACTTCTATACATAAGCGTGGGTACCCGCATACCATTGTGAACAGTCAGTTGAGCCTTTTTGGGCATCGACTGGTTGGTCACAACCAATTCACTTTATTTCCCACATTTGCTCTTCATAAAACTTCCCCGTATACTAAGTTTGTAATTATGGTCTCAGCAGCCAAAATATACAGAGACTCAGGACTGGTGACGCAGGAGTAAGCGACGTACAGTTGTCCGTGTGAGAAGCAATTAGTCCTGAGGTCGTCTCCGCAGTCTTCAGTAGCAATTTCCCATTGCTTGCGAAGTTTTTCGGTTTTAGTGAATTCATTAATGAACGTCTGCATTCCTGCATAGACTACCTAGTGTCACAAATCTGATACACTGGCTGATGCATTCTTACAGATTTCTGACGAACGACTATCACTAAAATAAAATAACGGTAGATTATGCAGAACAGATGGCCGATGGGGCCGAAAGGTTCTGGAGTGGCGATTAAAGACGTAACGTCGGAAGGCCTCCCACAAGGTGGACCGATGACTTTCTGAAGGCCGCAGGAATCAGGTTAGGTAGTACTAGTAAACCAATAGCCTTAAAGCCATTAGGTCAAGAGACTTACCACGATTTTCGATACAAAGCTACCAACCTTGCTGACTGTCAAATATTTTCACCTTGGCATGACCTATTCTAGTACCTTACTTGAGAGCATGATTCAACTTCGACGCTGACAGCATCTCAACCAGTTGATTAAAAAAAAATTACTAACACACGACACAATGAAGGGTTCCTGTAGTTGGGATGAATTAATCCCAAGAACAAACTTAACATTGTAGTTGAAAAACATGTTCTCCGGTACATTTCAACTGCAAATATAAAGTTTGTATGCACAATATTGGTTGATTTACCATGTTATTTTAAGAGCATAGACTTCCTAATGGTAAATTTTCATCTATTTTCTTAAATAACTTTAAAACTGTCTATTTTAAAATTGCAAAATAAATATAGTTGAGACCCTCACTGTAGGCCCTTTCATCTGATATGTCACACGGTACAGTATGCAAAACTTTTCTTTAATTTTTTTTTTACGTGACGATTTCTGTCAGTTGACTCCTACCGCAAGCCGCGTTGAAGAACTTAGTACCAAAACAATTAAAATAAGGGTATTTTAAAATAGCCGCTACTTTCATAGCCCCATGATAATCCCCGTTCGTGAATTTCGTCCCATAACTCCATGGCACGGTGTAATCTCAGCACGGTGGATCTTAAAGCCTGCTGTGATTGGATCGCAGACGTTTTTATCACATTTACTTGCCGCGCGTACTTCCCATGGCTGGGAATTTGTGTAGGCAAGAGGATTATGCGGTTAGTTCGGTTATTTGGTGGGTAAGATTTTTGGAAGGTAGGTAAAAGCCGGTTTTACGTAAAGTAAACTAAAGTCTTAAAAATATGTTTGGAAAAAGGGTTTTTATTATAGGCTTTTATTAAGGGGTTTTTATTTGGCTTGCCAATTCACAGTAGATATTAGGTACATACTGTTTGGTTACTCCTGAATTACAGGTCTAAAACCTTTGCTCATGGGTAGCTATTTAATTATGCCCGTGAATATAAATTACACTTCAATAATGATGGATTGGTAACTTAAGAGCTTATGCGACGTACGGCATTTCATACAAACTTTCAAGGGCTTTATTTTCGAAATGACTGAACCAATTTTAATTAAATTTCATACGCATAAGCAAGATACAAAGATCTAAAAAGTTAGTTAAGAACATTTTAGAAAAATAGTGTTAAGCCAAATTAGACCGATTTTAAATTTTCCATAGAAACAGAGATTTCTAGGTATCTGTTTTTAAATAAGACATTTCGCAAATGTTCTTAACTAACTTTTTAGACCTTTGTATCCTGCTTATGCATATGAAGTTTCATTAAAATCGGTTTAATCATTTCGAAAAACAAGGGCCTGAAAGTTTGTATGAAATGCCGTACGTCGTATACGCTCTTAAAGAAATCATAAAAAGTGGAAAAATAAAACATTATCTTTTTCCAACGAAAATGAAAACATTCTATCGCTCAATTTAGCTAACTGAAGTGTCAAAAATCTTGAATTATTCGTACAAATTCCGAATTAAACTGCAATAACATTGATTAGTTTCATGTCAAAATGCTGATAAACTCACAACTGACACATTATTTCATATTTCCATAATATTTTTATTTTCATTCGCGGTCTTCTCGAATGTCGATATTGTACCAATCAATCGACTTAACTTTTATTGCTTAAATCTCTTTATTTATAGCCCTACTTATACGTCGAAGATAGTAAGATTTATAATACATCTGAATATTAATATTTATACAGTTACAAACTATGTTTTTGTGAGCATACAGTTTATAGGCGTGCTAATTGCCTGTCGGTATGCATTTGTTTTTTTGTATAACTTTACACATAGGTACGAGTGCTCTAGAAAATAAATTGTAAATTCAACATGTTGAAAAATTTGGCTAAATTCTGAGCAGTTATTACTGGAATATCAATACGTAGGTGAAGGACTTAAATTGTGGCTAAGTAATAAGAGCCGCACGGGTCGATGGATCAGGTTAAGCTACGCAAACCACGGTTGGTTCGTGACCTGATATTTTTAAGACATAATTTCGTCCACCAGAGAAACCATCAATAACCATCTGTACCAACATCTCACGTACCTACTCCGTAGTAATAAACCTAGATTTCAAAATAATGTCAGATTTCCATCTAAACAGCAATAATAACACGTCCACTGCTGGACATAGGCCTCCCCTAAGAGGGGAAAACTCCATAAAACTTAGGCTCCCTAAAACTCAGGCTCCCTAAATACATAACTCTAATAGCTGGACATAGGCCTCAAGGGGGGGAAACTCCCTGAAACTTAGGCTCCCTAAATACATAACACATGCCTTATTTGAACCTAAACTCGACACACACTAACACATAGGTACCTACGTACAAGTAAGATGTAGGTACATTAGAATTTCACAGTCGTTCCCCTAACTCACTCACTAATGAAGCAACTGTCCGTCGTTTGTCCGTCACGGCTTGTGACACGGTTGTATCGATGTTTGGAATATTTTAAGCGCAACTAACTGAATATTGGAGGATTTATATTTTAATAGAAATACTATGATTTAACAGGTGGATAAAAGAGAAAATGAGCCTTCTCTACTTATGATTGATGCCGAAGGGCATCCATGCCTAGAAAAAGTGATATTCTATCAGCGATAAGGATGATAAAAAGGTTAAAAATGTACCATACATCTGTGGCGGCATCTATAACGCCACATGCCAACTACGCATCAATAACCTGACGTCACACAGATCCTACATCTCGCAAGCAGAGTTTACCGCGTGATTGGCATAATTATAATTATACAACTTAACATCCCGACATCAACCGGGCAGTTGCCCACCAGACACAACACCGTCTGTTCGGAGGATCCTCCCTTTTATATGGAGGCTGGGTGAACTTTGCAACCTGTTCCTCATGCAGCTATACATTTTTACTTTTTCCATCAGTGTTATCGCTGACATAGCTACCGAAAATGTTATGTCAATCCTGTTGAAAGTCGTTGTAGAACTACAAAACGCTTTGAAAGCGATTGTATTGATAGAAATATTTCAGCATGAACAGAGATTATGATTTCATTTTACAAAATACTGAGACGATTTATTTAAGATCAGAAGGTAAATTCAAGCATTGACTAAAACACAAAGAAACGAGAATGACTGGAAAAGATATTCCACTTCAGACGACTTCCATATTCAAGAAGAGTCCACACAAGATTCTTCTGACCTGAAAATGTGAGTTCAAATTTTACTAATTCTATTAATATTTGTATTCATAACAACGGTTGAAGGCAAACTTTAATAACCAAATGAGTAAGGTTTAGTCTGCAGTGCTTAGGGCCTTGAGCTACTTAGCAACAAATACTGAAATACCAGCGGCCGTACAAATATGTGGAATTAATGTAACATGACGTCCCACGTCCCTAGGAGACTTATATGAGGGATAGGCTGATACTAGAAATAAATTGCTATTTAATATTAGTAGGTGAGATTTTTATGAAAAGGTTCCTCCAGAGAAGTATAGTACATATACTTCGTACTATAGTTTGAACGATACCGCCGCGCGCCGCTGTACCGCGCCTTAGGAATGCGTGGCGAGGCGGGGGCGGGACGCAGAGAGTGTTGATGAAAGAGCAGCCTGCACTGCCCTTCCGTCTCGCCACGCACATACCTAAGGCGCGGTATAGCGGTGTCGGTCAACCAATAGTTAAATAATATCCACAGAAATTTGCTGCCCTTCAACTCAATTTTACAGACCAAGGGTCATTCAATTATTCAAATGAAGTACAAAAGTAAAAAAAATATGATCGCAAAAGTACAGAAAATAAAGTTTTATCTATAGTTTGACTCATTTTCTGACTTGTTACATCCCAACAACGTTTCTACTTGGTTGATCTCGATTAATGAAACACAACGCTTACCGACTTGCAAATTCCATCGCCAGCAGTATGTGGGCGTGACTATTAAGTACAGTTCAGTCTACCCCTTTAAGGCACATTTACACACACATGGCACATTCTTATCACGTCTAGACTCCAACTTACCCCTGAAACAGACCTAAAGACAAAACTCGCACATATGAGAAATACGTTCGAATTTCACTCGTCTCACTAATGAAGCGGCCGTCAATCAGACCGTTTGTCTGCCCGTCATCCGGGCCGGTACAAATTAGTGACAACTCCCTGCCTGAGTATTAACGATCTTGTCTGTACGGTGTGAGTGGCGGCTACACAATGCTGCTTTGTAATTAATGGAGCTATTGTTGGTAAAAAGGTGTTATCAACATGTGATAGTTGTGTACGAAATTATTTGATTAATGATAATTTCTGGGTTGGAGTTAGTGTGTCTTTGTGTTGTGAGTAACAGTCAAGGGAATCAATAATGCTATACTTTCGTCGACTTTTTAATATTCTAGATTTTACGGTGTTGTAAACAAGAATCCATCATATATTTCGTGTTTACTAAAAGAAAAGAAAAGAAAAAAAAAATATATTGACACACACAACTTAGGAAACATTTGTACTCGTAAACAGTAACAATGTTAGTTGAAGGAGTGCATAAGTAGAAGTGGCCGTGGGCCCCAAACTAGGCACAGCCTGTATCTTGGTGGCACAAAACTAGTACCATGGGCAGAACTATCTCTGAGAGAGACATTTTTATGGGAGTTCTGGTATTTTATGAACCATTTCTTCAATTTCACAATCGTGTAGGAGCAGCAACTTATTTCAGTCCACAAGTGTGTATCTGAAAATCAACTGGAAGTCATGAATATAATATGAAACTAAAACATCATTCTGATTGTTAATAATTTCATATCGCCATCATCAATCCATCAGCCATTAATTTGACGAGCACCATGGAATTTGACATTAACTGGCTGACCTGATGAAGATGATAGTACTTCTCAATCTGTAGCAAAACCAACAATTCATTGCAATCGCCAATTAGGGCGATGAAAAATAAACAAAAACAGAAAATTCTCATTACAGCACCGTATCACGTTATTTACTTTATGCAAATAAAGATATAAATTAAAAATGAGAATATTTCTCTACAGAAACTGCATGAGATGACTTTTAAAAATAATGGCGGTCATAATTTGCGCCGGCTAGTCGGGAAATTAAATATCGTCCCATCGGTAGGCGATGCTTCGAAAAGGGCTCATGCTTCGCATGGCAAGAATTTTGTTTTACAAGTTTATGCTACAGCTAGAAGTGACTAGAAAAAACCGGCCAAGTGCGAGTCGGACTCGCACACGAAGGGTTCCGTACCATTATCTATACAAACGGCAAAAAAATCACGTTTGTTGTTTTATTTTTGGATTTGAGTTGATTGAATGAAAGGTAAATTGCGGTTTACGATTTATGACGTATTAAAAATAAACTATTTACTAGATCTCGTTCAAACTAATTTTCGGTGGAAGTTTACATGGTAATGTACTTCATATATTTTTTTAGTTTTATCATTCTCTTATTTTAGAAGTTACATTTTACCACTTTGGAAGTGAAGTGTCTCTCGCGCAAACTATTCAGTTTAGAAAAAATTATATTAGAAACCTCAATATCATTTTTGAAGACCTATCCACAGATACCCCACACTTATGGGTTTTGAGGAAAAAAATTTTGTAGTGTGTTTTTTTGTATTTGTTGTTATAGCGGCAACAGAAATACATCATTATTTTGTGAACATTTCAACTGTCTAACTATCACGGTTCATGAGATACAGCCTGGTGACAGACGAACAGACAGACAGACAGGTGGAGCCTTAGTAATAGGGTTCCCGTTTTACCCTTTGGGTACGGAACCCTAAAAAAGGGAATTTAATTCGAGGGATACAATGACCGAGATGAACTCTTTTTTTCAAGAGTTGTGTTCTCTACTTTGTACCATTGACGGCGAGAAAATAAATAGTAGTACTCGTATAGTACCTATATATATTTATCAAATTTTATTAATTCATCGGTAATAAGAGAACAAAGGATTAAATATAAACATTAAAAAGTAGTAAACAGTTTTCGAAATTCAGTAAGTAAGTAACTTAGAGTAGTTTGAAATATCAATGTTGTGTTTGATTCTCACTATGGCTTTTAGCATAGAATATAAAGATGCTCCAAAGTGTCGACTGCTTCTTAGTCTTGGTTAATTCGTTGAAATAATTAAGAAAAACAGACTGAGGAGGAATTGGCGCCATTCGTGGTTTTCCAGTCGCAGAACAAATTGTATGTTTTCAGGTACAACATCCGAGATTTTGGTGGTAAAAAATATCTATTATAAATAATAGATATTTTTTTTAGATGTTCTAAAGAACGAAATTATTCCGGAGTCAGTGTTCATTTTTGTCAATGGAAGAAATCATTTAATTATAATTACAGGTGTGAGTACTATGTACAATAGAGCTACCATTTACCGGGTAATATGTCTTTCATTGACTTGAATGTGCCCTGGCGGCTGAAAGTATGTCATGCTCACTCAGATGTCTCGCTGATGGCGGCGCGTGTGTTGGATCATTTAGTTCCATTCAAAATGGTTGAACTGACTGGTGCTGATCCATGCGTCATGTTCGTGAACGGGCGCAGTCAGTTGGGACTGGTCATCTCTTAGCTTCCACGGCGTATTTTAATTATTTTAGTATTGAATTGTTTTTTTTTTATCTTTTTATCACGGACGCTTCTGTCGTTTTGCATCGTTGTCACATGTACAATTTCAACATGAATGATGTAACCAATACTTTGTATCAATATTTTAATTTAAAAGAGTGTCCGTGGAGTTTCTTGTCCGTTCTTTTCCATAGGAACCTACTACTCTTTGGAATGGGCAACTAGCTTCAGATTTCTAACTGACCGACTTCTTGACAATTCAAAAGTGCCTGTAAATGGTTTAATTGAAATAAATGCTTTGATTTTGAGTTTATGTTAATAGATTTTCAAATGACATAAAACAACCACGATGACAGATAAAAAAGAACCTAACAAAAATTGGCGGGATATTAAAAAAAAAATGTATAGCTACTTTTAGCTCTTACCGGTAGGTACTTTTAGCTCGTTTTTTTTTGTACATAATTCGTGCTTGTTCCATATTCAAAATGTTTTTATTCACTCAGTGACTAAAATAGAGTTTTATTAATGTTATCGTTGAATCATTTGTCCTTTTTCGAGTGGCAATGCTAAAAATGCTATTATGTTTTCTGAATCTGGTCGGAGTCTGGTTTTCGGCGAGTCTATTACCAACGGGGTGAAGATAGGCTTGCACTATAAACTACACTACTATATTACAACAATCTTATATAATCATCATTCACTGACGAAATGTGGGAGTTCTATACTGCACCGGTATACCGGAGTGCTGCACAGGTTGACGTCATCACGTCAACGCCGGCTGTCGCTGAAAACCAGCGCTGGGGCTCTGTCTCGCGTAGGGTCGCAGCATTATGCTGAGCGATGGCCGTTTTGCGTGAATGTGACGCATATTTTCCCTCAACTTGTTCTTTCGTGTTTGTGTTTTTATTTCCTTACGTTATGTTTACCGCAAATAAAAGTATTTTATTTCTTCTTTCTATATACTTCTGCGTATCTGTCTGTCTGTCATGCTGCCATTTCATGAATTCTATTGCGATCGGCAACTATACATGTCTCTTCACCATCATCAGAACAAAGAACTCTAAAATGACCATCCTCAGCACTTTTCAAACACTCATTCATTAACGTATTCCGTTCTCCTATATACATACATAGGTACCTCCATCGCTTGTCTGGTTCTATCAATAATTGCTTTTAATCATTAACCGGCTGTGTTTGGACGGGCCGCATTCCCTAATTGGCTTTAGTGTGGCACTGTTAGTGTGTAAAGGATTAGTGATGTACCTACTGGCCGATTGGTTGGGATTAGTGTTGTGCACGGGCTTGACTTGTGATTGTGACTATCGTGATTTTAATGATGAAGGTTTCTCTTGGTTGTTATCATAATTATGGTTTTGGTTACAGGATGGACTGTTAGTCCATTTATATCTATTTTATTTCGCCTATCGAAGTATAGTGCATCTTGATATGTTATTTAATAATAGCTGTTGTTTTCTATCTTAATTTATTTGTATTTTAGGGTTCAGTACCCAAATGGTGCCATCGAGACCCTAAGCACGAGAGCCTATGCAGTGCTAAGGCTCTGTTGTTCATCCGCCCTTCCGTCTGTCTGCCAGCGTTAGGGCTATATCTTTTGAACCGTAATAGGTACCTATATTATATAATATAACCACAAAAAGTAATGTTAAAACTATGAGCAAAGGCCTCCCTTTCTCCTTCAAGGAATCTTCTTTTTATATTTCAGCCAACGTTGTTAATTTCACAAGTTAAATATTTAGAATTCATATGTTAATTTTAAATTTTAATAAATTCAGTTTTTCGTTTACATTAATAAAATGCTGTTGAATTATTACTTACTTACTTTGGTGAAAAAAAAAGATACCCAATCTTTTATGAATACGTAGGTACGACCCTTGTATCAATTTGAGCTATTTCGCAGAAGAAACCTAACTATTCAAGGATTAAAACAATCTTTAATTAATTAACTTAGTTTGATGAAGCTAATACAAAATTGGTAACAAATAATTACCATGTCGTCTGAAGGGCAGAGGTCGTTTCTCTGGTCGACCCTGGTGAGATTAAAACTATGAATTACTTTTATAGAAAATAAGTTAGGTATAGACTGATTTATGAGTTTCCAAGGATAGATGAAATGGAAAATGTGGTTCGAATTCGTTCATGTTAGGACTGACTTTTTTATGCTTTGGAAACCTATGTGCCAACCATTCGTACAATCTGCTTTCTCATTAAATAATATAATTATAGTACAGATTAATTCCAGTATTAATTTCGTTTAAGTTACCTATATAAATATTATCGTGCTACTTATAGATAATGATAACATAGTGAATGCAAGAAGTTACGCCATTTATATTTTTTAAAGCATTTTTCAGCCTATAATGTCCTCACTGCTGGGACACAGGCTTCCTCTCTGTGAGAGGGAGTGGGCCGTGATCCACCACGAGTGTCCAGTGCGGGTCGGTAGGTGTCACATGTCTAAATTTTTTTGGTTCTAGGAAATACCGGTTTCCTCACAATATTTTTTTTAAGCAGAAGCCTAAGTTAAACATTCACATTTACTACAATTATGCATAATTTTGTAAAATAAATAGTCATCGATGCAGTTCTCTGGCATCCCTTCATCTGTGTGACCGCTTAATTCATCTAAACTACTTATTGGATTTTCATGCGGTTTTCACCATTATTTAGAGAATTTATTCCGATAGGTTTATGTGTAGGGATAATATGTTAATATATACTCCTGGACACCTGAATCGAGCCATCCTGCATATTTTTGTTTAAAAGTTTGTATCTTTTTAAATAATGTTAGTTCAAAGAAAAACAAAATTTGATTTTGAAGCCAGTCAAGTTCCGTTTGTCTTTGTTCCAAATTTGAAATCAGAATGCTAAAAAAATACAGTTTAATTGCAATAAAAGTTTCTCAGGGGTAAAATTTGCAAGGAAAAAAAGGTTTACATAGAGAAAACCTTTATTTAGTAACTTGTGTTACCTCGAAGAGGATTTTATGACGGCCGTCATGGTGTTTGGCATGGAATTAATTAATGCCACTATGACGTGCTGTGGAATGTTCTCACATGCTTCCAAGATGGCAGTTTTCAGCTCTAGCAACGTTTCTGGAGCTGGTTGGTTAGCTCGAACACGCCTCTTCAGCTCATCCCATAAGTGCTCTATTAGATTCATATCAGGGCTTCTTGCTGGCCACTCCATTATACTGCGATACTACTTCTTGCAAGTATTCTCGAATAATTCTTACAGAGTGCGCCCTTGCATTATCATGCATAAAAATGAAATCCTGGCCCACCAATTCAGCATATATGGTATCACATGAGCCTCTAGGCATCGATGAGTATGTCGGTCAATATTTAGTGATGGCAACCGTGGCCCCGTCATAACCTTAAGGCCAGTATTTCCTTCGGTGGAAATTCCACCCCAGACTATCCATGACCCACCGCCATAACTCACTTTCTCTTCAATACAACATTGCTAAAAACGTTCTCCCTGACTTCGATAGATTATTCTAGACTACGTCCACCATTGCCATAGAGCACAATCTTGGTTTCATCCATTGATGTTGAGTCTAACTTAAATGTAAACAGTAGGCACGCATTTGTGAGCACGTTTCAGGCCATGTTCTTTGAGTTTCCTTCTAACAGTTCGAGCGCTAAGAGTCCGTTCATGAAAGCCTCTTGGACCTCTTGGACCTGTATGAGGTGAGCCGATGATTACGCATACTGGTGGTAAAGATAAACCGATCGATGGTTCTTTAAACGGCAGAACGAGTTACATGAAGTTTTGCACTTACGTTTCGCTGACAAAGCCTAGACTGAATAAGTGCTTGCGCGGCTACTTCAGGTTTAATATCCATAATTTGAACGTCATAATGGATGAAAAAATAAGGAAATAAAAATTTGATACTCTTTTTATGCAAAACAAAACAAATAACTATTAACTTATAGATGCTCTGATTCAAGCTTGTTGCTTCTTTAAGAGCGACCAAACTCCGATTTCCATCTCTTTTTCAAATTCGTGAATTCTAATTTCTGACAATGATTATACCGAAATGATGGCCTGTATGTCAGCTTCAGAAATGCATAAAAACTTTTTCTTTGACTTATCATTAATTTGATGATTTAGGTCACCGAGCCACCGTGCATTTTATGTTAGTTTATTTTATTTTACTGGGTTCAAGAGTCCGGGAGTGTATTATCACACAAAATTTACTAGGTATTTAGAAATATTGCCACATCAGAAGATTGCACCCGTGCGAGGACGGACTAGTTCAATATAAATTAAAAATCGTTAGAAGAACAATATTGTTAGAGACATAAAAGATCTCCTTTCTCTTCCTAACCTACTTGATTGCAGCAAACTACTTAAAAAGAGGTAACATTGTTGCTATCGTATTTCAAGTCGATGTTACTATAACTAACTTGTAGGTAACTATTTCGAGCTCGACCGGTAACCGCTGCGATCTCAGCTGGGGCACATACGTAATCTTAGTTCCGATGCTCTCCTCTAATGGACCATATTATGTGGACGTATCGATTAGATAGATTACTGTTAGGGACAACACTATAAAATGGCACGTAAAGGCACAATTTAACTCAATGTCATCGAGTTTCTGATTTGCGAATTTGAAGTTGAGAACTTGTCAAACTCTACTTTAGCATTAAGCCAGCCACACGCGTTTAGTCGCGCCACAAAATTAACTTTAAATCTTTTGTGGTGCGCGTTCCGACTCATCACCTGGAGACCTTTATGAAGGAAGAACTTTGGCCGAAGGATGTCGCGTATCGGCGTTTTCGCGGAAGGTTTCATGACACCTCGACTCAGCGCAATACGTCGCCGACCCAGCGTACTACTTAGTTAATGTTTTTAATATTAAATTAGTTTATTATTTTGTAAGAAATATTTGTGTATTTTATCTATGGGCATTAGTTGCCTGATAATAAAGCATTATTATTATTACTTATGGTGAAAGGCCGCGATATTTAATATTAATAAATTTTTGTATTTAATGAAAAATAAAAAACAAAAGTGATTTTTCTAACCAAAACATCAGAAAACTGAAAGGCTGTAAAGTGCTATATTTTATTTTAATGCAGAAGCATAACCGTAATCAGACTATAATCCTGGGACACAGGGCTCCTCTCTGCGAGAGTCTGCCATATTCCACCACGCGGGCCCAGTGCAGGTTGGTGGATGTCACATGTCTTCGAATTTTTAGTTCTAGGACATTCCGGTTTCCTCACGATGTTGTACTTCACCGTTTTGACCTTTATTTTAATTATATCATTTTAACACAAAAGATTTTAACAGGAAGTAAAAACACAAATGATTATGGAGTAGTGTACAGAAGCAATGAACCACAGGGCCTAGAAAAAGCGACATTCTAACAGCCATAATGATGACGGAGAAGGTAATATGTATTCCAATAACATAAGCTACCAAAAAGCTGTCAATTCTGTTGAATGATGTTGTCAAAATACGAAACACTTTGAAAGCGATAGCCAAGCCTCTGGCCTTAACTAAACTAAAAATACATCTCAATGTTATTACTTTGTTTTATTAGCTAAGTGAAAAGCTAAAACAAAGTAACTACCTAAACTAAAGCAATTAAGTTAATTTAGCACCAAAGCAATGTGATACCTTGTTTGGCTTAAACATTACCATATTTAAAATGGTAAAGGTTGGTAAAACTGCAGTATAAGTGACAGGTTTAGTTTTAATCGTGTAGTATACAACATTTCAACAGCCACCTTACACGAACGTATTTTAAAACTATCTGCGCCCCGCGGTTTCACCCGCATAAATCTCGATCTCGTGGGAATATCAGGATGAAATGTATCCTATGTCCTAACCCAGGTCATGGTCCACCCATGTGTCAAATTTAATCCAAATCGGTTCAGCCGTTTTAGCGTGAAAGCGTAACAAACAAAGAAAGTCGCTTTCGCATGTAGAATATTACTAGTTACGATTATAAAAAACTAACTGCGCCCCGCGGTTTAGCCCGCGTAAGTCTCGATCCCGTGGGAATATCGGGATAAACAGTATCCTATGTCTTAATCCAGGGTGTCAGCTACCTCCATACCAAATTTTATCGAAATTGGTTCAGTCGTTTGAGCGTGAAGAAGTAACAAACATACACACACACACTCACAAACTTTCGCCTTTATAATATTACTGTGATATATTTTAGACCCTCACAATAAGTCCTTTCATTTGATATGTCTCACGGCAGGTACAGTCTGCAAAACATTTTGTTTTTCTAATTTACCCCCAAAAATTGAGCCCCATAATCTAAATTAATTTATTTAAGTTACACGTGTTTTATTTAGGTGCAATAGATTCGGAGCAAATTAACTGTGACAGAGGGACAGACAGACACACGAGTGATCTTATAAGGGTTCCGTTTTTTCATTCGGACGTACGAAACCCTAAAAAGCAATAGAACAAAATCCATACCTACTATAGACCTACTATGATCAACGCGAAAGCCTTCATGGTGTTAGCTTAGGCTTTAAACCAGGGTAGACGATGTTTGCATTATGTATGAACTTTCAAGTAATCAAAGTTGAAAAAAGTTATTAATAACAATAACCTAAGGAAAGCAAGACAAGGCTGTAAACAATTGTGACCAAGAAAATAAATCCTGAAATAGAAATAAGATAACAATTCCAGCAAAAAATGTAATTAATAGTCACACTAATTATGTATTAAAATATCCCTCAGTATCACCTTCAAAATATTGAGGTCAAAATCTAACCCAGCATTAGTTCAAAAACCAGTAGTCACTTCTTTTCGCCATAGATTTGGGAAGCGATAGGACCCCGAAATGGATTTAAAGGAACTTTCCGAAGCTTTTTGTAGCTACGAGCGGTAAGTCACGTGAGCGCCTCGTTTAGGTGGTTGGTACTGAGGTAGAGAACTGGGTGATATGATGGATACCGTCGTTATTAGTAAACCAAAGTATACATTCGGATTTAAAGGAATGACATAACATAACACCTCGCTTTTATTCCCCAAAAGGTTAGGCAGAGCAGTGCCAATAGTACACCCACATTAACCAGTTATGTTTAAGTCATATGCAACAGGGGGCGAGACTATTCCCATGAATCGAGCATTAATCTAGACTCCGGGCTGCAACTGAGAAATTCCAGATGGAAAAACCCTATATCATTTTGCCCGACCCGGGAATCGAACCCAGGACCACATGCTCAGCAGTAGCACTTGCGGCCACTAGGACAACGAAAAGGAATATATGCAGGGAAAATAACTCGTTGAATAGGAGCCTTTTTTGTGTTGAGTAACGAAACGGTAGCGAGTTAGGCTTTGATTACTTTCAATATTGGAATAGGGAGTTATTTGCTTTTTTTTGATGTGAAACATCTATAGGCGCACGTTTTTTTTTTTTGATCTGGCAACATTGCCTGTGTGACATGTCAAAATTCTGTTCCGTATTTTAAATTTAGTTTTAATTATTTTTAAGTGTAATTAAGGTCAAATAATACACCTAAATGTAAAAGCAGTACATAAATATTCAGGATTATTGTTTTCCTGCAAATATTCGTAATAAAACAGTGTTTGGTTGCCCACCGTTACCGGTAACATATCACGAACAGCTGATGTTCAACCTGCGGATTTAAACGGGGAGTATTGTTACTTTTATTCATTAATTAGTAATTACCACACAGTCGTCTCTTAGACTCTGTAACAGGGCATCGTTTAGCAGTGGCGAAGGGTGATTTAATAAGAGAGTTAAGCCGGAGAAAAAAATATTTTCTATTTAAAATAAACTCCTCCTGACGACGTCGATTTTGTATAGAAACCGAATATATCTCTTACTCGTAGAGAGAGTTATTTTAGAGCCAAATGTTTTGTTGTTGGGATATAAAGACAAAAGTGTAATGTAGGCATTTTGTAATGTTTTGATTGTATGGTGTATTCAATACTTACAGTGTGATTATATTATTTGGTATTATTAAACACTACTGATTGTGCCATTTTTCAATGACGATAGAGTGGTTGTGTTCCGAATTTCAGAAGGGAAGCCGGTAGGAATCGTGTTATACGGTGGTTCCGCCACTGTCGTTTAGTCCTAGAATCATTTTTCTTGATTGATTTGGCACTCGGCAGTGGGTCTAAGTCGCTTTGTTTACCTATAGTAAAGTAATATAAGTATAGTGAAGTAATAGTAGAATACACAACAACAGGAACGTTGTTTATCGATTTTTGCATTGTTATCTTAAAGTAATACAATAAATAAAATCTCTAGGCATCCTACCCACTTAAAGAAAAGTAAAATCATGAGACAATAGAATCAATGTAACTTTATACTTGATCAAATCTAGTTACATTTCAATTACATTCTGCAGCCTACCTCATTTCTTTTTAAAGCAACACTTACTTCTCCCACTTTTCCTTTCATTTCTAGCTTTCACTATTTTGTTGTTTGTCTAACTAGTCTTCACCGTTCTTTTAATTCTACTTTCAGTACTAATTCCTGAAACCATGCCTGTGATGACCCGTAAGGCTGCTGCTCAGGAGTTAGAGCTTAAGTTGAGAATAGCCGTTCAAGATGTTGAGGCTTCAAACAGTAAATGTCAACAGCTGTTACAGGAGATGGATGAAAGCGAGAAGGAAGTCGAGAAGGTTGTTCTCAAAAACACATGCTTAAAACGGGAGCTGGTAGACCTACATCAGCAATACTTGGATGTTGTTGATGAATGGGACAAACTGCGGGTGGTCACGGATGGTTTCAACAACTGCAGTAACATATATGAGGAGGGTTTATGTAAGGTTAGGGACCTTGAAGCTGAATTAATTCATGCAAATGTACAAATTATGAAATTACAGAAACAATTAGAATGTACTCAGGCTAAGGAAACCAATAACTTGTATAATGAATTATTAAACACTAATTGCAACCCTCATTCCTTAATAACAATAGACCTTACTGAGGATTCTTTATTGAAACATAATAATAGTAGTTATAAAGTAAGTCAAAATAAAATTAAGAAATATGCAAAACTAAATAAAATTATAAATAAATGCAATAAATTTAGGAAACAACAAAAACACAGTTCCAATAATATTAAACTAAGGAAAGAACGTGGTTTTCTTGTAAATAAATTACATAACTATCAAATTAAATTAGAAGACAGTAAGAACATTTATGAGATTGACACTCAACGCTTACAGTCAGAAAAACAAATTTAGGAGCACATACTCGCTGCAAATGAGTTAATGGCCATGTGCAACTGTAATGCAGACCAAGTGGACCCGCTGACTCTTAGCAGCTCTCAATCTTCATTGCATAGGAATTTCAGTCTTGGCACTCTCCAACCTGAGGCAACGGAGGATTCGTACCAGTTGGGAAGTGCTCAGGTCTCTATTCCCAATCAAGATACACCAGATAATGAACAAGTTCCATTGCAAGTAGTTCAGATGGAAGCTAGTCCATTATGTAGCTCCATTATGTTTTCTGATAGTTTTGGAAAAGGGTTAGGAAAATTACTTAGCAACAACCTAAGTCATTCTTCTCTAAACTATTGCATGCCTCAGACTTCTTACAAACGAATAATGTATTCAATAACTAGGAATGAATATGATCCTAATGCCATTATTACTGTACTAATAGGTAATAGTTTTAATGTTAAAAAAGATGATATCACTGATAGTGTGACCGAACTTTTGAAGGTAAATTGTAAGAAAATAATTTTGTGTGCTTTTCCGTACTTTGAGCACTTGTCAAACAGGCAAAACTGCTACATTCATATGTTAAATAATTACATGCATTTCTTAGTTAGTCACCATAGTGACAAGTTTATATTTTTTGACACCAACATTTTTGTTGATAAGCTAAGGTCGACTAGGGATACTGTGTATCTGCCTATTAGTTTTAGACGTCAAATAGCTAGGCTATTAGCTTTTAATATTAACCCAGACATAACTAATATGTCGAAGTCTTTATTTAGCACCACAATTAGTAATAGTACTAATGTTAAGGTGGTTAGTTCAAATAATTTAAACTAGTTTGTAAGACAACAGAAGGTACCACTAACAATTTAGTTACACTTAATAACAAAATGGTATTTTCTAGCAAAAACATTGTTAACTGTAGAAAAGGGGCTAAGCAGAAATCCTTGAAATTATTTCATCAAAATATTCAAGGTTTTTCTTCCAAACAATTGGAAATCCAATTGTTTTAAGAAAAAACAATGTTTGACATTATTTGTTTAACTGAGCATTGGTTAAAAGAATATGAATTGTTAATTAATTATGAGAATTATAGTGTGGCCAGTTGTTTTAACCGGAAATCAATGCTGCGTGGTGGTTCACTGATCTTAATTAGAAGTTGTATTAAATCAAAAACTCGTAAAGACATAGTTGCTTTGTCGGTTGAACATAGCATTGAACTGTCTTGTGTTGAGCTAGATAGGCATGTATAGTGTGCGTTTACAGACCCCCAAACTATCAAAACTACTCTATATTTGAGTCTGTTATGGAAGATGTTTTGGCAAAACTTGTAACTGTTAATAAATCAGTAATTATCTGTGGTGACTTTAACATTAATATTTTAGAAAATAATTCAAATACCAGTAGATTGTTAAATTTGTTTGAATCATTTAATTTGTCAAATGTGTTTGTAGAACCAACCCGAATAACTGCGACTACTGCTACATGTATTGATAATGTTTTTTGTTGCTGCGACTATTTAGATAAAGCTATAATTAATTATCTCCCTTCTGATCACAGCGGTCAAACCGTAACTTTTGAGTCCAACATACCAATACAGAAGGTGCAGATACAATTCAGACTAATAACATCTGTTAATTTAAATAAATTTCTCAGCACTTTAATTTGTAAGTTAAGTGTTATGAACCTTACAATGAACAATGTTGACATTTTGTATAAAGAATTCTTTTCGGTAGTCCAAAGCGAGTTGAATAATTATTTTAAGAAGAACACTAAAACTATCAGCCCTAGGTTTTTATTTAGTGACTGGGCAACTAAAGGACTCAGGAAAAGTAGGGAAAGACTTTTCGAGCTGTATGGCCTTAAGCCTTATATAAACACGGAAACTTTTAATAAGTTGGTTGCTACTTACTCTAGAACTTTTAAAAACACTTGCAAGGCCGCTAAAGCCTTATACATTAGCAACAAGGTTAAATCAGCAGACAATAAAATAAAGACGGTTTGGAAAATTATCAATAATGAAACGAATAGGAACAAAAAGCATGATTCTGATTACGCACTGGAGACGTCATGTGGACTCATTTGCGATAGCAAACAAGTTGCTCAAGAGTTTGTAAATTTCTTTACCAGTATCCCACTTAAAACTACTGAAACCTTAAATTCCTCGCCCTTGCTCGCTTTTGACTCTGTAAGGGCGAACGTTGCAGCCGGCCCGATTGAATTTAACTTTAAGCATATTAACCCCATAATAGTATTAAAAGCTTTTAAGCAAATCAAGATCAAATTGTCCGAAGATCTTTGGGGAATGTCCATTAAAGTCTGTACCTAAATAATTGAGACTATAGCGCCTTACTTAGCCTTAATATTTAATTTGTGTGTGGATCAAGGAGTCTTCCCGGATTTAATGAAATACAGTAAGGTAATACCACTTTTCAAATCCGGAGAAAGTAAAGACACAAATAATTATAGACCCGTATCCGTTTTGCCGGTTTTCAGCAAGGTGTTTGAAAAGGTAATGCTTAATCAAATGCTCAATCATTTCAACGCGAATAAAATCCTTCACGATCAACAGTATGGTTTCACCAAAGGACGTTGTACGACCGACGCCGGTGTAACCTTATTAAGACACATTTTTAACGCGTGGGAAGAGGCCCAAGACGCCACAGGAATCTTTTGTGACCTTTCCAAGGCATTTGATTGCGTCGATCACGAAACCTTACTCTTGAAGCTTGAGCATTACGGACTTGGAAAACTTGCGCTTAGTTTAGTAAAATCTTATTTAAACGATAGACAACAGCTAGTTCAAATAAATGGTATCAATTCACTCGGTTTAAAAGTAAAAATGGGTGTTCCTCAAGGCTCGATATTGGGTCCTTTTTAGTGTATATTAATGATCTTCTTCATTTATTAAAAAATCAACCACAAATGGTGTTATTTGCTGACGATACTTCCTTGATTTTTAAGGTAGATAAACGTGCTACAAATTTTGACGACGTAAATAACGCCCCGCACGCGCCTACTGTAGGTCCAAAATTGGTTCACTGCCAATAATTTAGTATTAAATGGAAAAAAACTAAGTGCATACGATTTTCTTTACCAAATGTAAAAAGTAGTGATTATGAGATAGTATTGAATCAAGAGAAACTAGAATTCGTCGATAAAACTGTTTTCCTGGGGATCACGCTCGACTCTAGGCTTCAATGGGGTCCTCATTTAACATCTCTTGCAGAGCGGCTAAGTTCAGCAGCATATGCTGTCAGAAAAATCCGTCAATTTACTGATGTAGATACCGCGAGGCTAGTCTATTTTAGTTACTTTCATAGTATCATGTCTTACGGTATTTTACTTTGGGGACGGGCTGCAGACATCGAGTCTATTTTTATTCTGCAGAAAAGAGCCATCAGAGCCATATATAATCTCCGCAGGCGCGATTCTCTTAGGGAACTGTTTAAGAATATTAACATCATGACGGTGTCTTGTCAATATATCTATGAAAACTTCATGTACTATCGGCCAAAGTTCCGCATGCTCACCTTAAAGGCGATAATCGCATAGCACGACTTACGACTCGATCGCACAATGCACGAGTTTTGACCAATAGGATGCACAAAGCGTATTTTAGTGGTGTTCGTATTAGTATAATCATGTATAGAATGTGTGACACTCACACTAGGAGCGTACTATGCTCACTTGTTTCTGCTAAGAGACGAGTTTTTAATGGGCACGGCCAGCGAGCCGCGGCGGCGGCGTGAGCTCTTTGTTATTGAATTGAATTGTTATTTTATTATTGACAAGAATTAATTTTAGTACTCATATCTTCTGTTTGTTTGGTTTAGAAAATGTATTATTGATATTGCAGTATTTACAAAAATAATTTGTAATAACTAATAAACTACAATTTATATGTATTAATCCACTTTAATATTTTCCTCTCTCTATCGGGTCTATAGATATAGGTTATTTATGAACACTTTCACTGCCTCTCCAATTTTCACCATATCCTATGTGATGCCGCATGCCGCAGCAACCGCACCATATTCCCTTCACAATAAGATGAGACATTGAAACGAACCGTTTTATTACAGTCCGTTCCACCGATTTTGACTTCTATTCCGTAGGCTTATGGATGGCATTAAAGGCAAAAAAGTGGTTACAATACCAACTGTTTACTGCAGCTGCCATTTGTCATGCCACCAACACAATAGCATTCAAAATCGATTGAACGGACATTTATGGTTTGTTTACCTTTTATCTCACGGCTCCCTGAATACGTTAGGTATAGGTGCGTTGACCGGCACTGCATGAAGGTATCAAATGTTTATATTGAAATTTTTTGTATTTAATCGACTTTATTAAAAGTAAATAACTATCTAAATTTCTATGTGTTTGTTTATACTTGGGCAATTTGGGAATACTTGAAAATTACAGTAATATTTGAACCAATACTCTGCGCAGTTCATACAATGTTATCAGAGCTTTTTGTTTGTAGCTAACGCAAGGCCGCAAGCCGCACAACTCTTGCAACTGAAATAAAAATAAGTTCATTATCTAAGACCCATTGTTATTTAGTGGGAATGTCTGGAAATTCGGTTAAAACAATAGAGGACGGCTTAATACAAGGGCCATACGTTTTTTTATTACCTTAGGATTATCTCAAATGTTTTGCAGTTGTTCCTTGTATTTGGTTTAATACTTTTAACAGTAGGTAATTGTAATATTACCTTTTATTCATTAAAATAATACAGGGTGAAATTGAATTCATGGGCATCCTTTTAAGGGGTCATTGTACTCATCATTATGAACAACTTCAACTATGAGACCATACCTGAAATCGCGAAAAAAAAATCAGCTGTTCCCTACATTTATGTTTGCATAACTCGACAAAATGTAGGGAACAGCAGATTTTTTTTTCTCGATTTCATATTTGTTCCCATAGTCAAAGTTGTTCATAATGACGAGTACAATGACCCCTTAAGAGGATACCCATGAATTAAATTTCAGCCTGTATAACGAACAAGGTATCGTTGCAATTAAAATGCCCAGGCATGCCGTGCAGGATGAGCACTTTAAGACTGGATTATAATCAAACCAACACTTTACTCTTTTATAATTCATGCTCTAGTCAAAGTTTGACAATTCATGATTTTAAGCGAAATCAACGCTACAGGCGCGTTACCGGCATTGCATGTCAAGTTTTTTTTTGACAAATCTAACAATGATTCAGTTCCTACGCCACTTTAAAATTCAGAAGCTTATCAAGTAATTAAACTAAACTATAATTTGTGCCTTGGCAGCAGTGAGAGTGAAAGGATTGAAATAAAATGTTGGGTACTAGTGAAATATATATTTTTAGTTTGTGTTCATTTAACATTATGCAGGATTAAAGATTTATTTAGGTTGATATTTAAATCTTATCTGTATAATAAAAGATGTATAGTAAGTGCTTTTTGTATGAAACTATCGGCTGTAATCTCAGTGTGAAAAAATAAACAGTTAGTTAAAATCTACTTGAGAACAATTTTAAGGATTTGCTGTTGTAGAAAAAAAAACAATATAAGTAACTTAATTTATTTTTAATAGACTTTTTCAAAACATTAAAGATTCATCCAGAAATTAACATATTATAACAAAAAATTACACAGAAATTATCATCAAAATGCAAAATATTATAAGTGAAAAGATTCTTACTCATAATATCATTTATAAACTGTATTTATCTACACTTATATCGTAAAGTTCAAAATATGAAATCAACACAACAATGACAAACAGACAACACAACAACAACAGGCAAAAAGCCTGTCAGTAAATAAGATTAGGAGAATATTGCTCGTGCAGTTCTAATGAAATTGAAAAGTTTTAAGATTAGTACAATTTAAGAATCTTAATAATTTTTATAATTTGCAATAATTACATTACACTACAGACTAGGTTTATCAAGCAAATGAGATCAATTATTTATGAGGTGGACGGATATGATGACACTACTGAATATGTAAAATAACAAACTAACGAGATCGGGGCTTACGACAACATTGATTGTAAATAAAACAACAAATCCACCAATAAAGGCAACATGACACTAAATTGATATCAATAATTTTACAAGAAGACTTCAAAATCGTTGGCAATATTTTAAACTATGATTACGGTCTACAGTCTACCCTGTGACATTAATCAACGAAGTAATATAATACAAATTGGAATAATAAAAATAAACCTAATAAAAATAGCTATACAGGGTTATTTGCAAGCCGCCGGAGTCGCGGGTTGTTCGAAAGAGGTACCATGGCCCTGGCACAGGCAACTGAAGGAACACGGGTGGGTTTTAGTCAGTAAAAGTTTGACACGACCTTCCGCTCCGCCCAGAGCGGGAGAAGTCATTTGATGATAAAACACTAATAAGCTCGTAGGACTATAATACTAACATCATAAATAACAACTTTTGTTGTATGACTTTTAATAATTCATAAAAAAATAATTTCATAATACAATTAAAAATATTTATTTTGATCGCTCTAAATTTGAACAACTCTACGCGGTACCAAAATATGTAAGTAGTTAAATAAACAAACAGTGCGTTGCGAATGCAGGGTCGCAGCGGTACTTACTACAAAATACAGATCTAAAGTGTTATTACAAATATTACAACAAAAACTTGAAAGTTTACTTTTGGTATTCTAAAAAGTCATAGATCAAAAGTGGTTGTACTAATATAGTCCTACCAGGTGTTAGAAAAATAACCCTGTATAATGTAATTATACAGTATGTTAATTAACGAAAGGCGTTCCCGTTAACCCGCAATAGTATAGCGTCCACATGCTACCAAAATATGACCATTCGAAAATTCACGAAAAAAAATCTGCTGTTCATTACATTTATGTTCGCATACCTAGCTTAACAAAATGTAGGGAGCAGCTGATTTTTTTTCGCGAATTTTTAAATGGTAATATTAATTGTAGCATGTTTGGACTATTGCGGGTTAACGGGAACGCCTTTCGTTAATTAACATAGTGCATGTTAAAAATTATATTAACTTAATATTTCGTCGCTGCTCCTCCCGCATCTATCACAACATCGCAACGGCTACGCATGGACCTAGCCAGGACTTCGCACAAATTCGAACCTCTGAATGTGTCCCAAACTTGTTCGCAATGTGTGACAAGTGCTTCCTTCGTTCTTTCTGCTCTACTATCCCATCTCTGGACCATTAAACCCCACAAATTTTCAATGGGGTTTAAGTCTGGCGATCGGGAGGGCCATGGCACTGTTTTAATTTGTGGTTGCCCTCGCAACCACTCTTGAACAACCCGCGCACGGTGTATCGGGCAATTGTCCTGGAAAAAATAAAATTCTGGCACGTCCAGTTGTGGATACACCTTGCGCACTGTGGGTACCATGATGGTTTGTAGCACCTCTAAATACGTTTGGCCGTTTGCCCTCCCTGGTATAAAAGCGAGCTCGCCTGGTCCAGCAGCACTCATCCAGCCCCACATGTTCACTACAATTCTTCCCGATTCTGCATTTGGGTTCACATTTCGAGGTTCGTATCTTGTGTTATCTACACGCCATAAATTCCGACGACCTTGTTGGCTAGACCTAAAGCACTTTTCATCAGAAAATATGGCGTAAGAGAAATCGAAGTCCCTGTAGTCACGAGCGAATCGCACGCGAGCAGCTTTCTGCTCCTGCGTCAAAATATTTTTTTTTGCGGGACGTCTGTGATGGACTCCAGCTCGATGCAACTCGTTTCTAATAGTTTGCATCGAAACTTCGTATTCTTGTGCGAAACTGCGAGTGGGTGTGAACGGGTTCTCTTCATACGTGGCTATCATATTATTTAACTCGTTTTCGTTTATAGCCCGGGGTCGAGGTGCACGAACGCGTTCTGTAATTTCTCCTTCTTCATATCTTTGCACCCAGCGGCGCACCGTTGTTCTCTAACGAAAAAAAAAAAAAAAAAAAACAATCAGCATCGGTTTTTTACATAATATAGGAACTAAGTATAATAATACGAGTACACTACAAAAGTCTTATTCAAAGGGCACAACTAGTACACTATAAATAAAAATTATAAGTATTGAAATACTTAAGGTGTGCATTTTGGTTGACTTCATGATAAATAAACTCTTAACTTTTCTATAACTAATTTAAGTAGTTATAACATTCATAACTATATTTTAAAATACAAGTTGTAAATGCAATAACTGAAAATCTCTTAAGGGGTCATTACTCATCATTACAATAAACAACTTTTACTATGAGAACCAAACCTGAAATCGCGATAAAAAAGCAGCTGGTCCATACATTTTGACGAGTTACGCGAACATAAATGTAGGGAACAGCTGTTTTTTTTTCGCGATTTCAGGTTTGGTCCCGTAGTAAAAGTTGATCATAATGATTAGTACAATGACCCCTTAAGAGGTTTTCAGATATTGCAATTTACACCTCGTATACCTATGAGTAAGAAAAATGGCATAGCGTAAATTCCAACATTGTATGAAACTGTCCCAAGCAAATTTGTGCTTTATCTCTACTATTTAAAAGTGTTTATCCCGTGCGGGCTGGCAACGTGGCATTTCTAAAGGTTTTTCGTGGTTAAATACCAACGATCTAGTGCTTGGCCGAAAAAATAGTAAGTACTTGCTATTTTATCGGCCAGCCAAGCACTAAATCGTTAGTATTTAAAACTATGTGTGCTATTTTTTTTAAGTTTTTTTGTATTTACGAGCACTACTAACAAAAATTTACATTATTGTCAATTACTTTCCATCTGCAGTATTATGATAAAATAAATGTTAAAAATAATTATAAAAAACAATTATCTTGTGCTTGGGCGAAAAAAAATTGTAGTTTGAAATATAATTATCAAGCCTCTAGAAATGCGACGAATGCGCTCTGGTTTTTCTAATTAAAATGCGGCAACGACGCTGTGAGATAAGGCACCATTGTTTAGGTTGTTTTGGTTTAGGATTTATTATCGGGTCATAAAAGGCTCCAACAACGTCTTTGAAAGCAAAAATAAATAAAAAGAACAATCTTATTTGAATGCATTACTATAAGTAGGTAATATCTTATGAGACTTTTAAAAAGAATCCATCTGAAAGTTATAATAATTTTATTATTTTTATATATAAATCTGCCTAGCCTTTTCCCAACTATGTTGGGGTCGGCTTCCAGTCTAACCGGATGCAGCTGAATACCAATATTTTTCATGGAATTTGTTTTTAAATTGCAATATAAGGAAAAATGCAAACTATGAAATAATAATATTACTATCACTTTATTTATTTCTATATCTCTCCCTCTATCTGAATACAAAAACATAACTTACTTGCATGTTCAACTCCACTGCTATTTGGGATATATTTAACCCTTGTCTATGCAAAACAATAATTTGATTCCTTTCTTCCTGAATCAGGTTTCGGGTCGTCATGGTTGCACCACGTTAGTCACAGCCCACACACAATACACACACAGTCCAGGATACAAGCTAGGGTCAAGAAGAGGCTTTCGATCACAGTCCGGTATACAAGCAGAGGTCACAGTTAGGCAGGCAATCAGTCCGATAGAAATAAACAGGTCGTAAAATGAAATGGCGATAGGAATTTAAGGGAAGCGTCAACAATTAGCGAGAGCAAATTGGCACTGCCGCGCTCTAGCTAATGTTTGTTATTTTATGTTACTCGCTCATTACTCACACAAATGCATATTGTCTCTAATTGGGGGAAACTAGGAAGGGGTGTGGTTTGTCACTAGCTGCGCTCTCGCAGGAATATTTTCTTAAGTGAGCATGCTTAACTTGGGCCGATAGTACGTAAGAAAAAAATTACATCTTTTTAGTAAAAGAGGCGAAAGACATAATTATAGTACTAGAAGTAGGGATCTATTAGCTCAACCAGGTTTCAGACTGGCTAAAGTAGACTCATCTTTCATGGGGTACTGTTTAAAATGTTATAATAAAATTCCTCCCCACATACTTCAACTGAATGAGACGAAATTCAAATCTTGTATAAAACGCACACTATGCAAGCAGGCATATTATAGGCTGGGGGATTACATCGCTGATAGAAATGCTTGGCTCAATGCTGGTCCTGCTCCACAACGTCAACTAATTGATTAACATTTGAAAATACTGTTGGAGCTGCTGAAGATTGTAAGACTATCTTTTCATTGTATAAACTCAATCACCTTTGTATTATATAATTGCATAACACAGGTGTGAGTACTATGTACAATAGAGCTACCATTTACTGGGTAATATGTCTTTCATTGACTTGAATATGTCCTGGCAGCTGAGAGTATGTCATGCTCACTCAGATGTCTCGCTGATGGTGGCGTGTGTGTTGGATCATTTAGCTCCCTTCAAAATGGTTGAGCTGAATGGTGCTGATCCATGCGTCATGTTCGTGAACGGGCGCTGTCAGTTGGGACTGGGCATCTCTTAACTGCCACGGCTTATTTTTAATTATTTTAGTTTTGAATTGTTTTTTTTTATCACGGACGTTTCTGACGTTTTGCATCGTTCTCACATGTATATTTTCAATAAGAATAATGTAACCAATACTTTGTATCAAATATTTTATTTTAAAAGAGTGTCCGTGGAGTTTCTTGCCCGTTCTTCTCCATGGGAACCTACTATTTGGAATGGGCAACTAGCTTCATATTTGTAACTGACTGACTTGTTGACAATTCAAAAGTGCCTGTAAATGGTTTAATTGAAATAAATGCTTTGAGTTTGAGTTTGAGTAAAACCAATAGCTGACGGGGCGACGCATGCCGCGTGGCGATCGGCGACTATACACTTATACAGTATATAATTATGTAGTATCTAGAGTTTAAATGTGTGTGTTTCACATCTGCCAGTCGTCCCGTGACGGCTCATTTTTTTTATGGCAGTACAATTTTAAGCTAGGATGGTTTTACTTCACTTTTATGTTTTTTAAGAATATGGTTTTGTCGAGTTATATGCCGAATTTTATTTGCCCTACCGTTCCCAAATACATAGAATAAGGACAAAGAATGTGATAATTCTAAAAGGGATGACAGGTCTCAATATTGGAAGGTTGATGTTGTTCCTGCAATTTGAGAATATAAGAGACTGAGATGTGATGATAAAGGTTATGGCATGTAATGCGGAGGAATGAGGGACATGTCGCCAGGACAGTTTTGAGTACGCATCTGGATGGTTATACGAGTAGGGGAAGACCAAAGAAACGATGGATGGATTGTGTGAATGATGATATGGCTAGAAAAGCAGTGACTACCGCGATGACAAGTAATAGAGATGTATGGATGAAAATACATGTTGTGCCGAATCCAAATAAGTTGGGGTAAAAGCAGGAGAATAATGATGATGAAGAGAACTAAAATTGATATCTCTAGAATAACGCTTGTGATGTTTGGCAAAGTAGCAATTTATTATAATGTTTATTTAGAATTTTGTATAGCCTTGCTCAGATTATAACGTAAATTATTGCCTTTATGAATGAATGAACGAATGAAATGCACTGACCCCAGCGAGGTTTGACCATACTTGATTACTCGAATGAACCCAAATATTCACACTAGCCCCTGGAGCCTCATAATTCATGGGGCTACAGAGACCATTGCATATCAAGGAGTGGACCGGGGGGCGCGATAATGGTAGGGAAACCGCGATAACGTAAATGATTGCCTTTATAAACCAAACAAATATTTTGACATAAGACTAGCGTAGAATAAACATCCCTAGCACGGTTGCACTTTTTGATGAAATCAAACTGCCTTTCCAGCCAGATACAACACAGGTTTTACCAACAATTCCAGCACCTACAAATTACTAACCAACCTAAAACACACAACAAACACAAAATTAAATAACCCCATCGATGTGTATCTGCCAATAATTCCTAGACACGAACCAATTACGGTTTCCAATAAAAGCCACCCAAACAAAAAAAAAAACACCAGACAACATACCCTTAATCTTTGTTGACTGGGGCCCAATTAACTCGGTCGGTTAATGACGCGAGTTTACCCACGCGACCATATTGCCACGTTTAGGGAGTATGCACATACAGCAAACGATACGCTAGAGGACTAAGTTGACTGGAAGCCAACTTCGAATGGCTTGGGGAATGCCACATTATAATGTACACAGAATTTGAAACCCAGTAGTATCTTGTGAACTGATGCTACTACTCACAGATTAACAAGTAATAAGCTTATCGTGGGATTCTATTGGACATGGGTCACTACTGGCCTCTTTTTAACCTTCTTCCAAATTTTTTTTTTGTTTGAAAGGGTGCATTCTTGAGGTGGTCTCATTGTCACCAATACTTCTTGGCGGGAAAGTGAAGCGTTATGATAACAGTTTTATTTTATTTTCTAAAATTTGTGTTTAACCGAATGTTAATGTGTAATATTAAATAGAATAGAATACTCTTTATTATGTACACCATAAAAGTTACAGATATAAATTATATTATTATTTATTTATTATTATATTATTATTGGTGTATTAACCATTAAGTTAAGAACCATTAAGAAATAAAACAGTGCAACATCACTTTAAGTTCTCTCAAGAAGTCCGCGCGACGTTTCCCACGTCTTTTCTGAAACTCAAGGGGATCGGGGCGGGATATCATCTATCATCCTTATCATGCATTGAATGGAGTTCATTTCATAATTATTTAAACAACTTTATACTCGTTATCTAATTTTACATGACACTGGCTAAATGTGCAAACCGCACGAAGCCACAAAAAAAAAGTCAGAATTTGATGAGTGGATGACATGGAAATCGAGAGAAATCATCAAATTTTAGAGGCACACCTATAGCGATTTGGGAATTTTTATAGTAACTCATGCACTTGCACTCGGAAAGCATCATTTGGTGAAGTGAAACTGATGATGAAGACCTCAGATGGCCACCGGAACTACTTAATAATAAGTATTTCACGGGTTGCGATTCGATTAGGCACATTATTATGATGGCTAAGCAATTTATGCTTTTCATAATGCATATAGTGAATTCACCATCAGCTCCAATTCTCCTGGTTTTCACCAGGAGAACTTAACAATTTAACGCCCTGCATCGGGCAAAGCAAATTTTTTTTAAAGGTGATGAGCACTTGACAAGCTACGAGTATTGTTACTTAAATAAATTACAAACAGCCCACTAAAAAGTGAAAAATAAAAAACTTTTTACAAATAAAAAACAATCGCGTTCCAAAAAAAACGCTACATACAAAGTGAAAAATAACTTCAATTTCGGAAGTCGGTGACAAAAAACTAAATTACAAATCCAAAGACACCAACTTCCAGAATTAACGTTATTTTTCACTTTGTAGTGTTTGTTTTGGAAGTCGGTTGATTTTTTTATTTTGGAAAAAGTTTTTTAACTTCATCGTTACTTGTTGGTTAGCAGTTAACTACCTAAATAGTTGGAAGTATATAAAATAACACATAATGTAACGAAGCGTAGGTAGATTTATTTCAAAAAATACATCGCTGTTACATAATAATATCATGATAATAGAAAAAATAGAAAATTATTTTATAGTGTCTTCATGCTTAGGCGAGATGATAACAATATGCTGATAACATGCTCACAACTTCCTAACGTATGATGGAGGTTCGATGCTTAAAAAAAAAATGTAATTCATGAGGTACCCTGTCTGGGCAGGGTTCTCGATATATGCTTTGGAATTCAGTAGGTTTTTGTTTTGTAAAAAGTTTTTAAAACAGTTTCTTTATCCTAACTAAAGCAAGTCATCGTTAGTTCTCTGGCTGCTGTTTGTCACCATTCTGGAGTTTAGTTTTTTATCCATTGCTATCAGTTTAATCAGTTATTGGATCTTTCTAAAACATCAAGCAGAAAGCAAATTTATTCAACTACGCAGTATTCCTGGCAAATAATTGACTGCACTAATCATGAACCAATTCAACCTAATATTTCAAACAGATCGATGTGCATTCACCCTTATAGTAACCGTAATCGTAGTCAATGATAACGATTCAGGGAAATTGTTCTGTTTGTTTGATTTTGACGTGGATGGGACATTAATTGCGTATGTTGGGTGCTAGGACAACACCGATAGATTGCTCATATTTGGATTATGTGGTAAGGGTTCTAAGAATATAGGCGATTTGGTGTAACTGTTCTTGTCAGTGATTACATTGTTGGGCTCTATTTGAAGGGTCATCATCAGTATTGTATTTCGTAATAATTGGAAGTAGTAGATGTTTTTTTTTTTTCGGTACAAAGATTAAGCCTTCTCCCGATCCTTTGTAAATTCAGTATCCTTAAACATTTTTGATGAGAAAAAATTATAATGTTTACTGAATATTACAAGATTAGAGGGACTTGAATTATTATCCGTACTTTTAACTTATATGTCTGACATTCTGACTTGCACAGCGAATTGCTGTGAACACTCAACTATTAATCCATTTCTGCCTAAAATTCTTCTAGCCCCAAACTATTCATATATCAGACGCAAATCCCAAGAGATTAAAAAGCCCCAAACTTTTTAATGATTAGACCTCAAATTAAGAGAGCTTAGTATTGGAATCCAGCGAAAGTTTTGTTGCAAACAGGAAGCTGTCCGGTGAAAAGTTCTTAATTGATCTATTGATTACGCTTTTAGTTCCAACTTGTTTGAGCAGTGTTGGATGGTTTTGTGTTGTTACTATATGTGGGTGTTGGTCAAATGTAGGTAAAGAATTGTTGGTATTAAAATGGTGAACATCATCGTAAATTCACGCCTGTAATCCCTGAAGGGATAGGCAGAGGTGCACCTATAGTACACCCACATTTAGCCAGTTATGCTTTTAAGTCCCATGTAATATGGGGCGCGCCAATCTTACCAAGGGGTATCGTATTACCCAGTTACTGGGTTATGGAGGTGAGATAGGCAGTCGCTCCATGTAAAATACTGGTATTCAGTTGCATCCGGTTAGACTGGAAGCCGACCCCGACAAAGTTGGGATAAGGCTAGGCAGGCTTGCCATCAACCGGGCATAAATGCAGACTCTGGGCTGCTACTGAGAAATTCCAGAAAAACTCAATAACACTTTGCCCGACCTGGGAATCGAAACCAGTACTTCATGCTCAGCAGTAGCGCTTGCCAGACCAACTAGGCAGTTACAGACATGTTGTACATAATAAAGAGAATTTTATCTATCTATCTATACATAGATTTTAAACTCCCGGAATAAAAATAAACAAAGAAAATAATGAATGCTTGCATTCTTGGATACAAAATATTCTTAACTAACTTTTTAGACCGTTGTATCCTGCTTATGCGTATGAAGCTTCATTAAAGTCGGATCAGTCATTTCGAAAAACAAGGGCTTGAAAGTTTGTAGAACTGCCGTAGGTACGTCGTATATTATTATGATATCCCCCTCGAAGTGAGGTGAGGAGGCCTGTGTCCCAGCAGTAAGAACATTTTAGGCTGATTATGATATAAGTAAGTTAAACTTATTGTATGTAGTTTTTACCAAACGAACCTTTTATATTGCACATGAATAGAAACCAGCTCCACAATGCATACCATGAACTTATTCTTGTATAAAGTAATGTGTATGGTCGTCGTGAGTTTCTAGAAAAACAAACTATCCACTTTCATCAGATCTAGGGAAGGTACTCGTAAAAGCCAACAAAGTTCTTGTATCACTGGGGCATTTCCATGAAATACAACTAAGGCTTCAAAGCACTTTTGAAAGCTATAATGTGCTATATGGAAAATATTTTCCTACGTGTTCTGTCGTCTATAGGTATATCTTTAATGGAGCCAATTTCTTCATATTTTCTTGGTTTATTATATTCAACATCAAGTCCTCAGTCTCATTGTCAGAAATCTACAGTTGCATTTTTTTATTTTCCATGATCTTTCATCTTTCTAGATAATGTTATTCTTTGAGCAGGCCTAGTGCGAATGAATTTAAATTTAAAACTGTTATGCATAATATAAGATTTAAGCTTCAGCAGTTCAGACTTTAAGTATTTATATATTAATCTTCACAGAACAAAAAATTCTAGTCATGCCTCGATTATTAATTCATCCAAAAGGCCTCAGTGGAGTCCTTCCATGTTATATTAAGTTAAATGAACGAGCGCTGTGAAAAGTTATTTTTAAGTTACAGAATAATGGAGGCACCATTCGTTTAAATTTTATAATAGATCCAGTCTTATGTTACCATAGTATCTGAAATGATTCGTTTAGCCTTTTCTAAATATAGCTTTGTTTGATCGATTATATTTCGTACTGACCCATTTTGATCAATCCGAATAATATCAAACGAGGTCGAGATTTCTACGGTATCCCCTAATTCTTGAACCAAATACCACCCTTACCTTTTTCAATAGGGTACCCTTGAAAATTTCACGAAATCTCTGCTCCTTATATACATAGTCCCTATAATACTCTTGGTCTAAACAGAGCTCTGAGTGGGATTAATACGAATCCCGTTGACAAGGACAAGCTTCTAGCATTAATACGCTATTAGATTGGAAGACCACGGTGGTGCATGCATAAATAATGGTAAATTTCCATCCTTCCAACAATAGGAATCCTATCCCGATTTGTTGGCCGCTATGGAGTGGTCGTTTTATTTGGTTCAAATCGGAATAAATTATCAGGATATTTGTTATCTGATTTGGAATGGTTAAACGAAATTAATTTAAAAATCGATAATGACTATGATATTGATGCAGAACTAGTGTTTTCAATGATATCTCAAATAAATAAAACAAAAAAAAATGTACAGAAGTCGTAAGTATGAAGAAATATAATCACTTATTTACAAAGAACTAGGCTAAAAGTTCTGTACACTGATTCCATTTAAGTATTCTTAACTTATTCCATTTCACAGACTTAACAAAAAAAAAAAAATGTTTAAAGGCCACGTTACAGTTTCATAGTTTCTGTTATTGCCTGAATGTGGGTTACATGCGTCGTTACATCGCTGTCGTTTAGATATGTTATTGCTTTCGTGTTATTTCGTGTCATTGTCTCGTTTATGGTTTTGATCTTTGTAGGATTACTTACGGTTGAAATGGTAAGAATTTTAGAAATGTGTGTTCTAGACTTGTTACTAGCATGAACATGAACAATTTCTCCAAAAGCTTGCAGCAGCCTGTTTTCTTTATCATTGGTATTGATTTCGGTAAAATAAGGCACACAATCCATATGACTGTTTCTACTGTTACGAACACAGGTTACGTCACCTTGGTTCACCTCATCGGTGTCGTCAATAGCGATGTAGTTTACCGAATGACATAGATGTAAATTATTTGTATGAGTTAATGTTGGTATGGCAGTCACATCTCAGTTTGTCTTTATTTAAACTTCCCATCAAGGCTCTACTGTTTTTCAAAAATTACACCTAAACATGTTGTTCAAGTAAAACTTGCAAGAAATGACAACAAACAAGCTCGAACATTGAACAGGCTTCGTGCAAACAATATCATGTACTTTCACGAACTTGTCTTGAAGTTTCAGCAATTATTACTTGACAGGGGATCAAGTTTCAGGACGGTAAGTGCCTTATAGCGAATATTTTTAGATCTTGTTTAATATCGTATTGATTTCAGGATGAAAGTTCTCGTTGGTTATTAATAAAGTTGTTAAGAGGTTTATTATTAAAAATGTAATATTCTAGTACTTTGGGACGCAGATTAGGTTATTAATCTCAAAAATATTGTAGGCGGTATAAAATGTAATTAGCTCTTGTGACTGTAGATACATTTCAATTTCTCTAGCAATCTCCACATCAAACACAAAAACCCATGCCATCATTTCGACACTCCATAGAAAACTTTTTCAGAGTTTGATGTCGCACCTATTAGTTGGTTGGTTTCTCTAAATCATTCCAAAAACACTTTTACACGACAAAATTTAATTAAGCTTTAAACAACCTAGATGACTTCGATGTTTCTTAACCAACTACTCAGAGGAAAAAGACTGAAATAAACTCAGAGGTCACACAATCTCTATTAAAATCCAAATATAATCTTGGTCTGGCTATATGAGGACCATGCAGATTTGTGTCTGAGGTGGTCTTTTGAGAAAAGAACCACACAGATTTGAATGGACCTGTCCAGTCAGTGCACGCATTTGTCAGTAATCGTATAGATCAACTCAGAACTTAAGGAGCTCAACGACTCGACGAGTAGGGTTGTCGATCACAATATAATGTCATCTTAGTATTATACTAGGTAGTAGCTGCTGCTATACAAAAGCAGCCGATTGTATACCCAAGGGAAATAATGAATCGACCGTTCCATTCGTTACAAACGTTATACTCACGTCAAATATAGATACAAATCTTAAGTTAAACACAGATTCCTCGTTTTAATATTGAACATCTGAAACTAGGTCCTGAATCAGCAGTAACCACAGTTGAGGCAAGACTCCTGAGAATGCAGTAACATTCATTACATTAGTTCCGCTTACCAACCACAGGTGCTCCGCTGGAATTAAATTTAGTTTAGCATTGCTTGCGATCTAGAGGTTTGGCTGGATACTTATTTCTTCTGGGATTTTAAAGATTGTAGATCGGTCAAGATTAAGCTAGCTGGGTCCGTACGAATACAATAATAGTGAAAACCTACGTTTAAACATCCTTGTGTCAATAAAATGAAAATGTAATTTTTTTTTCGTTGTACGTATATGCATTGTACCTATTTTGTATCTGTATAGGTACTTTATACTGACGCTTTTACAGAGGCGCAACCAAAAAAATACAATACCTAATAAATTCAAAGAAAACTCGCGAAGCAACACAATTTAAAATTCCCTCAACACTGCACAGAAAAAAAGCGCTAATTACCATTCCCCTCGAAACCAATAACAAAATTAACATCGCTATATTCAAATTGGGCGTAAAAAGGAAGCCGGCAGGAAGCACCAATGAATAATACTCGTAACGTATTGCTACCCTGCCAATTTCCTGCGGTTGCCACCGGATCCCGAATACTGGGCTCCCCGTTCCCCGTTGTATGCTTAACCGCATTATCTATTCAGGAATTGATTTGTGTTTGTGATAATGGAAGGTAGTGTACGTCTACATGAATATGGGAGCAGGTGTGGGTTTTGGCGAATTTTGGGAGTGGTGGTTCTGAATGGTTTGTTTGTTAAAATTATGACAGGTTACTGCTGCGGTCATAATCAGGCATTGAAGATTGGCAGGAAGATATTAATAAATAATGGCGAGACCTTTGTCCAATAGTAATCGATACGAAGGAAGAGTAAGTCATAGTCATTTATGGGTAAGAGATTCTAACAAGTTATCACAGTATACATTTAGGTATATATTACAAGTCAAAAATAAATAATAAACATAATGTCAAATATTATGGAAACGTAAGTTGAAATGACAAAGTAAAAGCTGACAATATTTTATTGCTCTAAAAAGCTGAAGTAAAATCCCCAACAGTGATTAATTAATCATTAAAAGTTAAGGTGACAAAATAAAATAAAATTTTATTTCCCAACTTTGATCGAATCATCTTAAAGTTCCAAACATTTAACTTATTAATTTTCAGAAAATTGAACAGAAAAATAACAAGTTCCATCCGTATGCCCCAATAAAGGTTTTCAAATAAAATGAAAAGTTGGACGGTAATCACAATGAACTCCGATAACTGAGCCTTTAGGGATCCTTCGCAAACAGATGTATTTGTTCAATGTATAATGAAGACTGAGTTAGTTAGGGATCAAGTTTTGGAATCCCGAGGGCGCGTCGAGATGAGATCTTGCAGGTTAGAATTGTTCGTCTGTTTGAAGAGTTAGAATTTGAATTGATGCTCGACTAATTATTGTGAGTATGTCGAACTTCCATGTAGATGGAGTAACTGTAGATGGGATTTCTGAGGGTTGATCAGATATCAGAGCTGAGAACAATAAAGGGATGGGTACTTGTGTGATCGTTGTTTATTGAAATTAGATCAATGTTTCACGAATAGATCGTATTACAGAACGGACTAATTAAGGCATCATTGGTATTACTGTAGCACGTTCTGATAAAGAGAAATTAAGCATAAAAAAATCGGCAAAGTGCGTATCGGACCACGCACAATGAAGGGTTCAGTAGTTGGGATGAATTTATCTCTAGAACAAACTTGACATTGTAGTTCAAAACCACGTTCCCCATATATTTCAACTGCAAATGCAGTTGGACGTACAATATTAAGTGATTTACCATGTTATTTTCAGACCATAGACTTCTATAGGTTTTCTTGTAATCTATAAGTATTGAACTATTGTCAGTATTTCAATTTTCTTTAATAACCTTAAACCTAATTATTAAAAAAATATAATAAGAATATATTAGAAATTTCATACAAAGTGACAAGGTATAGCTTGCAAAACATTTTTTTTTTAAATTTTAAGATTTTCCCCCAAAAATGAGCCCCTTATTCAAAATTAATTTACTTACGTTACACGTTCGTAGTTGGGTCACAGAAATGCATATGTGTACCAAGTTTAAGCTTAATCAGTCCAGTAGATTTGGAGCATATCGGCTGTGACAGACGGACAGACAGACACAGGCACATGCGTCATCCTTTGTGGGTTCCGTTTATTTCCTTTTGAGGTACGGAACCCCAAAAACCTTACAATTTCTAAATAAAAGCTGTGAATTTCGTTCATGAATAATTTAGCGACCATGAACCCTCAGAGTCCTCAAAATCTTGATGACAAAGTTAAATAAAGCAAGATATAATCCGCAAAATAAGTTTTAAAATTGTGAGTTTAACGTAAACTTTGGATATTTTAATTTGTCACGACAAGGCATAACATTAATTTATTAATTCAATACCTACTAATTCTAATGCATAAATATTATAATTTCCTTCATCATTTGATCAGATGGATGGATGGTAATTGTAACCAAGAAGTATCTTTCATTCGTCAATATAACTTCCCATGTCTATAAATCTAAGCTCTTTATTTTCTTAAACACGACATTCATGATTTATGACATTTATGAAGATGCTATCATCATTAGATCATCATAATTTATGTGCTTAAGCAAATCAACAAATCTACCAGTTCTGCTATTTCAACAGCCCCGGTTTTAATAAAATCTAGCTTATCATGGTCGAATACTAAAATAATTTCTAGATACACAAATGATTGGCACTAAAACAGAAAACGTAGCTGAATTTATTAATCCTCAAATTAAACGGCATAATATGCTAATGTTGTGATTGGTCCAGAATATCTCGAATGTCAATTCATACTCCAAACAGGATGAAATTAAATCCATTTTGAACGACACTCGTTAATACTCTAAATCATGCAATTTGATCAATTGAACACAAAACGATTTTAACTGTTTGCTTTTGTTTAGTAACTGATTTCAAAACGAATGGTAATTACGTTTTTAATGTTGGTTTTTGGGCGCAATCCATGAATTTTTTTAGCGTAATTCCTCGTGAGTACATGTTATAGTTGAGTGAATTTGTAAACAGCGTTAATATCGTTAACAAATTACGTCGAAACAATGTCCAGAAATCCTATTATTAAACCTGATTTGGCTTCCGTACGGCATTTTCGTCACAGCATCACGCTGAGTCATGATGTGTAGCATCAGTCATGATGTGCAGCTATTAACCATTTCTGTTCTTTGCTCGTGATTAGGTATAGAACAGTTATTTTTTTTTGTTATGTATACTTATCTTTTCGTATGTACTCTGTTTCTCTGATAAATAAACCTATTTTTCTCTCTCATGCTCTGACAATAGCCACATGAAGATCCGTCAAGATCGATAGTAATAACCATCCAATCTGATGATTGACGTCCTTCCAAATATCTCCGCTTATTTCTCCAAGGCATCGGTTCTCTATACTTCATCTCCATAAGGGGTGACCCTTGAGAAAATCGCGTACACAAACCTCCATAAACCAAACTTTATGTCCTTGAAAAATATGACTACCACGGCCTGAAAGTGCCTGAAACATATTCATATGATCGTAGAGGCAGTAAAAGTTAAAGCAGAACAATAAAACGGGTAGTTTTATGTTGGTTTTATATCGTCGACAGGTGAGCCTGGGGGATGTTCCTATATTTTATCGTCCGGAACTGAATTCCATACACAAAAGAATCTATGAACGATAAAGGAATACCAGAGCTTATGAAGACAAATATTGCTTTGAATGCATCTCGAACATATCTGGAATGTATAAAATTCATGGTTTGTTATGAAATATTCTTGAATTTTCTTCGTGAGTATTGTGTGTTTATCCTGCTTTAAATTCCTGTTCTTTTTACATATCTTTTTATATCTAGCTTCATTAAGTTCAGCATTCTCTTTCTTTTCATTAGCTGGTAATACCTAATCAAGCAACACACACTTCTTAACTTAAGCAGTTGTAATTTCATTCATTACACTTGTATTCCTCGAAGGGTAAGGCAGATTTGTACCTATCTATAGAACGCTCATTTTAGCAGTTATGTTTGAGTTCTATGTAATAGGGGTCGAGTCTATTGCCATCAACCGGGCACAAATCCAGACTCCGGGCTGCTAATGAGAAGTTCCATATGGGAAAACCCAATAACACTTTGCCTGGCACGGGAACCGACCTGAGAACCTCATGCTCAACAGTAGCGCTTGCGACGACTAGACAACGAGCCGTAACAAATATCGCTGAATATTTTCTTTTGAATAGTGCACTGTTTTAAAGTTTTACGTTCGTGAAATAATTTTAGCTTGTGCCATTAACTTGTGAAACGACAGTACTTCACGTTTTTATTTCACCTCGGGGCTCGCCGAACTAGTAGGTGACGAGAATTTAAAGTCACAGTCAAAAGGTCTTTATAATGATGAAATATTTATATGACAGGTATTACTATTTTATTTCTTGGATTGGAAAAGACAAAGTCAAGTAAAAATAAAGCATACATCGATATTATGTGGGAATGTTGACTAGGGTAGGGATCAGTTGTTCTTATCATAAGATGCCTATATAATATTATAACTTCTGGGACACAGGCACACTCTCTTGGAGAGAGTGCAGGGAGGTAATCTACCACACGGGCCCAGTGCGGGTTGGTAGGTAACACAATATGTCTTCGATTTTTTGGTTCTAGGTCATGCCGGTTTCCTTGTTTTCTTTCACCGTTTTGAGAGCAAGGGTGATGAAACTCACGACCTACAACTCGTAAGTCGAGGCCTTTACCACCGTTGCTGAGGGATAAAAGAAAGAAAGAAAATTCGTTCTCTCTGTACGTTTGTTTTTTTGCGGTAAACAAAACGCAAAGAAATAAACACGAAAGAACAAGTTGAGGGAAAATATGCGTCACATTCACGCAAAACGGCCAACGCTCAGCATAAGAATCAAGCCACACAAGCAGCTTCTTGTCCAAACCAACATCCAAATTAGCTATTAAGTTATATTACTTGATTGTTAAATTAATTAAGTTAAGATCTTAGTTATTATGGAATTTCTATTTGTTTTGTAAATCTACTAGGCTGGCATAATCGCTTTCGCTTTCGCGATTAAAGCCTTTTTTTCTAAACCAAGATATTTAAAAAAAAACCAAGCAGCTGAGGATCAGGTCATTTATTGATCGAATGGTCATTTATTACATACCTGACATTTTACTAAGGAGGTCTTTAGTAAAATGTCAGGTGTGTAATATATGCAACGTCGCATGGATGGAAAGATACATGATAGTAACAAGAGAAGCTCCATAAATTCTGTGACACCCCCAGTAATAAAGTTTCTTTAAAAAACCTGAATTATTAAATAAACCTACTTTTTTATTTATTTTCAGCCTAAAGCCAGTTAAGGTTATTGACTTTTTCAATGTTACCACTAATTAGGACGCTTTTGGATTAATAATTTCTTCGTTTCCAGTCTACACTACATTGGATTCATACTGGAGTATATTCCATTATCTACATTAATCAGATTACCTACTTTGAACTTTTATTATTACTTTACGTTTAAAACTTTCACATTGCGTCAGTATCTACCACTTGAATATTTTTCAATTCAGTTGTATTTATTATACTCGTATTCCTTAGACGTTTATATTCCTTATTATTTAGACGTAAATGTTCTTCGTCGCATAAATGTAAGTTAAGTAATGGATCTACTTTATGGTTTACAGTTGTTTTTTTATTCTATTTTATTTGTAGAAATGTTAATCACAAACTTATTATGCCACCCATAACGGTACAAACAATTCATTCCTTGATGATCTAAATCCTATTATTGCTAACTTATACAAGAGTCTTGCGTCCTTTGACAATGGAGACGCAGGAATGCTATTACACCTTAGGTGTGAACCGTGAACTGTGAAGTGTGTGTGTGTGTTTGTCTTAACTGTGAAGTTATAAATGGAAAATTACCAAGATAGAACAGTTCTTTAATATCCAACAAGAATTTCTCTTGATTACTACACAGCAAAATAATTTTTCTAAGAACATTCTCCTTTCAACATCATTTAATGTCTTATTTGCGGTCCAAAACATGCATGTGCAGGTCCAAACAAGCATACATGAACCAACTTCCAGATTAATCTTACTAGGTTATTTAAAACTAATTCAATTCCATACTTCACAAAAACTAAAGAGAACTAAAGGCACACAAAACTTTATACTTCTACAAGAAAAATAAATTGGATAAAGATATTTTGAACTGGCTTCAAGAGCAATGCAGGAAATTCTCTCTGTAACGCTGGAACGATGTTAAATTGTAAGAACGAGGTAGCAAGTTCAATTTATAGGCTCAACTCCGACTGGACGATTACTGTTGCAAGGCTTTTGAAGTCGATTCACAGACTTTCATGAAGGCAAAGGGCTTAGTTAGATTTAGTTGCTGGATGGTAGACTTTCTGATTTGTAAGTTTAAGTTTGTTAAATTCATTGCAGCATGACTTAAGTAATAACAACCGCACGGGTCGATGGATTAGGTAAACCAACGCTTGCTACGGTTGGTCTGTGGATGGGTGACCATCTTTACATACCGAGACCTCTCCGTGCTTCAGAAATCACGTGACGTTCGACCTTACGGTACTAAAGCAATTACGTAGTCAATTATACATCAAATCAAACAACTAGTTTAAGAACGGTAGGTATCTGTATTTTTGAAGTGAAAACTTCTTTACGCTCGTTGACCGATTTTCGGTAGGGGATAAACTTATGAGTTTGCGTCACCAACATGCTAATGGGACCTGTGTACATGTATCCGCATATATATAAATATATATACGTTATTCCGGCAGTCAGAACTGTATTGTAGGCAGTCCTTATGACGCCTATTTTTTTTGTATTGTAATAGTCAAAACCGCAAGTGTCAAAGAAGTTATTATACAACTTCATACTTCAAAAGGGTGTACCTTGACTTACCGTATGAAAGAACATAAATCGTTTTGAAGCACAATTTAATTCGTTTGGTCGTATATAGCTTGGGGCGTACTAATAGGACGGGACAGGCTGATTCGTAATCGTGGCCCACACACATTTACTACGAAACATACGGGGTTATTAATCGTGCGTGCATGCTAGTTGAAAAGGCGATGTAGTTGGAGAGTATTTTATAAGGAGTTGTTATTTAAAGCAATTAAAGAAATCGTGAAATAAAATTGTTTGTGTAAAATACCCTCATAGTAAAAAAAGCCGGGCATTTTAATGTTTATTTAAAGAAATGCTGTCTTTTCTTTTTTTAACGATAATAAAAATATCAATCATCAAACATTGTTTCATAAACGCCCTTAATATCCTAGCGCACACGCTCCCAACAGTCTTACCTCTATATTTCCAAAACCTACAATTAAAAACGATGTTATCTCAAACCCGTGTTACCTATCTGTTAAATTATACAACTTTAATCTCACTTTAATGTTCAACAAGTTTATTTGCTAGAAAATATTATTACATAAGTAATACTCTGAATGCTAAGTCCGTATCACGGTTCAGAAGAGACGTTTAAATTAATTAGGAACACCGACTTTGTTAATGCAAGGTTTAATTTTATTATGTTTGTTCGACGATTTAAATGCTTTGATGGGACATTTGTTGGGGTTATTGAAATTGGTGGTCTTTGATGGTGTTTTTTTTTTTTACTTAATCACTAATCAAAAATAATGACTCTCTTTCTATGAAAGGTGATCTCATTATTCTCCTGCCCTTATAAAAATGTGGTATTTTTTTTTATTTTCTGTCTACCAATTCAAGACTTCAGTAGCTGTTGTGTTTGAAAAAATATAAATACCAATGATATAACAGAACTTTTTGAGTCCGGTTAATGGAAATAAGCTCGCCGTCTATTACATGGGACCTAAACATAACTGACGAAAAGTGGCTGCACTATAGGTACACCTCTGCCTTACCTTCGGGAATACAAGCGTGTTATAGTATGACTGTCCAATCCCGTATCGAGAATGAATGTTCACGCCAGTAGCACATCTCCGCCGCGAAACCATAGCAGCGAAACCGCGGTAGTTCAATTCAACTGGTTCGCGTTATGTTCCGCTAGTCGCATACGATTCGAGTAGCGAAACATGACGCGAGCCAGTTGAATTGAACTACTGCGGTTTCGCTGTAATGGTTTCGCGGCGGAGGTGTGTTAGTGGCGTCGGTGTCGCACAACTGAGCAAAAAAGCTCGCGCAACGAATGTTTGCCTAAGAAATTCGTCAAGCGAATGCTCGCGGTGAGCAGGTAACTACGGTCGTATAAACCGTAGACCGTTAGTTTTGTTTACTCCTTTGATTGTTAAATAAACTGTAGTTAGGTACTTATAGTTCAATTAACAAAAACGTTTTAACTAAAGTACCATAACAAGATACAGCAGTCATCCGAGTACAAAAACATGCCCAGCAAAAATTACAGGGAACACAAAAATACTAAAATTCTCAATGCACTGTGGTTTGCAAGACAATGTATTTTTACTATGTTGAAAATTCTTATTATTCTCCTTAACTTTGCAGGGAGGATTCGGTCGAGTGGCTTTGTTATTTTTCATGCTGCGCAGAGGATTTGTTTATTTTCTCAGCTTTTTAAAAAATAAACTGAGGGATGGCGGCCATTTTGTTAGGCGATGAGATACGATGAGCAGTGTTTGAGTGCGACTGTTTAATGTGTTTAGTTTAGAGATTTTGTGAATAGTGATGATAAGAGTAATTTGTAATATAAGTGGTATGTGGTGTGTCGTTTACGTTATGGCCATTACGGGAAGACTCTTGTGTTGTCTCCGTCTAATTATAGAGTAACTGAATGTTTTCACGCTTATAATAATTAAATCATTTTTTGAAACCAGCACCTTCCTTGGCCATTGCCCTAAAATATCTGAGTCGATACACAAATAAAAGGTAGTAGTGCTTTTACTGAAGTAAAAAACTACTCACTCCAATTAGCTGGTTACTGAATATTTATTAATTTACTTAATACTTCCGGTACACAAATTTACACAGGCGGGTTTTTTTTTTTTTTGGGTGGGAAATTATCAAATAACTTCTCCCGCTCTGGGTGGAGCGGGAGATAGTGTCAGACTTTTACTGACTAAAACCCACCCGTGTTCCTTCAGATGCCTGTGTGCCAGGGCCACGATATCCCTTTCGGACAGGCTCGTAACCCTGGCAGGCATTAGCCCTTTCGGACCCCGTCAATTGGTGCTGACGTCTCTTTGAGGCGCGCGTGGAACACGACGCGTCGTCGACCCGGGCTTGGTCCTTATCGGACGGCGAGCTACCCATCGCTCACCGTCCGCAAGCCCGCGCCTACGGTGGCCGGGAATCGGCCTGCGATTCCCGACTAGGGGCGCGAGGGCGTTGATTTTGCCTTACCCTCACGCGTTCCGCCTCCTCCTTCGCAAGCATTACTGTTTTGCAGAAGGAGGTGACGGCCTCCCATGCACTCTCGCTCCGAACCATGGCCTGAACCAGGCCCGGACGCGAGAGATCGCCGCCGCCGATCGCTGCCGTGAGGACACGGGCGGTGCTCCGCCCAAGGATTACAATCACATAATACTAGAATTTCGTACTCTATTTCCCGAAGAATCTTTTACTCAATGGTAAAAGATTATTCTCGTTGATGGAGAAAACGATTAACTATCAAAATTAATGAAAGCACTTCTTCAGCCTGAAAAAACTTATCAATAGACCATCAAAATCTTCCATACTAAACTACCCCTCGCAAAAACGATCCCATATTAAAAATCAAGACCTCGCCATCGCCATTTTGTGCCGAAGCAATTTCCTCACCGGTTATACCCTAAAAGATCACGTTCCGTACATTGTACAGCATCCGCGCCATCTCGAGATAAGCAAATTAACTTTAAATTAGTTATTAGATTTCTCCCGGTTCGTTTTATACTTCATTATTTCTGAGATTTCTACGCTTTGGTAATTTTTCGAGGGTTGGCTGTGTGGCTGGATCGATCGAACTTCAAGGTTCATTAAGTTGATGTTTTCTCATTGACATGTCTATTCTGGAATATACTTCTGTCTCATAGAGGCGTAGGGTATGCAAAGATTTAAAAGGTCCTGTGTACATCTGTGACATTCGTAACATGGAGACTTCAAATCTGAACAGTGGATACTTCTATTGGTATTACTTCTTATGAGTCTAAAATATCACAAATTACTTCCGTTATATCTAAAATACTGCAGCAATAATTTCGAAATTTTATGAGAAACTTGAAGATTAACGTTATGTACCTTGTTTGACGAAAACACGATTCCATAAAGTTTTTGTCTACAGAAAAAAAAAAACAAAATTACCTCCAAACCGAACTATAAACCGCTAATATTAAAAAAAATACTTCAAGTTAGAACACCAATCTTTGCATAATAACTGCATATAAAGCAGATACTATGTTATTTTTTTAATTACCATTATTTTCACCAGAAATTACCTAAACTATCGACGCCTTGGAAGCTTGTCCCTGCCGCCCTGTCTCACTTGCTCGCATAACCGCGAGCAGTAGTGTGGAGCGAGATAAAGAGTGAGGTGGCGCTGAGGTATTATATGGATCTCTTAAGTTTGGTTGTTGAGAGTGCGACAATGCATAGGTAGTAAAAGTTAACCTGGAATACAGGTGGAGTACTACAAGGCTCTTTTGGCTCTTGAATGACATTAACAGGGTTGTTGGTACACATTTGTGAAATTCTTTAGACATAACAAGATGGCGGGGTAAGTTCCGATTTTTTTCTACGCGTCAAAAGAACTTTGTTGCGTCGTTTAAGAGAGTGCCAACTGAACTGTCTAGCGTGACACGAAATGTTATGAACAAAGCGGCCTAGTGCTTGTCGGACCATGCACAATGATGGTTTCCATAGTGGGAATTAATTATCCTTAGAACAAACTTAACATTGTAGTTGAAAAAGACATTCCAACTGCAAATGTTAACTAACAATATACACAAAACAAAAACAATCAAGACTTGTGCGATGCCAAAAAGGCTCCTGTCTCAGCATAATGCTGCGATATTTAAAGAAATAAATACCACAGCGCTGGTATTCTGATAGGGCCTGCTGTGATGCCACGGAGTCACCTACGGATACATATAAATAGGTTAATAAAAATAAATATAACAACACCTGCAATAAATAAAAAGAAAACCAAAATTAAATAAAAAAAAAATAAAAAAATGGTAAGTATATAGAATAAATATTACGACTCACGCCCGACACTACTCAAATTATCAATATAACTAAAAATTCAAAGCCGACCCTCGAAAAATCACTTTGTCTAATCTGAGCAAGTGTGGGGCAACGTTTTTGAAAAAAAAAAAAACAAAAAAAAAAAAAAAAATCTGTGCTTCACTTGTCCATGCCATAGACTATTGTCTATGGTGAACGACAAGCGATTAGTGACGGGACGCGGGCGCACTGCGTTGTTCGTTCGTTCAGCTGTCAATGTGTTTCTAAAGAAAATAGGTTTTGAATTATTGCTTTTTATTTTACAAATAAACAATAAGTGAATAATATAAGATAAGGCAAGGAAGTGGTGTAAATAAATATTATAAAGTATCGTTGTGTGTAAGAGTGACTAAGTTGTGTTGTGTAAATCGAAAGAAGACAAAATCACTGAGCAATAAAAAGCGATCGAAGCGAAATCATGCTAATATTGAGAGATTTATCATGTTATTTTAAGATCATAGACTTCTTATAAGTTTTTCTGTAATCTATAGGTAAAGAACTATTATCTTTCGGTTCAGTTTACTAAACTTTTTTTCTAATTTTCTAATGTGCTTCCCAAAAGTGACAAATTTCAAAATTCATTTATTTACGTTACACGTCCGTGTTTGAGTCACAGAAGTCCATATGTGTACCAAATTTCAACATAATCCGTCCAGTAGATTCGGAGCAAATTGGCTGTGAAAGACGGACAGACAGCCACACGAGTGATCCTATAAGGGTTCCGTTTTTTCCTTTTGGGGTATGGAACCCTTAAAATTACATCCACTTTCTTCAAAATGAATGCTCCTGTTCAGCGCAATCCGTAAACAGCAATGTTGCTTTGAGGCCAATGAAATATCAATGGATTATTGTTCTTCCACAAAGTAGCTCTTCTACAAGAACCTCTACTGGGTCATCAGATGACACAGAACCAGATGTGATCCGTACTCTCTGCTGCATCTCCGACATTACAAAAACACCAAATTAACTTTAAATTAGTTCTATGAGTTTCCCGACTTGTTTTTTTACTTGATTATTGCCGAGACGCTGGACGTTATCTTTTCTCTCTCATTTTCCTTTTATTTTCAGAGTTCTCCGGAAATAAATAGGAGGGATGAATAAATGTGTTTTGCTTCATTTCAATTATTTGTGTCTGTATTATCAAGTAACAACATTAGTAATCTGATCATGATCAACACTCTTGCTTTGACTAAGGAAAATACAGTGTAGGAAAAGTAAAATATTTTCGTTATAGGTATTTTTTTATTTGCTTTATATTCACGCAATAACACGATCTTTTCACCCTTGTTTACCCTTCTTTTGCAGGACTACGGCAATCGATCTCGAGCCATCGAAGTCAACACTAAGAATTAACTTATTACCCCTATTCCTTCCAAAAGAAACCGTTTTCCACAACCTTCAAATTCAGAATGCGCAGTAGACTATTTTTAAACTTTATACGAGTATCCATTGTTATCAGTTTTAATGAAAAAAGGTTGTATAGCTCTGTATCTTTTTCACACTAATGAGTTGACCTTGATTGGTGCTCGCGACATAGAAGTTGCTTTTTTGAAGATCTTAACGAGCATTTTCCTTTTTAAGGTGAGCATAGATTGCATACACTAATTGGATCTTCATTATTTGAGCCATTTTCGTATAAGATCCTAGAAATCTTATAGTATTTTACAAATCTTTAAGGTCATTAAAATAACTTTGATATTAGTAGAAGTTGGCATTCGCCAATTTGTTTACTGCTGCTTCGGTTGAATGATATATTTTAAATGATTTTTATTTCTGTAAGTAGGTTTGTACAAACACTTTTACACGTCAATCATATTCCTATCTGACTACTCTGAAATGAACGGCCAAAACTAACTCGGAGGTCACAGTCTCTTTTAAAGTCCAGACATAATCTTGTACAGATCATGTGAAAGCCATATCGATGGGTGTCTGAAATGGGTTTTTGAGGAAAGAACCAGACAGATTGAGTGGACCTGACCGGTCAGTGCATGCATTTGTCAGGAATTGTGCAGCTCTACTCAGAACATAAGGAGCTCAACGATGCGACGAACAATACCATGTCATTTGCACGTCATAGAACGACAAGGTCTTTTTGCCTCTGTGTCAGAATTAGTTTAACCCTAGAGTGGGCACACTATTCCGTAATATTAGTGGGCGCGTGGGGAGTATTTTGCCGCTCACATTCATTGTTAATTTTTGATAGGAATTGTACAAAAATTAAAGACTGCTTTCTTTTCAATTTAATAGCCAACAAAAATACGTGTTTAGGTTGTAAAATATAAGAACATAATATATTAAATACTTACATATCCAATACAAAAGACCATATTTTAACTTTACAGAGACTTTAATAAGATTACAGATTTTATACTTAGGTACGTGAGTAGGCGCGCGGTAGGCAAGTCACCGCCGCGCGACACGACCGTGATGTTTAACACCTCCGGCAGCCCCGCGTGCACTGATCAAGTCCAACCTTTCGGCACGGGCCAAAACAGCTAGCTGTTTTTTAGGGTTTTTAGTAGCTGCCTCTAGAGGCTACTAAAAACCCTAATCTTGACGTGCAAATATTTTACAAAATATTGATGTCTTTTTTTCCGTGGGCGGGAAAATCGTCATCATCATCATCAAATATCGTCATCATCATTTCAGTCGAAAGACGTCCACTGCTGATCATCGGCCTCCCACGCCACATCGACCGGTTCTTTGTATCTCGAAAGTGGTAAAGAATTACGACGTCCACTATACGACCCACCAACCAACCAATGGTTACAGTACTTTTATCTCACGAAGCGACGCGCGCTTTACTTGTGGTTACCAAGTATACAAACACGCTATGAATGTGTAAGCGCAGCAGCTCTTGGACTCTGTGCTCTCGGCACCGTTCGAGACAATGGCGATGTCAGAAGTGTGTGTGTGAATTATGTGCTGACGCCACTCGTCTTTACGCACACATTCACACCGTGTTTGTACACTTGGATACCTCAAATAAAATGCGCGTCGCGTCGTGAGATATAAATACTGTATCAGTTACACATAATTTCCTCCAACGTGCAGGTACACTATAATTGTTATAAAACGGCTCATGCAAATGGTTTTATAAGCACCGTATTTAGCAGTCGCGTCGTAGTATACCTACTGTATTATATATACGAGTACTTACCAACTATAAAATGACAGTTATTTACATTGTCTTGGTGATAACCTATAAGGCTGACATATGAAAACGTTAATTACTTTGGCTAAGCGTTATTCCTGTCACTGTTGCACAACTGTCAAAATAAGTGTAAAATAATTGACGGGAACATGCCAGGCAGGAGGTAGGTAACGTTTTTAGGTCTCGGCCGTAGTTACCTTTCATACCACTTATGGGGATCTAAGATACCGTTAGTGCTTCTGGTTCATTTTGAATCCAAAACCTTTCGACAAAATATTTCTTGCTTGCTTAAAACGTGCTTTTTTTCCTAACTCCAAAATTAGCATGAAAATGTTTTACGTTGTCAACAGCTTTTTGGCTAATGAGTTAGCCTTGACTTCAGTCGGCCTAGAACTGAGTTCACAGCAATTATTTATAACTTAGGCAGATTTTTGATAGGCCTAAGAAGTTGGAACTAAGGAATTGCGGCCAATTTGAATTATCCTGAATATTTTGGTATGTTAATAAAAGGTTTTTTGTTCTATGTATTTTATGATTGAATTCTAGATTGTTGTTGTTATGTTCAAGTGGTTTTTGGTGTAGAAATTGTATTCTAGTTTTAAAAATATTGAATTGAAACAATTTATTTTTTTACATAGATACCTATATAAATAATCACGCCTTTTGGCGCCATGTGGTTTAGCAGAAACTACAGAACGCAACCTGTTACGAAATTATTTATTGGTACCTAAACTGAAGGAAAGGCAGAATTAAATTGTTACTATGAGGTTTAATTAAAGTATTCATTTATTATGGCACTTCAACGACTAATTCACAATAACATTAACAGAGAACTTAATCTTGTTATACCTTTAACTACTAAAGCGAACTTGTCATTCAAAGGTGTGCACAGCACTTACATAGTTTGCTTAGATAATTATAAAGGTAATCATAAAATCAAATAAGTAAATAATAATAACACTGACTATTGACTGCCTCGTTGGTCTAGTGCTACTGCCGAGCACGAGGTCCTCGGTTCAATTCCCAGGTCGGGCAAAGTGTTATTGGGCTTTTCTACCAGGAATTTCTCAGTAGCAGCCCGGAGTTTGGATTTGTGCCCGGTTGATGACAATAGGCTCGCCCCCTATTACATGGGACTTAAACATAACTGGCGAAACGTGGGTGTACTATAGGTACACCTCAGCCTAACCCTTCGGGGATTACAGGCGTGGTGTTATGTTATGTATGTTATGTAATAATAAAATCAAAATGATTAATAATAATAATAAAATCAAATTGATCAATAATAATACAGTAAATTGAATCAATTTAAATTATATTCATTTATCAAATATAATTATATTAATTAAAAAGTTTAAGTTGAGCAATATAATGCAGAACAACAAATTAGTGATGGAATTCAAACAAAAAGTTGCAAAAGATGATTGCGTAATTGAGCTAGGGCGTTGGAGAAGATGTCAATGCTATTGGTGCGAGAGTGACTTTCATTATAAGTCCTCATCAAACAGTTCAATGGTTTAATTGATGGAGAAGGGGTGTTTTCGAGTTAAAAACTAACAACCTATTAATGGACCTTAAATTGAATTATTTTTCTCCGAATAAGTTTCACGAAAAACGTTTAGTCAAACCACTGTCAGTAGGTAATTGTACATCCTGTATGAGATTTTTTTAGTGTAAGTGTATGTATAGATACACTTAGACTAAAAAAAATCTCATAAAACCGATATAACATACACCATTCCAATGGAAATAAAATCCGACCGAACACCAGGAAACGGTGGGTAGTCGTAAAACATAAACGCAGCTGATATTGCGAAAAAGCCCAATGAGTCGAGTTGATATTTCGCTACAGGAGCAGCCAATAAGTTTACGCTTCGAGCGGCAAAGAAATATGTTTGATGGAAGGGACTCGATATTTGAGCGCAGTTGTAAGTACAAAGTATTTATTTGTTACAAGGTTTATTTCGGACTTAGATTTACAGTATCATTGAGATTATCCGCGAATCGACAATCGAAGTGTGGGATGCCCCCAGCTGAAAGGGGGCTGAGACAGACTGGATGTGGAAGGTTGGGCGAAGGGATGGGTTGTTAAGGCGCAGCCTGGGAGAGGTCTATTTCCAGAAGTCGAATGCAATAGGCTGAGTAAAGAACACCGTAAGGAAATGCCTGGATTTCCTGTTAAATCACTAGTTTGTTTGGATGAAACAAACTAGAGATTTTAGAGATTCGATGAGAGAAAATACGGTCCTTAGTGTTCGATCAGCTCCAATAAAACTCACGATACCCACGATACAGGAGAAATTCCTAGTGTGGGGCAACCACACTAGGAATTTCTCCTGTATCGCGGGTGCGTTTACAAATATTTAAACTCACATACACAAACAGCCAGACTCGGAACAACTACTTGTAGCTCATACAAATATTTGTTCCGTGCGGGAATCGAACCCGCGACACGCAGCGCAGCAGTCAATCGCTTAACCACTGCGCCAACCGTGTGTCCATTTAATACTTTTATTACATCACTTGCTTGCACCACAGTTAGTAACAGACTGCCCCAAGAGCCAAAGCGCTACCGCCGGCCACCAACAAGAGTGGGGACTGGATGTAGCGCGCCACCTTGTTTGGTAAAACAGTATCATTAATCGACATCTTGAATACAACCCAAAACAATTCTAAATATTAGTTTTAACGTTCACGTTTTCGTTAACGTCTTACAACCAGTCTTACCAAGGGGTATCGTGTTACCTAGTAACTGGGTTGTGGAGGTGAGATAGGCAGTCGCTCCATGTAAAATACTGGTATTCAGCTGTATCCGGTTAGACTGGAAGCCGACCCCGACATAGTTGGGAAAAGGCTAGACATATGATGAGTTTTAACGTTATATAAAATACAGGAATTACTTAATGCATAACTTTAAATGTAAAATAAATGTTTAACAAAATAAATAGATCCTAACCATACCAAAAGTAACGCCATCTTGTGGTATAGGATGACAGTCATAACCAACGTAAAAATGACTGTCATCATACCCAAACAACAATAACTAAAAGATTACACTTCAAAAATCAATAGCCTATCCCATTTCAACTAAATTCTAACATTAGTGGTCTTTGTTTATTAATTGTATATTAACCTCTACATCTCAGTCGAAATTGAGCTGTCAGATGATACCATAGATGTAGTACAAATTTCCTTCAACCGATATTTGTGTGCTAAAATATAGAATGTGAGTATTTTTATAATATTTGTTATTTATTTTCTAATACCTCTCGGGAAAATCTAATTTTAATTAAGTCACTCACTTGACATAAGTCTTCATATAATATACACCATACCATAAAATATCATTAAACATACCAAAGTTATTAACATGAACGTATTTAATTTTGTTCGTAACAAGAAAGAGCAGCGTTTAACTTATTCAGACTGCAACCAAATTGAATCTTCTATGAAAATATGAATTCAAAATCCATTTATAAAACTTCAGAATAGACCTCTTTGTACGCTCTTGTCTGTGCTCGTAAATTAAAAAGTTTATGTAAAATTTCTGTATTAAAGTGAAAAGTTTTTAATTTTATGGAGTCGTATTCTTATGAACGCACTATTTTGTTATTAACAAGCTAGTTTTATTCTACTCGTATCTAGTTTAATAAAAGTTTTGACAACTCGAACACAAATAAGTGATTTCAAAAGGGAATCTCAATTCCACTCAACAATTAAAAAAACCGAAATAGCTGAGTAGAGATCGTCCAGTTTAAAACTCCCACTAAAATTTATATAAAAACATTTAAAATGTATAGGCAACAAGCAAAGGAGGGGGCGTGCAGTTTTAAAGGGGACGATCTCTACCTCATAATTTCTATATAGTCCGACTAAAATACAGTACATTTACCTGCCCCAAAATCAAGACAATTGTTTCATTAAAACCATTTACACAAAACTTGTGAAATGAGGTTAGTACAGATTGATCGCTTGGCACTTCCATTCTCTCTAACTCGATCCCCCCATAGTCGTGTAAATGATTTTTATTTCAATACGAAAATACGGGATCCCATATAAATCATGGGTTTTCCGTGCTTTGGTGTCAAAACGTCGACTCAACCCATTACGGGGTGAGTCGGGATATTTCTAATGATGCTTTACTACTCGTTTAATGGATATGAACTGAAGGCTGCTGTATTTCATGTGTGATTTTACTATTGGTTTATGACTCGCAGGAAACTACGTCATTATTTAAATAGTTAGTTCGTATTACAGAACAAAGGTTGTGAGTGCATTTAAATGATAAATGATAATTATTTCTACAATTTGGTTAAAAATAACACGTTTATACGTCAAAATTTAATTACTTATTATTATTTTAAGTCTGACAGCTTATACAAGGTGGCAGACATCGACGCGCAACTGGTTACTATAGATTCAGTTCATGATTCTGGCCCACATTTTGAGCGCGTAGTTATTGCACGTTTGTAGGAAGCAACAGATTGATTTTTTATAACAGTCGATGTCCCTGCCACCCTGTATATTATGTCAATAATATCTTGTTTGAAAATAAATACAGCCTAGGTAACATCAGCCTTGTTTCAATAAAAGATGGGTATGGCTATTACAGATGACTCAAAACTGTTCTTCAAACTAGGAAAATCCTGTATCTTGGAGGACAGTGTTCTTTAGTAGGATTGAATCGTTTAAAAAAATGTTTATACTCTACTACATCATTATTTCAGCCGAAAGATGTCCACTGCTGGACATAGGCTAAGCACCGCCACTTCGACCGGTTTTGTGCTGTTCGCATCTAGTGATAGCTGATTCCTGCGGCCTTCACAAGGTCACACCTACTTACTCTTTATAATAAGAAGAATAATTTTCAAACTTGTTTGAATTTTGCACTAGGGCCAGACACAAAGATAAGCTGCGCACCGTAGCCAGTAAAACAAAGCTTATGCACCAAAGCATCTTTTTTATGGGCCCACGTATCTATAATAATCTTCCACCTTTTCTCGAGAACTCTGAGCGATATAAATACATTTAAAAAAAAAACTACGAAAATTCTTGATAAATAAATGTTATTACTCTATAGGAGAAATTCTAAATGACAATACATTGAAGCACACTATTTTGTAAAATGACTAATTTGTAATTTGACATAAGTATTATATCTACTAATTTAATTTTAATGTATCGCGTGATAATTTGATGTATTGTATTTGATCTATGTATCGAACTTATGAAATAAATTTTGTATGCCTCAATGGCGGGACATAGCAGACTTATCTGTAACTAACACAACATCTTATGAACCTATGATCCACAATAAATTACGTGAATTTGAATTTGAATTTTATTGGTCCAGTGTTACAAAATAAATTTCAAAAATAATATTATTGTATGCAACTAGCAACTAGAATATTTAACAATAGTGGTCCCCAAACTTGACAGCGCCTGTATCTTGAGCCCATGAGTTGCGTTATCTTAATTTTTAATTGGAGACATGTTTGCGACATTTCATTTTAATCATATTGAATTTTTACCATTCGTTAACGTTTGCGGACCGCAATTACATGTGTTTAATTTTATTTAATATCTTTTTATTAAATTAAATTAAACACAAGTAATTGCGGTGCATGTACACTTTCTTTTTCGTGTCAAAATCTTCTATGAAAATCTTTGTCTCTTTGTGAATCAGATCGTTCTGCATCCCTTCTATCATATAAGTTTGAACTAATAAAATTCAGAAATTCATCAGAAAACAACAATAAATTCATTGACCATTACGTGAAACAACCCATACCACATTCAAAATTACGCACCATAACATAAAATACAAAATAAGATATTATCAGATGTACTTACCTCAATTCACTTTGACATTAACACACACTCACGCTTCACGCTTTGAACACTTAAATCAATGCAAAATACCGCGCTGGATAGGGTATCAACCTAATGACGTCATAGAACTACATGGTTATTGCGACGCATCGACTAAAGCCTATGCAGCAGTAATTTACGCACGACTACGGAAAGAAAATGAGACATCGGTCGTACTAGTTGTTGCTAAGGCTAGATTAGTACCGGTTTCTAAAAGCATATCTTTGCCGAGATTAGAATTAAGCGGTGCGTATTTACTAGCGAAGTTAATGAACAAAGTTATTAGTTGTTATAGTGAGTTAGATATTAGGATTTACGGATGGACAGATTCCATGGTAGTCCTAGGGTGGCTTCAAGGTGAATCTAGCCGATGGAAACCCTTTGTTGCAAATAGGACAAAAATCATAACAACAGTAATGAAACCAAGCTGCTGGCGATATGTTAAGTCTGAGGATAATCCGGCAGATTCAGCCAGTAGAGGCATCTCAGCCTCACAATTAAAGAATCAAACGCTATATATATACGGTGGCAAGGAGCAAAAAGAAGCCGAAGAAGAAGCAGGGCCTTTGGGTTATGAGCAGCCAAGAAAAATCAGCATTTTACGTACCATGGAGTCAAGAGGCTCAACTAGCAAATTAGATGACATGATACGTAAACAAGCAGCGAATTTCAAAGCGTTCAAGAGATCAGCGGGTTTTATCGACCTAGACTCCATGTCAGAAAAATGGGAAATGGAGGACGCATTAAGCACTCTACAAGCGCGCTGGTCACAAATTGACTCTCTTCATTGGGAGATTGATAGCGAAATGGGTGGAGAAGGCGACGATTACGAGGCAGTTTATACACAGCATGAGCGATCATATATTCATTTGAAGAAACTGATTAACAAAAAGCTTTGGAGTGTATCACATAGAGAGCACTCTACACCGAAAATGGATATACCTGTATTTTCAGGAAATTATCAGCAATGGACGTCATTCAAGGACCTCTTTACCGAAGCTATTCACAGCAACCCTACCTTATCGCAAGCGCAAAAAATGCAATTTTTGAAAGGAAAGGTCCAGGGCGAGGCAGAAAGACTCATTCAGCATCTTCCCATAAGTTCCAGTAACTATGATACCTGTTGGGAAATCTTAAACCATCGGTATAACAATAAAAAGCTCATCTTTACATCAATCATAAATACTATGCTAGGTCTGTCTAGTGTACAACATCAAACGGTAGGTCATATTAAAAAACTGCATGACGTAGCGCTAGAAAGCTTGCATGCCATACGGAACTTAGGGATTGATATCAGCACTTGGGATCCGCTTCTCGTGCATTTATTGTCACAGAAGCTTGATACCGAAACCTACGGAGATTACATAGACTCCCTTAAAAATTCGAGAGACCTACCGGTTTTGCAGGATTTTTTGGACTACTTAGAAAATAAATTTACGAGCCTGGAAACATCTCGCAGAAAGGTAGATCAAGCATCACCGAAATCAATCAATCATTTAAGTATCGATGAAAAATTCTGCAAACTGGATAACAAATTAAAACAATGCGTTGTAATTAAATCCCCTTGCCAAGACAGGTGGCTCGAACTAAATGATCCGTCGAGATACATGTATTTTTGCTGCAATACCTACTCAGTGAGGATTATATGTCAAGATCAAGTTTCTTTTAAACAGATGACTGGAGTTGGAATTATTGACCTAGGTTCGAAATGCGTAATAAAAAGTAAAGATTTTACTTTGTATTCTCATGCCCTATCAGCAAATACAATTAAATCAAACTCTGAAATTCCGACCCCTCAGATAGCAGAATTAAATCATATGGTTAATATTTCATTATCTCACTACACCGCATACGAAGATCCACTGAATAGCACATTAGTGGATCTGGGAGAACGAATAGAACAACTGAAGTCTGCCAATACTAACTTACCAGATTACTCTCTGTCGACACATGACATTCATCAGTATATCATTTGTTACGGCTTGCTGGGTGTAGCCGTTTTATTGGCGTCATACTTCTTGTGGAGAAGGTGCCGTGCAGTTTCATCAGTGGAACTATCACAAAGTGTGGCCAATAGTGTTGTGTTTTCGCGAAAGCAGAGAACGGCTGACCGTCAGCCCAGTGTAGTGAATATAACTAGTGAGGACACCAAACCTAAACGAGACATATCTACGTCACCTATGCCTAAAACATGTCGCTTTAGATTAGAAGATGTGTAACTTTCTGGCCCGGGAGCATGTACGGTGAAACCATACACTACCGACGACTAAGCATTTTTACGTAACTCATTAATAAATATTAATTGAGCAATTAGTATATGACTAGCGGTCATCGCGTGTGCTCCCTCGCTCCTTTATATTATAACCTTTGGTCCGTTGAATACATTTATTTTTACCTTAAACGCAGCAGTATCATTGACTATCTTCCAACCTTCTACATTAATAACACTAACACGTTTCAGTTCGTAACAGTAACAGTTTCGTCAGTTTTTAGCGACGCGTTAGACTCAACCCACCCGCATCGGTGGGTTACATATTTAAAAGTTTAACCTTAGGTTTACCTCTAACTCTTGGTGGCGCAAGATGAATTAATTGATTAACTCTGGATTACCTGTTAACTCCGAGTTATTTAGCCTTTCACCCGCGTGGATTTCGGAAAATATCCTAAGAGAACGTACTACCGGGATTAAAAGTACCCCATGTGGTAATAAAGGCTATCAAATATCTGTGTACCAAATTTCATCCAAATCTCTTCAGCCTTGAGTGATGTCTCACAGACACAGTGTGTGAACAGACATCGCTCAAACTGACAAACAGCCTTAACTTTTTTTTTTTCAAAAACATTAAATGTACAGTTTTGACTTCGTTACTATTGTCGTTCGTCGTTATTGAATTTTGAAAAAACAATGTTTTTTTGGCGTCAAAAACATAGTCATAATAAATAGTAAATATAATCCATTATTCCAATCGGTTGATGACTTGATTTAAGGCACACATATCATCGAACCGCTGCCACAAAATTGACGGGAGTAAAATATGGTTGTGTTCTCCGCGCTGACAGTACAGGTCTGCGTCATCGCGCGATGATTTGTGGATTGATTTTAACTGATGTCTGTGTAGGGATTTGCTGCAGATTTTGAATTACCCAACTACACCCTGTATAGCTATCGTAGCAAATAACATTTTAGTAATATCATCACGCCTGTAATCACCGAAGGGTTAGCCAGAGATGTACCTATAGTACACCCACAGTCCGCCAGTTATGTCCCCTTTAATAGGAGGCGAGCTTCAACCGGGCATCAATCCAGTCTCCGGGTTGTTAGTGAGAAATTCCTAACGGAAAAACCCAATAAAACTTTGCCTGACCTAAGAACCTCGAGCCCCACCACTAGGCCAACGAGGCAGTAAATACGACATAATGTTTTAATAGGAGCAAATTTCAATAATACGAAACTCCACTAAAACAAAATGGAGGATTCAAGATTGAATGCGAACAAAATCACGGCCAACACCTGGTTTTCAATATACAGTTATACCCATGTACTGTATTCCACTTAGTAAATAGTATAAATCGAAAATTATCATCACTTTTTTACGGTAAATATTGGTATAGGTAGGTATCTAAATTTATTCGTGGACTAAAGTCAAACAGAACTATAATGGTCAATCCTCTCCGTGTAATATTTGTTATGCGACGGCAACTGAATTTGCATGATATACCAATCAAATGATAATATTTGCGGGTACTTGTGTACCGCCAAATATTATTTTTTCATTAGCCAGTAAGAATGCCTTACAAACATCTTCAAACAAGGGTGTGGCTCGAATGCTGCTTGAGGAATTTTGTCGTGTGATGTTATAATACCTTGTTTCTATTGACGAATCTACTTTTAGATACCGTTTTTCTTCCGAACTGCTGACTGACAGAATGATTTAAAAACGATGCTAGATTTTGAAATGATAAATGATAATATTTGTTTAATATTTCTTTTAATGATTTTTGTGTTTTTTTTTTTGACTGCCTCTTTGGTCTAGTTCGCAAGCGCTACTGCTGTCCCCGAAGTCATGGATTCCCGAGACGGGCAAAGTGTTATTGGGTTTTCTCAGTAGCATCCCGGAGTCTGGATTTGTGCCCGGTTGATGGCTCGCCCCCTATTACATGGGACCTAAACATAACTCGCGAAAAGTGGGCGTACTATAAGTGCACCCCCAACCCTTCGAGGAATACAGGCGTGATGTGATGTTATGATAATATTTTATTTCCGCAAAATTGGTTAAAAAAAAACAACACTTTTTCACTCCTATTGCTGAAAAACTCCGTAATTTTACCGTACCAGAGCCAAAAATAGCATATCTTCCTCTAGGGGAAAAAGTTTATTTTTTTATTTTTATCTGTTACCAACGAGCATACAAAAACAAAAACAAAAAAGTCATTATTCTTAAGGTGAATCCGCAGCTGTAGCTGTATTAATGATTTTAATGATGTAAATACAGTCATATCCGCTACAGGCACGAATCACATTGTGATTAAGATACGTCCTGACACTGACCTGCAAATAGCAAAAAACATTACGGCTGCGGATTCACTTAAGTAAAATAATCTTGATAAAGACTCGACTTTCTACTGTTTCATAAAAAAGAAGAACTCTTTATTTTTGAAAATGGAACTTTGGTTCCAATTTCAAAAAATGTCCAATGAAGAGAGATCCGATGATCCGATCTCATCGGTAGAATGCGTGCATTGCGTTGCGTCCTCGCCGTAGGTGAGTATAAATGACCCTTGGTTGCGCCTACAGATGAAATTTAAAAAAGGCATTGGCGCGAAATCTTTAGATTTTTTTTCTCTAATTACAAATTGAATTGGTGACCGTAATTTATTTTACAACAGTGAAAATGTCATCATCTAGTGAGAATGGAGACCCGTATTAGCAGATGGAAGAGAAAGGAAAAGAAATAATTCAATATGTTGCCGTCAACGTGTATTGGACTATTTTATTTTCTCGCAATCGTAGTGAAAAGTATAGTGTAACACACGGCGCTAAAAAACCCATTATAACTCGGTTTCTATTTACTCCCTCGCTAAGGCCCAGGAGTAAAACTACCTCGTCTATAATGGGTCATTTTAGCCCCTTGTAAAACAATCTACTATTACACCTCATAAATAAATTGTGTTTTGAATAACAAATACAGACAAAAAGAACAATCAAATACAGACGCACCCCCCGAAGAAGGAATATGACAGGACAACAACGCAAAACTATTAAGATAACAACGTAAGCTAGTCTTGCACATAAAACTCGACATCGTAGGATCGGTGACCAGTATTACCTGACCCCTCTTCCATTATTCTTACCTACACCACTATTACCTACCTACATTAAAAAAAAATTGCTACTTGACTACACTTATCTTAATTATGTTTTTATCCGCTAAGTGAACTATCATACATAGTTCACTTAGCGGATAAATACATAATTTCATCATAATTTCTTTTAGAATAAATATTAAAGAATCTTTCAACCCAATAATATAGATGATTTACACCAAACTCATCTAGTTCGCTAGAAGAGTTCGAGTGAGTGAGTGTGTCCAATCTGACTACTCTAAGAAGAAAGACCGAAACAAACTCCGAGGTCACAGTCTCTTTTAAAGTCCAGAAATTTAAGAATCTTAATCAGGCCATATGAGGACCATGCAGATTATAAAACCTTTACCTATTTTATCAAAGTCTTAACAGCCCCACATTTATTTCTGTAGGTCACTTTGAAAACAATGGCTGATCGCGGCAGAGTATTGCTATGTCATTATGAGGACATAATGGACTGAAAGTGCACAAGGGGATACTTTTGTATAAACGTATTGCAGATATCGAATAATTCTTGTACCAGTGAATATATTCACTGGTTTGACCAATACAATATATAGATATTGTAATTCTTGTTTGCATGTTGGTCAAACAATCAAACGTCGTATATTCTTTGATCATACATATTTTGTGCTAACAATGCTCAATAAACCACAACCGCTAAGTATTACAGATCTAACAGCAACGTCACTAAATTAAAAAAAAAGTGAAAACTCGTCAACATTGAAAAATACCACTCATATAAATACGTCACAAAATTCCGAATCTTAACGACGTGACGTCACACGAAAATCTTTTGAATATATGTCTACAACTAAACTTGGCTTGTCAACTTGTAAGTGGTAGAACTTTCCTGATTGCTTCCAACTTGCTGGCTAACAGGAAAAATATTACCCACTCTTTATATTTCGTCAATGTGGGAAAATTCTGGAATCAGCTGTTTAGGTTAGTATTTCAAATGGTGAGTAGGATTGGAAGGGATATCAGGTAGGTACACCATGGTGTGTCTGAGCCATTGGTCTAAGATCGCACTTTCGAATACATGTTTTTTTTTTACCTAGGTACCTACACTCACAGCTATTGAATCCTGACATAAGCAGCTGATAATTCATTTGAAAACGTCAAAACATTTAAGTATTCTTAATATGGAAACTGTGTCGATGCAGGACAGAGGTCGGTCTTTGTACATACGATTATTTATATTTATTAAAACTTTATCGATCATTAAATAAAATTGTTCAGCCAATTTTAAGAATGACTGAGCTGTCATGTACTTGTATATGTATGTTGTGTATGGTACCGTGTGGTGCTGGACGTAAAGAATAGCACCATCCCATTTCTTCCCGTGGGTGTCGTAAAAGGCGACTAAGGGACTTACTAGAGAATGGGCAGCAGCGTTCTCTATGCATTTTAAGTTAAAATGCATAGAGAACGCTGCTGTCCATTCTTATTTTATATTCTTATTTTTAACACCATACTGCGATCGTTATTGCCCCGCCTGCCAAGCGTGGCGATTATGGCAAACCCCCCCCTCCCCTTTGGGGGAGGCCTATGTCCAACAGTGGACGTTTTGCGGCTGAAATGCTAATGATGATTATGTAGACATGTTTTAGGTGTGCACCCATAGTTATAATTTTTAATTAATAATGACGAGATAAAACGAAATAATTATGTATCCCTACTTAATATTAAACTTACATAAACATACAAGATATTTGATAATTTTGAACATAATTAAAATTAACACGTGCCTGAGAAGTAGGCTTTAATTTTCTTAACCTAGAAATCAGGCACATGTTTACAAGGTATTTGTTGAACTATTTTATTAAAATTCGGTCTATTTTGTTTCAGGATACGGCAGCTAATGTAATCCTTCGTTATGTAGTGTAAGTATTTACATAATTATTCATGTATAATATTAATACAAACCTTAACTACATAAGTACATAAAGCAGTAACATCAAGACACCTCCGTGCCTCGGAAAGTCCTACCAAGGGGGTATCGTATTACCCAGTAACTGGATTGTGGAGGATAAGTAATTGCTCCATGTAAAAAACTGGTATTCAGCTGGATCCGGTTAGACTAGAAGCAGACCCCATCATAGTTGGGACAAGCAGGAAGCGTCAAAAAAACACTACAAAGTGAAACATTACTTTAATTTCGGAAGTCTGTGGCAAAAAACGGAAATACAAAACCAAAGACATCGACTTCCAAAATTAACGTTGTTTTCACTTTTAGTTTTTACAACCATTGTAACAGTATTGTACCTATACTCTACCTTGGTTTATAACCCTAAGGTTGAATATCACTTTATTTTTTTATTTTTTTGGGTGGGAAATTATCAAATAACTTCTTCCGCTCTGGGTGGAGCGGGAGGGAGTGTCAGACTTTTACTGACTAAAACCCACCCGTGTTCCTTCAGATGCCTGTGTGCCAGGGCCACGATATCCCTTTCGGACAGGCTCGTAACCCTGGCAGGCATTGGCCCTTTCGGACCCCGTCAATTGGTGCTGACGTCTCTTTGAAGCGCGCGTGGAACACAACGCGCCGTCGACCCGGGCGTGGTCCTTATCGGACGGCGAGCTACCCATCGCTCACCGTCCGCAAGCCTGCGCCTACGGTGGCCGGGAATCGGCCTGCGATTCCCGACGCCCGGGGCGTCTCCTGCGACGACTAGGGGCGCGAGGGCGTGGATTTTGCCATTTTGCCTTTCCCTCACGCGTTCCGGCTCCTCCTTCGCGAGTATTACTGTTTCGCAGAAGGAGGTGACGGCCTCCCATGCACTCTCGCTCCGAACCATGGGCTGAACCAGGGCCCGACGTGAGAGATCGCCGCCGCCGATCGCCTCCATGAGGACACACTTGCGAGTCACATAACGACAAGGTATATTTGTCTATGTGACAGATAGCTAGTTTCAACCTTAGCGAAGTTTAATTTTTTTGGTAATTGTTATCAAAAGTGATGAAGCAATTACGAGGTCCACTATAGCTACTGTAGCAAAGGTAAATAAACAACCAGAAACAAAAAAACAAACAAAACACAACAAACAAACAAAACAACATACACAAAACAAAACTCAACGGAGAGAAAAATTATTGTAAGTAAAATTTTAGATAGACAAAAATGTGTTGCTCTTGTTTTAATTCTGCAGCCTTATTACAGAAGGAAAAAAACTGTGTTAAAAAAATCTTTTCCGATTATCCTGCCTTTATCATCACACATTCCAGGGACAGTCCAGCGGAAGAACGTTAAATATTTGATGATGAAGAATGAGCCCCCAGCCTGTTTTAGAGCAGATTTATATACCAGGCTTAAGCGAAATGAGTTATTGTGACGTTAAGGCCTCACCATCTGTCATTATTTGCGTATAAATGTGTAGGACCTTTAAGTAAAATGTATGGTTAGCCTTTAATATGGCTCTGGTGCGCTAGGTCGATATGAAATGAGTGGGGAGTTTGATGCAGAGAAGACTATTGGGAATTTTTTGGTTCTTTTGTTTTTATCTACACATGGTGTAATTGCAATATCTAACAACCTTTTAAGGGGTCATTGTACTCATCATTATGAAAAATGTTTACTATGGAACCGAATCTGGAATCAGCCGTTCCCTACATTTTGACGGGTTATGCGAACTTAAATCTAGGGAACAGCTGATATTTTTTTCGAGATTTCATGTTTTAGGTTTTGATCCTTTAGTAAAATTTGTGCTTAATGATGAGTACAATGACCCCAAGAGATTTTCAGTTATTGCGATAATTACACCTTGTATGATAAAAAAATGAAATGCTGTTCGCGTAAGCGCATCATTTCAGAACGGCTGACATGATGCGCTTACGCGAAAATTTGCTGGATTTTTTTGTTTTAGACTGTTGGTAAGAACCTAATTTGGACTATTACGATAGTCCAAATTAGGTTCTTACCAAAACAAAAATCTGAAAACTTACCGGGAAATTTGGAAAATTTGGGAAACCTGAAAGTGTGTTTGGTATGGGAATTTTATGTTAATTATTAAAATTTGGAGGGCGATGTCTGGCGGGTTAGCTAGTTATAATTATAGTTGTTATATGTAATAAAAAATGGTGTGATTAATTAAATAATAGGAACTGCCTGGTGTCCGTATGTTGTTGTACTTCATAATTTCAGCCAAAAGACATCCACTGCTGGACATAGGCCAAGCACCGCCACTTCGTCATTACCTTGTCTTTACACAATATTATATGAGACCACATTGTTCGTCAAGACAAAATAGTGAACTATTTAAAAAAGCTCCACAGCAACGCTATATATCGACAGGACAAGAATATCGTCACGAATTATGTCTAAGAGCCTCAAAGACCGCCCTTATGCACGATAGCATCCTCTGCATGGTTCCGAAAATATTCAATAAAATACCAAATGACATTAAAAATTCAAACATGACACAATTTAAACGGATACTTAATAATTTTTTAATTGAAAAATGCTACGAATTCCTTCTTGCCGAAATGTAATAAACTAAATGATAATTGTGTACATTTATGCTTGAAAATTCAAAAACTTGACTTATTAATTGTGTTCTGAATATTTATTATAATAATGAATTGTATTCATTGATGAAATGTATCTAAATATTGAAATTTGTGTTGATTTGTATGTACCTAATATCGATTTAAATTTCTTATATTATTAAATAGTGTATGGGTAGTTTTTTGAGTTACTATAACCTAACTATAAGCAAACCACCAAAAACTAAAAATCACACATAATAAATAGATACTTTGACTTTGGGTTCGACCGTTTCTCTACGTCTTCCGGTACGCGGTCGCCACTCCAGAGCTTTCCGGCCCCATCGGCCATCTGTTCTGCGAGCAATGTGCCCTGCCCACTGCCTCTTAAGTTTGGCAATTCTTCGGGCTATATCGGTTACCTTGGTTCGCCTGCGAATCTCTTATGTAGGGCAACTCCGTACCGTATGTTGTACTTCTAACCCTGCATGTACAACGGTATTACCTCGTAAAGTCACGTTGTTACATGACATGTTATTTCATTGCCCTCCGTCACACTAAAACTAAATTGAAAAGTCTTTGGCTCTGCAATTTCACTAGCGTCCATGTATTAAGAGTATGGCCATCCTTCCTCTTGTTTATTAGTGTAACTGCAAATTAAATATAACTGTTAATCGATTGTTTTATGGGCATTCTATGTATTAGTCGACCTCTTGTGCTATATCAGTTTTGACAAAAACTTCCACTAAATTGAAACATTACTAAGGTTGAAAGCATGTAAGTAACTGTCACATAGATAAATAGACGTTGTGGTTTTATGACATGCAAGGAACATTTAACCTTAAGATGACAAAGAAGTTATGAGTTCGAGTATACTAGGTCGAGTACACTAGGGCGATTATAACTCTTAGTGCCAGTTTCATCAATGAAACTGAACACGCACATCTAAACTCCGTTCAAGAGCTGTCAGAGCCATACCTCACCGGGACGCCATGGCGGCGCAGACAGATCGCGTCGCTAACAAAATTTATGGTTGGCTGCGTAACCATATTGTTGGCAGCGCGACCTGGCGACGTCGCCATGGCACCCCGGTGAGGTGCTGAGGTATGGCTCTCAGTGTCAAAATTCCTCAACAATGTGACACTGACAGCTCTTGAATGCGGTTTAAATGTGCTGATCACGTTCAGTTTCTTTGGTGAAATCCACCCTCCCAATCGAGTTTACTGACAGCAGGTCAAAATCGGCTAGCTATGTACAACATTCCACCTACATCAATCAAGCCGCAACTTTATTTCTAAAACCATATAGTTTGCCATTTCGCCAATAAATACATCTTATAAACGGTTATAAGATAAAAATCACGATAGGAACTATATCAAAGGCGAACCGCAACGGGTATCGTTAAAGTTTTATTGGTCTATTACTGTTTTATAACAAAGAATATCGAGAGGGAGCTTGGCTGCTATAAAATTCTATGTTTCTGATGGTTTTAGGCATGAGTTATGAGCTGTGAGCGATTTTGATTGGCTAATTAGAAAACAGATATTGATTGGAAATAACATTTTTTTCCGAATGCAGTTTATTATACTTGATATTTTAATTTGAAACTCTTGCAATTTCCACGTAACTTGACGCATTTCATAACGATTAAAAAAAAATCAAGTCATTTATTTTAAATAAACCAATTACAGGCACTTTTGAATTATACCTAATACTAAATACCTTATAGCATTCCACAATGTACGTATATGCTTAGGTGGAAAAACATTGGCTTAAGAACAATCGTGGACCCTTTTGGGCACAGTAAAAGAAAGATGTAGAGATGAGGACTTATAATTTATCGATTCAAGGGTCGGTCAGTTCGAAAGATGAAGCTAGTTGCCCATTCCAAAGCGTATAGGTATAGTAGGTTTTTATGTAGAATAACGGGCATGAAACTCTACGGACACTCTTTTAAAACAAAATATTGGTTTCATCATTCATGTTCAAATGATACATGTGAGAACAATGTAGAAAGATGTATACGTTAAAAGCGTCCGTTATAAAAAGGATGAAACAAAAAACAAATAAAAAATTTAAGATTTGAGAAAACAACAATAGTGGATTAATACTAATAGATAACCGTGCAAGGACTGTTTGCTATGCTATGATCTCTACAAGTTCTAAAAATATACACTTGTCCATAATTTTTCCAATATTCATTGCATGAAAAATTTGTCTTAAGCACATTCAAAAATAAGATTTCTTTGTAATTCATCTGGTAATGGCACCATTAAATTGAGGCTGAATAAACTTCTACGTTGTAAGTAATTGTGCCAAACACAACGTACCTACAAAACACACTTGAAAAACCAATTTTCTTCAAACAACCTGTGCACCTGTAACCTACACCACACGTAAACAATCGTTCCTGTATAACTTCGTTTCCTTTGAACGTGGCTTCTTTGCAAGACCAATTGAATTAAATAAATAAATAGTACACACTTAAAAGTATTGCTAATGAAATACCGATGCTCAGCTGTCAGATGTTTAAACGTTTTACACAGGCTATTTTTAAATGACAAATGGGAAAAATCTTTTTTTTTGTGAATTCTTGTTGTGCAATCATTTATTTGTGTTCTGTTTAATCAAGTAAAAAAAAAAGAAATTCATGTCCGGAGGATAAAACTCGGTTTTCAGGTTCAAAACCGAGCTAGTAATGTTGTTTTAGTTTAATTTTGTACAGTTTTAAGCTAATCATTATTATTACATAGTATATAAAGTCGCTTTTCGAGTCTGTCTAAATTAATGAATGATTTTTATTTCTGTAAGTAGGTATAATACAGGGTAGAATTTTGTAATGCCACCTGGAGGGAAAGTACTCTTAATACTGCAGATAGAAAGTTTTACTCAAAGGAAACATTCCTTAATTTTTGAATAGAAAGCAAACTGCATTCAAAGATTTTCGAAAATTCTCTTCTCCCACACCCGGGAATCGAACCGGCTAAAATCTGAAAAAATTATACCCTGTACTTTTATTGCATCGATCGTTAGGGTCAATTGGTCCCGTGAGGCGGCGAGCCTCCTTGCCGGATTACCGCCATGGGATCTGGAGGTGAAAGTCCTCGCGCACATTTGGGTGTGGCGCGAAGAGGCGAAACTCCGGGGCATAACTCCGCTGCCGCAAGAAATTGCGGCACAGCGGACGGTGCTCCGGAGGGATCTCATGGCGACATGGAGAGTGCGATTGTCGCAACCCAGCGCTGGGCACGCCACAATTGTGGCGATAAGTCCCCTCTTTGAGGAGTGGCTGGAGAGGCGCCACGGCGTCCTCACCTTCCGCCTGACGCAGGTCCTCACCGGACATGGATGTTTCGGGAGGTTCCTGTTTAGGATTAAGCGGGAGGAAACGCCCGGGTGTCACCACTGTGTGGATCGCCCGGAGGACACGGTGGAGCATACGGTGGAGGTCTGCCCAGCTTGGGCGGAGCACCGCCGTGTCCTCACGGAGGCGATCGGCGGCGGCGATCTCTCGCGTCCGGCCCTGGTTCAGGCCATGGTTCGGAGCGAGAGTGCATGGGAGGCCGTCACCTCCTTCTGCGAAGCAGTTATGCTAGCGAAGGAGGAGGCGGAACGCGTGAGGGTGAGACAAGGTTCGCGCCCTCATGCCCCTAGTCGCCGCAGGAGACGCCCCGGGCGTCGGGAGTCGCAAGCCGATTTCCGGCCACCGTAGGCGCGGGCCTGCGGACGGTAAGCGATGGGTAGCTCGCCGTCCGATAAGGACCAGGCCCGGGTCGACGGCGCGTTGTGTTCCATGCGCGCCTCAAAGAGATGTCAGCACAAACTGACGGGGTCCGTTAGGACCAATGCCTGCCAGGGTTGCGAGTTTGTCCGAAAGGGATATCGTGGCCCTGGCACACAGGCAACGGAAGGAACACGGGTGGGTTTTAGTCAGTAAAACTCTGACACGCCCTCCCACTCCGCCCAGAGCGGGAGAAGTTATTTGATGATTTCCCACCCAAAAAAAAAAAGGGTCAATTATAAGGATGAAATCTCTCTAACAAACATGATAAATTAAATGAAAGGAAAACCAGGAAATCTTAAATTAATTTAATTATTTACAAAAAATGGTAAACTAACTAATTTTTTGCTCGAAATGGGCTCCATTCTCTTGGATACACAAATTTATTCTTTTAACGAATTCATTTCTAGTAACCTTTAATAAAGTGTTGTGGTGAATATTATAAATCGTATTCTGAATTTCAACTCTCAACTCGTTGTCATTCGCATAAGATTTCATGTAAATTTGATTTTTTACATATCCCCACAAAAAAAAATCTAATGGGGTGAGATCTGGCGATCTCGCAGGCCATCTGATTGTGCCGTTTGTACCAATCCAGGTATTAAAATGGTTATTAATGTAGGCAGTAGTGATTCTGCTGTTATGTGCTGGAGCACCATCTTGCTGTAGAATTATTTGGTTTGGCTCTTCCTCGGTGAAACCATTTAACTCGTTTCTTAAGAGATCCAGTATTTCAATATACTTGACAGTGTTTAAATAACCTTCGTACACGTGGACTAACACTGCATTATTTCTCATAATTCCGCACCAAACGTTGAAAGAAAATCTTACTTGATTGTTAGTTTCATGAACACGAACGGGATTCACTCGAGACCAATAATGGTTATTGCGGCGATTGTACATGCCATTATTGCTGAAGTTGGTTTCGTCAGACCATACAATGTTACTCAAAAAATTAGGGTTTCGGTCAATTTCTCCAAGCATGTTTTCACAAAATTGTAATCGTCTGTCACGATCCCCAATATGCAATTTTTGCACCAACCGACCTTCACGATAGCATTTATACTTATACTTTTTCAGCACTTTAAGTACGCGAGTGTGGGTTGTTCCTAATTCATCGGCAGCATCTCTACTTGAAGCCTTTGGAAATGATTCAAAGTATGTTAAAACATCTAGTTCAAAATCGAAATAGTTTTGCTGAATAGTTTGCCGTCTCTTCTTGAAACCACCCGTATTCTTTCAATTTTCTACCATTCTTTTCAATACGAACCGAGTTGGTGCCTGTCGGTCTTGATATCTCTCTCCATACCACGGCAGAGCTAGATTCCCCTTTTTTGTTATTTAAAAAATAAGCTTCCATTAAATCAAACTGTTCTTGATAAGCCATTTTCACCGTGAGACAAAATGTGAAATGAGTTGTAAAAACAATCAAATGTGAATAACAACTATGACAATCTAATTTTCAAATTTTAATCTAACATTCCATATTTAAATTACCTCATACACGCAGCTACGAGTATGTCGCAAAGGAGTCTGCATTACAAAAGATGGATGTTAGTTAAAGAGCTTTAACTTGACTCATTGAGTTTGTAACTTTAGATTTCCTTTCATTTAATTTATCATGTTTGTTAGAGAGATTTCATCCCTATAATTGACCCTAACGATCGATGCAATAAAAGTACAGGGTATAATTTTTTCAGATTTTAGCCGGTTCGATTCCCGGGTGTGGGAGAAGAGAATTTTCGAAAATCTTTGAATGCAGTTTACTTTCTATTCAAAAATAAAGGAATGTTTCCTTTGAGTAAAATTTTCTATCTGCAGTATTAAGAGTACTTTCCCTCCAGGTGGCATTACAAAATTCCACCCTGTATACAAACACTTTCACACTTCAATCTGTATGACCATTAAGTTCTTCCAAACTACGCAATAGATTTTTATACATACTGTGTTAGAAAATTTATTCTGGAAGGTTTATCTAATACATTCATAATAAACTTAAATAATGAGGAGCTTGTGGCTAAATAATAACTGTCGCACGGGTTGATTCAGATCAGATTAAGCTACGCTTGCCGCGGTTGGTCCTTGAATGGGTGACCATCTTGTCATACCAAGATTCCTCCGTGGCTCGGAAAGCACGTTAAGCCGTTGGTCCCGGCTGTCATTTGTAGATCTTTGACAGTTGTTACGGGTTATCAGAAGCCCAAAACTCTGACAACCAGTCTAACCAAGAGATATCGTGTTACCCAGTAACTGGGTTGTGGAGGTCATATAGGCAGTCGCTCCATGTAAAATACTGGTCTTCAGCTGCATCCGGTTAGACTGAAAGCCGATCCCAACATAGTTGGGAAAAGGCTAGGCAGATGATGATGATGATTAAACTTAAATAATATGATAAAAACATCTCGATGTTTTTTTCAGGTTTTAAAAACCGTGCGAAGCAGAGGCGGGTTGCTAGTACATGAGGAAAGCTAGACTTAAAGTTTGAATTGCAAATATGTTTATACTTACAGAGATGGGTCCTTCTCTTTATGAAAAGACCTTTGCTCTACCATAAAGTCGACATCATTATGAAATTTGATTGATTTTGATTTTCGTACATTGCACAGAGGCTTACTAAATATAATTATTCGTTGACATAAATTCAAACGTTGTTAGTTAAAGGTTCTACTGATCGTTTTCTGTGGATTCTGTGAAACATAATGGTAGAAGGAAACATTTTGCTATTGTAGCAATACTTCAATACCAAAATGTTATATAAGGTGCTAACAAATTAGGTACCAATAATTTTAGAGCTGATAGTACTCGTCTCTAGGAGTAGACTTAAGTATGAAACATTGAAAAGTTTATGTTACTTTTTGGAGATAATTAGGGAAACAACGTTACTGCGTAAAAACACCCTGTTAATAGATAGTCAACAATCATTGACGTTAGTCACAAACGATGATGTTCACTTGACAGAAAGTGTGTCTTGTCAGTTAAAAGCACAGGATGATTATGTTTGGGCGAAGTTTTAATTTATTTATTTTGTTCCGTAAATTAAAACAAATATATCATACAAAAAGTTTTCTTAATTTCTATTTAAAGTTAATTGTTTTGATGTAATGTAACACCTCTTAAAATATTGGTACTTAATTTGTTAGCACCTTATATATTACAACTATATTACAGTTATCTATACTAATAATAAAGCTGAACGCGCTGATCTCTGGAACTACCCGTATGAATTGAAAAATTATTTTGCATTTCATTGCCCAATTCTTGAGGAAGGTTATAGGCTATTTCACATCACGCTACCATCCTTAGGAGCTGAGCACAAAGAAAAAATGTCAGCAAAGCGAAAACGAAATAATAGCGCGGGCGGTCGATGGGATGCGACGCGGTGGGTCGGGGGCCGAATTTTCACGTGGACAAAGTCGCGGACAGAAGCAGTACACAGTATCAAGGCCTGTCTTTAATATTGTGAAACAACCCGGTTTTAATGTGAATGAATTACCTACACCAAAAATTTATCGATAATTCCATCCAGATCGATAACTAATACCACGTCACTAGTTTGAAAGGGGTTTTTTGACCGCAAAAACTGCGAGCATGACTTACATACGGTTCTAACGGGACCAAATTACACAAATGAGTTGTTTGGACCGGGATTAGTACCCGGTTCCGGGTGTTTGTCATGCGAGCTTAAGGGATGATGCTGTCTTGTTGTTATAGTTTTGACTGGAGAAACTTGTGACGGTAAATGACGTCATAAACTTGGAACAAAGTTGTTTCCTTAATAGATAGTAACTATATTACGCTTTAATCGAGATTAATATAGAAACCATAACAATAATAAGGCTCTTGTTTCATGTTTATTATTGTATATTGTATATATATATTTATATAGATAAGTGTATGCTTTGTGTATGTATGTATTTATTGTACATAATGAATAGTACACCACTGACTACCTGCAGTATTGTCTCTCCTTCTCCCTTTAATCCATCCAAAGGTTGTCTGTAAAATATCGCTTTTAGCGATAAGACCGCCCATTGTGTCACCCTATGTAAAATTTCAACATTTATATCTGTAATTTTTATGGTGTACATAATAAAGAGTATTCTATTCTCCTGTTATGCAAAACGCAGTACTTCTGGACACGACGCGTATTGTTAGGAGGTTCCTTGATCAGGAACCCTGGACACCGGTAGCTTAGACTCTGTTCCCGATATCTATTAGGGCTTCCAAGCAAAAAATATACAATATTTTTTATAGGTATATATATTTTTTGTATTTATGTTTGTCCATGCATTTCTCCGAAACTATAAATCGGATTGTGCCAATTTTTTTTATTGGCTTATATTTACTTTAAGTTAGGGAACAGTGTAAGTTTAATTAAAATTGGTTTACTAGTTTTTAAGATATGAACTAATACGTGTAAGTGTGACGGTCTGGCTTATTGATACGAGCTAAGGGTGTGGTGTCAAAGGGAAAACATCTCAAACTTTGGTCACATTTTAGTGCATGTAAGATTATACGAAAATTCAAAATATTAACGACATAATTATATTCTAGTTTTTACGTAGAAGAGAGAACGAAAGAACTAGTAATTACGAATAGCCATTTTTCCTATTTGGTAGGTACTTTTCTTAAGAGCTGGCAGCGACCTAAAAATAAATTGTAATTTGCCCCTAATTTCTTTCGAACCTACTTTTGGTTTCGTTGTGTTGGTTAATTTAGTGTTTATATAAAAATTGTGTTTCAAAATGTTGAGTTTATTGCTTTTTGAAGTCGTGCCCGCGCTATTAGTTTGTTTTCGCTTAGTTAATCATTAGATACTTTTTTTTTTGCTTGGCTCCTAGCGTCATGATAAATAGCCTTCCTCAAGAATTGGGTTATCAAATGCAAAAAGGGGCGGTCTACTCCGAACATAAATCCGAAGTATCGGCCGAATGTTCTGGTAACGCAGAACACTGACCGTACCTATTTACTTACTCTGATAAAAGATTCGTCATATTATTATAATCGCCATTTTGTGATGGTGATATTTTCTCAAATTCCTACGATACACACATCTTCTACGTATGTTGCAAAACAAGTTTTAGAGAGTAAAACACCATGAACATATTCCACGTGCTTTCAATTTATCACATCGAAACAACCTATAAATAAACTTTCGATTTTACATAATGTTTTATCAAAAAGTAATTTCATTAAAATAATGTCGCCATATTGAACTTAATGGACGTGAATACGGTCGCGGACGATAGAGTTAAGTTCAGATCATAGGTCAGACAGAAAGATAACATCTTGAAGACATTCTACCACGATTTTTTTTTAATAAACAAAAATACGCTGTTTCAAAAAAACACCATACTATAGAAAATACAAAAAAGGAAATAAAATTGATTACAATCATTAAAATAAAATACATTTAAAATTCAACAGCCCTCGAATAAAAGAACTTTAAAAACAAATCGGATATTCGTTAGGGCTAGGATAAGTACGTAATCGTGTCCATAAGAAAACTGACAAAGTATAGGAATTGGTAGTAAAAACTTCATTTATTTACTCAGTTAATAACCGTAATTAAAATACACAAGTTAACGCTAAAATATATGTAATAGGTATGTACAAGTATATAATAAAAAAATAAAAGGGGAAGAGCTCATTGGGCATCAAAAAATTCGTCCGCATCGCAAAAACTTTAAGTTTGTTAACCTACAATATACCTACATACATACTCACGTCGCGTCGTCTTCATACTTTAGTCTCAAGTTTTTAGAAAACTCGGTTTACAATAAATACGGCAGATACATTCGTTTATGCTACGCTAAAATTAAGCACAAAACTCACACATTTTGGTATAATAACTCAAAATAAATTAATTCATTGGCATGTAATAGCAATTTAAAGAAAATCTATTATTGCCGATAATGTAAATGATTATAATAAAAACCTTTATGTATAACCTTATTCTGTATTGTACTATGTTACAAAGCTATAAAACTTAAAATATTATGCTTCGATTATTACATAATTCCATTTAATATATTCATTTAATTAGCAATTTCATGCTGATTTTGAAGCCAAATGATCTCGAAATGAGCTTGTTTCGATATCGATTTTCAAAGTAAGTTCTCAAAATATTTTTCCGACTAAACTATAAATTCATGCAAAGTAGGATAGTATCGAGTATCAAATACAGTGCAAACCGAATCCAATCTAACTTTAGATTCTATATTGCAAAATAGTGCGACCCATAGCGAAAGAAGCCGACTATTGAAAAATAAATTACTTCTCTTCCTAGTGCTTATTGAACCAGGTCTTCTTGAAAGATTTCTTACCAGCCGTGTACTTGTGTCTATTGATGGAAATAGGTCACTCCTGAAATGTACGTCTTTGTTATTTTCAATATATTATCTGGTCAGCATTTTAGATCGCGTGCTTAATCTTACAAAGTCTTGCACTTCGTGTAAGTAAATCCTCATTTCAGCTGAAAGACGTCCACTGCTGGACATATGCCGAGTAAGTAAATAGCAAAATAATTTCTCAAAATAGAAACAAAGAAGCTATAAAAATCTCACAAAAACACAGAAGGAATAATTAATCGTTAATGGATTTTGTGATGAAGATAAGGATACACAGATGGTGTATACTAATATGATGGATGGAATAGAAAGAGGAGTAGAAATTTTGACAACCCTAAAAAATAGGGTTACGGGCAGGAGGATGATGATTTCACTTATCATACTGCATTAATTAAGGTCTTAAATGAGGCAAGAAACAAAAGAATGACTGTGTTTAGAGCAGTACAATATTTATTTTCTTCGTGATATTTTTATATCTCTATAATTTCACGCACAGAATACGTCGAGTATTTCCGATCTATTGAATAATGATCAGTTGTATAAATTATCTCTAACACCTGTTTATACGGAAAATCGTCGTGTTGGCCAAATTGGCAATTTACATTCGGAATCACCACGGAACCGTGGGCAATTTGCAAGTTACGATACTAAGAGTGGGCGATGTTGTATTAATAGGTTAGGGAGTTGAACGATTAATTATCTATAAGATAATTGTTAATGAATAAATAAATGAAATGATAATATTATGTTTGCTTTCACTTGTTTTGAACAGGAGTTTAGCATAATAATTATAATAATAATGGTACAGACGTGTGGCGTCCGGATGATGCAGCCAAGAGTGCATTCTGGCGCAGCATCTGGTCGAAGCCCGTCTGTCACGCTGAGGCTGACTGGATGCGGGAAGTCGATTGAGTGTGTGAAACTATACCAGAAATGCAGAAATGGAAGCAGTCGTAATTACCCCATTAGACGTAACCAGAGCAATCCGTCCGTTACCAAATTGGAAATCACCCGGACCGGGCGGACTACACAACTTCTGGTTGAAATGGTTAATTAGTTCACACACTTGCCTGGCATCTCAGTTCCAGTCATCCTTAGTCTAGGTCGCTACCGAAGTTTCTAACAACAGGCGTTACCCATCTGCTCAATAAGTTAGATAGTCCCGCAGAACCCAAAAATTATAGACCGATCACGTGTTTGTCAACGGTCTATAAACTTCTTAAATCTATTTCGAGAGTGAAAATTAATACGCACATTGACAATAACTCGATTATGTCTGCCTCTCAGAAGAAATGGATGTAGGAATGGGTCCCGCGGTACTAAGGAGCTACTCCTCATAGACATGGCCATAAACCAACAGGTTCCTAGATCCCGCAAGGATCTGTCGACATGCTGGATAGACTATAAGAAGGCCTACGACTCGGTGCCACATACATGGCTCATGAGGGTGCTGGAGTTGTACAAGATAGATGCAACTCTGCGCAACTTCCTGATGTCATGTATGGGGCAATGGAGGACGATCCTTCGCTATCCGGGATGTCGACAGATCCAGGGGAATGATGAGTCTGTATGGATTAAACGGGGAGCATTTCAGGGCGAAAGTTTGAGTCCACTTTGTTCTGCTTAGCCCTGGATCCTCTAAGTGCACTGTTGGAGGATTCAGGTCTAGACTATCGGTGGAGGAGAGAAGGTCTGGTCATATCTAACCTCCTCAACATTGATGACTTGAAACTCTTTGCCCCCAACAAATTGCAACTGATCGAGCTACTGAAGGTAACTGAAACATTCAGTATCGCCATCAGGATGGAATTTGGTGTGGATAAATGTGCAGTCATGCATGTAAAGCGAGGGGAGATTATGGGATCCGAGGGAACTCAACTCTCGGATTCCACACACCTTGCGCCGCGCAATGATTATATCGATGTAACCATTCCAAATAACGAGAACATAGTGAAAGCTGAGAAAGAGAAACAAATTAAATATCTCGACTTAGCACACGAGGTTATTGACATGTGGAATGTGAGATCAACTGTCATTGTGCCGATTATCGTATCGGCCAATGGACTGATGGCCGAAAGCCTCGATCAACATCTCTTGGGGCTCTCATTAGGTGATTGGATCAAGCGCCTAATTCAGAAGGCAGTACTCCTCGATAAGGCTCGCCTCGTGAAGAGATTCCTATCTCGGGAGCCCTATCCACCGGTAGCTTGGATCCTGCTCCCGATACCAGCGAAGCACTAATTTTTATATTTATATATTTTTTTATATTCTAATAATTTAAAAATGTTATTTATATGTATTTAATGAAATAAAGGAAATAATAATAATATTCATGATTAATGATCTTGTGTTATTATAAATATATGTTTTAGGTAAAAACCAATGTTAAAAAGGTACGTAAAGGAAAAGGACTGATGACGATGAGAGGTTGAATGAAAAGAATAAGCCTGACATCAGGATTGCAAAACATAGACAATCAAAGGACGGCAATTAGTATTGATGCAGATGTTCCTATTATTTTAGATGTTACCACTATGCCTGGTAATGACCATGTAATTGAGTTACTAAACAAAAACAAAGATATTAAAACCAATAGAGATCCTATTTTCATATATACTGGCTAATGTATTAATGATACTCAATTTAGTTGCTGTACCGCTTACAATTACGCTGATGCTAACTCCAAGGTCGATCTGAACACAGTCGCTTTTATCGTTTGGATCAATCCATTACAATCCATTAATATCGAATGTGTCAATATCCATTAGAATATATATCCAAATTGTAACGGATTACTCTTCAATTTATATATCTCATGTATCGGGGAAAGCTGAGGTGGATAACAAAAAAGTTGTTTTTATTATTTGAATTATGTTTTCGAATGATTAAATATTTGATAAAGTGTAACTGATTAGATAGGCTAAATTGATTAAATTAATAAAATAAAATAAAATAAAATCTTAACAATAAAAACTAAAGTAAGGGTAAAGAAAAAAAAATAATTTCTAAATAGCAACCAACTAACACTCAAGTCGTGACGATGATAAACCTTGAAACATGTCATGGTGATATAGAAATCCTAATAATGATGGTTGAAAAAAAACACAGTCCAAAAGTAACAATAAAATTGTTTATCGTAGCAAAATTAAAACAGCCTAACTGCATCATTAATATTTAAATAAACAGAAATGTCTGCGCATCGAGTGAAAGAAACAAAGTGTCGAGATGTTTGCTCGTATAAAATTTTCATGTTTTCTCATAAATAATAGACGAAGCAAGTCTTCGCTTTGGATGAACGTAATTGCAAACCCCGGTATTTCTGCACACAATTCTGAAATTAAAGAACGGTTTGTAGCTTTAATGGTGGAATTCAATGCCTAGAATATTAGAGAAGGATAAAGAAGTTATTATGTTATTAGCCTTTGAGAAGGTAATGCTGTTAAGGTTGCAAGCTTCTTCAGAATACCAGCGCTGCCGTATTTATTATTTAATATCGCAGCATTATGCTGAGATAAGAGTCTTTTTGGCGTTGTTTTTTTTTCTTCTTTTGTAAACTTTGTTAGTTTTAAATGCTCGTTTTTTTACTGTTGTGTTTCCTGTACGTATCCCAAACAAAATATTTTGAATTCGGGCGGATCACTAGTTCAATATAAAACGAATTTAAATAAAACATAAATACGATAACAAAAGCTTCTGGAAATTAAAATGTGCCAATTATGTCAATTGAAAATATAAAAAGGCCAAAAAAAACATGAGTTAATTTAATTCAAGTTTATTCTCGATACAGAACCATCCGCATCTCAGAACAATGTAAAAGGAGCATTTTCTTTTAAGACCTCCTACGAAGATTTTGCGTAAATTCAAATTTGCCATCCTCCCCGAACTAAATGCTACAGGAAAATATTTTAATGGATTTCCAGAAATGCTCTTTGATTTAAATCGAATCAAAATTTTTATCTGAAGGTGTTTCTTATATTATTTATTGTATTCGACATTAACATTTTAGATATTTAAGCAATTTTCGGGAACATTATTCGGGGAAGTATTCCTTGGGTTTTTCGACATCAATTTTAAGGAGTCATGATTAATTCAGTTCCAGGTAAAGTGAAGTGAAAGGAAGAGAAAAATGCTTTTCTTTATTAAAAGTAATAAATTTCTCATGCATTACTTCGAATTGTACTTAATTCTATCAAGCATGGACGCTACATTTTCTGTTTTAAAGAAAACCAATACACATTTACTTTAGTAAATATTACATAAGTTGCAAGTAATATTTTATTACCAACTTGTTATAAACATAGAACAGGAAATAGAGCCAACTTTTATGACTTCTTCATAGTTTTCTTATTACTTATAACTTTCTTATAGTACTTTTATCTCACGAAGTGACGCGCGCTTTACATGTGGTAACCAACTGTACAAAGACGCTGTGAATGTGTGCTTGAAGACGAGTAGCGTCAGCACATAACACACACATATAGGTATAGGTATAGGTAAAACGGGCTGGTTTCCGCAACTCCACGTCAATATGCGCGTATTTTGCGTACGGGTGGGAACATCAATTATTCGATCCACCCCAGCTCCTCAAGGAAGGCCAGCAACGCCTTGGTGTTACTGACAATCTCACAGAGGGTACCTGGGTTACCGAAGTACTTTGCCCTGTATGTGGCGACCACTGGGCAGTATAGTAGCAGGTGCGCTGCTGTCTCGTCATCCTCCATGCAGGCCCTGCACAGCGGACTGTCTGTGACTCCTATGACAAAGAGGTGTTTATTAAATGACCCGTGGCCAGTTAAAGCTGCTGTCATTGTACGCAGCTGTTGCTTAGTTAGTCGGAGAACCTGTTTCGTGAGGCGGCCATCAATTGTAGGGAGTGCTTCCTTGGCCTGCCTGCACTCACCTTGGTCCGACCATAGTTTGTGATGTTGATCCCTGGTGCGTTTCCTTACCAGAGTGCGTAAGTACCCGAAGGGGAGTGGCACGATGGGCACAGGTCCCACCGGTGCCATGCTCGACCCCCTTCTGGCAAGTTCATCGGCTGCGTCGTTGCCTAGCGAACCGCTGTGTCCTTTGATCCATTGAATGGTTATGTTGTTGAGGCTACCCACCTGGTTGAGGCGCTGGTGACACTCGTATATTAGCCCAGAGTCAACAGTGTGACTGCTTAGCGCTTGCAGGACAGACATGCTGTCCGATAGTATACGAATCGAGTGGTCCTTAACTTGTCTGGCCATGATGGCCGAGGCGGCCAGAGAAATGCCCATGCATTCGGCCTGGAACACTGTGTTATGGATCCCCAAAGGCGTGGCTATGTGTATGTTCAAGTCCTCCGAGAAGATCCCAGCACCTGTGCCACTACCTGTTTTGGATCCATCTGTGAAGATACGCAGCTCTGCGGGGCGCAACCCCTCGCATCGGTGGTCCTCGTGAAGTTGGATTCTGTATTTTTTATCAAAGATAAATTGTTTGGGTACCCGGTCATTTATGGCTTTCGTAATAGGAAACTCTTTATTGAGTCTCGCCAGCAGCGCGGTGTGTATAGTGTCTCTCTTACCCCAGAGATCTAGTGCATTTAGACGTACCGCCGCCATCGTCGCTTCCTGCTGTATGAACAGGTGAAGTGGTGGTAGTCCCAGCATGGCCTCGACTGCTGCAGTCGGAGTAGTCCTCATGCAGCCCGTAGTCGCCATGCAGGCCAGTCTTTGCATGCGTTGTAGTTTGTTGGAGGCTGTAACTAGCTCAGTGCGGGGCCACCAGACTACAGCCCCGTAGGTGATCATGGGGCGGATCACCGCCGTGTACAGCCACAGTATAATTTTGGGGGATAGGCCCCACTTCTTACCTATCATTTTCTTGCACTGCCAGAAGCTGATGCAAGCCCTGTTTAGTTTGTTGTCTAAATGACTACTCCAGTTCAACTTACTGTCTATAATGACCCCGAGGTACTTGACTTCGTTGGTCAACTGAAGTTCTGTTTCGAACAGTTTTGGTAGGCGGAAAGGGCCCAGAGCTCGTTTTTGGGTGAACATGACCAGTTCAGTCTTAGTGGGGTTCACTGATAGGTCAAATTCCCTGCACCATCTTTCTACGATACGTAGTGCCTGCTGAGTGAGGTTACAGATTATACCAGTCACCTTCCCCGAAAAAAGGATTGCGAGGTCATCCGCATAGCCTATAGTGTAATAGCGGTTGGCATTGAGTTTAGTGATGAGGTCATTAATCACCAGATTCCATAGAAGGGGGGACAACACCCCTCCCTGGGGGCAGCCTCTGGCTATCATGGCCAACTGCTGCTCCTCTTCAAGGCGAACCACTCGTTTGCTTAACATGTTAGTAATCCAGTCCGTTAGTACCTGTTCTACTCCATGTCTGGAGAGGGCGCTGCTGATGCTGGAGAAGTTGGTTTTGTCGAAGGCTCCTTCGATGTCTATAAAAGTGCCCAGGCAGGTGCCCTTCTGATGAATCGCTTCCTCTATCTGACTGACCACTAGATGAAGAGCGGATTCGGTCGACTTACCCGAGCTGTATGCGTGTTGATTACCGTGTAGCGGTATGGTTTTCAGTGCGCCGTCTCTCAACTCCCTGTCACACAGCCTTTCCAGAGTCTTTAGTAGAAATGAGGTCAGGCTGATTGGTCGGTGGGATTTGGCGTTTGTGTAGTCACCCTTACCTGGCTTAGGGATGAATATTACTTTCACTTCCCTCCATCCTTTAGGAACGTATCTAAAGGCCAGACACGCTCTCATCAAAGGCACCAGTCTTATAGCGACAGAGATCCCAGCCCACTGTAGTAAGGCGGGGAACACTCCATCAGGACCAGCGGCCTTAAAAGGATGGAAGCTCCGGATGGCCCATTGGAGTTTCTCCAACGTGATCACCCTGCGTGCGTAAAGCCAATCATTGTCTGATGGTGGTTGAATTACATCTAGCCAGTCGATTACCTGTGCGAAGACACATCCAGGGAAGTGAGTTTCAATAAGGACGCGTCTCGTTTCTTCTGGCGAGGAAGTGAGTGTGTTATCAGGTTTGCGGAGGGTAGTTGGCCCAGATGTGTTCTGTTGCGCCAGTACCTTCCTTACTCTGCTAGCTTGTTGGCAAGATTCAATGCTACCACAGAATTTGCGCCATCCCGTGGTACTCCTGAATCTGATGGATTTTTTGTAACTGGATTTGGCTGCGTAGTAGTTATCCCAGTCCTCATCCGCACATGTGTTCATGGCTCTGTTTAGAGCTGTCCTTACCTTGGCGCGCCTGCGCTCCAGATCAGCACCCCACCAGGGTTGTTTGCCAGGTGTGCTACGCGGGGTCGTCTCTGGGCAGGCAGTTTGGTAACTGTCTATCATTGATTTGGTAAGACGGCTTACTTGTACCTCAATCTGCGTCGTGTCCGCATATGTCACCGGATCGCTTAGCGTCGCAAACTTGGATTCAAGGCTGCGTGTATAGACGTCACGATCCGTGTTACGCGGATTACGCCGTGGTGGTGTTGGAGGAACACAGACCTTGATGTCAAAGCGGATCCACCTGTGATCAGAGCAGGAGGCCTCATTGGAGACCTGCCACACTATTACATAAGTTGCAAGTAATATTTTATTACCAACTTGTTATAAACATAGAACAGGAAATAGAGCCAACTTTTATGACTTCTTCATAGTTTTCTTATTACTTATAACTTTCTTATAGTACTTTTATCTCACGAAGTGACGCGCGCTTTACATGTGGTAACCAACTGTACAAAGACGCTGTGAATGTGTGCTTGAAGACGAGTAGCGTCAGCACATAACACACACATGCACACATACATACTTACGGCTTCGCTATTGTCTCGGACGGTAGAGATTAACTACGATAATATGGCCCGCCCCTCGAAAACAGAAAACGTTTGAAAGTATTTGTACGCATGTGTGTTGTGTTTGTCAACAAAAACAAATCACGGATTTGTTGCTCGACTAGTGGGGTCATTAGTAAGTAATAAGTAATTATTTATTTGTTAGAATATTGTTGTTATAAAGGTGTTACACGTAATATGATGTCCATAATATTCTGCTGTTTCCAGCGTACAAATATTTCAAATGATTAAAATTAGGAGTATTAGAACAATAATTATGCCGAAATTAAACCATACAATGTCAAGGTCAAAGAAAACATTAACTACTATCAAATACAATGTCAGGGTTATTAATTATAATGTCAATAATTATTAATTATAATGTAGAAAATTATTCAATACAATGTCATAAAAAATGAAATTCCATTCCATTATAAGGAGGACAAAGGCAAGTCGTCGTCTAATTTAAATTTAGAATCAAATTTTTCATTTAAAAACTATATTAATTAAACTATATTAATCGCTCATTATTATTAGTATGGCGCTGCGCTGACGTTTTATGAAAACGACACGCATTGTCTTGCGCGATCGGCTAGTTATGATTAGTTGACCAACAAATCTGGTAATAAGTGAGATATTACGAGTACTAACAACTACATACAAACTCTTTCGTAAGGATGTGACTACACACATTGAAACAGTAATTTGGAGGGGCGAGCCATGTTATCGTAGTTTATCTCTACTGAGAGCCCCTGCCTCAGAATAAGCCCCTGGACTTACACACAAATTCACAGCATGGTAACTTGGTAACCACAAGTGAAGCGCGCGTCTCTTCGTGAGATAACAATACTGTAAGTTAAGCCCATTCGAACTTTCTTGACACTTTATAAATTAAAAATAACTGAGTTGCTCAAGACCACTAAACTTCTTCCTTTGTATTTTATTTAACCTAAAATTTACTTTCTTACTAATTCAAGAGAGTTCCTAGCTATAGCAACGCTTGGTAAGACAGTGTCTCCAAAACCACTTAGTAAGTTTTAATTCTTAAGATCACACAGTGCATAAATAATGAAAGGCTGCCAACTCGCTGCCTCACAACTTCTACTAAGATATTCTAGCCTCCTTTCATACGTCAGCACAACTTCCGAGCTCCACATATTTATAAAATTTCCATTTAGTATGACCGTCGCAGTTTTCAACAAGATCGTGCGGCATACAATCTTGAGCGAACTACTAGTTTCAAATATGTATCAAAAGAAGCCATTTCACATCGTGCCTCATTGATCAAAGTATTAAATGTTAGAGTACTTCCAACGTTTACCACTTAAGGACTCCCCAGATGTTTTGATTAGATTTTCATGTTTCTTAACTAGTCAAACTTCGGATGAAATGGACTTTTCAATGGATTCTAAAGTCATAATTATCTTTAAGATGTGTCCCTGTGATGCTGAAATTGCTGGATTTTCCTTGTTCACAAAGTTACTTTTTAGGGGGGTTATCAAAAAGTTTGTTTTATCTCGAAGAATTGCAAAAGCGGTGGGTCTTGAATATTGTTCCCTTGATAATTAACGAATTCAATTAGCGATAGTAACTATTTAGCGAATTTTGTGGTATTTTCTGGAGCATTTCGTGAGTTTTGATGAATTGAGGTTTGAAATATTTCAAAACCGATATTTAGTCCACAATGTTGTAATGAAGTTTGGCTGTTTACAAAATTAATCAAGTACCTATTATATAATTAAGTCATAACTTTGCAACCAAAAACTGTTCCTGTTATTAACTCCCCCAATTTACGGCACGCTGCATCCACTGAACTTGCTCAATTTTTCTTCCGTCCCTCGATAACCACGGGATTGACTATTAAAATCCCCACTTCCAGAGTCAACTTTCAATAGCCTATCTCATCAACGTTAACACAAACGTCATCGTTGAAAACTTTAACCTCAATTCCCTCAGAAAATTATATTTCATTTTTATTTGTTCCCAAACAATTTTCTTCATCTACGACCAGCGTTTCAGCGAAAATAATTTTTCGTGGAGTCAGACCGTTAACCAATTTACTCCGAGACGTGACCCAAGCTATTTATGGGACAAACTATTTGATTTGGGCCGTCAGCAAACAGTGACCTTTGATCATACCTCTCTGATATAACTCAAAGACTTTTGTATTGACCTCCCAAATGAATTTGGTTTTATTTATTCCAAAACAATATTTTGTATTTTACACGTTAGTAGAATATGGATTTAATATGTCTGATCCTTCAGTTGTAATATTAAATTTCACTGTGATGTGGGTTGATATTGATATTGTTTCGAGTTGTGTTTTGTGGAGTTGGTTTGAGAATTTATTTCGTCTCTTTCATGTGAACTTTGTTGAGTACCCAAAAGTTGTGAACTTGATTTCGTATAAGCATTGGTACAGTAGGTAAATTTGATGACCTCTACCGCAGTTCAAATGTTACCTGTTTACTATGTGATGCTTGAAGTGTTGCACTAATTTGACAAGTCAGTCCGTTCTGCTAAAAACATTTTAGCTACCGTTAGAATTCTTAAAATATATTTTTTTTCTTAAGAAAACCTTAGGAGTTTTTAAATTATTTCCAGGTATGATAAAGTTGAGCATGCTTTGAGTTGGTACTTTTTAAAACCATTTTGGGATTTCTTACCACATAGTTATAATTTTTTTGCCTACAAAATGTCCATGACTTAAAAAATACACTCCAAGGTGCGAATGAAGTTATAATTACCCTCGTAACTGTCTCAGTTAATAACTTTGGTCAGCCCTGATTTGGAAGTACACTTGTTTGTCTCCAAGAATCATATTGTATAAGGCGCCTCGAAATTTTATTAATGTTTTATTAGGATTCTTTCAAAGACTCTCGTGAGTTATTACGGTTAGGTGTCCTTTCCGATTTTTCCTTTCAAGGATTTATTTTATATTAGGTATACCTACTGTATTTTTATCCAACTGCGGCGAAGCCAAAAAAGGAGGGATATTATGTATCACGTGGGCTTTATTAATTAATTTTGACGTATATTCGCTATTTTTGTGTTACGGGAAGTCACTTTTTTATATATCGTAGGAGTTCGTACTCATACAGGAAATGATTAGACAATTCGGAGAAAAATATAAAATTATGAGGTATGAACGTAAAATACTCCAAAAATAGATAAAATGTAGGTAGATTTTTCTAATGGAGTACGTTGCGAAAAACATTTGATGTGATAACTTGTACAGCTATCTCTTAATGCCATGGCAACAGCAGCTACTACGTTTATACTTAACATTAATCAATATCTTACATAATTATTAGGTATTATGATTACGAACAAGTAGAAACATGAATAACATGCCTTTTTGTTACCAATAGCAATGGTATATTGAATTATTTTCTTTATTTACGAGTACAGTAGGTCGCACATTAATGGTAACAAAACCAGTTAGTATTAAGCTGACCTATCATTGTACTGAAACTCCTACGCTAGGCCAGCTGAAGGTCAAAGTGTTAATACTAAAGGTCGATTTAGAACAAACGAGCGAATGCACATTCTATACCCACTTCCCCAAATTCTTTCTGTGTAAACAGCGACACAACATTCCTCCGTTGGTCTCTCTCTACTAAAATTTCAAGAATATCAACAAAAGAATGCTCGCTCTTGTTCTGGTTCTATGTTTGTTTGGTCTAAACCCACCTTGTCGTGCAGACTGATTGTACTTATTGAAAAAAGTTACCTACTCGCTAATCGATCTATACCAAAAAAAAAACGTTGAATTCCACTACCTATTGTAAAATATTCGATTCCAACTCTCTTTAATCATCCAATCACATTTACAGTAAGCTGTAAACATAAAAAAAAAAATAATCCTTTGAAAAATATCACTGAATAAATAAAATTAATCAATCAGCGATTCTTAATCGAATTCTAACTATATTATAAATGCCAAAGTGAGTTTTTTAACAGCTAGTAAATTCATAAAGATTGAATCAACCGACATTTTATTACGATCAACGTAAAAAAATCACTTGTTTTCCCAACTGAAAAATCGTTCTATTCAAAGCTTTCGTGAAGAACAAAAGACGGCCAAAACAAAGACTACCACTACAATAAACCACTCAGGGATCTTTAGCTAGCGAACCTTTTTTATTGTAAGCTAACCTTTTCCCGTTGATCCACTCTGGTTTAATAACCTTTTGCAATGTTGCAAGTAAAATGGGATTTCACAACTCGATGCGTACATACCTGTGAGCTACGAAAAGATGCCTATTGTTCACTGTAATTTTTCGTAAATAATCGCGAGCGACATCGGGTGAACTCGTATTTAAAACGAAGGCGGCACGAAATAGATAGGTACAGAAGGCCGGCTCCATGACAACGAGTGAAAACAGGTGCATATATGAGGCGTTACGGCCGCAGAAGGTGACAGGGTCCGCATAGAAGTCATGCGGACGAACACTAGGTCGGGAAGCGTGACGAACTGCGCAAGTGCTCCAGTGCCCCGGCCAATTTTAATTGAAGAACACAGTGTGGTTTTAGTCACTAAGAGTATGACACCCACCACCCACCATGGGGCGGGTGACATCTATGAGGATATACACATGCAAAAAAAAAGCAAAGCAAAAAAAATGTTAAAACGAGTAAAAGTCGCGTGTCTATGTGTGCGTGCATTTTTTGTTGTTGTATGGAGGCGAACTTCTGTACTTATCTGTATATTGCATAGCTGGTCCAATTGTTGGTGGACTGACATTTATAAGGCCTCAACTTGGAGTGAATTGCTGTCGCTGACAATTAGAGACCGTTGCCACGAAGTTGGGCAAGCAGTTGTAAATTGTGAAAGTTTGCAGAATAAGTAGTTTGTGAATGTGAGAAATTATGTCATCCCCATATTATTGATAACGTTAACTTCCGCTTTCACAAAGCCTTAGATTATGGTGAGACCAAAGATTTAGAAAATTGTGAAATGAAAGCCTATTATGAAATCCTAATCAACTTAGTAGTACCTAACAGATTAGATGACTCTGCAATAGATGTAAACAGCCAGCTTTTAGTCCATAATTTAATTCCCGAAATGTAATGCTTTTCCAATATAGTTGAAAGTTTAATAAAGGACAGTTTTCAATACAAACCACGTAATGTAAAGCGCTTTAGTTTATTAATGGAGTGACGCTTTCAAAGTCCAGCTATTTTGTACGTGAATTGAAGTAATTTATCTCCAGTACTTTATAAATCTCAATAAAATATTTTGAAAAAAGTGCATGAATAACGCTCTCTCTCTGAATTATGTCTAATCCAACTGGTTCCCCAATATTTCTAGTCTGTCAAAAAGAGGTTTTATTTCTGATCCACCCAATCTTATAATCCTAATGGTTTTCTGTCAATCTTGTTTATTATTTTTATTTCTTCTCTTTTTTTATTAATCTTAATCTGATTTGTGGCAATTTTGATAATGTGTTGTTTATCTTCTGTATTTTTAGGAGGTTCTTCACAACTCAGAGGTTTATCTACTAATTTGTCACTGATATAATATAATTATCACCGTTTAGAATGTATAATACAGTATTAACATTCCAAGCTGTCACTTCACTTGTAAGATAATAAAACCATCATCATCAGTTGACCAAATAACGGCCGTGGTATATTAATATAATACTATTAAAAGATTTGAGACATTGTGTTTTGAACTAAAGTCGTTATATAAGTTTTTGGTCAACGATTTAGTGTCTGTTAGAACTTTGGTCGTAAATGAAGTGCTGTAACAGCTAAATTTTCTTTTATGTATTCTGTCTTTACTACATTTTACAGTGTTTTAAGAGATCCTTGAGATTAATATACTGTATTTTCAATGTTGCTTTTTTAAGATTACTTAGGCTGAGGCTTAGGCATAAGTTCCTTAGTATATATATATATATATATACTTTGGCTAAGCGTTTGCGTTATTCATGTCACTGTATCACAACTGTCAAACCACAAGTGCAAAACAGAGCCGGGAACTTTAACTTTGTAATCAAATTATAATTATATTATTATTTTTGTTTTATGTCGTATCTCTATCTATTTTACTGTGTATACATGAATAATAAAATAATATTTACAATTATATGTTTTTAACAAAGAACCAACCCACATACTAGCTTTTTTGCAACAAGGAACCAGACAGAATTTAAAAAAATAAACATTTTACATACAAAATTACACTTTTTTTCACATAAATTCATAAAACGCGGTATCTTACACTATATTGCAAAGTAATCCTATTATAATTATGAACGGTTTACTATCTACACACTATTACTAGCATAGCCATTGATTATGTCAAATAATATTTCCATCTGTTAAATAATCTGTCATCGTGAGGATCATCCTTTATTTTGCATTATGTACCTCCTGTTGTTTACCCCCATTGTGTACCCCCAATTGTACATAGATAAGAAATATGAAATGATTTTCTTTAAAAATTGTCCTTAAATGATTTATTTCTGTAAGGTTGGGTATGTATTTTTTATTTTTTAGTGTCAAAGTCAAATTATTTATTTCAAGAAGGCGTCGTCTTAGCAAGGCACTTTAAACGTCAAAATTAAAAAAAAAAAAAATCTAGTCGCCCGTTCCAAAAGGTAGTTTCGTATGGAAAAGAATGGGCAAGAAACTCCACCGTTACTCTTTTTAACCGTCTTTCAAAAAGGAGAAGGTTATACATATATTCGGCTGTATGTTTTTTTTTTATATGTACCTATGTTCAATTGTTCACCGATTGCTCCGTCATTGGACCGGTTTTAAAATTTTTTTTTTGTTTGAAAGTATGCTCTCGAGGTAATTTGCACTCGAAAAGCACCATTTGGTGAAGTGGAACTGATGATTAGACATCGGATTATATGCACTATCAAAATGCCAAAATATGCATGCACTAACAAAGGCGAAATATGCACAATCAAAATAAAATTTATTATTAGAATTTACGTTTATTTTCACAATGTATTTATAAATAATCAGTTGTAATTCTTCTGAAAATATACTATTAAATATTTTTCTAGACCTTTGTGACGTTTGTCACTTAATATTAGTTTGTAGGCTGAAAATTACCTCTCTACGTCAACCGACGTTACTGGACAGAACTTGAAATTTGGCTCCATTTCTGCAGAAACCTCTTCAGGCAGAGTTGGACGGGACCGGTGATAAATGCGTTAACTTTCATACGCGTAATACAACACACCTAACACATTTAACTACTGAAATAAGCACTATCAATAAAAAAGTACAAATATATATGCAATAGCGCTATAAAAATAACATATAATCCGATGTCTACTGATGATGAAGACCACAGACTGATGGCCACCAGATAAGTATTTCAAGGTTGCGATTCGATTAGGCACTTTAATAATATGGTTGCTAAGCAATTTATGCTCGTCACAATGCATATGGTGAAGTTACCATCAGTTCTCCTGGTTCTTACCAGCATAGTTATTCACAACTATTTGACAGGCTATCGTGTCGAAAATGACACATTTCGATTACCTACCTGATTTGCCTATCTCCAGACAGCAAACAGCTGCCGAAAGAATAGCGGTCGTCTATTTAATTTAAACTCAAAAAATTTCGGGTTTTCGATTTGTGAACGGCGTTTAGAGAACTTTTTCCATACCATTGATTGATGTCCGATTCGGCACGGAAGCGTATCGAATGGTTATAAATTGCTATGCAGGAGAACTCCTCAACAATTAAAGCCCCTGCATCGGGAAAAGCAATATTTTGTTAAAGGTGATGAGGATTTCACATTAGGCTATTCTAACTTAGATAAATTAGGAACTGACCCACTAAACAGTGAAAAATAATAACGTTTTCCAAAAAAAAAAACACTACAAAGTGAAAACTTTAATTTCGGAAGTCGATGGCAAAAAACTAAAATATTGATCCAAAGGAACTGCCGAAATTAAAGTTATTTTTTGGAAGTCGTTTGTTTTTTTTTTAATTTATTTTTAACTTCACCGTTACTTGTTGGTTAGCAGTAGGTATAAGGTAGTATATAAAATGACACGTCATGTAAGGAATCGTAGGTAGATTTATTATTAAAAATACATCGCTGTTACATAATATTATCATAATAATAGAAAAAATAGAAATCTAGTTCATAGTTCTTCATGCTTAGGCGAGATAATAACAATATTCTGATAACATGCGCACAACTTCCTAACGTATGATGGATGATCGATAGGTACTTAAAAAAAATGTAATTCGCGAGGCACCCTGTCTGGGTAGGGTTCTCGATATGTATTAATGAGGGCTGCTGCAATTCTAAAATCACTCATTGCATTCGTCGCTGTTTTTAAAATGAGTGTTATTTTCAAAGATTGTTTCATTATGCTGAGCGATTGCCGTTTTGCGTGAATGTGACGCATATTTTCCCTCAACTTGTTCTTTCGTGTTTGTGTTTTTATTTCTTTGCGTTATGCTTACCGCATATAAACGAATTTCTTTCTTTTCTTTCTTTCTTGAGTGTGTATTGTTTCTTGAGTGTATTTTCAATGAGTGTTTTTTTTTAAAAAGAGTGAGTGCGGATTGACAATGAATGAGTTGCCTGTCAAATGCCTTCTCTACGCAGATAAACAAGTTCTACTTGTTTCGTCTGCAGAACAGTTGCAAGACATGGTGACTGTGATGGATGAAGCATATAAGAGGAAAGGGATGAATATAAATGTGAATAAGACGGAGGTCATGGTGTTTGAAAGAGAAGAGGATGTATCGGTGTGTGATGTGGAAATAAATGATAAGAGTGTGGAGCAAGTAAGTGAGTTTATATATTTGGGGAGTCAGTTTACAAGGGATGGAAAGATTGATGAAGATGTGGAAAGGAGAGTAAATGCGGGAAATAAAGGGGACGGTGCTATACATGCGATTGTGACTAATCAGTCGATGCCCAAAAAGGCTCGACTGGCTGTTCACATTGGTGTGCTGGTGCCTACGCTTATGTATGGAGGTGAAAGTTGGGTGTGGCAAAAGAAGCATGAAAGTAGAATAAATGCAGTGGAAATGCGTTCCTTGCGAAGCATGTCTGGCGTGACTATGAATGATGGGCTGAAAAATGAGGTGATAAGGCAACGGTGCAGTTTAAAAGAAGATGAAGTAACAAAAATTTAAAAGAGTATGCATAGATGGTTATGTCATGTTGAGAGGATGAGTGAAACGCGACTAACAAAATGTATTTATAAAGCATAGGTGAGTGGAAACGCCGGGAGGGGACGCCCTAGGAGGACATATAGTGACCAAATTGGTGATATTCTTCAGAAAGGTCAGGTGCGTACTACTCGCAATCGGCTTGCGTGTATGACCAGATGTATGAAGGAGCGTAGCAGGTGGCGTTCAATAGTTTCTGCCTACCCCCATGGGAAGAAGGCGTGAGTTTATGTATGTATGTATGTTAAGTTATATATGTTGTTTATATATGTTATGTTATTTTCATTGATTGCAGTGCTGAACTGATTTTGTTACGTTGTTTGGATGGTGGAATATGTGCAACATTACCGCATGGTGCACTACCAATCTCTTTTCGACTACAGGAAACTCTTTATTCGATGCCTGCAATGTACCGCTTTGGGCACACTTTGGCGGTTAAGGTGATTTATTTTGAAAGAAACTAATTTCACATTTGATATCTACCATAATATATATCATAGGCACTATCGTAAATAATAAGTTTTTTTATTAATTGCGGGGTTTTTTTTTAGGCATTCTTCTTTTCATAATTATACAGGGTGGATTTTTGAGATGGGGCAGTAAGTGCAGCTACCCTAACCGTTGTATTTACAAGAAAACTGTCTTAAGAGACTGTCCTTAACTTTTTGAGAAATTTTGATCAACATTCACAAATTTTGAAAAAAAATGTACAGTCAGCAGGAAAATGGGCATAAAAATATCTTTTTTTCTGCCATTCGATCCTGTTTCTTATAAGGATCAACAACTTTTATAGAGATGGGTCAGTAAGTGACCGATCTCAAAAATCCACCCCGTATACATAGAAATTGGGTTTTCTCGAATCCCATGACTTTTCACCTAGGCTTTATGGGGTGCTTAATTGTTGCAAATGGGTCCTGCGCCTGGAAGAAATATCTCTATAACTGTTATTCATAATAGTGTACTTAACAAAGAGTTACTCACTTAAATGTCTCGCTGATGGTGGCGCGTGTGTTGGATCATTCGGTTCCCTACAAAATGGTTGAGCTGGATGGTGCTGATCCACGCTTCATGTTCGTGAACGGGCGCCGTCAGTTGAGACTGGCCATCTCTTAGCTGCCAGGGCTTATTTGTAATCTTTTAATCTTATATTTTAAGTTGTTTATTTTTTTATTTTTTTTACATTGTTCTCACTTATAGAAGCGAAAAGAATAATGTACCCAGGATTTTGTAATATCTTGATTTAAAAGAGTGTCCTTGGAGAGTTTCTGGCCTGTTCTTCTCCATAGAGATCTACGTTTTGGAATGGGCAAATAGCTTCAACTTTCTGACTAACTGACCGACTCTTTGACAATTCACAAGTGCCTGTAATTGGTTTAATTGAAATAAATGCTTTGAGTTTCAGTTTAAGTATTCTATTAAATTTCTAGTCTATTTACCAACATTATAGGAATCAAGTCATTCTGTTCCATTCAAACAACAATAAACAGTGGTACTACAAAATTCTTCTACACCCAAATAAGATACAACATTTAAATCCAAACCCTCGAAAAAATAATGCCAAGAACCAACTCCATATTAATATTTCTGTCACCCAACAATGAAAGCACCATAAATATACTATCACCGAACTCCATCATATTTGGCCAAAAACTTCAGCGAGCCATTATCAGGACCATCCGTATATCATCTTGTAACATAATAAAACACATTGGAGAATAAGAAGCACCCTATAAAAATCCCATAAAACCATTCAAGTTTCGCTCACCGTCAAAGATGTGTCGGCATTAGTCGAACGAAGTAATTTACGCTTTTTTTATATCCTACTTGAATCACAATGAAAATGGCCGCCGTATTTGCTAAAGATTTAAGATTATAGACACGTTGGATATTGTTATGGCCGTGGGTAGATTTCGGGTCGCGTTAAGAATTTGCTGAGTTTTTCCTTATTGGTATTAATAATAGCTGTGGTAGGTTTGTCTTGGACTGAGATCGAATTTTGTATAATGGGATTTTGTGAATTATAATTTGTTTGAATTCAGTACAAGGAAGGTAGGTACACTATACCAGTTTCTTATGTTCTTTTATATTTTTCTTTTCAAGTAAATGACATCCACAAAATAGAGATGCTTCAAAGGAAAAAGAAGGACGGCTATTTCTCCTTTGCCCAGCACTGGGAAATAGCCTTCGGCTACCAAATAACGCCATTTGCTTTAATATTATAGTCTCATAGAAAGCTGTTTTGAACAATTGATTGATATAACCACTATTTATTTTTATTTTAAAGAATTGGTTATTACTGAATTGCGCATGCGATCAAATTATCAACTTTCCTGTTTTAACACTAAATTCTAATCTAGTATTTTCCAAATTCCAGGTCAAATTTTATAATTAAGTTTTCCTGTCCGCTTTTTTATATAAAAATTGCTGTTAGATTTTATTTTATAACTGGAAGCTTTAACTGGTGATTGAATTTTCACGTGGACTGTAATTCAGGCTGAATACATAACTATTACTGAAAGTGTTTTACTGAGTGAGAACTAGATTGTTTTTAGTTCGAAAGCTAATATGTTTGTAATAATTATAATTAGTAGATGTAGTGACAAGAACTGAAACAAGTATGGTCATGATGAAAGGCTGAGTGAAAGGCGACTAAAAATTAAAGGTATTAATAAAACAGAGGAGAGGGGAAACGCCGGAAGGGGACACCCTAGGAGGACATAATAATAGTGACCTAATTGGTGATGTTCTTCAGAAAGGACCGCAGGTGAAGCAATAGGAGTATGTATGGAGCGTAGCAGGTGGCGATCTCTTGTTTCTGCCTACCACCATGGGAAGAAGGCATGAGTTTATGTATGTATGTAATTATAATTAATCAGCGTTATTATAATGAGATTTATAATATTATATGTCTTTCAAAACCATATTATTAATTACGATAGGTTCGCTAATCAAGCAACCGATATAATGCTTGGCACTAAAGCCTTCAGTGTAACTCTACAGCATTTAGTACAGTAGGTCACAAGTCAGTGGTAACACCTTTGACGTTGAGCTGGCCTAGCGTAGTACAGTTTACGGTTTAAGACATTTATTCCTCAAAAAAAATACAATTCACTTAACATGAGAAATACAATATAATCTTAATACTAAATACACAAACTAAGAACAACGTAGTATTATTTTTTTACTTTGCCGGGGTGAACACGAAAAAGTGATAGTAACATTACATAATTGGGTTACTCTGTAATGGTAGATGTAAGAAGAAAAATAAATAAATAAATAAATAATTATTGTTTCTTGATAGCAAGTCAATAGCAATTACACATTGTTAATAGTAGCAAGCTGTCAATATTTTTTTGATTTGTTAATGGTTTTTTACCATTGACGTGTGACCTACAAGGTCCGTTTCACGTGACATGAAAATGACTCCTCCAACAGCTTCCAGATATGTTTTCACGTATTTTATTTGGTTGCTCACGTATGCTTAGAAAGCTTTTCCATTATTATTATTTCGATACTGCTTTTCTATACAAAGCTCAATATCTAAAAGCCCACACTATCATAGGAATAAAATCCTACTAGTTTTTAGTTATTTCACGAACATATAAAAAGGCTCGTTGAAAGCTTTCTTCATCGCCTGGTCTCGATTCTATCGATCTTCAACCATTCTAAGGAGCTAAAACCTAGGCCCTTGTGCCCTTCCCCCGACAACTATCAACACTATTACAATTTGTTAGAAGACTGTCTGTTTGTTGTCAATGCTGAGTACACGGCACAGCCAAGAGTGGTGCTTTAGAATATTTATGAGCTGTTTATCAGCGCAAGTCAATTTTTTTATGTCAACAAGACGTCTTGAACTTGACGGGTGAAATACTGCATTAAAATAGGTAGTTATTTTCTTCTTATGTTTGAATTTTCTCTCTTGAAGACATAACCTGACTCATCGCGGTATTGACTGTTAGTCATTGCGCACTGAAAAATCCGAGAATAAACTGTTCTACGGTTTGGCTTGTCTCGGATTTTTAGTATGTTATGACTAAAATTAAGATGGTTTAATCCATGTATGCACGCAGTCATTGTTTTCATACATACAGTTTTGCCGCAATCTGCGCACAGAGTCAATACCTTTTTTTTTTTGGGTGGGAAATTATCAAATAACTTCTCCCGCTCTGGGTGGAGCGGGAGGGAGTGTCAGACTTTTATTGACTATAACCCACCCGTGTTCCTTCAGATGCCTGTGTGCCAGGGCCACGATATCCCTTTCGGACAGGCTCGTAACCCTGGCAGACAGACAGACTCAATACGTAATCGGTTAAAAATCTTCCAAAAGACATTTTTAATTTGATCGCTCCCACGAAGTAGCTCCACATTTCTAAACAAAGTGAAGACGTAAAATCTCCAACAGTCCAACACAATTCCAAAATATATAAAGGCCAACCCGAGGACAAAGTCTAGTTGATAACAAACGATGTTATCTCCCAGATCCTTCAAGCTTCAGCGACGGACCGCCGACCTTTTTCTCAAGTCGTTTCCTCCAGGGATGATAATATTTAGTGTTCCAATCTTGGATAACTTTGATTTTTAGGGTTTGCTTGGATTTATCGCCTTTGAGCTGGATTGTAGTAAAATTCTGTTTATGTGTCGGATTGAAGACTGTATTTGATGGTGGGTGAAGGAGGCTGGGAGGGCAGTGGTTGCCCCATGGTAACGACTGCGACTTACGAGTTGTAGGTCGTAGGTTTGAACCCTGATAGGCGCTTTACTTTGTGTAAATTATAAATTATTTAATCGTCACTGCTCTCAAAATGGTGAAGGGAAACATCGTGAGGAAACCGGCGGCATATCCTAGAACGAACAATTCGAAGACATGTGACATCTATCAAACCGCACTGGGCCCACGTGTGGATTACGGCCCACTCCCTCTCATAGAGAGGAGGCCTGTGTCCCAGCAGTGGGAACGTTATAGGCTGTATATACACCGTGGCATTTTAATCGTCTTACAATGGTAGCCCACTTCATGTATCAAATGACTACTAATCATTCATGAAAGTAAAAAAAATATTTATTAACTTTTGAACGTTTCTCGCAGATAGTTTCATTTTTAAGAATATATTTTTTTTATGTGAGTGGTAAATAGATTGAACATTGAAATGGAGCATAGAAAAATATTGTACAATAATAAATACATAAGTAAGTAAGTTAGATTATTTATTTGTATATACATGGTGTACATTCATTGCATGCAAGATATTAAACACAGAAAGAAATATTCGATCACGTTCAGCCGCGTATCGTGGCGTACAAATTGGTACGAATAGACGGTGCACAAACCGCGACTATTTTATTTAAAAAAAACACCTATTACACGTTATTATTACAATTCAATGTCCATAATTATAATTAATCGTACGTCTTGTCTACGTTCCAACAGATCTTTCATTATACAAAGGGCCGTGCACGAAATCGGCTGATTTTGATCAATTCTGTTCATTGGTTGTGAGAAAGGGAAACAGAATTTAAACAAAATTATTTGTGATTTGAAATTAAAAGTTCTTTGTTTTGCATGTAGCGGAAAGGGATTTTTAAAATAGATTAAGAATTCATGGAAAATCACTAATATTCACAACGAGTTTTCCGAAAAATGACGCGAGACTGACGTTTTACAAGACACTACTTTTGATTTTGAAAATTAAAAATTATATTCAACATTATTAGGTCTACTTACATGTGGGGTAAGCACTTTTTTTAACTTCAATACAAAATATAGCAGAAAATAATGTTGAAAAAACCTATTTTTTTAAAAAACCCAGTCTTTAATGTATTTTTTTTTATTAATTAGCAAACCATATCAAGAAATTTATAAATACACATAAATATACATACACACTGGGCTTCAGCTATCCTTGAGATAAAATCAAAATTTTGTTTCATGATTATACAATATCTTCATTTAAGTAAATCAAAGGCGCAATATACTATATTTTCGAGAGCACAAAAGTGATGAAACTATTAACAGGTGCTGTGACTGACACGAACGGTTTAGCACCACAAAAACTGTACTCCTATAGTAACACAGACTTAATGTTTCAATTATTTCAAGCTTTCTCACAATTAGATAATTCTTCTCTTCTTCTTATTGACGAAAAACGGTTTTTTTTCGAGCACGAAGCCTTAAGTGAAGGCGGATTGCTACATTTACGTACAATGTTTGGGATTGCACCTAAAATGTGACATGGCATTGACAAAAAGGTTAGTAAAACAGCACCAAAGTCAGTTACTTCGTACTGGGAATCTGACTTTGCTATTTTTCAATTAAAGGTAATCTCGTAAATACAAAACCAATTACCTCCTAGAGAGAAACATAATGATTTTTGGCAGCAAACACTAATAAAAGTGACCGTTACGGTATTTCGTAGTGCCAAAGTTCCTTGTGTGCCAAACTTAGTCCTCTCCTAGTCTATTTAGTCCAAAATTAACTTGCAGCAGTTTGGCTTTTGGAGTGTCATTTCTATCGCTTAGATGACCAAGGGATAGTTTAGCTTAAAGTGTGAGGTTTCGTTTCTACTGAAGTAGGTTCTACTGCTTAGCATGATGTAGCTAGTTCTTGGCGTTTTTCTTCTTCGTGTGAGCAAGAATTATTATTTGATTGTTCCAGGCTACATTGTGAATCTGTGACAACTTTTAAAGTATTTTTTTTCCAATCATTACACTTTCTTGCTCACATACCTGATTTTTTACGTGTTCATTTTTTATTATTAGATCGTTTACATGATTATTTTCGTCTCTGGATGAAAGCAGAATTTAATTTAACTTATTAATGTCACCATCATTTTCAGCCCTCGTAAACTTTGAACAATTTAACATATTGAATTCCGAAGCCCAAACAGTAAGTATAAAACAAAAATTTCAAATCAATCTACCTACCCAACATTCCAATCCCAGGTATAAACGAAATAGCGAAAAACATTAACCGTTCGTGAGCCCAAGGTAAATGTAATTCACAGGGCAGACGACCTCAGGCAAGATTAAAAAACTTTTTGCCCAACCCTGTGGTTTCGAGGGCAAAAAAATATTAATGAAATTTCATGAAACCTCCCCGTTGACCGAAAGGAGCGAACTTCATCAAAGTATTTTCTCTGTAGCGGATAGGCAATTAAGAAATTCAATTTTGAAAGACCGTATCGGTTTCTGAGTATCCTAAGTGTTTGAAGGGTTGACGATTGTCATTGGATCATTTAGAAATAAATTTTGCTTAAGTGGTATCGGAAACGATGGACTTAAATCTGATTGAAGGAAACAATTACGTCAATATTAATCATGGAGATTGATTGATGACCTTTTTTAGGGTTATAATTTTATAATACTTAGAAAACTGGCATAAATTACCAGAGGGCCTAGACAAGACAATTGATTTCAAAGCGTTTCGAATTTTAACAACAACTTTCACCAGGATTCGCATAAGTTTTTGGTAACTTATGTCATATACATCTTGTCATATACATTTTTGAATGTTCCATCGTCGTTATCGCTGATCATCATTCGCCTAACCTTTTCCCAACTATGTTGGGTTCGGCTTCCAGTCTAACCGAATGCAGCTGAATGCCCAGTATTTTACATGGAGCTACTGCTTATCCGATCTGGGTAATACGATACCCCTTGGTAGGACTGGTTGTCAGATTTTTGTGTTTCTGACGACCCTTAAAGACTATCTAAGATGGTTATCGCTGATAGATTGTCAAATTGTCTAGGCCCCAAATTGTATGATAACGTTCAATTAAATAATTAAAGGGGCTAATGTCACATAACTCCATCTCCATCGCACTACTTCTGTTCAAACTCAAAAATTTACTGACTTGTTAGTTTACTATAAAGCTTCTGTGACTTTCATACCTACTATCTAATCCAGAGAGAGACAATAGAAAGTACTAAGACCACATTTAGTTAAATCACTTTCCTGAACTCTAGTACACTTTGAGTTAAATCTTACCATTTAGTTTTCCTTAAGTTTTTATTAGGAACTAGCTGCGCCCCGCGGATTCACCCAAATATCCTATCCTTTGTCCTAACTCAGGTGATCTACCCATGTGCCAAATTCCATCCAAATCCGTTCAGACGTTTTAGCGTGAATGCGTAACAAACAAACATACGAAAAATCTAATATTTTCTCTTTAATATTCATCATTTCAGCCGAAAGAAAAGAGAGACCTCCCCAAACATTTGTGGGGGAGGAGGGTTGCCATAATCACCACGCTTGGTGATCGCATTGGTGTTAAGATGCATAGATAACGCTGCTGTCCATTCTCTAGTAAGTCCCTTAGTCGCCTTTTACGACACTCTCGGGAAGAAATAGGATGGTGCTATTCTTTACGTTTAGACAAATCTTTTTCTCTATAGAATATTATTTTAGACAGGGTCACCGTTTCTTCCAGAAGGGTATAGGAATTTCATCTTCAAGTGTTTTTTCATAATTTCATCATCCTCCTTGTGTTATTCCAATTTATATGGCGTTCAGCATGTCTTCTAGTTCCACACATTTGTATCAGCTATAATCAGTAGTCACTTTCTTTCTATCCATGTCATCTATCACGCAATCCAACCATCATTTCTTTGGTCTTCCTATACTCTTATAGCCAGTCACTTGCCTCACGACGTAGCTTAATTAGCCTTTAATGTTCCCACAGCTGGGACACAGGCCTTCTCTCTGCGAGAGGGAGCGGCTCGTAATCCAACACGTGGGCCCAGTGCGGGTTGATGGATGTCACATGTCTTCGAATTTTCGGTTCTAGGAAATGCCGGTTTCCGCATAATGTTTTCCTTCGCCGTTTTGAGAGCAATAGTGATGAAATAATTTACACTAAGTAAAGTGCCTGCTCGGATTAGAACCCACGACCGATAGTTGGGGCCCATACCACAGAGCCACCACTGCTCTGCCTCACGACATGGTTCTTCATTTTTAACACATAATCTCCTACTATTAGCACCCTCCATCAGCACCCTTTATCAGCATACAACAGAAAATAATACTGATAATGTCGTGAAAATGATTTACTGAAATAAAGGAGGCTCATATACTGTGAGTGAGAGGGGTATAATTGAAACAGTATGATTTATACTGCGCTCATAGCTGTTTTATCTATGGCTTTATTTTCCAAGCAACAGTAAACAAAGGCAAAATGGATAGGAAGTAATGGGTGTAGGGAAGTGTTTTCAACGCTATTAAAGTTTTGTGCCGCGAGGTTTGTGTTGCACTTAATTGGTTTTTAAATATCGTGTTTTTGTTGTTGTGTTATATTTTTTGATTGATGGGGTTTTTAAAAATCTTGTTTTCAAGGCTTTTATACTGTGTGAGGGAAATGCTGTAAGCGGTTAATTAAGGAATGAAAATGAGGATTGTAAATTTACACTGAACTTTTATTCAATTTCATATTACGTCTATCAATTTACGAGAAATGGTAATTGCGTAACACACATAAAATTACAATTAATCGCATTTTCTTACATTTTGACAGTTCGGCCACGTTCATTGCGTGTGTTACGTTGTTGAGCAGATTTATTAAACCTTTGAAGCAATGGATTAGGTATATCCTTAAAAACTCTCGGATTGTGATTGAAACTGTGTAAAGCAGAAATGGGTGCAGATTGCTTTAGTTTTCATAACTAAATAACAAGTGCCTAAGTAGTATGTATTTCCTGAAAATCTGAAACCAGTATCGTTTATTGCATATATTTATGTAGAAACTAAAACTGAAGATAACTTAAAAAATCTCCTACCTACACAAAACTTTTACATAACCACCTCTGCCTACGTCAGTAATGCAGCAATATTTTATATTCTGAGCCACCCAACTTTGAGTACCCAACCGATTCTTATCCCAATTTCCTCAGAACTGATGTAAATACAATGGGAATACCGCGTCTATACTGTTTTCCCCACTCTCCCCCAAAAAGGGTTTCTGGGCGGAGTCAGTGAATTATGGTCTTTTAAAATCTTTTTTTACTTTGTTATCGGTCAGAGTTTTTCGCTGTTGCGATAAAGAAGATTACACCATTTATCTTGGAGTTGGCTCTGGAACATTTGTGCAGTTTGTATAATTTTATTTTTTTGGGACTTTTGGGATTGAACATATTTATTTGTCGTGAAGTGAAGCGGTTTTTATTGATAGCCTTCATATTGAGACGTATCTGGATAGGGCATAGATTTTTATTAGCAACTATTTTTATCTGATCTGGATATTCTTATAGAAGAGGAGGAGGAGGAGGTTTGGGTGGAGGGTTTTTGGATCTTGTTGTCTGATAAATAAATAAAGTATTATTATTAGAGGTTAAACATAGATAAATATGATACATTGATGGTACGAAAGGATTAGGAATAATAGATGATGGTTGCGTTATTTATATAAATTCTCGTACTCGGATCTAAACTTAATATTTTTAGAGTTCCGTACCTCAAAATGAAAACGGAATCCATAAAAGATCACTCGTGTGTCTGTCTATCTCAAAAACTCAAAGCATTTATTTCAAATAAACCAATTACAGGCACTTTTGAATTGTCAAGGGGTCGGTCAGTCAGAGAGATGAAGCTAGTTGCCCATTCGAAATCGTAGTAGGTTCCTATGGAGAAGAACGGGCAAGAAACTCCACGGACACTCTTTTTAATCAAAATATTGTGACAAGTCTGAAACAAGTCTGTCTGTTATAGCCGATTTGCTCCGTATCTATTGGAGCAATTAAGTTGAAATGTGGTAGAGATTAAATACGATAATATTTCCCCTCCAAAATTCAAAACGTTTTAAAGTATTTGTGAAAGTATTTATACGCATGTGTGCGTAGAAATACTTTTGGTTAGACGGCCGTCAAACCAAAACTAATCACGGATTTTTTTTCGACTAGTGGCGTCATTAATCGCTCATTACTATTAGTATGGCACTGCACTAACGTACTCTATGAAAACGATACGTGCGTTGTCTTGCGCGGTCGGCTAGTTATGATTAGTTGACCAACAAATCTGGTAATAAGTGAGATATTACGAGTACTAACAACTACATACAAACTCTTTCGTAAGGATGTGACTACACATTGAAACAGTAATTTGGAGGGGCATGCCATGTTATCGTAGTTTATCTCTTCACATATGAATTTCTGTGACCCAAACAAGAACGTGTAATGTAAATAAATGTATTTCAAATACTTTAGTTTAGGTAAAAAAAATAAAGAAAACGTTTGCTAACTGTACCATCTATAAAATATAATGACTTAAGAGGTTTTTTTTTAATAATTTTATTATTATAAACTAATTATTATTAGTTTTAAAGTTATTAAAGAAAAAAGATGAAAATTGACCATCTCATCTCCGAAACTGCGAAGCCAAAAATTTCGAAAACACTACTCACAAAAAACACAGACAGACAAAGTTCTATACTTATAGGTAACAGGAAAACCTATATGAAGTCTATGGTCTTAAAATATATACAAACTAACATTTGCAGTTGGAAATTATGGGGGCACATGTTTTCAACTACTATGTTAAGTTTATTCTTGGAATAAATTCACCCAACTATAGAACTCTTCATTGTGTGTGGTCCGACACGCACTTGGCCAGTTTTTTTTTGTTGTATTTTAAGTTCTATCATTTTAGGATTTTGTTTCACTTTTATGAAAAAACAACAAAGCGAGATTATTGTTAAACACCTGACGTATTTTTCGGGTGACCACTGAAAATCAGCGCTGTGCTGTGGGTCCTCCTTAAGACAGCATCTAGCTGAGAGCAAGTCTTATTTCGTCTTATTAGAGTAGTACATTGTGATACAAGGGTGGAAAGTAGGTTATATATTTTAATGACACGAGTTTGCAATAACCTACACACCCGTGTATCACACGACGTTTTTCAATACACTTGTGGGAAATAGTAAAAAACAAATCAAAGAATGAATTAAAATTTTCAGAAAATGGCGCGTTTTTGCAACTGAACATTTTTTTTACAACGAAAACAGTCTATTCAGCCTATTCGTTTTTTGACAAATGTTGGTGTGAAAATAATTAAATTAAAACTGGTAATTAAAAATATTAAAGAACCATTGAAAAGACTTTTGAGAATTGAATGCTAAGACGTACGTACTCATTCATTTTTCCTTGTACAAAATCTATCCCATTTTATTCTATGTATGAAAACTCCTTGCTACTAAACTTTTTAAATTGACTTTTAAATTTAACTCAACTGCAAAAGTAATGATAGAGCTCGTAAACAAAAGTTACGACCGCGTAACAGAAAGATGCCTATGTAAAAGATTTAATTTTCGAATCATAATAATATAGCCTGTGAAAGTACGCCATGTTTAACAACTGTATTGAAAAATATGTTTTTATATACACGTTTTTCTGTGACAAATAAAATTATTTTTCTTTCTTCTTTTCTTTCTTCTTTAATTGTCCGTTCTCAGAACCACTTCGCTTGGATAACCTACTGCATCGGTACAAGTGCTTTTCAGCACTACTAAAGATGTATCCAGACTACGGCTGATCGATTGCGTCGCCCGTCCAGGCCAATCCAGTGTGGTGCATAGCAGCCGGATTACGGTACAGCGTGGTGCATATCAGCCGGATTACGATCCAGTGTGGTGCATAGCAGCCGGATTACGATCCAGTATGGTGCATAGCAGCCGGATTACGATCCAGTGTGGTGCATAGCAGTTGGATTACGATCCAGTGTGGTGCATAGCAGACGAATTACGGTCCAGTGTGGTGCATAGCAGCCGGATTACGATCCAGTGTGGTGATTAGCAGTAGGATTACGGTTTTCACCGAATGTTTACTTTTGACGTTGTTTGTTTCTGATCTCATCTTTCCTCTCGTTTTCTGTGGGAGTAATTTCGTGAAAAGGGATGGAAGTATGTAACAGTGACAGCTTGAGCATGGAATAAGAAAGTATTTTTGCTTGGAATTAGTAAGTCCTTTATAATAGTGTACTAATGGAAATTAGTAAGTACTATATAAATTATAATTACAGGGGGTAATTAATGTCGCTGGTCAGTTACTTATTACCAAGGTGAGATAACAGATGTTACACATCTTAAGCGACTACTGTAAGGCTCGCTTTTTTTTTTTTGACGATATCAATTATATTTATTTCTATAATTTGGTTTTAAATACACCTGTATACGTCAAAAAGAGATTTAATAATACTATTTTAAAACTAGATGAGGTGATGTTTCCTAACCTGAGCAGAAACAGCGGAAAAAACTCAGGAGATCACAGTCTCTTTTGAAGTCCAGGCATTATCTTGGTCAGATTATCATGAGGACCATGCAGATATGAGTCTGAGATGGTGGATGACGTGAAATTCACTAGTAACTATCCACCATCGAGTGATATGAGTATCGAATTATGTTCTGAGACGATCACGAACGACTGGCCCACATCGATCAACTGCAGTCTGTCACCTTAACGCATCTTCTTAACACTGCTAGCATCACTTGTCCGTGAAGCAAAATAAATTAGTAGATAAATAAACAACGCATGCAAATTAGGCACATTTCACACTTTACTTCCAAAAATTTGTTCAGCTGCTCTCTGACATATCATAAACTTGTACTTATGGCATACTAAAAAGCCGATCTCAAGTATTTATTTCCCAAACATGAATTAATTATTCATACATTAATAGACTCGGCAAACACGAAGTCTTCCAGTAGTGTTTCCTCGCCGATAAAATAACATTGTACAGAATAATTACATATAAATTATGTATGAACGTGAATAATTAATGTTTATGTGGACCATGTTTTAAATGTTTGGGATGAGTAAATAGGGTTTTATGAAGTGGGTTGGGTGAACTAGAAAGATGATACAATATGGTCGTAGAATTATATTTTTTTAAGTGTTGGTTTAATGACGTGTTGTCCATGTCGTGATGGCCTTGTGGATAAGACCCCGCCTCTTATTTATGTGTGGGTTCAAATTTTGGCAAGTACCAATGTGACTTTTGCAATTGGTATGTACTTACTTTCTGAATTTATTTAATACGAATGAACGTGATACATTTTTCTTAGTCATCTGTCAAAATGTGAAATTTGTGACAAAATGGGTGCACCTGTATTAGCAAATTGAAAGAATGAGTCCCGCAAATCGTCAAGAAGTTATGTCACATGTCAAGAAATTATTTTCGTGCCGCATTTAAGACAAAACGGTTTTATCGCCCAAACTGTGATAAAATGTGTGACTCGAGCCATGTCACATTATGCCGTGCTCGCCCCGCAGCAGTGAATCAATGAAAGGCAACCATCCTTTCATTGATTCAAAAGGTCAAAACTAAAACAGACTAATAATATTATAACAAAACTTACAAGTTATAATGCAAATTTTTTTTCGCAAATTTTTTCATATTTTTTTTTGTAGATTTAACAAATTAAAGCGGATTTCTTGAATTTTGTTTCTAGTATAGTTTTTACACCAACCTGTTATATTTAACATTTGACGGCTTCATCTAAGTATAAATTACCTTACAAAACTTTACTACCTCCTGTTCAGTTCAGTTTCTGATTAACTTAAAGGTCAAATAGAGACGGTTTTGTCATTTAATTTACGTTTGGGACTAAACTGGCAGTTAGTTAACCTGGTGTTAAACAGAACTTAACCTGTGCTCAATACTGTAAGATACTGATGCCTAGGGTGTGCCTAAGTGTAATTGCATTGACTCCTTCATAATCACGTATGTAACTATAGTGTACGCCACAATTGTGGCGATAAGTCCCCTCTTTGAGGAGTGGCTGGAGAAGCGCCACGGCGTCCTCACCTTCCGCCTGACGCAGGTCCTCACCGGACATGGATGTTTCGGGAGGTTCCTGTTTAGGATTAAGCGGGAGGAAACGCCCGGGTGTCACCACTGTGTGGATCGCCCGGAGGACACGGTGGAGCATACGGTGGAGGTCCGCCCTGCTTGGGCGGAGCACCGCCGTGTCCTCACGGCAGCGATCGGCGGCGGCGATCTCTCGCGTCCGGCCCTGGTTCAGGCCATGGTTCGGAGCGAGAGTGCATGGGAGGCCGTCACCTCCTTCTGTGAAACAGTAATGCTTGCGAAGGAGGAGGCGGAACGCGTGAGGGTAAGGCAAAATCAACGCCCTCGCGCCCCTAGTCGCCGCAGGAGACGCCCCGGCCGTCGGGAATCGCAGGCCGATTCCCGGTCACCGTAGGCGCGGGCTTGCGGACGGTGAGCGATGGGTAGCTCGCCGTCCGATAAGGACCAAGCCCGGGTCGCCGGCGCGTTGTGTTCCACGCGCGCCTCAAAGAGACGTCAGCACCAATTGACGGGGTCCGAAAGGGCCAATGCCTGTCATGGTTACGAGCCTGTCCGAAAGGGATATCGTGGCCCTGGCATACAGGCATCTGAAGGAACATGGGTGGGTTTTAGTCAGTAAAAGTCTGACACTCCCTCTCGCTCCACCCAGAGCGGGAGAAATTATTTGATAATTACCCGCCCCAAAAAAAAAAAAAAACTATAGTGTATTCCTACTTGTATGTGTTATTTGGTAAACAAACTGGAACGCGTTTTGCAAGTTGTCACTTTAATTATACACTCTAAATTAGATATAAACATTTTATTTTCGAAAGAAACATATCCTTAATGCACAACCAAAACTGTTAGATACATAATCAACCATTTAAACATATTATTTATTTGTCAACATTTAAATCTTAGTGCGCCATATATGTTTACCCAATTGGAGAAGTAAAAATGAATACACTATACCTACTAAAATCAATTTTCTTGCAACAAAATAAAAAAAAATCCAGTCTTTTCTTCAACCCACTCTAAAAACAATAAACGTTTAAACTACAAAGATAATCATCACCTACTACCGTATTACATATCGTATAACTAACATTTAAGCTACCTACCAGGGAGGTCAAACTTTTCCAGTTTTACTCTGACCCACAAACTTGCAACTGGTTTTAAGAATGTCCAACATAGGCTCTTAAATATCGTTGGAACCGTAAATTTTACCAGCTGATTATGCTTCTTCGTTATTAATAGGTTAATTTTCTTTTTTTAAGATTATTTTTTATTATGATATCTTGTAGAAAGTTGCTTATGAATGGGATTGGTTTTGGACTATCTGCAACGTGTTTCATAACTAAGATAGTTTATTTTTAAGATTATGGATCTTAAACCCGCATTATGATTCTTCGAAAGTGTGTTTTACTGTGTTATTTTGCTTCTTCTTCTTCGTTTCGCTGGCACGATAGCATTTCAGATCTTCCACGTTGTCGGTGGCAGCAGTCTGTGGATCTATGTCACAAACTATATGAGAGTGTAATCTAGAGTCTAGAAAAAGTCAAACTGGTTGCTATTTTAATTGTTTTTTTTTTGACATTTTTACATTCTGCGATACTGATTACCTTAACTCACATACTGGTCTATAATATTTTTTTTTAGGAAAACGTATATTTTTACAATATTTGTAAATATGTGAGCACCATGTATCTATCACATAATTAATTTATCTGTCATTGCTTCATTTTTAATTCTTTTTGAATATTGAGTTATAAAGTTACTATACAATTTTATTTAGGTGCATCGTCTTCACATTTATTTAATGTACCTATACAAAATATTGTAAAACATTTTAAAAGAGTAACGGTGGAGTTTAATGCCCATTCTTCACCATACGAAACTACCATTTGGAAGGTACGACTAGAAACATTTTTTTTTTGAAATATTGACTTTCAAAAGTGCCTTTTACGTGCCTATTTGAAATAAATAATTTGACTTTGATTTTATGTTCCACCTCCTATCAAAAACTCAAAGTGACCTCTGCGCTGCCACCGACGACGCTGTGACATTTATGTAGCAATCCAATCCTATTTTTCATACAACAGCCATTGAGTCATACTTATAATACACTAGCTTTTGCCCGCGGCTTTGCCCGCGTGGACGTCGGAAATTATCCCACGGAAACGTACTATCCGTATTATTTTATTATATGTATTAATCCAGGTTATTTAGAAGATAGACATAATTATGCTATCGCGAACTTTTTTGTTGATCTTTTTAAGATGTATAATTCTGTAGTACCTACATTATTGTAAGTATCAGTTTACGTGGCTTACGCCAGTACCTAAGTCGCACGCTCCCAGTCGGCATGATTTTTCCGACATCTTCAACAATAATCATCATATTACAGCCAATTTATACAAAACCTTAATTAATTGTACACTTAAACCTTCCTTATGAATCACTCCGTTGAAAACCGTTTGAAAATCCATTACGTAGTTCTTGAGTTTATCGCGTTCAGACAGACAGACACGCGGCGGGGATTTTTATAATATGTAAGAATTCTTCAATAACGTGTGGTTATGATGGTAGTCACTCCTCGGGAAAAAGTAGACATTTTCTAGAGACAAAGGGTGATAAATCCAACCTTGAGCTCTAAACCTGAACTACAGACTAATAACTACTTCATATGTATTTTATTACAAGGTTATATTTAGGTAATCGACCACAATGGATTAGCCTAAAAACCTTAGAACTTACTGTACATGCGTACGTGAATAATACCTACATAATATTAGGAACATTGTTATGTTAGTACGAACATGTTAACATAATGTTATTATTACCTACCTAACTCCGCAAAAAGGTTCGGCGGGTACAGTATCTTTAACCAAAACTTTCGATTCAAAGCTTAAAGTAACACCTACACCAAATAAGTAGGATTTCAGTTCGTTGTTAAGTATAACACGTAACAAAATCCAAATCAAAGCTAATAATTAAAATTTAATAATTGAACACTAAACAGTTTCTTGGGATACTATGGTAGCGACATCCTTCCTCTCGCTTTCTGCGGGAGTAATTTCGTGAAAAGGGACGGAAGTGTGTAACAGGAAGTGACAGCTTGAGCATTGAATAAGTACTGTTTAACAGTATGGAATGAGTAAGTACTTTATGATAGCATGGAATTAGTAAGTACTACCTATATAGATTGTAAGCAGAGGGGTCAAATTTCAACCAGTGGGCGACCACTAGTAATGAATAATTATTACCTACTCGAATAAAATATATTTCAATATTTGACTATTTTACATTTTTTTTTTTTTTAATCTGTCGCTGCTCAGTTTTTTATTACCTGGGCCATATGTCAGATGTTACACATCAATATGCGACTACTGTAAAACTCGCTCGTTTTTTTAAAACATCAACTGTATCTTTAATTTTAGCCCCAAGTGTTGTGTTGAACCTGTGAAAGTAGTCTCAATCTATTAAGAAAAATTTAATGATTCAATGCAAAAACTGGTCTAAGTTAGGGTCTAGCATAGTCACATTCTCTATGCCGCCTTGCTTCAAATCCTAGCCGTAGATTCAGCCTACGTTTAGTCAGACTAACATTATACATTTCCAAGTAAGTAGGTACGTCTCTGCTCACCAATTTAATGCAAGCGCTGGCACTTCGTAGAACAGGAACATAAATAGAACAGAACTGAAACAATAATATATTCGGCGTCGTCTGTTTTAGTACATTTTGCATACATTATGACAGTGTATTTATGCCTAAGGACTTAAATTCAGTGGGTAAGAGGAGTTATGAGGTATGTTTGATTTTTGTTCTCTTTGCTGTAAAACAAGAGAGAAAATTGTTTGTAGTAAAGATTATCTGCTTGCGTAAATCTCCGCTGTAGTATTGGCAGTACCTAATTATATTCTTCATCACCAAACCTTCGTTTCTCTATACACACACAATACCTTCTCTCCACGACTTTGGTCTTTCAAGCTACATACTTAGCTGAATTAGGTATCTACTTATTTAATATCATAACCATTTTACTTAAGGGTTTTTTTGTTCAGTCTCATGAAACATGAGGCTTCACGGGCTAGGGTGAATCTTTGGGTCCATTCGAGCAATCGAGTCTGGTACAACCACGCTGGGGTCAGTGAACTTCATTAATTCAGGGTTCTTTTTAGCAAACATATGAGTTCTTGCCGAAAAAAGATAATTAATTCATTAGGTATATAACATGTATGTATGTATTGTAATGCACTTGTACGTAGTAAATTAGAATCCAGCTCCTGCGTGTGGCATCCACACGAAAGTACCTACGCGATTTTATTGGAAAAGGTACAAAAAGCGTTTCTTAGGTTTTTATATAAGCGTAAGCACGGTTATTACCCTTACCTCTATCCGACTAAATTTCTATTGGGATGCCTGGGATATAACTCATTAGAGGTAAGGCGAGCACGAGATCAGCTCACCATAGCCTGCAAGATGCTCCGTGGCACTATTGACGCACCTGACCTGCATGCTGTGCTGGCTCGTTTCTTTGTCCCAGACAATTACTGCCGCCGCAGAAACCACAGGCTGTTTGATGTGCCTCCAATTGTGTCGCGCCGTTTCGCGTGCTAAGTCCCCAGTACCTCGTACTCTGGTCGCACTTAATGATCTCTTGGATTCTAATCCAACAAACGATCAGTTTGCGTTTGAATGGACGAAGATTTTAGTGGCATGCCTGAAATACCTACTGTGAGAGGGATTCATGAATGTATTGTATTTTTTTGTTTATTGTTTTTATGTTTTTACCAGAATTTTAAAATTTTATATTTTCTTATGTGTATGTGTCTCTGCCTTAAATAATGTAATTGGTTTAACCGTGTTAATTAAAGTTAAAATAAATAAAAAATAAATTGTGCGACTTCCGCGATCCCCAGCTGGGTCATGATACAACATAACATCACGCCTGTAATCCCCGAAGCGTTAGGTACAGGTGTACCTATAGTACACCCACGTTTCGCCAGTTATGTTTAGGAACCATGTAATAGGGGGCGAGCCTATTGCTATCAACCGGGCACAAATCCAGACTCCGGGCTGCTACTGATAAATTCCTGGTGCAAAAACCCAATAACACTTTGCCCGACCTGGGGAATCGAACCCCGGACCTCGTGCTCAGCAGTGCTTACGACCACTAGACTAATGAGGCAGTCAATACCTGACCTAATTCCAATAACTAGGTTTCTACGCTACATTTAACGTTATTCACAATATCAAAATCTTATACTCGAAGAAATCCCGCTGAACACCATTATGCCATACAAAACCAGTTACCGACGTCATAAACCACATAAGATTATACCATTTTCCTAAACCAGGTATCCTAAAATAATATATTTTTACGAGAACTACCAAACGTAAACGCAAACGTTTCAGGTGAACGCAATACTTATTATAACTTACTCGTTTCATAATCAAAAGTTTATTGTACGTAAAATTGAGTCGGACGGAGCAATAAAAATGATTTAGATTATGTTGCCTTAATTTTACAATAGGTTGCGATTATGTCGAGTTCCAAACATTTTGGTATGAAACCCTTAATTTAAGTGAAAATATCGCGCAGTAAATCATTTAAAAAGCTGTTAAATTAATATGTATGCCGCTATTGTAAAGGCTGTTTCAGTGGTGAGCGATGCGATAGCTGTGAGTGAGCGATTTTTTATTACTTCATGCATATTGAATGAGTTTAAAATGTTTTTGTGCTATGTTTTAATCCCGCTGGTAAAGTTTATTTATGAAGTCATGAAACACCGAAATACAGACTTCGCAAGCGATTTTTAACTATTACGAGTTCCTAGTGCGGAAATTAAACTTTAATTCAAAATCAAAATATTTATATTCATAATAAACCTACATGGGCACTTCTGAAACGTCAGGAGTCGGCAAGAAACTCCACGATCACTCTTTTAAAAATAATTGGCTTTTACAATGTTTTCAAATTACATTGTTAACACAGGACAGTATCGGTCTGTCAACAAATACTAGTACTTAATTAAAAAGAAAATGGTCTACAAATATACAGTCTATTATGCCTACAAAATACAAAAGAATCTTTTATCTAATAAACTGTCCACAAAAGTCACTAATAAAAAGTTGAAATTAAAATTTTAACTAGGTATGTAATGTCAAATAATGAAAAGGTTAGGTCAAGGAAGTGTGTAAAAAACTAAAAAAAAAAACATCGTATTTTGGGAACAGTTAATAGAAATTTACGTAGTTCATCATCATTTCAGCCGAAAGACGTCCAGCAGGACATAGGCCTCCCACCAAATGGACATACATAAGGGTTTACATAGTTATGCCGTTCAAATCCAATCATAGTTATTTTTTATACAAGAGTGCAAAGTTGCTTTTTAACCGCGTGCTCAATTTTGATGACCGAGCAAGCGAAGGATGCTAAAATTAGAATCCTGGGCGTAAGCGAGGGAATCAAAAGAGCACGAGGTGAAAAATCTTTGCACTCGAGTGCAACACGTAACTTTTCATCCCACCTTAGCGAGGAAATGACTAAATGTAAAAAAAAAAACATTTACAATCACAAGATACTATTATTTCAGTTTAGGTATTACTATTTTTTTATGATAGGTAAGCATTACAGAATAATCTTTAAATTATAACAAATAATCGATTTTTTGGGATGATGACCAGATGAGGCTCTTTTTAAAAATGCCACTAATTTAGGATAGGTGTCGATATGTATGTCTTTTTTCATCTTTATTGTTGCTTTTAGCATTGAATACGTACTCCATAGAGTGCTTGATTTCTTGGTCTCGGATAATTCAATACAATATGGCAGCAAAACGTTTTCTCGAGAAATTTTTGGCTCCTTTAGCTAGTCGCCACGTGATAACATATCGTACTGTTTCAAATACTTCTCGCGTGATTGTTGAGGGAGAAAGGTCATTTGCGCATTATTAATAGTTTCAGTCAATTCTGTTGGCGTCAAATAAACTTCCTCGTCGCTAGAACCACTAATTTTAGGTTTTTCACTTGTTTTTAACCTAAGGTTTTAACAATATGACGTGAAAAGAAAATGGTGCGCGCAAAGATAATTAAAAAAAAGTACACCAAGAAGGTTCCGAGTCTGAGTTTTTAACAAATTAAAAAAGGGTGTATGATAAATTCGGCACCATGGAGGGAGAAGTAAATAGGTTTAATGATGTTTTGAATTCACAAACTCTTAGTGCACATGATGTTCTAAATTCAATTTACTTTATCCTCTAGCAGATAAAAACGGCTTTTGCACTCAGATATCGAAGAGCAAAAATACTCTTTCCAAGATGGGGGATGAAAAATCCATTTATTTGACGGACAATTTTTTAACATTTAAAATTATAACTATTACAATGGCTTCATTACATTCTGTCATTTATATTCACGAAGGGAACCTACATGTGCAGAAGGAAATATTCCCAAACTTCCTTAACTTCAAAGTAGTCATTAATCTTATAATATGCTTTTTGATATGGACACGTTAGATGTGGAGTTTGAATTTTCAATAGCTAAGTTCTGTAACCGACTTTGACAATTTTTTTTAAAACCTGATACTGTTGATAAGCAATGATCTGCTTGTTTTCGTTATTTATATTATAGAAATCGCGTCTTATTTAGAAAAGCCCAAGTTTTAGCGAACATACAAAATACTTTCTTAGATATAAAGAGAAGGCAGAGTTGGTACATCAATTTCATTGAAGTTGTTTCTAAGGGACTCACGAAGACCCATTCTATAGATCGCGCGGATTGCCCTCTTTTGTAAAATGAAAATTGAATCTACGTCAGCTACCTATCCTATGATACTACATACTATGGAAATAAGCAAAGTATACTAACCTAGCCGTGGCTATATCAGTCAACTGCCTTATTTTTCTTTCTGCATATGCAACTGAACTTAATCTACCTGAAAGAGCTCTAAGATTGAGAATCAGACTATTTATTTGTAAACATAGATTACAGATACACAGGTGTGTGAGATGTTAAATTTTCGTAAGTTCTCTATGTTTTGTCATTAGGCGTACAAATGTTAGCATGAGTTGCAATTATTTCACAATGTCAAATAAAAATTATAGAAATAGCTAGAGAGGATAAATCAATATAATATTCCCCTGACAATTAATTAAATTTCAAATAGAAACTAAAATGTCAAAACAAGTACCAAATTAATAAAATATTTCAAAAAAGTCAACAATAAAAATTTCCTAAGCACACAAAATTTTCATAAGCACACTTTTGAATTTAATCGAATTCCTGTAGCTCCCCTATCTCTACCTGAAATACTCGTAGCCACGTTGGTCCAGTGGTCGCACTACTGAGTATGAGGTACGGAGGGTTCCATTCCCAGGTCAGGCAAAGTAGGTATTATTGGATTTTCCGCCAGGGATTGTTCAGTAGCCGACGGAGTCTGGATTTATGCCCGATTGATGGCAATAGGCTTGCGTCCTATAAAATGGGACTTTAAGATAATTGGCGAAATGTGGGTGTATTGGTAAGCACTAATAGTATACCCACATTTCATCAGATGTGGCAGCATCTACATCGCCACAAGCGAACTACGCACCACACTAACGTCACCCAAAATCCTGCATCGCGCAAGCGAAGTTTACCGCGTGACTAGAATATATACAACGTCCCGAGTTCCCGAAATCTATTGTCACGCAGTAGCCTACCACCAACACCCGTCTGGTCGGAGAATACTCCCTTTTCTAAATAAAATGAGTGATTTATATACCCTGTTCCCCATACCTTTAGATAATTAAATAAATTTATACATAGCATGTCTCCCACTGTACCACCACCTCACTTGCCTTGGAAAATTCACTCGTGAACCGACTTCTGAATAAGAATGAACTTTTTGCACCTCATTTTAATGTTCGCTAATATTATTCGGTTTCTTCAGTGGTGACTGTTTTAAATTTTAAATATCACTTACCTATGTTAAGAGTTTATTAAGTTGATATTAAATTACTTTGTCATGCTTAAATCTTGGGAATGGAATACGAAAATTCAATAAGAGACTTGGGTTACTTTCGTTTGGTTTTATGAGGTCTTTTATTACGTGCTATGAGCAGTGTTATAGGATAGATAACAGTCTCTTCGCGTCACATGAGACAATAATCGTTATGTGTAGGTATTAAGAAGTAGCCTGAGATCCTATTTACGTAATAACGCGCTGTATCTTTATTTAAGTTTAGCGAGAATTATAACATTAGAAAAAAGTAAAATCATGACAAAAGTAGAAGTAAGATAGAAAACTAGATTATTGTAATCGGCTGTTTAACATATTATTAATTTAATTCTAAAATAAATGACATAATATCCTAAAAAAAAACCGTCCACGTACTCGTCGGACCACGCACCATAAAGGGTTCCGTAGTTAGGATGAATTTATCCCACGAACGAACTTAACATTGCAGTTGAAAAACATGTTCTCCCATACACTCTAACTGCAAACGTAAGTTGATCGAATATTACTCGTTAACATGCTATACAACACGTCACATGTTTTCGATTTTTTTGTTTTAGGACATGCCGGTTTTTCACGGTGTTTTCCTTGACCGTTTTGAGAGCAGTGGTGAATATGTATACCCAAATGTCAAATTATAGCTTTCTAGTACTAAGAGTCTTTGAGCTAAGCCGCGAAACTAAAAGGGTTCCTTGTTGACTACGGAACCCTAGAAACAAATAGGACGATCAATATTGTACGAAAGTGTCGAAAAAATCACTTTCACTAAATTGAAAACAGCAACATTTTCAGCAAAACCTAAAAAAACAAAAGTCTGAGTTACTAAGACATAAATTCTACGCCTGTCCTGACTCCTGAAAAAAATATAGCTAAAAGTACAATTTACGAAAAAGCACTCAGTCAACGTGTCTAAACCATTTGGAAATTTAAAGGCACGTTTTCTTTATTACCAGTATATACAGACCGCCGCTCATTAGTTCCAAAAAAAAACTGGGTGTGTGGGAGACTTTAAATGACAAGGGTACACCCTGTATACTGTACCCATCTCAACACAACAGGGTTACCATCTGGCGATTCATTTATATTGTCCAGATTTTAAAAAAGATGGCCAAACTCAACAACAACAGCGAAGCTCCATTTTAGGGATCCGCTTCCAGTCCTTGCAAATTAAAAACTCCGGTGGAATTTCTAAAGTTGGTCGAAAAGTTGTGTTTTGTTTTTCTGGGTTTACGTTAGTTTCTAAACTGTAATATCCGAATGTTTTAACGTGTTGGTTGGTAGCCCTGCGAGGTGTGTGTGGTCAGGAATACAAATGGCGGATACAAGACCGTGCGTACACCAATGGCTTCATTTTGGGTCCTGCGGAGAATATTTGCATGTTTCGACGACGGTGCTAATAATAAGTAGCTTGGGATTTAAATAACTTTATCTCTGTCTGTTTATTGTGAGGATTTACATAGTCGTGAGGTACACAACGTACCACAAAAAATCTATACACTACGTACGTGTCCCTATTTTTCTATTGGTCAAAACATTGAATCTTACATTATTGTTTGAAAATACCTAATCATTTCAGCCGAAATATATCTACTACTGGACATAGCCCTCCCCAAAGCGATGCCATAATTATCTTAGTTGATAATTTTTAGGGTTCCATACCCAAAGGGTAAAACGGGAACCCTATTACTAAGGCTCCGCCGTCTGTCTGACCGTCTGTCACCAGGCTGTATCTCATGAACCGTGATAGTTAGACAGTTGACATTTTCAGAGATGATGTATTTCTGTTGCCGCTATAACAACAAATACTAAAAAATAGAATAACAAAAAAATTAAGGGGGCTCCCATACTACAAACATGATTTTTTTGCTCGTTTTTGCTCGATATTGATAACGGCAACAGGTAGACGCTTGAAATATTCACAGAATATTTAGTTATATATTCAATTTAAAAATAAATAATTAAATTAAAATAAAGCAAATATTTAATCCCATACAGCAAACGTGATTTTTTTGCCGTTTTTATAGATAATGGTACGGAACCCTTCGTGCGCGAGTCCGACTCCTACTTGGCCGGTTTTTCCTATTCGTAACAGTTTGTGGCAATAAGAACTTACTAAGTTTTGAATAAAGTTACACGTTTCCTCATTGCAATTTCTTAGAATACTTATATTTTCAACTTCAGCAATATAAATTGCAACACAAGTTTCCACTTTTTAAATTAAAATACTAGGTATAATACTTTTCCAATGAAATTATTGAAGGTAGAAAAATCTTGCATAACATTATTATAGAACTTTTTACTCTATCTACCGAAAAATTAAATAGACCACTATATTGACACTGTATGCCTATAAAATTCCGTCTCATCAGTAATCCCAAATCGTCCACCGTGCCAAATTACATAGTAAGCTTCCAAAACTAGCTCAATATACAATCACCACGGCAACCAATCCGTCTACCCCACACATTCTCCCAATTCGTGGGAAAATTGGCTGCAAAACCATTTTACTCCTAAAATAGTCCTAGACTCCTGAACAAACGAGAAAAATATTCGATTTCATTGTACAGCTGCAGGTTTATTGTTAAATGACAATCACTTGTCGATGTCAACACATCAAATCTTCAGAAGAGAAATCTTTTCAACCCTCTTTGAGAGGCCTCAGACTGGAAATACAAAGGTTTGGGTAAAATAGGTACGTACAGGTACTGCCAACTCATTCTTACTACTCGATAACTTAATATAAGTACGTACCTTATTTTTGTAAGGGTTGAGTAACATTCTTAGAATTCAAGAGGAAAAACATAACAAAAATATTGCGTAATTCTCCCCTTTCTCAAGTTTTAAAACTCGGAAACTCGAAATTTTGAGTTATAAATAACCCTTCCGTACTGTTTTCTCAATTGTTTTTTTCCTGTTTAATGTGTTATGATTTTATTTGTAGAGATTTATTTATGACTTGTAAAATGTCTGAATTAGGGAAAAAACATTTAGGTAAGCGATTGAAAATTTGTTGGTTTCATAATTTGTTTTCAGTTTGTTAACAATACCTTTAGATTTTATAGAGGTTTTTCATTTTAGATTACAAGTAAATTCAAATTGGGCGACCAATTTCTTAAAATAAAATCAATTTGCTAAATTATTAAGTCGAAAGTGTTATTATAATGTTAGTTTTGGCTACGTAGTATTTTTTTTTTCTCTAGCCTATGCTGTCCCACTGCTGGGCAAAGGCCTCCCTCTACTCCGTCCATCTTTCGCGAGCCCGCGCGTCCTCCTTGCAGTTTTGACGGAACCTATCCAGTTCGTCCCGCCATTTCCTACGTGGTCTGCCGCGACCCCGTCGCACTGTCTCAGGGCACCAATTCTGTGCCATTTGGGCCCACAGTTGGTGCGGCAGACATGTCCTGCCCAGTCCTATTTAAGTTTTGAGCCACGTTTCGAACACGATCAGTTAATTTAACGCCTAGTATACTGCGCTCCAGTGCTCGTTGGCAGACCTTGAGTTTGGACTTCTGGATGTTAGTCAAAGACCAAGTCTGTGTACCATAGGTTAAGACGGGAAGAATACACATGTCCATGAGCCTGCATTTCAGTACCAAAGGTAACTCACCCTTGAGTAGTTCCTTCATGGACCAGTAGCTTTTCCAGGCTTAGTATGTGTAGCAAATTTTTTTTTTAAGCTGCGCTTGATGGCACGTATTATTTAAATCTATTTATGTTTTCTCTATACGTGTATTTGTAATTCTTTTGAGAAATAAAATATCTTTAACTGTAATTTACAAAGGTAACTCTGACTTTCGGGTTATCCACCCTATTTATTATTAAACACAGAACACGCATGTTAAGCCATTTTAGATATCAAATCAATTACTGGGCAGTGCTCACCAAAAATGTTTGAAAAAAAAAACTATTTTTCTTTTTGTTTTTACCGACTAACTAATAAATTATGTGTGTACGAGTAGGTATCTACTACCTACTGTTCGTTTTTGTTTACCTGTTTTACTTTGTGTATCAGTAGGTACTTACTATATTCATGTATTGTGTTTTGGTGACCTTAAAAATAGGAGGATACAGACATGTGACGTAGACCGTACCTACCTACAAAATCATCATCATTTGCCTAGCCTTTTTCCTAATTATGTTGGGGTATTCAGCTGCATCCAGTTAGATTAGAAGCCATTCTAATCTAACTGGATGCAGCTGAATACCAGTATTTTACATGGAGTGACTGCCTATCTGACCTAGAGAACCGAGTTACTGGGTAATATGATATCCATTGGTAAGACACTTGGTAAAACACATATTAAAAGTACACTTTGTAAACAAGCATATTACAAGTTAGAGGATTATATCCAGGACAGGAATGCTTGGAAACATGCTGGTCCAGCTCCATAGGACAATCTAGAGTCTAGACAAAATCAAACTGGTTGCTATTTTTATGGTAAAATCTGTTATTTTTATGATATTCATTTTACATTCTGTGATAACCTATACTCACACACTGACTTATTTTTTTAGAAAAACATACTTGTATGATGTTTGTAAATATGTGAACACCACGTATCTATCTAATAATTAAGTTATTTTTCATTGCTTAGTTTTTAATTCGTTTTACCTATTATGGTATAGTAATTTTATTCTAGGTGCATCGTCTTCACATATAATCATATAATTAATGTAATCAAACAAAATATTGTAAAACATTTTTAAAAGAGTACCGGTGGAGATTCTTGCCCATTCTTCTCCATACGAAACTACCTTTTGGAAGGGGCAACTAGAATCAATTCTATTTTTTTTGTAAATTTTGACGTTCAAAAGTGCCTCATATGTGCCTATTTGAAATAAATGGTTTGACTTTGACTTTGACTTTGACTTTGACTGGTTGTAAGACTTTCGGGCTTCTGACGACCATAATGACAGTCAATGATCAACGAATGACAGCCAGGATCCAACGGCTTAACGTGCTTTCCGAGGCACGGAGGGGACTCGGTATTTAAAGATGGTCACCCATCCACGGATCGATCGTGGCAACCCTGATCTCTCTCGGGTCAGATTTTTAACCTGATCGATCAACCCGTGCGGCTGTTGTCACTTAGCCATCAGCTCCTCCTACTTACCTAAAAAAGATAACTTCAAATCCCGGTATAGTAATAATTTCCTGTCTCTTTCCAGGTGACCACCAACCCCAGTGCTAAGTGCAAGTGCAGTGCAGTGTAGTGTAGTGCGTGATGTCAGAGTGAGGCCTGTCGAGGCCACTGGAGGCCATGACCAGGCCGAGGCTCAAATGTGCCGCGTGGGCCTGGCTAGCGGTCCTCGCGGCTTTCGGGAGAACTACCGCGTACACGGACACTGAGGAGTTCTTGAGTGATCTTGATAAACCAGGTGAGTTTTTAGTGTTAAGTACACACATCAAAAGTGTCTAGGAATCAAGTACGTTTTAGAGTATCGCCACAATCGAGGATTATTATTTTGACTTATTTGGATTGTTATTGATTCATTTTAGTGAATTTCGCTTTTTGAATAAACAATTTTCTTTAAATTTTGATTAAAAATAGAAAATCTACTGTCAATCAAGATTCCTATAATAGTGTGTAATAGCGTTTTTACAAAACTATTATATTTTTTTTTTCATCTTAACAATAAAACATAAAAAAAAACCTAATTTTTGCCTTTTTTTTGCCATGTAATTGACGACATTAACTCCAGCCATTTAAGTCCGCAGGGCTGGATGGCATTTTCCCAGCCCTGCTACAGTGGGGGATAGATCATCTGACACCATGGCTGGTGAAGATTTATCGAGCGTGCTTAGCACTCAGACACATACCACTAGCATGGCGCGAAGTGAAGGTCATTTTCATACCCAAACCTGGCAAAACCGACTACACACAACCCAAGGCTTATAGGCCTATTAGCCTCACATCCTTCTTACTGAAAACCCTGGAGAGGCTCTGTGATAGACACATTCGAGACGGACCTCTCCGGGTAAAACCACTCCATAAACAACAGCATGCGTACTCCACAGGCAAATCAACAGAATCCGCGCTACACAGCGTGGTCTCTAAGATTGAATGCGCAGTGGACCACAAATGCTCATCACTGGCTGCCTTCATTGATATCGAGGGCGCCTTCGACAAAACCATGTTCAACAGCATTAACATGGCGTTAGATAGACACAATATAGACTCGACCCTAAGCGGCTGGATCACCAATATGCTCAAAATGAGAGCTGTACAAGTCACGGTAAATGACACTACAAGGGCCATCGTGGCGAAAGGCTGCCCGCAAGGAGGTGTCCTCTCACCGCTTCTATGGAACCTGGTAGTAGACAGCCTCATCAAAACACTAAATGACAAAGGTTATTTTACCGTAGGCTACGCCGACGACATAACCATAATAATAAATGGCACCCACGAAAACACCTTATGTAACCTAATGCGCCAGGCTTTGAAAATAGTAGAGGACTGGTGCAATAAACACCAACTGTCGGTGAATCCAACAAAAACCGAACTGATTCTCTTCACAAAAAAGAGGAAGTTGGCGACACTACAACTGCCACGATTCTTTGGAACTACCCTAAGCCTGGCAACTGAAACCAAATACCTGGGCATCTATTTGGACAAACAGCTGAACTGGGCAAAACACACCAACTACATCACCACAAAAGCCAGCATATCACTATGGCAGTGCAAGCGACTGCTTGGAAGGAATTGGGGTATCAGCCCCAAAGTCACCCACTGGCTATACACCACAGTCATTCGACCAATTATCACATACGGCTCACTGGTCTGGTGGCCCAGGACGGACCTGAGCACAGCCCAAAAAGACCTCGAAAAACTGCAGCGGTTCGCTTGTGTAGCAATAACCAGCAGCATGAGCACTGCACCCACTGCCGCACTGCAAGTAATGCTGGGACTGCCACCCCTGCACCTCATCGTGCGAGAGGAGGCAGCTCTGGCAGCCTTCAGGCTATATATATCGGGAACCCTGAGCAGAGACTCTAGGGTCAAGCACACACGCATAAGGGAAGATGCAATCAAACGACAACCAATGATGGCATCACCCTGCGACAAAGCCCCGAAACTACACTTCTTTCAGAAGCACTACAACATCATACTCACAGAAGAACGGTGTGACTACTCAGGCCCGAAGGAGATGAGAGTATACACCGACGGATCAAAGACCGACTCCGGAACCGGAGTCGGAGTTTTCTCACATGACTTCAACATAAATATATCCAGCCCGCTGGGATTGTTCAACACCGTCTACCAGGCGGAATGTGTGGGCATTATACAAGCGGCTTACGCCATAGAAGCCAGGAGAGTTACGGACACCCGTATACGTATACTCTCCGATAGTGCCTCAGTCTTGCAATCCTTGGGGAAAAATTATATTACCTCCAGACTAACACTAGAATGTCACAACGCACTGGAACGGGTGACAGTGTGCAACCGTAATACAGTGACACTGCAATGGATAAAAGGACACAGCGGATCACTAGGTAACGACGCAGCTGACCAACTTGCTAGGAGAGCATCCAGCACGTCAGTCTGTGGACCCGAACCTATCGTACCCATCCCCTTCAACCAACTACGCAGGTGGCTACAAGAGTTCACCCACACACAAGCACAGAACTGGTGGACCTCGACACCGGGCTGCAGGCAATCCAGGGAAGCTATGCCGTCCTTAGATGGCAGGCTAACCAGGCGGTTGCTACGCCTGGACAGGAACGGCCTGCGCCTAGTGACGGGGACCATCACGGGACACTGCTCACTGAATAAGCACTTCCACACAATAGGCATAACGGACAGCCCTCTGTGCAGGGCTTGCATGGAGGCTGAAGAAACCGTTGCGCACGTGCTCTTTGAATGCACAGGCGTCACCCAGATCAGAACAGAAACCCTCGGGTCACCCAGATCTTTCACGGATATCTTAAGCAGACCAGGAGACCTAATCAGCTTCTGGAGGGAGGTGGGCTGGTTGGAATAAACAACGACGGCCGCCATGGCCCACGCACAATGGTCCACATGAAGGACTAAGTGCGGAAACCAAACCCGCTAACATAGAACATAGACGACATTAACTTAGGGTAATTTTCCATAATTTGCAAAAATTGCAATTTTTCTTACTTTTTACAAAATATTGGGATATGTTGGTAACTTAAATATAGAACTTAAAGTAAGAAGTCAGTCTGGAAGACAAGAATTTTGTTAAAATATCAATTGGATATTTTTAGGGTTCCGTACCTCAAAAGGAAAAAACGGAACCCTTATAGGATCACTTCATTGTCCGTCTGTCTGTCTGTCTGTCTGTCATGACCATTTTTCTCAGGAACGCGGAAAGGTAGCAAGCTCTAAAAAAATCAAGCATTCAAGTCAACGCAATAAAAAAATACGGCGATATATGCGACATTATTGCGACATAATATTTCGATACTCGCAAATAAATCAAAACCTATAGGGTACTTCCCGTTGACCTAGAATCATGAAATTTGGCAAGAAGCAAGGTCTTACAGCACAAGTATAGGAAAAAGTCCTAAAATTGTAGTTTTATCACATAAAAAAAAATTGCGAATATCTCGCACATAAATCAAAACCTATAGGGTACTTCCCCTTGACCTAGAATCATGAAATTTGGGCAGAAGCAAGGTCGCAAGGGCACAAATAAAGGAAAAAGTCCGAAAATTGTTAATTTATAGTTTTATCACATAAAAAAACATTTTTTGCGATTTCAAACTTAAATTTTCAGTTGGAAAATTGACCGTGGCGTATATCGATGTATGGGAAAACATGTTTTTCAACTACAATGTTAAGTTTGTTTTAGGGATAAATTCATCCTAACTATGGAACCCTTCATTGTGCGTGGTCCGACATGCACTTGGCCGGTTTTTTTATAGTTAAAATGTTCTTGATCCCTAAACACTTTTGATGTGTGTAATTTTCGTTCGATTTTTAAAACGGCTGGTTGGTTAATAACGCTGAGTGGCAAAACTTCAGTCACAGTGACGCACTAATAACAACTCAGTTAATTTGCGATAAAGTAGATAGGTACTAAGTTACAAATTCCATCATCCAGGAATATCCAGGGTTTATATTTTAATAATAATAATTCAATTCTTTTTAAATAAATCCTATTGTTTGAAAATTTTGCATGCCGTAAGGTAAAATGTATCGGGACTTTTTATATAAATTACATCTTATCTGGTATACTAGTACGATAATACCTACATTATAAGCAAATAAATGATTTCTATTTCTATTACTATTTCAGGATTTATTTATTTATTAAAATTTTATACAAAAGTAAAAAAAAATACCGTACAAAGGCGGACTTAATGCCTGAGGCATTTTCTACCAGTCAACCTTAGGGTGATGCAGAGAAGAAACATGGCAGGCGCAACATAATGGAAACATAACACGAACATAACTATACAATACAAGAATAAGTATGTAGATATCCAGATGATAGATAGATGATTTACTTTTCATAAAAATAATAACTTTGAATAGGAAAATGAGGATTGAATAAACATTTTAGGGTGCGACTTTTCACAACCATTCGACGTTGGTGAGAAACTAAGTGCCTAGTCTTTAGTTCGCTAACTGCGGCAAACAGACTTTGAGAATAAAATCTATGGGAAGAAAACTATGAATAAGAACGCAGAGAGCATTGACACTCAACTCATTAAACACCCAAGTGATTACAAACATGACAATTACAGGCAAGCGTCGTGCGGCGCACGAAAGGACCACTACACAATAACAAAAATTTCCCAACTCCGCTATACTTAATAACAAAACAGTTAACATGGTGGTGATTAACACCACCATGTTAAATAAATAAATACATAAACAACATTTACACATCAAAAAAAACATTAATGAAACTTAAACATTTACGACTGCTTAAACAAACAGAAATAGTTACTTTTCATTAGTTCCCACATCGCGTATTCCAATAATTTCGATTAGATGCTCGCTTTTTAATTAAAGTTGGTTCACTCAACCTAAAAAGTAGTTTGAAATAAACTGGTTTGGTTGAAAGATAGATGTTGCATCGAACGAAATTTATCTTCGACTGACAAAAATGTTGGTATGAATTTAGATAGAGCATTAGAGCATCTTGCTTAATAATCACTTTCTTTGAATTATTGATAAATTACTAACTTTTGCTATTAAATTAAAAAAGAAGAACCACCACTCTGCAAAGTTAAAACCTAACTGCGACAAAAACCCCAATTAAAAATGTATAAATAAGACAAAGAAACCAAATAACATCGGTTTCCGTATAATCGGAGTCACACTTAATCTGTACTGATTTATAATGACACATTTTATTAGACGTCATAAAGCCGCGGAAAAACATGACATACATACATAGTCTGTTAAAAGCATAACCCTTATTTGGCTTTGCCGTAGTCGGGTAAAAATAATCAGAAATTCATAATCACAAGTCCACAATCCTGAATTACGCAATAACGCGCTTATTGCTACATAAATCCATGTAAATATACGTTCATGCGACGTCACATCTATCTCTCGTCAATTTACCCTTCGTACTGAGCCCAAAATTACAATATTATACTATGCAATCAATCAACCAGTGGCGTGGGCGCAACGTGTGGATAATATAATGATTTTTAGCGATAATAATCAACATTCGGCTCACTGCACCAATTATAATGTTAATGCTTAATTATGGTGATTTTCTAACTCATTTGAGAGTTATTGAAACCTGTATGACGTGTTGGTGATGGTATGCAGGCAATTAATTTAGAAGCCACTTTAATAAGTTGTGTGTGGTTACTAGTAGCCATGTTTTTTTATGTAATAATGAAAGATAAAGATAAATAAAAAAAAGATAAACAAAAGAAAAAAAAATAAAGAAGGTAAATCAAGGAAAGTAAGAACGATGAGCTATTGTTCGTCGTAGATTTAATCAAATGTTGTGCAGAGGTACACCGGCCCCCCCACTGATCTCGAGAAGTTGATTACAGTCCACTTCTTCTCTAGAAAAAAGGAACGAGTAGGAGTATCGTAGGCTGTTTATGAGTGAGGAAGCAAGCAGATCACCAATTTTCAACTCCTTTCAAGAAACCTTTGTTTATACTGGTTAAATAACAATAATGATTTATGTTATTTAATTAGTAAATCATTTATATGACTTCTTGTAACACCTTAAGTCCAGCATCAATCCAATACAAACATAATAATTATAATAATCACAACATCCTCAACCTATCAATCAAGTAAACAGAAGGTGATTACAGTCGTTTACTTAAGATAATTATCATTTACTGTTAGGCACACATCGTTATCGCAGGTATGTTTAATTGATGCAGATCCGTTTCCGCTGTGCCCCTTTTCAATGGTTGGCAAAATGGTTTACAAGTACAAGTTAAAACAAGTCTTTGAATTTTTAGTTCTAGGACATGCCGGTTTCCTCACGATGTTTTCCTTCACCGTTTTGAGAGCAGTGGTGATGAAATTATTTTAATTAAGACCAAATACCATTTTGTAATTAACACTTTTAAGCCAATTAGCACTTTCCGAACGTCGCGCCGTCGGCGTCGTGGATACTAAAAAGATAACACCATAATCGCTTGCTCGGATAGTGAATAGACTAACCTAGTGTTTAAGCTTACAAAAAGAGACGCAATAAACTCCCTAGCAACAAAATTCTGTCTGTACTTACCTTCCAGGGAAACAAATACTTAGATAAAAAAAATATACAAAATCATTACCTACATAAACTCTACTCTACGCGTTACTTAATATTTTCAAGGAAAACAATGTAAAACAAAGTTGCGTATGTAAATGTTTATTACTCAGTAATTTATTAAATATTCATTTGGACCTCAGGATTGAAAACAAAGCTCCATTAAGGAGCTTTAATTTGTAAGCTCTTAGATTTTACAAATACACTTAGTGTTGGTACCTAAAAATTAGGATTACCTAGAAATTATTTATACAATTGTCTTTACGTTTTTTAACCTTTACTGAAGTATGTTTGATGTTCAGTTTTAAGTTTAGTCAGGCAATATTATCACACTAATCACACTATCACACTAATGTTATAAAGGCGAAAGTTTGTGAGTGTGTGTGTGTGTGTGTGTGTATGTTTGTTACTTCTTCACGCTCAAACGGCTGGACCAATATTGATAAAATTTTGTATGGAGGTAGCTGACTCCCTGGGTTAAGACATAGTCTACTTTTTATCCCGATATTTCCACGGGATCGAGACTTACGCGGGTGAAACCGCGGAGTGGAGCTAGTATATTATAAACTCATTTTAATTATTGAATTTAAAAAATATAAAGTTATCTATGCTTATTTTCAGGTACCTACACAGCTACGGGTAAACTTACGTAGTAATCCAAACTAACTTTTGAATTAAGTTAATGTTTAAAAACTGTTGTGAGTGTTGCTTGATTCCAGTGAGCGGAGCCCACTGCCAATTGCCGGCCATAACTCCCAATTCCGTGGTACTACTGAGAACATCCTAAGTACTAACAGAGAACTTCTCTTAATTTGCTTAAATTTACCCTTTCTGCTTAAAAACCCATTACCTCAGATTTATCACCGTACGACCGCCTTGCTAAGTAGATTTGATGAAATTAAAAATTAACCTTCTAACAAGAAGCCTCATCCTTTACGAGGAAGACCAAGGTTTTTAACACACTTTTACTAAACCTCCCGGCGTTTTTCCAATAAGGCACCTTAGGGGATGGGATAACCAGATGAACCTAAATGTCAGTAGGTATTTCACACCGAGCGCCTCTGACCTCCAAACCAATGATATATGAAATGAACTGTATAAATCGATTCAATCTTTTTCTTGACTCGATTCTCGTAAGTTCAGTTATGCACTCGATTTCACACAAATTAAAATAGATTTTTCACGCTGAACGATGTAATATGTTACTAAGGGTGGACTTACACGGTACCGTTGTAAATGGGCGCTTTGCAAAGGCACGCATGTGCTGCGAAGGAAGAAGTAATTGTATATTTATCAAGCCGTTTTTAAGTACCTGTGTGCCTACTTGTTTTGCCCGTCGATGATGGGGTTAAAAACTGAAAGCTCGTCACAGTTGTCCGTCTACAAACTGCCATTGATTTGTTTATGATTCCTTTTGTGTCGATCACAAACTAGATAAATAGTTCTTCTGCGAACAGTTAGACCTCGCGACCGCAAACTAATTGCAACAATTCATATTGGCACTAAAGTTATTTGATTTGGATAGGAGACAAAATATTTTCCGAAGAAAGCTGCTCTTCGTTCGGAGCCAATCACTGCATTTTCTGTAGGCATTATACTATACTATCTATCAAAATCAAAATTTTCGAAATTAATTCCGTTTGACGTGCCATAGGTAATAGGTAATACAGGCTGGTGTCCGCAACTCCACGTCAATATGCGCGTATTTTGCGTACGGGTTATACTTACGGGTTGACGTGCCATCAAAGTCAAAGTCAAATTATTTATTTCAAATAGGCACATAGGCACTTTTGAACGTCAAAATTTATAAATAAAATAGAATTGATTCTAGTCGCCCCTTCCAAAAGGTAGTTTCGTATGGAGAAGAATGGGCAAGAAACTCCACCGTTACTCTTTTAAAATGTTTTACAATATTTGGTATTGGTACATCAATTATATAATTATATGTGAAGACGATGCACCAAGAATAAAATTACTATACCACAATAGGTAAAAAGAATTAATAATGAAGCAATGACAAATAAATTAATTATGTGATAGATACATGGTGCTCACATATTTACATTGTAAAAAAAAAAACGTTTTCCTAAAATAATCAGTGTGTGAGTTAAGGTAATCACAGAGTGTAAAATAAATGTCATAAAAATAATAAAATATGCAATTAAAATAGCAATCAGTTAGATTTTGTCTAGACTCTAGATTGTCCTATGGAGCTGGACCAGCATGTTTCCAAGCGTTCTTATCCTGGATATAATCCTCTAATTTGTAATATGCTTGTTTACAAAGTGTACTTTTTATATGAGTTTTTTTTTTTTTTTAGTTTTTTTTTCTTTCATTTAATTGCAATATATCACAAGGTATTTTGTTGTAACATTTAACACAGTACCCCATAAAAGATGTATGTACTTTAGATAATCTGAAACATGGCTGATCTATTTTATCTTTATTTCTAGTATTGAAATTATGTCTATCACATATTTTTTTGAAAAGATGTAGGTTTTTTCTTACATACATAATATTTTCATAAATTAATTGGCAAGGTACCGTCATAATATTAATCCTTTTAAAGAGTTCCCTAAGAGATTCTCGGCGACGTAGATTATAAATGGCTCTGACAGCTCTCTTTTGCAAAATAAAGATGGATTCAATGTCAGCAGCCCGACCCCACAATAAAATACCGTACGACATAATGCTGTAGAAGTAGCTAAAATAGACCAAACGCGCGGTTTCTACATCTGTTAACTGTCTGATCTTCCTAACAGCAAAAGCGGCCGAGCTTAACCGCCCCGCAAGAGATGTTATATGTGGTCCCCATTGTAGTTTCTCGTCTAGAGTGATTCCTAGGAAAACCGTTTGATTAATACATACCAGTTTTTCTCATTCAATATGATATCACATTCGCTACTTCTAACATTAGGTAGTTTAAATCTAATGCATTTGTTTTTTTTTAATTTAGAATCAAATTGTTTACCGTAAACCAATCTTGGACCTGAAGAATAGAATTATTCACGTCGTCAAGGTTTTGAGACCGTCGGTCTATTTTAAAGATCAATGACTGCAAATAAAACCATCTTCGGTTGATTTTGAAGTAATTGGGGTAAATCGTTAATGTAAACTAAAAAGAGGAATGGACCCAATATCGAACCTTGAGGAACGCCCATTGCCATTTCAGACCCCAATGAGTTCACGCCGTTTACTTGAACTTTAACCTTTCTATCTTTCCGGTATGATCTAAGTAAATCAAGAGCTGTATTCCTAATCCCATAGTGATCTAGTTTCAGCAGAAGTGTCTCATAGTTAACGCAATCGAAAGCCTTAGAGAGGTCACAAAAGATTCCAATGGCATCTTGTGCTTCCTCCTAGGCGTTAAAAATGTTCTTTATTAGGGTGACACCGGCGTCAGTGGTACAACGACCTTTAGTGAAACCGTACTGTTGTTCATGAAAGATGGAATTTTTATTGAAGTTACGTAACATTTGATTGAGTATCAACTTTTCAAATACCTTACTGAGAACTGGCAGAATTGACACGGGCCTGACAGCTGTTGCAACCATGCAACATTGTTACTTTGGGTAGTCAAAGCAGCCAGAAAACAGATTGAAGCTACCGCGCTTAGCAAAAAAAATCATGGCAAGTGGAAAAACGATAATTAAACAGAAATAAACTAACCCACAACTAACCAACTACTATCTGTTAAACACGAGAATTTACTTTTGAAGCTACTTTACACCTAACAAAACTCAGTCACACAAAATGTTCGCAGGGACCTAACTATTTGGCAAGCGACAACGACAGCGCGATCTAGCGGTGCACAGTAGCGCCATCTAGTGACCTTATTGTAAATCGTTTTGTGATGAGAAGGCGGTCCCGAGTGCTTCCTACCTAGTAGTTATAGGGCCGATTGCACCAAATTTCTATGAAACCAACTTAAAGTAACAACCTTTCAAATAAAAAAAGAACCATTTAAATCGGATTTAAAAAAAAATCCCCGATGACATAAAATAAATAAAGGAATAAAACCTGTATACTAATAGTTTCGTCCAGATCGGTTGTAAAACCTGTAAAGAAGTAGCAACAAACCGACAGAGGAAAGCTAATTTTGCCAGACTTTAAGCAGAGACGCTTCGCTCGGTCAATTATGTATGCGACTTGGAGTATTAAAGGCACTATTAAAAGACGAACTTAAGACAGGGAAGCTACATACATACATAAACTCACGCCTTCTTCCCATGGGGGTAGGCAGAAACTATAGAATGCCACCTGCTACGCTCCTTACATACTCCTTTTGCTACGCCTACGTTCATACATCTGGTCATACACGCACGCCGATTGCGAGTACTACGCACCTGACCTTTCTGAAGAACATCACCAATTTGGTCACTATATGTCCTCCTAGGGCGTCCCCTCCCGGCGTTTCCACTCACCTCTGCTTTATAAATACCTTTTGTTAGTCGCGTTCCACTCATCCTCTCAACATGACCAAACCATCTAAGCATACTCTTTTAAATTTTTGTTACTACATCTTCTTTTAAACTGCACCGTTGCCTTATCACCTCATTTTTCAGCCTATCATTCATAGTCACGCCAGAAGAAGGGAAGGGAAGCTACCACTGGTAATAAAGCAGTTTTAGTGGAAAAGTCAATAAATTATGAACGTTTTATAATTTGTAGGTTATTTGGTGTTTATTGACTCCAAGTTTTTTTTTTGAAGACTTGGCGTACGACGGAATTAACCTGATCAGCGTTGAAAACCAACTCATGGACGATGATGACTGAAAAGCTCCAGAGGTGTTTATTCTATCACTGATCTAATAATTATGATAGTACAAAACACACCTTTACTATAATTTACGAAATATCACATCACAAGTACCTCTATGTAAAGAAAATAGACTAAGGCCCGTATTTATAGAACGTTACTCAGTACTCAAGCATTACTTAAGACTAAATTCAACCAATCCAATGGCTTGAATCTAGTCTTGAGTACTGAGTAACGTTCTATAAATACGGGCCTAAGTTCTCTTGGGAGCACCTGTATACGAATTACTCCCATAAAAGCCTTCAGGTTTCAAAAGGACAGCACAAAGTCTCGACGAAATATCAGGTTTCCAATTTTCGGAGAGCTTGCTCCCACAGTTTTTGTCTTTTAACATCTTTGAAAAGTACACGGGTCCCCGTATTTTTGCAGTCAACAGCTGAGCAACACATTAAATAATTATGCGTAAAAGAAGTCGCTTGTTTACAAGACGATGCTCTGATAGTGACAGTTAGCTGTCAAATTTTTAGACGCTGGATGGTCAACACTTGAAGTCAGCAAGTGGCAGTTTTTATCCCCATTGGTTCATTTGGGTCTATGTTATGGAAGCAGATATTGGTATTAATATAATAATCTTCTCATTAGTCTAGTGGTTGCCAAGTGTTGGTCGAACGCTACTACTAAGCAGGAGGTCCTGGGTGAGGAGGTCGATTCGGGAAAAATGTTATTGGGTTTTTCCATCAGGAATTACTAAGTAGTAGCCCGGAGACTGGATTCGTGCCTGGTTAATGGCAATAGGCTCGTCCCCTCGCATGTGGGACTTAAACATAACATAAATATGTTATTTTTTTATGTTTTTTTTTTATGTGTGTAAACCTCTGTCTAACCCTTCGAGGATTGAAGGCATTGTTTTGGTATGTATATTATCATTTCACTTCTTTAGAAACCAGTAGTTAGAGTGAAGAATGGCTGTCTTATTTTACTAGCTGGCTGTATTAGTTAGATGAATCGTCACGGGTCATAATTGTGGCTCATTTGAAGACTGATTGTCGCATTAGCTTTTATTCATCAAAAACAAGAACTATTTATAAAAGGGATGCTTATCATTAGATGATTTAATATCAATAACTACATCGCATGCAAAATAATTGATAGCTTAATAAGTTTTGAGCAGAAAAATAAAATCTTTCCGGCTAGGTATGTCTTTAACTGGGCATAAATATTTGTAAGCTTTTCTGGTAACTACGTATTCTTCCTTCAAACACTTCCCTGTAGAAATGCTAAGTACGTTAGTATACTATTATACATAGTAGCACAGCACGCATAATTAAACTAACACCAAATATACCTAAAGCCTTTTGTAAGCTTTTCTGGTAACTACGTATTCTTCCTTCAAACACTTCCCTGTAGAAATGCTAAGTACGTTAGTATACTATTATACATAGTAGCACAGCACGCATAATTAAACTAACACCAAATATACCTAAAGCCTTTTTTTTTTGGGTGGGAAATTATCAAATAACTTCTCCCGCTCTGGGCGGAGCGGGAAGGCGTGTCAGACTTTTACTGACTAAAACCCACCCGTGTTCCTTCCATTGCCTGTATTCCAGGGCCACGATATCCCTTTCGAACAAACTCGCAACCCTGGCAGGCATTGGCTCTAACGGACCCCGCCAGTTCTTGCTGACATCTCTTTGAGGCGCGCGTGGAAAAGAACGCGCCGTCGATGCGGGCCTGGTCCTTATCGAACGGCGAGGTACCCATCGCTCACCGTCCGCAAGCCCGTGCCTACGGTGACCGGGAATCGGCTTGCCACTCCCGACGCCCGGGGCGTCTTCTGCGGTGACTAGGGGCGTGAGGGCGCGACTTTTTCCTCTCCCTCACGCGATCCGCATCCTCCTTCGTGGGTATTACTCCTTCGCAGAAAGAGGTGACGGCCTCCTATGCACTTTCGATCTGAACCATGAACGCCGCCGCCAATCGCCACCGCGAGTACACGGCAGTGCTCCGCCCAAGCTGGGCAGGCCTCCACCGTATGCTCCACCGTGTCCTCCAGGCGATCCATACAGTGGTATTACCCGGGCCTTTCCTCAGCCTTATCCTGAAGTGGAACCTTCCAAAACAACCGTTTTCGGTGCGGATCTGCGTCAGGCGGAAGGTGAGGACGCCGTGGCGCCTCTCTAGCCACTCCTCAAAGAAGGAACTTATCGCCACAATTGTAGCATGCCCAAAATGTACCTAAAGCCTAGTGGTATGAACAGTAACAACGAATCAGGCTCAAAGATTCAAATCGTGCATTACACACAGTTCATAGCACATATTTATGAGTAACGCGGTGACCCATATATAGCACGATATGTTATCTGTTATATCTGATGTACTTAATTTTTAGTAATAGTTACTTAGACCTGTACTTATTTGCGGGTAGGTAACTAAACAAATCGTCATCATAATTATAAAGTTCAAATTAATAATGCGGAATTTGATAGTGTGTACTTGGCTCAAATCTGCAGTAAATTTGGCTTTGTCATGGTTACAAAATTCAGGAAAATCGAGTTTTGTCATGAGGATTCTATCAATGTGGCACCCGGCTAATCATCTCCGAAGATTTGTTTTAATTACAGGAAGATGTAGGTACAGCTTTTAAAATTTATTTAAAAAAGATTATAAACAGCATTCAATTATAATGCAATACTTTATCAAATCCAATATGAATTCCAAAAAATCAACCCTTAAAACAAAATCCGTATTGATGGTCATCGAAACTAGAAACCCATACAACAAATCATTACAAAACTATAATAATAAAGTACAAGAAAAAATACCATTATCATTAAAACAGAATCGCTGACAACCCCATAATGTTTATAATGAGTTATATAGACAAAAACATGGCAACACTCCGTTAGTTATTGTTGCCAGTGGAAAAAAGGTTAAATGTTAAGGCGTGTTCAGACGCAGTTAGTGAGAATAATTTAATTATCTATAAATATTTATGTTTGACCGCTATCCGGTGACATGTAGTTAATGAGAACTACTGTCAATAATTAATTGACTATGAATTCCGAATAGACCTATTTTGTATTGATGAAGGCACACAAGAGGTAGATTTCCGACTATCACGATAGCCACTGGCATATTGGGCCACGCATGTAATCCAATAGAAGCCAATGGATCCATAGTCATACGTGCGTAAAACTTGTCACCATCATCTGACAGATGTCACTGAGCTCGAAAGTTGCCTTTATTTATTAAAATTAAGTAATGAACTACATAACTAAAACCTTTTCTGTATCTTTAAGAACATTTGCTTTGTTAATGTCAGTCTGTATCTGTCAGAATACCTAGATCTAATTTCTTTACATTTTTGACTAGTTTTTGACATTGATTGTCGCTGAGATGAGATTGCTCCTAGATTTTGAACGATTTTAATAAATCGTGATTTGCCTTCAATCAACTCAGCCTATCGAAGTCCACTGCTTAACATAGGGATCTCCCAAGATGCGCCGTTCATTGCACAAATTAAACACCGAAGCTTACAACGAAAAATGCTCCACCAATTCACCATGAAAAATAGCAAAAAAGAAAACCCTTTTCGCTCACATATACCATACCCAATATAGATACCTAAACCATTAACCTTGCACATATACCCTTTAATATACTATCCATTGTCTGTAAGCGCCCTTACCTAAAATGTACATCGGTACTGGGCCCTCATACATTCCACTGTCATTGTGCTGGCTTTTATTAGCTTTTGTCACGCGCACAACTCGGTTGAGTGGCTCAAGCGAGTGGCTCGGGCGAGTGGCAACACTCAGGTGGGTTCTGACGTTATTTGTAATGCGGTGAATTAATTATTAATAGATTTTAGAATGGAGTGAATAATGGGTAGTTGATAAAATGTGATGGTGTGGATGTTTAATTATTTATGTAACGTTTGTCGTTTGATCTTTTGGAGGGGTTTAAGGGTGTTTTAAACTGTCATGGTGTTGTTGTAGCTACAGCTTGTAAAGATAACAACAATATTAATTTCAGTCTTTTCTTTTTCACGTAAACTTTCAATGCAGCAAAAACAATTATATTGCAAGTTTATTGCAAGTACACGTCACTGTTTCTGTGTTCAGTAACGTATTAGCAATAATAAAGAAAGGCATTTCTCGTTTTTTTTATAAATCAAATTCATCCTTCACGCTCTCTACACACTTTTATTATTACAGCCAAAGTCAATTTCGTAGTTTCTGCGTTACATCTCGACAAACCTCTTGAGAATCTCACGAGATTAAATATTTGATTTAGTCTCGGTATTTTTCTGATGGCCTGGTAATAGCTTTTCATTATTTTCTGTCTTGTATTATTATCGGCATTACACATTTCTCGCCTCGAGTGAAACAAATCGTATAAAATAATTCTTATGTAAGTAAAGATGGATCTCTTAACCTCATTCCGGCTCACTGATCCCTAAAATAAACGAATCGTTTTTATTTCAGCAGATTATAATACATCAAAGACTTAACGTATGACCGAACCTATGCGAGTACGATTCCTACTAGATTACGGACGTAACTCATCGCGATTCGACATTTATACGTAATAAACATGATATTTTCGGGTACACATTTCAAAATTTAATCTACAATACGTATATTGTTCGGTTTGGGGGTCGGCGGGTGAAATATTAGAACGTTTTCGTTTCGTGTAGGTAAAAGGCATTATGTTGTGTTTAATTGATTTTCTTGGTGGTCTTGATAGAGTTTAGTATTTAATTATCACGGTGAGCGTGTTATTAATGGTTACACGATCCACGTTTGTGATCTGATTGGTAGATGGTTTAATAATTAATTGACTTTTAGTGTACACGCTATGGTACACCACTATCTTTTTTATTAAATATTTTTATTCAAGAGATAGTTGTGGTGCCGACTGTGATGTAGCGTGTTAAAGTTTCGTTCATATTCGATATTGTTTTCTAAAAAGTTGGCGTTTAGTTTCGTAGATTTTACTCACTTTTAGGGGACGCCCTAGAAGTACAACATATAGTGATGATGTTTTTCAGTAAGATCAGGGGCGTAGTACTCTCTACCGGCTTGCGTATTTGACCAGATGAAACGAACGTAAACGAAGCTAAAGGAGAATATAAGAATCGTAGCTAACCTAGCTTTATCTTACCTATTTAGGGGTCGACTTCCAGTCTAACTGGACGAAGCTGAATATCAGTATTTTACATGGAGCGACTGCCTATCTGTGCTTCCAACTGGGTAACACGACACCCCTTCGTAAGACTGGTAGCCAGACTTTTGGGCTTCTGACTACCCGTAGCGATTGTCAAAGATCTACGCATGACAGCTGGGACATGATATGCTAACATGCTTTCCGATACACGGACGGGTCTCGATATGAAATGGACCTATCCACGAACCGATCGCAACAAACGTAGCTTACATTCGATGGACCCGTGCGGCTGTAATCTTTTAGCCACGAGCCCCTCATTAGTTTCTGCCTACCCCTATGGGAAGAAAGCTTGAGTTTATGTATGTATGTTATGTAGTTCGTTATACTCTTTAGCTAGCTACTATTATTAGCTACTCTCCCATAATTAATGGTCATTAAACAGACGGTTAGACTTTTATTGATTGCAAAAATTGACAATATTTTATAAGCATAACAAGAATTATAAAGACAATACGCGCCGTATCGCGTGCCGTTTACCTTTCTGAGAAATTCATAAGTTATTTTTGTAATATCATTTAATGTCAAAATATGAGACGGTAAATGATAGTCCGCAGACACACGACATTATATACAGCGAACGGAATTTTAGTACTAAAGTTATGTACATAATGTTAACCTAGGTCCTTTATAGTGAAGATGGATCAAAGGAACAAGAATTATTCTGGCAAGTGTCTCGGTATTCTGGTACCTATAGATTTTCATCATTGTTTTTCCTCATAACAGTGCCAATTTTTCATGAATCTAAGTTATTTTATAAGTCGTGTACGGTCATTTTATGCATAAAAAGATGTGAAAATCTTAAATTAAAAATTGATGAAAATTTTGGTATAGAGAATAAACTACAATTGCAACCTTATTGTCATGAAGACTTGAAGCAGATTTTGCATATAATATAATAATAATAACAATATAATTTTATTGTACAAAGAGAAACAAATGAAGTTGGTCATGCACTAAACATGACTGTGCAAGTGGTGGTCAAAATCAGGTTGAACAGCTGGCTCCTAAACGAAGTAAAACGATACTGCTATCTCAAGAGCCAAAAATATAAAGTTCCATACAATTTATAACTTCTTACTCTTAAATTTTCGTCTAGTTTCGTTGAGTGTTATCCAATAGAGACCATTACTATTGTCTACAAGTGTAGCACTAACAGATTAATATTTCAAAGTAATTGGAATATTTCAGAGACTTCTGAAGCTTAAATGGCTATTTGATATTTTTATCAAAATATTTACCGTATTTTCATGCTTAACTCAAAAACTGTAAGTAGTGTTTAGGTAAGGCTTACAGCGCCACTTAAGACGGATTTATTCTTAAATGTTTGAGTGTTATGATAAAACTCTACTAGCAAATATGCTTTAGATTAGTATTTTAAAAGACTAACAATTGACCATTCCGTCCATTAAAAAAAAAAAAAAAACGAGCGAGCCTTACAGTAGTCGCATATGATTTGTAACATGTGACATCTCACCTTGGTAATCAACCGAGCAGCAACAAAAATGACTCCCTCTACTTATAATCTGTATAGTACTTACTAATTCCATGAGTACAGTAATTCCATGCTATTAAAAAGTACTTTCTCATTCCATGCTCAAGCTGTCACTTCCTGTTACACACTTCCGTCCCTTTTCATGAAATCACTCATACAAAAAGCGAGAAGAAAGATGTTACACATCAAAAATTAAAAACGTTTAAAGTAAATGGTTTTTTATTTTTCACTTTTTAGTGGGTCAGTTTTTAATTAATCTAAGTAACAATAGCCTAATGTCAACTGTTCATCACCTTTTACAAAATATTGCTTTTGCCGATGCTGGGAAGTTAACTGTTGAGGAGTTCTCCTGGTAAGAACCAGGAGAACTGCCACTCACCACATGCATTGTTACGAGCATAAATTGCTTAGCAACCATATTAAAGTACCTAATCGAATCGCAACCCGTTAAATAGATACTTATTATTATGTTGTTCCGGTGGCCATCTGTGGTCTCCATCATCAGTACACTTCTCAAAATGGTGCTTTCCGAGAGCAAATGCACGAGTTACTATAAAAAATACCCAAATCGCTTTAGGTTTGCCCATAAAATTTAAGGTTTCCCTCGATTTCCATGGGATCCCCTCATCCGATTCTGATTTGGGGGACCCTGAGATGGTCCCATACCATATACATACACGGGGCATACCCTTTCAAACAAAAAAATAATTTTCAAAATCGGTCCATAATTCACGCAGAAGTCGGTGCCCATAAGTGAAAAAAAAACATACAGCCGAACATAATTATAACCTCCTCCTTTTTGAAAGTCGGTTAAAGAAGGGACTGTTCGCCATGTTTGTAAACGTCGTAGTAGGTACTATGACATAACATGGACCTGCAGCAGCACAAATCATCATCATCTGTCTAGCCTTTTCCCACAGAGCACGGATCAGCGGCCACTCGTAGAGGCGACACTGTGTGGCGATACTCAACACTTTCTATTCAAACCAAGAGTGTCATTGTTTACTCGCCTCACATTTGTATTGTACACAAATGACGGTTTTTAAGGCGGTCCGTGACAGAGTTTGAGCGCTCAATGCACTTTTATTACTAGGTACTGCCGTCTCTAGATGCTGCCAGCGCGCAGCGCGGCGATTTCGTACTCTGTGCCATTTCCCAAATATTTTGGGGTTGGCTTTCGGCCTAAACGGATGCAGCAGAATGCCCGGATTTTACATGGAGCTACTAACTGCCTATCTGACTTCTACAATCCAGTTACGTACTGAGTAACACGAGACCCCTTGGTAAGATTGGTTGTCAGACGTTTGGGCTTCTGACTACCCGTAACGAAAACACAATAGATGATGGATAGAACTAAAGAAAGACAAATATTCCTAGCTCCATCAAAATAAAAACATATTACTTACTAGGTTCTGCCTGCGACTTCGTTCGCGTGAAATTTCTTGTTCCCCCTACCCATCGCGTCGCATCGCATCGCCAGCCCGTGCTATTACTTAGTTTTCGCTTAGCGTTCTTTCTGAGTTTTATTTATTTTTGCTAGGCTATTTATTTAACATCACCTTATGTCTTAGCGTGACGTTAAATAGCCTCTAACCGTCCTCAAGAATTGGGCTAACGAATGGAAAAAAGATTTTTACTACTGACTGGTAGTTCCGGAGATTAGCGCGTTTAAATAAAAAAAACAACAACTCTTCAGCTTTATTAGTGCTATAAATAGATACGGAACCTTAAAATTAAAACATCAGCATCATCAATGCCCATTTGTTTGTTTATTGAAATTGATTTTATGGTGAGAATAAATGCTATTAGATACACCGGAACAAAATGTAGGATTATTAATATTATTGTCAGTTGTCATATTATTGTTGTCATCCTATTGTTATCGTATTAGTGTCGATGTCGTATTGATAATAACTTTTCTAAGAAACTCGTAAAGTTTACGACGATATCAATGTGGATAGGATTTTTAATAATTTTGTTGAATATTTTCTTAAAATTTGAATAATATGTGGTATATATAATAGGTGGCATTGTTGGATGGTTTCATCACTTTATGAATGGAATTGTATTTTTATCTTCGATTGATTCTAGACATATGGGAAATTGTCTATTTCTCTTATCTAAATATTATAGCTAATACGAGTAGCATCCTCCTTTATGCTTATTAAGTAATGCAAATCGTATTATTGCTCTAAATTATGTGTGGTCAGGTTTTATTCAATGGTCGAGGCAAATACCAAAAATATTAAAAAGTAAGTGTAGTAGTGTTTTTATATTTAAGAGTATTGTGTCTGTATGGTATGGATGTAATAATTGCCTGAAATAAATGATATTTAATTTTAATCACATCACATCACATTAATATTATAAAGGCGAAAGTTTGTGAGTGTGTGTGTATGTTTGTTACTTCTTCACGCTCAAACGGCTGGACCAATTTTGATAAAATTTTGTATGGAGGTAGCTGACACCCTGGATTAAGACATAGGCTACTTTTTATTCCGATATTCTCACGGGATCGAGACTTACGCGGGTGAAACCGCGGGGCGCAGCTAGTCACAATCACACTAATATTATAAAAGCGAAAGTTTGTGAGTGTGTGTGTGTGTGTGTATGTTTGTTACTTCTTCACGCTCAAACGACTGGACCAATTTTGATAAAATTTTGTATGGAGGTAGCTGACACCCTGTGTTAAGACATAGGCTACTTTTTTATCCACGGGATCGAGACTTACGCGGGTGAAACCGCGGGGCGCAGCTAGTAAATAATAAATTCGTAAGAGATTGAGTTTTAATAATAAAAATGGTCATGATTTGGTACGGTCGTGTAAAGCAGTCTAAGTGCCCATTTTGGCTAACATAAATTAATTTAATCTCTTTATATAAATGTGGCACAGACGTCAATAATTTGCCGTGTTAAAGCCAATACATACAACTGTCAAAGAATGACAGTTGTGATTTGAATATACGGACTATTTAAGTTGGTAGTCACTTTAGGCACTAACTACGATGTTTAAGATTACGATGTTGGTTCCATAGACAAAGTTATTCAGTTGGATGGTGTATAGACCATCAAACGCCCTCATCATTCATTTCGTACCCAAAAATTAAATTGCCGGCCAGTAAAAATGATACTATTTTCTTATGGGAAATAACATCTTGAACATTTTTTAATATTACAACGAAAGTCTACATTAACCGGTTCCTATTTGAGGTTTAACATATCAAAAAATATATTTTTATTGAAAATGTAAAAAAAAAAAAACTTTATTTCAGACATGAACACATATACATGAACAGTCCGTAGTTTACTTATAGTCTTTATTCGTATAAAACAAACATTTTTTTTTAAATGAACGTTTTTTACAATTACATTATAGGTGTACAATTAACTATTGCTATTTGACTTTGAAAGTACCAAAAATCATATTTTTGGAAACAATATTTTGGACATTCGTTTATGCATGTAAAAGAAAATGTATTTCTTAATATCTTTAATCGCGTTCTGCGTAGATATTAATACTTTTTGCTCAATAGGTTCTGTAAGACAGTTACTATGCATGTCAACTATAAAAAGATAGAGCATGTCAAGATGACATGAAAAATTACAATATTAATTTTTATTCTAGTTGTTAAATATTTTATTTGAAACATTTTGAGAAACGAATAGGTGTAATAAGATACTTTAAATGTCGTTTCTTTATTTCAGGTATGTGATTAGTTTATACCGTAGTTTTACCTAGTACATAATTTTAGTTTATAATTTAATTTAGTAAAACTTAGATGTTAAATAAAACCTTTATTTCAGAAGCAACGAATTTGCGTTTTAATATTACGCCTACTATGATAACAAATATCTTATATGCATATCACACAAACAGTTATTCATTCGCTGGATTTCAGTTCTAAGCATTAACTCATGGTAGAAATGGGAAATGGCAGATATCATATCTTCTTCTTCGAATCGCTGCTGTCACGACAGTGTTTCAAATCTTGTTGGCCCTAAACTGTGCCACTTCCACGGCGTCGTCGGTGGCAGCGCAGAGGTCACTTTGCCAAACTGTGCCACTTCCACCGCGTCGTCGGTGGCAGCGCAGAGGTCACTTTGCCAAACTGTGCCACTTCCACGGCGTCGTCGGTGGCAGCGCAGAGGTCACTTTGCCAAACTGTGCCACTTCCACGGCGTCGTCGGTGGCAGCGCAGAGGTCACTTTGACTGCAAAGGTATCATATTATAGGTACCAATAAAAAAATAACGACAAGAAAATTAAGAGAACTGTTTTTTTAACACATTCTCGTCACGAATCGTCTAGCGCGACGAATCGACGAGTTTCAGCCATTCAAGGTTGTTCGAGAATACGTTTACCTCCGGAAAACTCTGCAGTTTGAACAACTTTGAGAGGGTTAGCCTTAACAGAAGAATTCAGTTGGCCTGGGCAGCGTTTGGGATGTTTCGCCGAGTTTTCATCGTGCATTCCACAGAGCGTAAAGACTATCAGTGTGTCCTGCCTGTTATGACTTACGAAGTCGAAACGTGGACACAAACGGTACGGCTGGTCCATAAATTTCAGTTCCCTCAGCAAGCTATGGAACGGGCTATTCTTGGAATCTGTCTGAGGGATAGAATCCGTAACGAATTAGTGATCTGGCAGGGAACCAACGTTTGTCGACATAGGTCACAGAATAAGCAAGCCGAAGTGAAACCGATGTCAAAGTCAAAGTCAAATTATTTAATTCAAATAGGCACATAAGAGGCACTTTTTAACGTCAAAATTTACAAAAAAATAGAATTGATTCTAGTTGCCCCTTCCAAAAGGTAGTTTCGTATGGAGAAGAATGGGCAAGAAACTCCACCGTTACTCTTTTAAAAATGTTTTTTTGTATATTTTTGTTTACATAGAATACGTGCATGATTATATGTGAAGACGCACGAATGCACCTATAATAAAATTACTGTACCACAATATGTAAAAAGAATTAAAAATGAAGCAATTAAAAATAATTTATTTCTGAGATAGATACATGGTGCTCACATAATTATTTACAAACATCGTAAAAGTATGTTTTCCTAAAAAAAAATAAGTCAGTGTGTGAGTTAGGGTAATCATAGGATTTAAAATCTAGTCGTCAAAATGACAAATTATACTATTAAAATAGCAACCAGTTTGATTTTGTCTATAGTCTAGATTGTCCTATGGAGGTGGACCAACGTGTTTCCAAGCATTTGTATCTTGGATCATCTAATTTGTAATATGCTTGTTTACAAAGTGAACATTTAATGTGTTTTAAATTTTCTTAAATTGAATTGCAATTTAATCACAAGGTATTTTATTGTAACATTTAACACAGTACTCCATAAAATATTTATGTACTTTAGATAATCTGAAAAATGGTTGATCTATTTTATATTTATTTCTAGTATTAAAACAATGTCTATCACTTTTCTTATTAAAAAGATATAGATTTTTCCTTACATACATTATATTTTTATAAATGAATTGGCAATGAAAATATGACCGTTGGGGTAGACATATTCTTGAGTGGAGGCCACAAATCGGCAAACGTAAGATAGGGCGTCCTCAGGCTGGTGGAGCGACGATCTTCACAGGGTGGCTCGTAGGAGCTGGATGAGAGCTTCCGAGGATCGAGCTGAATGGCGTGCAATTGGAAAAGCCTATGTTCAGCAGTGGACTGCTGTAGGCTGATGATGACACATTTCTTTATGACAGAATTTGTATGTAGAAAATACGCAATACAGAGAACTGCTGTGTCGAATAGACGTCCTAATTCAAAATCGCAATGGTCATGTTGCTCGAAACATTAAGGACAAAATAATATGATTTTTAGATTTTCAAACTTAAATAATTCCGCTGCGGAAGCGTTGATTGTATACTCTCATTGTAATGGTAAAAAATGTTGAGGGTTTTATTTTTGTTTTTTTTTCTGGCCGGCCGGACTTTTGTTTTTAGGACAACATTTTCGAAACCTGAATGATGGCCTTTGATACACCTTTCTGATACATGCTGTATAGCTAATATATTATTTTGTACAATTCTACATAGGCACTATGTTTAGCTGAAACGAAGAACTATTCTATAAGCCGAACCACAAAGCTGACGCTGATTTGTAATCAGCAATTTTGAAAACATAAACCTCTATTACAGATTATTTGAAATGTAGTCACTGTTCCTAAATCCCTACATACTCGGAGAAACGTAAAGTTAAACAATAATTAACATAAAATTCAATAAGTATAAATTCAATTTAGTTGTTTACTGTTTTCGTACTAAAACGGTAACATTGATGCTTAGGACTGAGATTTAGGAATAATTATGAAGTTTACCATAATTACCATGCTAAGCTATGATGACGTCATAATCATCTTCACCCTTTAATTTATCATCATCATTCTGCTGCCCTTATCCGCATTTATTTGGGGTCGGCGCAACATGTATTTTATTCATGGAAGCACCGAGTTACAACTTATTGCGAAGTATGGACTTCTCTATTAGTCGTGATCTCGGTAGACACGACTGGACACGGCAAGGGAGGGGTCCCTTTCTAGCCATATCATCTTTCACACAGTCCATCCATCGTTTCTTTGGTCTTCTCCTACTCTTATAGCCATCGACATTCACTTTCTAATTTGCTATTGACTTATACCTATCCTTACCCTTATAACAGCGGCGGTCAAACCTAGATCTATCCAACAATTGTTTCTTTAACGGCAACAATTTGGTGGCTAGTCGACCAACGGACCATTTTGCCATTTTGGTATATCCAAACATTAACTAATAACGATCGGTATATTATTGAAATCCAATCTAATTAAAATTTATTATAACTATGGTATTTAGCACGTGGGCAGACCTATTCATAGAATGAAACAATACTTCAACCTAATAATAACCTCCTCATATTTATGTTAAGTATTACGCAGTCCTGGCATTTCTGAAACGAAGTTCTTTATCGGGCCTTGCGGTGGGAGTTGACTGGTAGAAATCTTTACGTAACGAAAAGCTAAGTCCAAGATGGCGGCTGCGAATTTTTTCATCATCATGGGTATCGTTTTCATGGTTTTCGAAGGTGCTAAAGCGTCGGCTTTCGAACCATCTTGTATTTTCATCACTCGGCTGTGAAGTGAAAATGAAAATCCAAGAAAGCTACGAATATTTTCAAATTTGACCGTGAGGTCAAAATGTAAATGCAAGATGGTGGCTGCGAAAATGTTATTTTTGCTTTAAATCATACGTAACAAGGAATTTCCTGACGGGGGTCCTCCGACCACACACGTTGTACAAACACAAGGTTCTAAAATTGTACAGAAACTTTTGCGAAGGCTTTAAAAGTAGTATAGAATATGATAAGATTCATAATAACTTTACTCTACGTGATGATTTTAACCGTACCGACATAAAAAGTAGGTAAGGCAGCTCTGAGTCCCAAATTAGGTCCCTTCCTTATCTTTTTCTCGTTCGTCAAAACAAAGGCAAAAAGGTGAATACCTATTTTTTTCTCAGAATTAACTAGCTTCCCATTGAATTCAGGGTGAGTCTGAATTTTTCAAAACCTATATCAATGTACAACGTAGATCAATTTAAATGCAATAGCAAAACCACCTCTTGGTCTTCACCTACTTATTTCCCTTAAATAAAAACTCCGTCAAACCCCTAAGTGTTAATTGACTAATATCAGAGAAAATGCATAATTTACTTCATTATAAGGAAAAGCCATTAGCCTGCGATAGATGGCAGTTGGTAATTTATTCCAGAGAAGCATTAAAATAGAAATATTTTATTGGAAGCTTGAAGCTATTCTGTAGACTACAGTTTTATATAATTTTACGAGATGTTTTTGTCCAGAGCTAGAGTTGCTGGTTGGATTTAAGGCTCGCACAGACTGGTGCGATATCGCGGGCGCGGCAAAGGGTCGCGCTGCCTGTCGCGCCCGCGATATCGCTTCAGTCTGTATGAGCCTGTAATATTGTAGGCAAGTAGGTAAAAAAAACGAGTGAGCCTTACAGTAGTAGCACAAGATGTGTAACATCTGACATCTCACCTTGGTAATAAGCAACTAAGCAGCGACAGAAATTGACCTTTTAAAATTTTAAAAGCTACATACTGAAATATTTATTCGAATAATTATTCATGTGGTCGCCCACTGGTCGGAATTCAATCCCTTCTACTTACAATCTATATAGTACTTGCTAATTCCATGAGTACAATAATTCCATGCTATCATAAACTACTTACTAATTCCATGCTATTAAAAGTACTTACTTATGCCATGCTCAAGCTGTCACTTCCTGTTACACACTTCCGTCCATTTTCACGAAATCACTCTCACAGAAAGCGAGCGGAAAGATGTTACACATGAACATTGGAAGCGGTGGGTTCAGTTAAGGATTATGGAAAAGGTTTTACAAACATTTTTATCATTTTGCGGGTCACTAAACGAGATACAATAGAAAAGCATGTTGATTTCATTGGGATTCTTCTATAATACTGGTAAGTTACCGTCAAAAAATCTTATAGGATTACTAGAATAAGGCTTCTAATAAAATACATCTTAAAATATAAAAACATATTAAAGGGGAAACTCTTATAGGTAGCTTTAGCTAGAAACTACACAGATATTTCTTCCTTGTTACGAACCTCGCCCATTCTCCTAAATAATAATACCTACGTACCTAGCCTTTTCTCATTTCTTCCGAGCCTCTCAAGACCTTCCATTAACCTACAGAAATATCGGAAGAATTTTCCTTGCTGAGCTAACACCCTCGCCGCGATCTGAAGTGGCCCGAGATATTTGGCGTGCCAAGTGGGCACACAGTGTTCGTCACGGTATCTTCGTCAAAAATGTTGTCAAAAAACTGTAAGTGGGGCCGCCGTAATTAAACCTCGGCATTTGACAGAGAAATGCGTCTGTGAGATTGTTCAAAGAGCTCAGCATTGGAGGGTTGAAAGGGAGCTCGTGCAATTATTTTTTACGGGGCTTCGGGTGTTAAATTTTTGTATTGGTGTAGGTAAGTGCGGAAATGTGGGATGGGTCTGAAAACAGAATTATCTTTCTTTGTGTGTTTTCTTTTGTATGAAGGTGTGAGATCATTAGAAAAACAGGCTGAGATTTTGGTGTTCGTAATGCGTTTGAATGATAAAAATCTTCTGATTTTCGCCACATGTAGACAAGGCACGTTTATAGCCTCATTTATAGCGTACTACCTGCGCCCTGCTGTTTCATCCGCGTAAGTCTCGATGCCATGGAAACATAGGGATAAAAAGTAGCCTATATGTTAATCCAGGGTGTCAGCTACCTCCACACTAAATTTTATCAAAACTAGTCCAGCTGTTTGAGCGTGAACAAGAAGTATAAAGCATTATGCTGAGTGATAGCCGTTTTGCGTGGATGTGACGCATATTTTCCCTCAATTTGTTATTTCGTGTTTGTGTTTTTATGTCTTTGCGTTATTTTTACCGCAAATAAACGTTTTTTCTTTTTTTAAGTAACAAACACACACAGTCTCACAAACTTTCACCTTTACAACATTAATGTGAAGTGTGATATAATGTGATGTGATGATTAAGACTAACAGCACAATATTGTGCCTTACAATTTTCACCGTTAACATGTTGCTTCACAAAACTGTATACTTTTTGGGTAGTTCTCAGTCTGAACTTAGGTTTACGATGACCAGCAGTTTCTCAAACAAAGTAATACTCAACAAAAATCTATTCCTTTCTAGGAATACTTTATCTTCAATCAATGATGTTTACGGGCCAATTAATGATGGTCTCTAAACAACTACTACTCATTGAAAAATGAATATAAAAAAGAAAAATATTTTTTTTGGGACACGCACAAGAAATACAAAAATAGCATTTAAACTAACAATATCCAAAAATAAAAACAAACAATAAACAATATTTCACCATTTATCTTTTCATTCGTTAACTACCCATAGACATCAAGCAAAACCCGAAGCGTGCCACCACACCATACAAAACTATCCCAAAAACGATTAGTTCAGTTCTCATAAATATTCAATTAAATACCAGCACAATATATTACTGGATGATACCTGCCTTCATACGCATTGCAAATGTTGGCGGCACCACTACTCGTAATAAATCATGGTGCTAAAAATTATGGGGTTTCCTATGTGGTTTATGCTTTGTTTTAGGGTAGTTATTATAACGTTGGTTCTGTTTGTTTTGTATTTTTTGCAAAGTTATGTACTCTTGAATTGTGTGGTTTGTGATCCACAGTCCGGCCGTCGATTGAATACTTTCCTGACATCTGTCAGTTGGACAATTTCTAGTAACTATAAATAAGGATCAAATTCGTAAAATACATATTCAATAGTCATACATGTCAAGAACGCATTCTCTCAACGGCCGGACTGTAGTATTGTATAACCATTATTGTTTCTTGATGAATGCAGGAGGATGTGCAACTAAGCCAAGTTTGTCAAGTCTCGTATTATGTCAGTATTTGCTTTGGACTACTTTCTTTTGATTACAGGTAAAATTTTCGGGCTATATAATCAGACAGGTATAGAATTATGGCCACACAATCAGCTATTAGGTTCAGTTTAATGAAGGAAGAACTCCAAGGCAATCCAATCTCTTCAGATTTATACAAGCATCGCAACATTAAGACACACACGCGCACAGTCGGACACTAATTTAAAGATTTAAAAAGGAAACTCATAATCATCATCCCAGTAATTTATTTCATCAATGCACTAGAAAAACAAATATCACCCAAATAAATTGTATTTATTAAACAAAAAATCGACTCCCACGCACACTCTCGAACACAGGCGTCCTTTAATCTTATAACCCATAAATTACTCGGCACGTCAATACTTACACGGTTTTTTACTAAAACCTTATTTTTTGTTCGTTGTTCGTTCCCAAATATTTCAATAACTCGATAACTGCCTGCTACCAGTTAAGCCAGCGTTATAGTTGGATCAAATCTAATCTTTTATCTCACAGTATCTTAGGGTGTTTATCCAGTAGAGGTTCCAAGCTATAGATATGCTGAGATTTATGTAAGGAGTTTCATTAGATATACCATAAGGAGCACAGCTTGAATTATTACTTAACGTTTTATATGCTTATACCTACTTCCCATTTTTGTGAATTAGTGATGACTAAAATAATGATACAAGTTCCGCTACAATGGCGACATTAATTTAACACAGAAGAGGACTGGAGGCCAGTAATCATAAAAAATATAATAAGAAAAAATTATTCGTACATTGAAAAATAAACGTTTCAAACAAACTACATAATAAAGCTCTCTCTTTCCTTCAATTCGCCTGCTTACGTTTTAATTTCAATAATGCGATATTATGATCCGTGGCCCTAGAAAATCCTCAGCGCTACAATTCTATAAGTACAGGTTGGTCCAAAATGCTATTTTAGAAAATTGTTAATAAATAATAACGTTTCATAAAATTCAAATATCTAAGTATTAATAAAACGTGAAACCGTATAGGCTTATTAAATTAATGTCGCAATTAAAGCGGCACGCTGTATAAAAAAAAAACTATAAACACATACTTTTGGTAAAAACAGAAATGTCTCAACTAGCTTGTTGACTTGACGTAAGTTTGAACAATAAACAAAAACTCTTACATACATAATACCCCTAAGTGATAATGATTTGGTTGATAAAAACAGTACCTATCCACTTTTTCACAGAACTTTGCTTTTTTATACAATGCATCATCAACCTTAGAATCCAAAAAATACAATAAGCCCATCTCCTCATAGCATAACTGTCACTACAACCCAACTTAAACCACAACGCTTCGATCTTCGTGTGTGATCCGATATCGACGCATTACATTACTTTTATCGGCGCGTGCGCAGCCCATCGGCCAGATAATGTTGCGATAAGAAGAGCTTGTTAAAATCTTTTGATCTGAAGCCTGCGTAGGTGTGTTTTCGTAACATTGTTTCTCAGTTCTTTAGAAAATTTAACAAGGCTTGGTGTTGTGTTGAAATAGAACGATGTGAAAATAAAGAATATTATAAGAATCAAGAATTTGTTTCAAATTCTATATTTTATGGATCGAAACGGTCGCAGTGTCGGTCGGTTGGGTATTTTTCAGACTTCCAGAGAAACTCTCTATAAAATAACACACATTAGCTAGAAATCAAAATATAATTAAGTTTATTTTTATACCTAGCGACTTATTTAGTTTTTCTTGTCTTCATAATATAGGTACCTACCTTCACGTTACAATCTACTATGATACAAGAACTTAACAGACTGATAATAATTATAATTAGAGATACCTGAAAGGTTACCCCTTTAAAAAGGAAACAAGACATGTTCTTACAAATTAATAATAAAAAAATACCAGATATGATCAATCGTTAGATCTTCGTACGAGTATCAAAAAGCTACAATTCCAAGAATACAATTTGATATTTTTCTGATTGCTCAGATAAATCAGAATCATTTAGATGAACGAAAATACTTAGGAGATAGGTAGACATGGGCGTTTTTACATCCTAATTGAAATGATACTTGATATGAATCTCGGCTGAATCAGATTAGTTTTCGCCCACGGACTTGCGACAAAGGGGAGAGATTTGTGCAAGGTTGTGTAGGTTTTTCATTGAATTAGAGATAGTTTGTCAATAGTAAAAGTAGTGTTGTAATTTGTAGAAAGGAAAGTTTTTATTTAAAACCTTATGAAAAGATAACCATGTCCTTGAAATAAATGGAAACGAATTGGCCTGTTAGATATCTCCATAAGATTATCGATAACCACTGCCTATCTTGAATACCTCATCATTGGCAAGAAAATACTTACCATGGATATTGGAACACAGGAATGCTAAACACCGCAAACAAACGATAACGTTCGTAGTATCTACAGTAATTTGTCGACTCATAAGCTCCAGACTATTTACTTATTATGATTCTATATACTGGAGTTTCAGATTCCAATAAGAAACAGCAGAAAAACAATAAAGGTACCCATAAATAGATCGGCATTTTTTCTTACTTGCCTAACCAGTCCTGCTCAACAGAGCTAAAAAACACATAATAAACGCACTTTTATACAATAAACTTTTATTAAAACAACCTATTTTAAAAATAACCCCCCTGTATTAAAACACAAACTAAAACAATACATAAAACGGCGCTAGGGTCTAAACAATAAGCCCCTCTTTATTGTAGTGGGTAAAAGACACTCGGTGGCAAAGGGAGCCGCAATGCGTCATAATTCGACTTCGGTGACTAACTGCCTAGTTTTCAACAGGATAAGTTAGGAATTATTCGATGAAAATTATTGGAAATGGCTGTGAGAACTTGTAGGTAATAATATCCATGGATATACTGGTAGGTGCTGCTTTATGGTGGGAATTTAATCACCTGCATTCGTCAAGGGAGTTATTCTACCCGTCCTACTGAACAACTTTCCCTAAGAAATGTATATCTGATTTGTAAAAAAATATTTTTGTACATTTAAGCAATAGTCAGTCAAATGGAATATGAGTTTCATAGCGAAAGTTGTTTAGTATGACTGGTAGAATCACCCTCTTGATGGGTGCAGGCGACTTAATCGCTTTCCTGTATGAACGGATCCAGATTAACACAGTCACAGTTCATATACCTACCATCAGCTAAATGTGATATGAAAAGGCAGTGCGCACGATGAGTGTTCGCTTGCATTTTTCACTTGGATGTCGCGTTGGTATTTCTAGCAGGTTGTGTTTGCGTATTGGCAATCGTATGTAATTGTCTTAGGTGACATATTTATCGTGTTTTCTATAATTTATTTTCTGTTATTGAAAATATTTGGTGCTTCATAAAAACATCAGAAATTGAGTTTTAAATCACCAACACGTAGTGAGCAAGCCTGTTCAATGCTCACTATTTACATACATACATAAACCTACATCTTCTTCCCAAAGGGGTAGGCAGAAACTACTGAACACCACCTGCTACGATCTTTACATACTCCTTGCTTCGTTTACGTTCATACATCTGGTCTACACGCACGCCGGTTGCGAGTACTACGCACCTGACCTTTCTAAAGAACATCACCATCATCATCTATATATGAGAGAAGAAATTGATTATTCAAAGTAGAAAATAATATGATAATACAGTAACAGCTTTCTTAATAGATACTCCTTCATTTTATAAGCAGAAGTACATAGAAAAGTCAATAAAAATAGTTTCCGCCATTTTACCACCGCCACAAAAAAATCAAAAAGACGCATCCAGTACCGCATTAAGACAAAGCGTGGTTTCCCTCCAAGACTAGAGCTCGCTGCTAGACCAGCCACAAGTCTAGGTCTTAAGTACTAAAGCTGTTTCTAGGTAATTACTTTCGCGCCGGGGCTCCGGGATCAAGTGACATTAAATTAATTTTAAACGGAGCGTGATAGTATTTTGGTAGATGGTCTGTAGTCGTTTCTTGATAGTTTTATTATTGGTTGCCCAATTTCAGCCTTAGTGTATTAAGGGCAATCATTTTGGTGTGTAGTTTTCACCTGATTATTGTAAAACTTAGGTACCTACCTACCTTGCAATCAATGGTTTCCTCAACTCTTAGTAAAGTACCTATTTTTGATTTTTATTATAGATAAGAAACAAAATTATTATTTTATTTTTTATTTTTATTATATTTTTTTTGAATGGGTCGCAACATTTTGAAAAAAATAGTTCAGTATTAATACTCTTGTTTTTCTTATCATCGACATTAGATGATATTTAAAATAACATAACTTCACGCCTGTGTTCCCCAAAGGATTATGTAGAGGTGCACATATTATAGGACACCCACAGTCGCCAGTTTTCATTAAGTACTGATACTCAGTATATTTATTTCATTCCACAATGTGAACCTAGGTGGTAGGTATTACAAATACATGATCATTGTGGACCCTGTTGGGCATAGCAAAGGAGAGAGGAAGAGGGCTTTAGTATTTAATTTAAGTAATTATTTCATGAAACGTGTAATTTAAAATTATTCATTGATATTCTAATAGCAATTAGATAATCGAAATTGTTTTAGTTTATGTATTAATGTGTGATATGCTTGTATTTTTTTATTATTTCTGGCAATTCTTAACTCGTTTATTTCTTTCCATATCTTATTAAATACATTATTAATATTTTTTACAAAAAAACGCATTACAAAACATTTAAAATAAAAATATAAAAAATTGTGATCCTATTTGGATTATTAGGAGCAGGGTCCAAGTTCCGGTAAATTATTATAATAAGTAACTACCTAACTTTCTAGATACACTTAGGTACTTGCTTCTTATCAAGGACATAGTTATTGTAAAACTATGCTTTTTAAAGATTATTTAGGTATTGGTGTATTTTTACTTAAGTATAGTTTCCTAAGGATTTGAAAAACTATGTTCTATGAAGTTTTTCTTGGTTAAGTATCACTAGTTCAACGTATGTTATACCGACTCTAAATAAAACCCAAGCAATAATAAAATAAATTTATTGATTCAAAACTATTTGATTATTTTATTCATACTTTAGAAAGTTCAATAAAATTGGCTTATTACTGCTCTAATAAGCTGATTATATTGGAGATTTCACTTTGAAACAATATTGAAGTTATAGTTATAAACGCAGGCGTTTCCGTGGGATGGTATTATATTTATTTACGGTACCTACTTCTGTGAAGTGTATCTCGTGAATTAAGTTAGGGCAAAATTATTTAGATCTTCATGAAGACATCTATATATTATATTACAATTTTTTGTTTTTCTCAGTTAGTTTTAATAATAATGATTGGTGCAGCTTAAAAGCTCGACACCTACTCTAAGCTGTTGGATGTAGATAATAATTGTTCTAAGCAACTTCTTGAACTTTATAATTATAACAACCTTAAACAAATTGACTATTTCATCAGCTTTACAAAATAGTCACTAGTAAAGCAAATAACTTCTTCAATAACCTTTTTTTCAACAGCCGTAAATCAAGGTTTATTATACCCATGTGCGGGCTTCAAAGGCTGATTCTGTTGAATCCCATTCTAAACCCAAAAAAACCCTACCCTGGATCTTATGTTTGTAATGTATGTAGTACCTATTAAGTTATTGTGGGTAAATTGATGATGTCATTTATATTATGCAGCGTTCAAGGTAGACCTGATTTCTGCCAGTCATTATACTTGTGCCTGTACGTTGCTACGTGTATTATTTATTCCCGTAACCAGAGTGCTCCCCAACCCGAGAATTGTTCAATGTTCTTAACTAGATACATCTCTTCACAAAAAAGAGCTCAAGTCTGGGGCATTTCGTCATTTACGCCACATGTATCACCCAAACAAAGGTTTTAAAAACTCCATAGTGCGCCAAAAACGTGTTTAGAGTCCAAGGGTGTCTGTTTTTGTGAGTGCGCTTTAAATTTTTTAGACATATCAAGACCAGGATCGACTCAGATAATCTGGTCCCGTTTTATTAGTTATATGTGCGGAATAGTGTGCATAACTTTGAACTATAATACGTGTGTGATATTTGTAGTGGTTTGATTTGATTTGATTTTGATTTTATATTTGATTAACCATGCGAGGAATTAACCAAGACAAAAGTAAATCCATTCATTCATAATGGGCCTAACGTTCCAACACATAAGGGTGAGTTAAGCGAAATTCGGGTTGCACCATTTTGACATTGGTTAAAGTGACGTCACAAATAACGGTAACAATGACCGCTCAACTTCGGGCGGTTAAGGGGCCATAGTCCGTGCCATTGTAGCATGCGTGGTTCGTGCTGGCGTGGTGCCGGAATGGTTTGTGGATCGAACATATTCCTGAGGTAGTGTGTATTTATTTCGATTGGATTGCGGGGTATCTATGTTCCCGAATATATATTTTGAAGGGACAGTGACATAAAGACGAGATATGAGGAATTTAAAATTTCTATAGAAAACTTATTTTTCTTAAGACTCTTGTTTGAGTCATTGTCCATTCAGGGTATGTATTTGGGAGCCTGGATATTATGTGCTCCAGTCGGAATGGAGGCGCACTGCCTTGGGAGTGTGTTTGATTTGCAAGGTGTTTTGGTATTGCGTCGGTATGGGCTACACATCCATCGGTCTCTTGAGGGCTATAGTTACGGTCTGTGTCATTGTATGGCCGTCTGCTTCGCACTAAATCCCTTTTCGGTGTCGTTCCATGATTGGCATTTTGTTTTGAGCTGGCCCCCGTCTGTTTTTTTTGCACATCAAAATATTCTTGTATTTTTCTACAAGGATTTGTGAACTAGTAACTTTTGCCTAGCTAGGATCGAGACGTGTTTCTTTGAGAACACATGTAAAAATATCTTATTAATAATCTAAGCATGGAAACATCAAAATGTGGATAGATTGTATAGTTTTACATAACCGCAAGTTCTTTCATGTGATATTTTTGAGTGGTGGATATTATATAACATGGGTGTTTACGCAATAGTAAAATTGATTCGCACACGTATGTGTATAATAAGTAACGAATTTTTGTCAGGTGGAAGGAACGAGGAACCCAAAAAAACAATATACTCGAAACAAACTGAACGCTATAAGTACTCAATACGTACTAAAAAAAAATACGAAATAATAAAAGAATTAGGCGACTACCAAGCTGCCTTTTTAAACAATAGGTCAACAGATGATCACATATTTACGCTTATAAGGGTCTTGGACGAAGAATGGCGAGGAAAATAAATTATGTACTTGCCCTGGACATAGAAAAAGCTTTTGACAACGTCAACATCAACGCAATGCGAGATATTTTTAATACAAAGAACTAACAAATCATTAACCAACAGGATAGGTACTCAAAGTTTGCATGAATGAAAGAACATGCATTAAATGGTGTGGCCAGCAAAGCAGCTGGATTATCAAAGGATAGGGACTCAAACAGGGTTGCCCTTTGTCCCTCACGCCTCTTTACACTGGTCATGGATGAGGTCCTTAGAACCCTGGAAGAGGAAACTCAGTTAATCAAACTTGACCAACAGTGATCTCACTCCCCCTGATACTATCATTTGCAGATGACCTTATCTTCATTACAGATGACCTAGAACAGCTGGAACAAATCGTATCCAACATCAAACCCCTACTACAAATAAAAAAAACGTTTTAGAGGCAACGGATAATATTTTTATAATATAATAAACCAACATTTTCGAATGAAAAATTGCTACCATTTGGAGATGAACGAACGGTCTGTCTTTGGCAATTATTGGTTACATTTGGTTTACAGTCGATGAAATTTTGGTTACCTACAGTCAGTTTGAAAGTATCGGCACTCACTAAAGCTAACATGTCAAGACCGAGAAGATAAGAAAGAGTTATCATGGGAGACTTGATTAATCACGCTAGGAATAAACCCAGTCAAAAGAAAATGCATGAAATCTTGGACGGAAAAACCGTAACCAGACGCATTAAGGCTCACAGGATGTGCTATCTTGCACACGTTCACAGGCACCGCGAACCTCACCTGTTACATGCAGCAATGCAGTACAAGGCCAAATCAAAAAATTCGGCCGCCCTATTTATACATGGAATGACAACTTAAAACAGGACATGACATACTTCAACAAGGACTTAAGTTTTTGGATGGACACCGCTGAAGACTGAAATAAGATAAAGAAAGCTGCCAGCAAGATCTACCAGAACTCTGAAACGGATAGTGCGACCTCAGACGAAGACCTTGGAATTAGCAACGTGTAATACAGCATAGCAGTGACACAGACAAGAACCGAGAGAACCTGAGCCAACCTGGCGGCGAAGCTACTAAAAGATGCCCCTCCTATAGATAAATATCACCCGTCTGTCCACTATTCCAATGCTTGCTCAAGGATGCATATTCGGTAGGCTCTAATAATCCTTCCATATCCCATGGGCACGTCTTCCCTACCATTATCGCGCCCCCCGGTCTACTCTCTGATATACAATGGTCTCTGTAGTCTCATGAAACATGAGGCTTCAGGGGCTAGTGTGAATCTTTGGGTTCATTCGAGCAATCGAGTCTGGTTAAACCATGCTGGAGTCGGTGCATTTCATTCATTCATACATTTTCTCAGTTAGTTTTAATGATGGTCTGGCATTTTGACTACTTTTACTACCTACCCAAATGTCCTTTCTTTGACTTTTCTTTGTTCATTGAGTCGTTGAGCTCCTTAAGCCCTGAGTTGAGCTACACGATTACTGACAAATACTTGCACTGACTGGACAGGTCCACTCAAACTTGTGAGATTATTTCCTTAAAAGACCATTTCAGACACGGATCTACATAGTCCTCACAATCATGATCTGACCAAGATTATGTCTGGACTTTAAAAGAGACTTTGACCCCTGAGTTTGTTTCGCCATTTCTTCTAAGGGCCAGGGTAGTCAGATAGGAATTGTCGACTCTATCCAGCTTATTTTTTTTTTTTTTACGCAGAATAGTGATTCCAATATGATATTTACACAATAAACTATTTCATTTGATTTCTACAAGAGTAGATCTAAAATTGCCTTCTAATGTCTCGTTTAATGATTTTGATAGTTACTTCTAAAAATAGATACTTAGCTGTTCTTGAAATAAATGTTTTTACAATTAAAAAATTGGTGTTTAATCGTTTTCATATTTTGATATAAATTTTCCCAGAAATTGTTACATTATCCCGCTCCTTTACCTATCTGTAATTAGATATAACATGATTTTTCTGCAGTTTTCTATAAACGTAAGGTCAAAATTACCCATGAGTAAATAAAAAAACCTTCCAACCTCTTTTAATTGACCGAAATCAATAAGCGCCGTAACTAGTCATACTTCGAAAAGATCACGAATCATACTTTGATTTGCGAACCGAAATAAAATTATGAGGCCGACCGACTTTAAATAAACGCTTTCAAACTAATTGGTTTGTCAAAAGGTTACCTAGCGCCGTACAGCGATAGTATCGCTAAAGGTAAAGGTTACAAACGTAAAGGCAGAAGGCACACAATGTCGAGAGAACTTTTGAAAGATAGAAGCAAAAACTAGTTATTGGATACCCATCAAAATAAACATTACATAACAGCATGTATTCCCCGAATGGTTAGGCAGAGGTGTACCTACAGGTGTACCACATTTTGCCAGTTATGTTTCATCATTATCATCATTTCAGCCGAAAGACGTCCACTGCTGGACATAGAACTCCCCCAAAAGGAGTTGCCATTATGGTGTTAAAATGCATAGAGAACGCCGTTGCCCATTCTCTAGCCTTTACTCGCCTTTTACGACGCCCACGGGAAGAAATAGGATGGTGTTATTCTTTACGTCCGGCACCACACGGTACATGTTCTAATTATGTTTAGGTCCCATGTAGGGGGTGAGCCTATTGCCACTAACTGGGCACAAATCCAGACTTCAGACTGTTACTGAGAATTTTCAGATGGGAAACCCAATAACACTTTGCCTGACCCGGGAATCGAACCCAGATCCTCATGCTCAACAGTAGCGCTTGCGACCGCTAGACCAACAAGGACGTTTTCTACAAAAATGTGGCTGTTATTTTGGCGAACAAAGTCACGGGTAGAACTGAAATCGCCAGCCCGTCTGTGCGCAAGCGTGGTGATAAATATTCATGTCTTCTGTGTATGAGAAGAGGCCCTGTAGTGGAATAATAATAGGTTGTTATTATACGTGTAGGGACCTACCCAAAAATAATAATAGGTTGTTATTATACGTGTAGGGACCTACCCAAAAAATAATAATAGGTTGTTTTATACGTGTAGGGACCTACCCAAAAATAATAATAGGTTGTTATTATACGTGTAGGGACCTACCCAAAAAATAATAATAGGTTGTATTATACGTGTAGGGACCTACCCAAAAATAATAATAGTTTGTTATTATACGTGTAGGAACCTACCCAAAAAATAATAATAGGTTGTATTATACGTGTAGGGACCTATCCAAAAATAATAATAGGTTGTTACTATACGTGTAGGGACCTACCTAAAAATAATAATAGGTTTTTATTATACGTGTAGGGACCTATCCCAAAATCATTATCATAGGGATAATGATTTTTGTCGTTCGTAGTGGGTCTTCTCCGTCTTCATGTTTAGTGATGCAGGTGACGGTTTTATTACAAGAACGTTATAAATAGCAATAAAATTACTCGCTCAATGGCGCCACGATGTTTGGATTGATTTATTAAACCTTTTAATGAGTAGTTTGACGTAAGTCGTTCTAAATGAGATCTCTATCTTTATACGTAAAGTTTTGGTTTTTGGTGTAAGATACCTTGACCACTTATATGAACCAATCAAATTGATGTCCCAGAAGCTTACATAGAATGGTGCCTGAGAAGAGGGTGGATAGTAGCAACTCAATTTCAGCGAAAAATTACATAAAGCCGTCTTCAGACATCTCATCGAAATCATAACTAGTAAGAAAACTATAATTAGGTCAATACCTATTTGGTCTATCTTTTTCTTTTTCACCGACACGATGAAGAAGATTAGATATTTGGTCATAAAAAGAGAATAGTTGATATTATTGTTGAGCTTTCTCCAATAACGCTGGTAGCACACCTCCGCCGCGAAACCATAGCAGCGAAACCGCAGTAGTTGAATTGTACTGGTTCGCGTCATGTTCAGCTACTCGCATCCGATTCGAGTTACGGAACATGACGCGAACCAGTACAATAGAACTACTGCGGTTTTGCTGCTATGGTTTCGCGGCGGAGATGTGCTATGTACTTTTAATTTAACTCACTTTTAGACACACTTAATACTTTTATTATTTCACTTGCTTGTGACACAGTTAGTAAACAACTGCCACAAGAGCCAACGCGCTACCGGCAACCAACAAGAGTGGGGACCGGCTGCAGTGCGCCACCTCGTTTGGTAAAACAGTATCATTAATTGACATCTTGAACACAAACCAAAATAATTCAAAAATTATTTTAAATATTCGATGTAACGTTACATAAAATACAGGAATTAATGAATGCATAACTTCAAATGTAAAATCAATGTTTAACAATATATATATGGATCCTAATCATACCAAAAGTAACGCCATCTAGTGGTATAAGATGACGGTCATATCCAACGTAAAAATGACTGTCATCATACCCACACAACAATAACTGACAGATTAATTCACTTCTAAATTCAATAGCCTATCTTATTTCAACTAAATTCTAACATTATAGTAAAGATGATAATTATAATAATCAAGAAGAAAGTGATCTTTAAGATGACGGTTCACTGATAAAACATAAGATATGCAGGTATCGAAGCACAATGTTACACCGCCCCTTATAATTTCAAATAGGGGCAGGAGCTAAATGATAATAAAATTATCACCTATTATTACTATCACTCCACAGGGCCCCCCAAAACCCACAAACCAAACATAAGGACATAGTTCCTCTATTCCCCTTGCAAAGAAAAACCCAATAACATAATTAACTCTCGAAGTTTTTGGTAACTTTGCATAGGGGTGCGTATTTTTGGCAGCAAGATCACTGGGATCTACCGCTCAAACAAGACGTTTATTATGTAGATAGTTTGGAACTGCGTTACATATACTAAAGAGCTCCTTAAGTGTGTTATTGTTTAAATATGTATTTGATCAGAATATTTTATACTTATACTGTCTACGTGAATTCAATTTTGTTGGAAATATATTATTTATTTTTTATTACCCAGTCACTCAGCTCTAGGTACATCAACGATTATCGCCAGTTTTGAAGCTATGGTTTGGGCGCACAATACCTTATTCTCAAAATAGCAAGTGAGTCTTCAATAGAGTAATTCTCAAAATGGCTAACTCTGTAAGCGACTAATTCTCAAAACGCCTAATTCTAGGACTCATTCTCAAAACGGCCAATTCTATAAATACCAAACGGTCAATTATTGGAGACAATACATTATCAAACAGGCGGATTATGTAATTGCAATTTTAATAATATTATCACTAGTGAGTTTTCCCGATGATACAAAATAGTTAAAATTAACTAAAATTATATAGCTAAAATTAAGATAAATCCATGTATTAAACAACAAATTATTTATTAAATATTGATAGCATAGCGATGCTCTGTGGCCCTGAGCCCTTCTTACATAACATCGAGTACCTTGATACACATACCACGCTCGTCTCTAATCTTTAAATTATTTTTTAACTAACACCAATTAACAAATTATTTTTAAGATCAAAGGTCAGTATAACCTTTGATGTTTATTTTATGAATATTCAACGTTTGAAGTAATTAGAAGTTATTTAGTACCTTCATGATTCTCGGTCACAGTGAGTTGGGGACGAATGGTACTTCCATCTCTCTTAGACAAAATATATTGAAACATTTTGGCATGCTCATAAATCTCGGTCAGTCATTTGGGGTCATTTGGTACTAACACTGGTTTCACATAAACAACCTATAATATCATAAATAAAGTTATCATTTTATGGTGGTTGTTAGTCAAGGGATGATATTTTATTATAGACATGATATCCAAAGATATGGGCCTGTTTACGAGTATGTATATTTTGTATACGCAGTAAAATTACATGTTTATTAATATGAACGTCTGATTGCAAATTTTTATCAAAGTAGATGGGCTCTTGCTTTTCATAACCTGATACATGAATACATATAATATACACCGGGTTAGAATTATACTTGATGTGAAATGAATTCATACATCTTACCACAATTTATTATGTAGCTCATTTCTTAGTATAGAATAATTGCCATAGAAAGAAAGAAAAAAAATACGTTTATTTGCGGTAAAGAACAAGTTGGGGGAAAATATGCGTCACATTCACGCAAACGGCCATCGCTCAGCATAATACTGCGAGACAGAGCCCAGCCAGCGCTGGGGCTCTATCTCGCAGCATATAAATTTGTCCATAAATTAGCATGGTGGAAATTACAGTCATACGCTTGGTTGACGAATATGTATGTGATCAACTAATTCATCATTAATCATCATTAATACCTGAGTTGCCTTGAAATAAACAAAATCTTCACTCGGCTCTTTATTTACTGTTTGTGCACAAGTGATTAAATAAATAAATTAGGAAATTACACACTCATTTCTAGCTAACGCCATATTTCTACCTCATGTAAACTAAAACAAAACAGCCCACTAACAGCATGATATAAAAATATTGAGTGACCTTTCGACCTCAGTAGAATGGTTCCCTCGGCCTTGCAAAGGCATTTATGTTTATTGATGCGTCAAACGACCCCGTCTCGTTATTTATTTGAATGGATTTCATAAATAAGTAATGCAATGTTTTCCATGATTTACAAGAGAATTTACTTTCATAATTTTCTTGGTTTGATTTTTGAAGTTAGTGTTCTGTAAGCTGAGATTGTTTTGAACGATTTTAGGGACGATTAGTTTTTCTCAGAACAGTGTTAACGGTAAAGTTATATTTTTTGTTTTTGTTTACATTTCGCTTTAATATAATTTATTTATCTTACATGTTAAGTGATGGATACTTACAATGAGGTTTGGGTGCATAACAAATCAGGCAAAATCGAAACATTACCTCGAGTAAAACCGTAAAAAGTAGTTATAAAATAAAATAAATTATGAACAGCACGGAAAGGTAAACGGCAGGCCTGTATGGGAACTTCGTACCGCTAATAAAATTTCGTGTTTTGGGATATTTCTTGTTCTAATTGGTAGTTAATAAGATAGACAAGCCCCTTTTAAATTCTTAGATTTTTAGAAGTTGGGACGTAAACGTTATAACGAGTTTTATTTTTTAAGGTTATGTACTAGTGTACCAATGTAGATTGTGAGGTAATAAACATTGTTTTGGTGATAAAGTAAATGTTCTAGATTGCTTGTCGCTATCTTTATAGTGTTTTACTTGCCATTAAGTAGGTAGATTGAGATGAGAATCGTACCTACTCAGTGAGGGGTGTATTAGGAGATATCTATGTCCAGCTGCGTACTGCAACAGTTTGATAATGATGAAGTTAATTCGCTAAATTGCTCAGATGCGGTCACAAACCAAAATCCAAAACAACAGCAAAGAACTGAACCACAGAACTGAACTGAAAGACAGTAACAGTAATATAGATTTTCTTTACCTGTCAATAAATAATTGCCATATGAACAAAAATAATATTGATGACGAAAATCATTCCTATCATCGTTAACTTTTATGATTTTATGTAACAATCACGCATTCTTAGGTATAATATATTAGTGTTTAATTATATTTAATGTTATTTCTATTTCTAAATAATTAATCTATCATTTCGTTATTAGTGTTATTTTACATTTGGCAACTTTAAAAACATAACTGCGTTTAGTTTACGATTTTATTACGTTTAATTATTAAAATCTTTTTATTGATATTATTCATTAATCCGAGCTTCTAAAAATAGTACACTTACATGAAAATAAATGTCTTAGTTGCCTTAATAAGTGGTATAAATTTTATAACAAAACAACAACAAAATTATGCGAAACGAAATCTGCCGTTCGCCTTTGGTAGGAAATACTTTTGAAGGCGTACGAGGGGCCGAAGCCAACTCGCATAGGCCCCTTAGACAATTTTAAATGGAATGAGGCACCAACCGACGATTATCCCTGTTCGCACTATGCAAGTGCACCCAAGGACAACCCCTGGTTGGCATAGGACTATTGTAGGATATGGAAACAAAGATATTGGGTTATGGGTTTGGGTGTTTAAAGTGAACTGGTTATCTAGGACTATGGAAAGACTATGGCCCCTGCCTGACCAATTTTTTATATATAATACATAGATAAATAAAATGGCAGGGGGTGACTTGCACACTCAATAATGGGCCTCTGAAAACGCTCGCTAGCACATAGTATCGTAGTGACAAAGGGCAACATGTCCTGAGGTGCTTTTGAAGAGTGGAGAGGTATGCTACTTTTTGGCCTTCCCAGATTCAACCATAGCCACGAGCCACGACAGTTCAGTATTAAAACGGCGATGAGTTACAAAATCAAATACTCTTTACTATCAAAACCCAGTACAATACAAACCTCATTCATCGCACCCGACTTCCCCCACTGACACACTTCTTGAACATAAAAACCCCGGTACACGACAATTTTCCGTGACGTTGAGGCATTGAAACGAAGTCATTTTGCTTGCATTTAATAAAAATAACACTTTTTTTGAAGCGTGCTCAAAGTAAAGGGTTCTCACTGAAGTAATCGAGTGTCATTACTCGACTATGAATAAATTACACAAGTTCCAAACCCGCTTTAGGTGCTGGTGTAAATTTAGAGCGAAGGAGATTTTGTTTTTTTATCTTATTTCATTTTTGTAAATTGCGTTCCTGTTTTAATTTTAGGAGCTTTCTGGTGCGGAAAATTTACTACCCCTTCATTACAGTCTGTTAAAATGTCGGTGATTATATCACACTATGTAGGCAGAGTTTTTATATTGTATCGTGAGTCGAAAGGTACTATTTTGAAAAGAATGGTAAAATAAATATATTGTTAGTAGGCAAGCTACGAATAATTCTAAAAAGGAAGAATTTAAATTGACCGGCATGCCAACTAAGCACTTTTATTTCAAATTCAAATTCTTTATTTCAGATAATGAGTCCATAGTGTTAGTATCAACAAAATAACTTCATAACTAGTATTAGTAGAAAGAAGATAATACATCGAATATCAACTGTTATGAATTCTTACCCAGTGGAGCAGCATAGGGGAGTCTCACCGATCTGAGAACACGCTCAGGAGACCGTTGGTGGTGGGTGGCGCGCAGCCGGCCGGCTATAGCTATGGTATTTATCTGTGCCAATATTTTTTTTACTAACAAGGTAACTGTAACGCCTTCTAAATCTAATTATAGCCAAAAACACATTAACACCACCCATCACGCCGTATTCCCATCAAACCGACCACAAGTTGTGTCGTACGGAGCGAGTGAAATTCGTTATTACATCACATTTGAACTCGGCCCGCGTTAAAATTGCCAAAGCCCGCCGGCAAATTCACCCAGTAAGACGAGTTTTGGCTTAAAAAATATTATTAAAGGGTTAATGTTAAGGGTTATTCATAACACTTTAGCATTACAACGGTTTACAAAAAAGGTTCTCCGCTGGTTCGGAGTTTTTGGGCAGGATTTTTAAGACATAAAGGTTCGTTCGTGGCTTGAATCGCAATGATCGAAGACGGATGTTAATCAAAGTGTATCGTGACAGTTTATGTACTGGCAGTATTGTTAAGGCTTTTTAGTGTAAGGTGAAAGGGAGGACGGTAAATGTTAAGGTGTTTTTCGTTTTGTGAGCGTCGCGTGTTGATTTGTTGGAGAGAACGAGGGTAGTTTGTTTCGCACAAATTCTTTCGTGTAAATCAAGTTTATGGCCGGTGAAGGGTGAAACTTGTTACGGTGAGTGGTGAACTGCTGGTAATCGTCTTGAGAATAAAGGTGGGGGATAAAAACAAAGGTTATTGGCGATGAGGTTTACACATTACCTACTACATTCACCAACTGAAGGGTTTAGCCTATTTCCATACACAGATAAACCCTGAGGTTTTCGTTGTGTAGCTAAAACCAGATTGTAAAATAAACGAAGTGTTTTGGTAATAAATAAATAATAATAATAATAATAATACGAGTATATGTAATTGTCTAACTCGATAACATGGCCGAGTTTTTCGAAGGCGTTGGCAGAAATGTACCTTTCTACGCAATTTTTTTGTTAGTTACCTAATAGAATAAGTTATAATAATTATTATGTAATAAAGGATGAACTTATTGTAAATAACTGCCCAGTTGCACAAATCTAAACGAAATAAAAACGGCTAAGTACTTTTTTTATCCTTTTCGAGGAATCTTAAAGTCTTTTTGTTCTATCTCCTTAAAAGATAGC